>CM021104.1:356663012-356733395 GCA_007115665.2 Sequoiadendron giganteum | reverse complement strand
AGGGTTTAAGGGTTGAGGGTTAAAGGTTGAGGGATTAAGAGGGTATAGGGGTTGAGGGATTAGGCTTCAAGGGTTTAGGGTTGAGGGTTGAGGGATTAAGAGGGTATAAGGGTTGAGGGTTGAGGGAATAAGAGGGTGTAGGGGTTGAGGGATTAGAATTTAAGTGTTGAGGGATTAAGAGGGTATAGGGGTTGAGGGATTAGGGTTTAAGGGTTGGGAGTTGAGGGTTGAGGGTTGATGGATTAAGAGGGTATAGGGGTTGAGGGATTAGGGTTTGAGGGTTGAGGGTTGAGGGATTAAGAGGGTATAAGGGTTGAGGGATTACAATTTAAGGGATGAGGGTTGAGGGTTGAGGTATTAAGAGGGTATACTGGTTGAGGGATTAGGGTTTAAGGGTTGAGGCTTGAGGCTTGAGGGATTCGAAGGGTATAGGGATTGAGGGATTAGGGTTTAAGAGTTGACGGTTGAGAGTTTAGGGACTACAAGGTTATAGGAGTTGAGGGATTAGGGTTTAAGGGTTGAGGGTTGATGGTTGAGGGATTGAGAGGTTATAGGGATTGAGGGATTAGGGTTTAAGGGTTGAGGGATTAAGAGTGTATATGGGTTGAGGGATTAGGGTTTAAGGGTTGAGGGATTAAGAGGGCATAGGGGTTGAGGTATTAGGGTTTAAGGGTTGAGGGTTGAAGTTTGAGGGATTAAGAGGATATAAGGGTTGAGGGATTAGGTTTTAAGGGTTGAGGGTTGAGGAATTAAGAGGGTATAGGGGTTGAGGGTTGAGGGATTAAGAGGATATATGGGTTGAGGGATTAGGGTTTAAGGGATGAGGGTTGAGGGTTGAGGGATTAAGAGAGTATAGGAGTTGAAGGATTAGGGTTTAAGGGTTGGGGGTTAAGGGTTGAGGGATTAAGAGGGTATAAGGGTTGAGGGATTAAGAGGGTATAAGGGTTGAGGGATTAGGGTTGAGGGTTGAGGGATTAAGAGGGTGTAGGAGTTGAGGGTTGAGGGTTGAGGGATTAAGAGTGTATAGGGGTTGAGGGATTAGGGTTTAAGGGTTGAGGGTTATGGGTTGATGGATTAAGAGGATATAGGGGTTGAGGGATTAGGGTTTAAGGGTTGAGGGTTGAGTTTTGATGGATTAAGAGGGTATAAGGGTTGAGGGATTAGAGTTTAAGGGTTGAGGGTTGAGGGATTAAGAGGGTATATGGGTTGAGGGTTGAGGGTTGAGGGTTGAGGGATTAAAGGGTTATAAGGGTTGAGGGATTAGGGTTTAAGGGTTGAGGGTTGAGGGTTGAGGGATTAATAGGGTATAGGGGTTGAGGGATTAGGGTTTAAGGATTGACAGTTGAGGGATTAAGAGGGTATAGGGGTTGAGGGATTAGGGTTTAAGGTTTGAGGGATTAAGAGGGTATAAGGGTTGAGTGATTAGGGTTTAAGGGTTGAGGGTTGAGGGTTGATGGATTAAGAGGGTATAGGGGTTGACGAATTAGGGTTTAAGGGTTGAGGGTTGAGGGTTGAGGGATTAAGAGGGAATAGGGTTTAAGGGTTGAGGGTTGAGGGTTGAGGGATTAAGAGGGTATAAGGGTTGAGGGTTGAGGGTTGAGGGATTAAGAGGGTATATGGGTTGAGGGATTAGGGTTTAAGGGTTGAGGGTTGAGGGTTGAGGGATTAGGTTTTAAGGGTTGAGGGTTGAGGGATTAAGAGGGTATAGGGGTTGAGGGATTAGGGATTAAGATTTGAGGGTTGAAGGTTGAGGGATTAAGAGGGTATAGGGGTTTAGGGATTAGGGTTTTAGGGAATGAGGGTTGAGGGTTGAAGGATTAAGAGGGTATAAGGGTTGAGGGATTAGGGTTTAAGGGTTGAGGGTTGAGAGTTGATGGATTAAGAGGGTTTAGGGGTTGAGGGATTAGGTTTTAAGGGTTGAGGGTTGAGGGTTGAGGGATTAGGGTTTAAGGGTATAGGAGTGTAGGGTTAAAGGGTTGAGGGTTTAGAGTTGAGTGTTTAAGTGTTTATAGGGTAGAGGGTAGAGGGTTTAAGGGTTGAGACTCTCCCTCCTACCCCCCTCTCTCTCTTAGGCCTCTCTCACTCACTCACTTCTATCTCTCTCCCCTATATCCTTAACCCTTAAACCTTTAAACTCGTAACCCTTAAACCCTTAGCTATTAACCCTCTACCCTCTATCTCTCTCCTACTCCCTCTCTCTCTCTCTCAAATCTCTCCCTCCTACCCCCTCTACCTCTTTCCCCCCCTCTCTTAATCTCTCCCACTCTCCCTCTTCCCCCCACTCTCTCTTTCTCCCACTCTCTCTCTCAACCCTACACCTGCTACCCTTAAACTGTAAAACCTTAACCCTCTACCCTCTATCTCTCTCCCACTCTCTCTCTCTCAAATATCTCCCTCTCTTAGGTATCTCTATCTCTTTGTCCAATCACTCCCACTCTCTCTTTCTCCCACTCTCCTTGACCCTACCTCTCTCCCTCTCTCACTCTCTCCCACTCTCCCTCTTCCTCCCACTCTCCCTCTCTCCCACTCTCTCTTTCTCCCACTCTCCCCTCTCTCCCTCGCTCTCTATCTCCATCTCTCCCACTCTCTCTCTCTCCCTCTCTCCCACTCTCTCCCACTCTCTCTCTCTCAACCCTACACCCTCTACCCTTAAACCGTAAACCCTTAACCCTAAGCCCTTAAACCCTCAATCCCCTCCCTCTCTACTATATATCTCTCCTCTTCCTCCCTCTACCTCTCTCTCTCTCACACACACACCTCTATCTCCTCTACTATAAGGGTATAAGGAGAGATATAGAATTAGGGTAGAGGGTATTGTTGTGCCTATTGCACACACACTCCATTCAAAACGGGGACCCTCTCTTTCCTTTTTTTGATTGTCGCGCCCTTTGGCTTCGCCCCATTTTGCATGTCCATTTTTGTGCCCTAATAGGTAAACTCACCCTTCAAAGTCACATATTAAGTTTGACCAAACTCGACGCCTTTAAAAAATGATAAATCTAAGGTCAATTCGGGTTTTCCTTGTCATAATACCCTTCAGACGTTTGTGGCCTCTTCCGGGTCTGGACCCTCGGGTTTCCTTCTCTAGATTTCCATTCTAGGTTTATTGCTGCTGACGTCCAATGCCCAGCATCTTTCCAAACCCCGGACCCTAGATCTTGGATTTCCACGTCCGAAATTCCGCTTGACCTTCGTCGTTCCTCATGACAATGGCTGGACATCTTCTCGGCCACCAGAATATGGTTGCCCACCACTGCCTGTGAGATTTGAACTCACCAACTCTCTGGCCGCTGTACAAAGGAATTGATTGCGGTGTGAATGATAGTTTTGGCTATAAAATTGGATTTCCAGCTGTCATTTTCACGTGACTAAAGTAATAGAAATTGGGAGAGCTCTGAAGCATCTGGCATTTTCGGCCCCTAAATCCGAGCTCTTTTTCCAACGTTCTCTGCATGGCCAACAACATTCTTCTTCAGGATTTCGAGATACGTCTGCCGTTCATGAGCCTCATTGTCCTTTTTCATCAATTTTTGGTTTAAGATTAAGCAAAAGTGTGAGATAGGGTTAAAATCTGGTAGATAAGTACCCTCCCATAAAAACCCATCTTTTAAAATCCCAAGAAATCACTTGAAATCCTCAAAATTCAATGCCAGAGTTTAAGCTTGCCATGGCTATTCTTTAGAACAGTCGCTGGCATCTCCTAGGCTCGGACCTTCCCACAGTTGTCTGCGTAAAAACTCAAACTTAAAACTTCATACGATCAAACTCGTCCCGGATCCCAGCCTCTAGATTTCCCCTCGCAGGTTTCCATTGCGCCCCTGCTATTTTGCACGGCCTGTCTTGAGCATCTTTCCAACCCTCGGACCCCGACTGCACGAAATTCGTGTCAAACTTATAAAAAATAAAAAATCGGCAAAGAAGCAAACTGTCCCTAGGATCCGATCCTCAGAGTTCCATTTGTGGAATTTCATGTTGATTTCGCTGTTTCGACGACGTGTCTTGAGCATCCTTCCAGACCTCAAAGCCCGACCGCATGAAGTCTAATTGCAAATTCCAAGGAAAAATCCAAAATCTAAAGTGTGTTCGGACCCCGACCTTCGGAATTTCATCCCCAAAATTCCGTGTTGCTTTCACCGTTTTACACGGTCGTTCCGGGACGTCTTTCCGAGTCCCGGACCTCAATCTCGTTCCACCTTGTGAAAAATCCAAATGAAGAACCAATGCCCAAGATGTATTGCGACCCCGATCCCCGGAATTCTGCTTTCGGGATTCCCTTCCACTGATGCCGTTTTACATGATGAATTCAAAATGACTTTCCGACCTTCGGGTCCCAACCCGTTGTTCGCCGCCTAGTTTTCCCGACTCCTAAAACTATCTCTGGGGATTGTCTTTTGGAATTCCCCTCCTAGATTGCCTCTTGAATTTTTTCATCCTGGACGGCTGATGCATAACCGTTGCTCGACAACAGCGGTCCGAGCTCCGGATTTCGGCGCTCGGAGTTTTGTCTCCCCTGCGTCGTTTCTTGCGACCGTGTTGCAGCTGATACCCGAACTCCCAAATGAAGGCTTAAATGACCTCCAAATCCAAAATGGATTTCGACCCACTTGCTAAAATTAGGTCTTCCTTGACGCCAACCCTCAATTTAGCAAAACCAACATCGGGAAACACCTTTGGGAGTTCCATCCTAATTTTCCCTTCCAAACGACATTCTATCAAGGGAACTCTGGCCTTGGGAACCCGAGTTGCCTGCCTTGCTTTCTAATGATGTTTTACCAAATTTTATGCGATTATCCAATATGAATAATGATTGAGGAGCTAACCTGGGTGTGCAGGGACTTGTCCGAGGCCGTTTTTTCATGTTTAATGTTACTGATTCATGTCTTTTGTGCATAATTTATGGAATTTGACACAAAAACTTCTGGTGCCTCCAAGGAGAAGGGGAAAGGAATAGCCAAGACACCTCGAGGCAAGGAGGATAAGGATTTGATGAAGTAAATTTGATGAAGTACAAGTGTCAAGGGGTCCCCTTACAATCCAGACTCACCACTCTATGGAGAGAGGTCACGGATACCAATATCGTTCAGGTTGATGTTGATGAATTTATATAGAGAGTCAAGGTGAATCCCAAGATAGAGAATGCAAGGTTTATAAGGAGCAGCAGAATTGCCAAAGCTATAGGCTTCCCACCGGCCCTAGTGGCCCCCGAATTGGTAATGGCATGCGTAGAGGCCTACCAAGCTGAGACCTAAACTATAGTGGACCAGGATGGGAATATCCTTGTAGATATGTCCCCATCGGGTATAACAAAAACTTTCCACATTCCTGCCTTTAAGAGCATGGATACCCCCACCATGGAAGAATGCAAGGAATTATGGGAGCAGGATCCACTGAGGTGTAAGAAACTAATCAATCAGTATGGGTTAAAGGACAAGCGGGGTAGTGCCGGCAAGCTCCCTCAGGAGATTTTTTGTAGCGATTTCTTCGAGGATTATGACGATCTTGTGACCTTGCTAAGTCGAGTGATGGGTCTTCCTGCTGTGGCCTTCTTCTTGGAATGGATGTTCTACTTTGTGGAGCAGATTCTCCATAGTGATGACACTTCCTTCTATTGGGGGGAGATAATCAGTGATTGCTTCCATGGAAAATTTACAAGTGTGAAGAAGACGTCCAAGTTCTACATGACATCCTACCTCGTATACTCCCTCACAGATCGAAGACACTATCAGGGATTGACTGCAATACCTAGTGAGGCATCGGGGGTAGAGCTCAAGCCTTATGATAAATACCCTCAACTGCAGTACCGAAACTTCAAAAGGGATTATTACAGGGTCAATGATGCATTCATCACCCACATCATTCAATCTCTAGGAGACAACTTTCAGAGAAGAGTTTCACATAGTGCCAGAGCCCTCCTCAGGCAATACACCTTCCTATACATACAATTTCCAAGGTTCACATACATTTGTGCCCAGGGATTCATGGAAAGACTAAACAAGCTGCCCCGGTACCCCAACGACCGGATCATACTATTAGAGTTGACTTGGTAGCTATGACACATCCATAATATCTTGAGCAGCAAGCATCTAGCGGGCACACCTTACCCCATTGGGCTTGGCCAAGGGATGTACAAGATTCATACCTCCCAGTGTGCAGGAAACTCAGAAAGAGAGTTGGTCAAATACCACTTCCGGTAATATATAGCTCGACCTCGAATGGACCCATGCGAACATATCAAAAAGGCACTGGGACAGGAGTATGCCCACCTCCATAACGTAGAAGATTTATGGGCTAATTGTAAAGATGATCTTGAAGTGCGGCTACGGCACTACATGCGCATGACTGCTCTTTACGTGCGGAGAATAAATTTGTGCTCGGTTCCTGATCAGCTTAAAGAGGATGAGGACACAGTGATCGATCTAGGGTACGATGCTATTGCCAATTTTCCATTGCCTATGATTGACTGGAATGAGCGAGAGCTTGACGACCTCTATGTACTCACTAAGCCCGTTGAGATTCGAATGAAGACATGGATCGACCAACAGGTAGCCCAATTGAAACAACAAGGAGTCGCCTTAACATTTAAGGGACTGGAAAGTGAACCAAGTGGCTCTGATGGTGAAGTAGCTTCCACTACAACTAGGGAAACATCTAAAACCCCACCATCAATCAAAACCAAAAAGAGAAAAGAAGCCAATGAGCAGTTGCCCAAACCAAAGGTTTATGCCCGCAAGGAGTCAGAGGGCGAGCCGCAAAGGAAACAAAGAAAAACAACCGAAGGCACGAAGATGGCTGTGGCACTCAAAGGTCCACTCCTTAGGAAAGGGGGAGAAGGATCTAACCTGCCAAGGTCCTCGTCTACTGCAATTTCTACTGCTACTACTACTGTCGCCACCCCACATGCTTCGCTTGCCATTTTTGCTTCCTCCCCGCCTGCGGTGGACATCTCTGTCCACCTTGCTTCCACCTCTCCAATCATGTAGATTATTCCCGTGGATTTGTCCTCTGCTATGACCTCGCTGGTCTCCTCTTCCTCTATGTCTCCTTCCCTTCCCTCCATTTCTGTTGCTACGATGCCTACCCTCAGCCTCCTAGAATCCTTTGTGAAGTACATGCAAAATGTGCCATCTGAGATTTCAGTGATGATTACTAATCCGGTGGTGCAAGCTGCAATAGCTAAGGCTATGGCCCATGCTCTAGCTCTCCCTCCACCTTCTGAACTACCAAGAATGGAGGCAACAATGCAGATATCTGATGAACTTGAGCGATGACAGCTAGAGGCTGTGAAGAGGCCAGAGGATGAAGAATTTGAGTACCATGAGCATCCACTGTTTGAACGCCGGGAGATAGATGAGGTAGCCTATGATTCCTCTAGTGAGAGCAGTGAGGAGTTGGACATTGAACTAATCAAGGAAACAAATGACCTCAAAATCAATGTAGAGTGGGGCAAGTAGCTTAAGGAGATTGAGGATAAGGAGGCCGAGGATTGGCTTGCACGTGAAGAGGAAATTGCTACTCCCTAATTTGAAGGCAGCAGGTCTCCAACTGAGGGGCATGGCCAAACCCTAGAACATGATGAGGAAGCATCCCTCCATGAAGATGAACAAGAGGAGAAGCCTAAAGAACATGGACACAACCCAGATGAAGAAGAAAAGGGTGTTGAAATGGAGGATCCCTCCATCGAGTGGTTGTGTACCAAGTCTCCCACTAAGTATTTAACGCTTGAACATGACTCTGATGAGGAGAAGAGGGATGCAAGAATTGCGAAGAAGGATCTTGTTGTTAGAGCTGTGGAGCTTGAGAAAGAGGACAACAAGAATCAAGGTGAATTACCCAGGGAAGAGCCCCAAATGCCCGATTGGCTAGAAAAGCAGTTGAAACAAAAGACTCCCACCCTAAAAGATCATAAGACAAGGCTAGAAGCCATTCTGGCCAGAGCACAAATAAGCACCAAGAAAGAGAAAAAGCTAAAGATAAGATCAAAGATAACCATGGATGCCTCAGGATCTAGGGTGGTACAAATAGCGACACCGGTGGTTGGAGAAAAAGGAATAACTTATAACGTCTCCACCATCGACTTGGGAGTGGCCACGAGGGAGAAAAAGGTCGATCACCTCCAGGAATCGGTCGCTATGGTGGTGCATCTTATCCAACAGGATAAGGTTTCTAAGGAGGAACTCAAAGTACAAGTGGCCGATCTAACCACCTATATTTAGTAGTGGTTGTCCCCAGATGAGCATCCCATGATGTCATCCACCCCGCCTCAGTTGCTATCTCAAGAATAGATCAATAAATTAGAGAAGAGGAGGAACTTGGATAAGACTACAAAAAACTGGTTCCGGTAGGTCTTAGACATGGGAAACACAGGTATCAACTTGAATGTCCAGACAACAAATAAGTTCTTGGAGGTACAAAGAACCCTTGAGGGTACGAGGCAGGTCTGCGAAGAGTTCCCAAGAAAGTACAGGGCAGCCTATCCAAAAATTGAGGCCATACTCACATTTCCAAGCGAGGTTTGGGAGAAAAACCTTGCCCTCAAGGATGATGACCATTGGCTAGTGGATGTATGGAAGTGAGACTTTGACCATCGAAAAGGAAAGCTGAAGTAGATTATGGAACGGGTAGTTCTAGATATCGAGTGGGCCAGGGAGACAAGAGAAGAGTGCACTCGGTACCTCAAGCTAATGACGGGGTACGAGCTGCCTGCTGTCGAGATTAATCCTGAAAGCATAAAGTCGCACTTCTTAAGGAATATGGAAGATAGGATGTTAGTTAAGATCACCACAAAATTCTTGAGTTTTGTTGCTCGAGCCTTCACGTAGTGAAAACTTTTCAGAGATAATGCTGCTAAATACGATGATGACTGGAAGAAGCTCGTCAACAACTCCCAGGAATGGAGCTATCAAATTTTGCGGTTTGACATCATGGAGTTGGACAAGTTCCAGCCATTGATCTTGAGCTTTATGGAGTATGCAGTGTTAAAGAAGCGCCAGGGCAACCTAGTCATCGATGAATAATTCCTCAAAGAATAGGTACAACAAAGGGCAAACAGCAAAAGGACGAAATTGCTACAATGTTGTCACTAGATGACAAAATAGGGAAAAGACAAGAAATGTTTTATAAATGAAGTATATTTGGGGGTAGGTGAAACCCTAGTGTAAAGAGGATCTTGGCCACACAATATAAGCAAATCTTGGCCACTCATTTTGATTTTTGAAAACTATAAATAGGGCTCTCCTCCTCTCATTTTAAGAGAGTTGATTTGTTGTAAAGGCATGCTGCAAAAATTATAATAGAAAATACAGTCATTTCCTAGTGTATTTCTGGGTTTCTCTACATGTTTCATGATTCTTCTCCCCTTAGTTAAAAATTTACTTCAAATTACTTTGTTGTTCTAGTTTCCTTTAGTTAGTTGTAGTGGATTTAGTATGTTGCCTTTGGTTTTGAAGATTTATGCTGTGTGTATGCTTTCCTTGTCCATACTTTTGGCCATTTGCTGATGGTAAATAACTATGTAAAGTTAGCCTGGACTATAATTTCATAGCTGCTCATTAAACTTTTTCTTTGTTCACATTTACATGGCGAATGAATGATGAATATCTATAGTCCTTAGAAGATAGCATAGATTTCATGACATTGTGAGAATTCAGGTTAAGTGAAATTTTCTTTAAGGAAACTGTCCACAGCGGGAACCTCCATGATCACTGTTCATCAGTAGTTGCAAGTCCAAGAACCATCCTTCTTCCTCACCCCCTTTTTCTTTTTTTTTAGAAATAATTTGTGCTAAGGTTCATTGCACATTGTAAAGCCAAATCTGACGAAACAATGGAGTCCAAGACTATTGTCTGAACCTATAGCGAAGTGCAGTAATTTATTATTCGAAGAACTCCATTCATTGACCCAATTCTCCTACAGCTTTAAACCACATAAGGCCGCCTTGTGATTCCAGAAAAATCACATAAAACAACTGATATATTCCAAGCATCGTCATGACCTGACATCTGAGAGACCTTGGGATAGTGTTCTACAATTTGATTGTGGAAGATTGTCTTTCAAGAGAGGTAATGCACCTACGTATTACCTGTGTTGTGAAGTGCATAAAAACACTATCAACAGGTATAGACAAAGAGAGAAAATAAATCTATTAAAAAAATCATCTTTCACATAACGTGATCATGTTTTGAAGAAGTAGAGATATGGCCATTTTAGCAAGAAATAACACGATCATGTTATAATGCGAGATAATTTTGTCTTGCACTAAAAATGGTAAAAAAACTCAATATATGACATAAGTTTTAAGGAAGTAAAATAGAACATCATTTCTCAATCCTTTATTATGGATGTGCATACCACATGGCTTGTCCATGCTTCCATTTTGATCCTATCTTGCAATGATGGCATGCCACATTACCACATCTCTTTAAGGAATTCCATTGAAAAAAATCATGTGACCTTTTTCTATGCTATAAATAATCTTGTATAGGATGATTGTAAGTATTATTTATGAAGCCTTGAATGACATATATTTTGATTTATTTGAATGGATACATTTTTGAGGAACTAATATTCATCTCATTACCATGCTACAAGTAAAATTATCCACCATGCCAAAAAAACGAACAAGGAAGAAATTAGCAGATGAAGAGTATGAAACCTTCAAACAAAAGGAGAGAGATCGGGTGGTGGAATATCATGAAAAAAAGAAATTGGAAACGATTGATGAAAACAAGCCAATTGAAGAGGAACCTCAACCATCAAAAAGAGAAAAGGAATTGGCAGCACAAAAGTCATGAATGTGAAAGCATCATGGTAAGATATATTTGGATACTATAGTTGGAGACATACCCTCTACAACAAGTGAATATGAAGGGACACCATCTACCACAAGTGAATATGGAGGGACACCATCTACCGCAAATGAATATGGAGGGACACCATCCAACGCATGTCAAGTGGGGATTACATCATCACTCGGATTTGACGAAGAAGGTATTCCATAATCCCCACATGAACCTCAAGGTATGTCTTCTACTCCACCCTTGATCAAAGGTACACAATATAGCCCACCTCAATTAAATATTGATGAAATTCCTAATGTTGAGATGTATGTACCTAGGAGAACACCACCTATAATATTGTGTAGAAAACCAAAGTATTTCATTAATATTGATGAGGATATTTGCAGCACATGGAAGGTAAGATTTCAACATGCACTTGTAGAAGATATGCTGATAAGATTTGAAAATTATTCTTTGAAAGGATAAATGAGACCACAAGATGTCAACTATTTGTTGAAATGATGTCGAGTGTAAAGTATAGAAACATCATGAAGACTCTTGGGTTGAGAACATCAAATGCATCAACTTGGATCAGCTTTCACAAAACAAGCAACCCCTCTTAATTCTTCCTATCACACACAAACCACCAATGGGAATCATTAAACAGTTGCCAAACCACCAATTACTCCACTTTTAGGGCATGATAAGCCCTCTAACATAACAAACCCCAAAACCCTCTTCATTAAAAATTTAGGCAAGGGTTTATTGACATACAAATCGACCCTCTTAAGACACCTTAGTAAAAAAGAGTACCGAAAATATTCTCTTAAAATAGGGTATACAGACCGACCCTCAGTAATTAGCTTCTAAAATACACAAAATCACTTGAAATCTAACCAAACCAAAACTAAAAATGAGTTAATTCTGCTACCCACCTAATTCCATCGAAAAGAGACCACAATCGCTCTGAGCTATGTTCAACTGGCTCGATCCCTTAAGGGTGAAAAGTGCAAAAGGGAAACAATATTTGATGAGGTATTACTCAAAAACCATGGCATTTACGAAATTTATATCTAAACCTAAAAGATCACATTGGGCCCATCTACAATAACCTCTCTCGATTTTTGTTATCTTGAAGTGGTTTTCCCGTGGTGTCTAGTTTTCACTTGATGGAAAAAGTGTCAAATGCAAGCAGTGCAAAGTTGCAAAGTGGGACAACTTTCGTTCTGCAGCTTGTGTGACCAAATAGAATATTCCAACATGTTTGAATAGGTATTTTTACATTAGAAATTTTCCTCTTTCACACCCAAACATGTTGAATCACTCCGAGCTACATTCAACCAGATCGATTCCCTAAGGGTCCAAAGTGCAAAATGGCTACAAACTTTAACATGTTGTTACTCGGATACTGTGATGATTAGAAACTTATTTTCTATCCCATGGGATAGTGTTGAGCCCCTCTATAATAACCTCTCTTGGTTTTTTCTATTTCTATGGTGGCGAATTTTCACTTGGGGAAAAAGTTATCAAATGCAAGTAGTTGAAAGTTGCAAAGTTGTGCAACTTTTGTTTTGTAGCTCATGTGACCAAATGGACTATTCCAACGCATCTAAATAGGTATTTTTATGCTAGGAATTGTCCTTTTTTGCACCCAAACATGCAAAATCACTCTGATTTACTTTCAATCGGATCGATCCCTTAAGGGTCCAAAGTGCAAAATGGCTATAAACTTTAGCATGTTGTTACTCAGAAACCATGATTCTTAGAAAATTATCATTTGATCCTATGGGATCACATTGGGACCCTCTACAATAACCTTTGTTGGTTCTTTTTATATCGGAGGCATGTTCCTATGGTGGTGAGTTTTCACTTGGGGAAATAGTTGTCAAATGCAAGTAGTTGAAAGTTGCAAAGTGGTGCAACTTTTGTTCTACAACTTGTGTGACCAAATGGAATATTCCAATGCATCCAAATAGGTATGTTTACGCTAGGCATGGTATTTTTTCACACCCAAACATGCGGAATCATTTTGAGCTACGTTCAACCGGATCGATCCCTTAAAGGTCCAAACTGCAAAATGGCTATAAACTTCAGCATGTGGTTACTCATATACCATGATACTTAGAAAATTATTGTTTGATCCTATGTGATCGCATTGGGCCCCTCTACAATAGCTTCTCTTGTTTTTTTCTATCTCGAAGGTTATTTTCCATGGTGGTGAGTTTTCACTTGGGGAAAAAATTGTCAAATGCAAGTAGTTGCAAAGTGGTGCAACTTTTGTTATACAACTCGTGTGACCAAACAAAATATTCCAACACATCTGAATAGGTATGCTAATGCTAGGCATGGTCCTCTTTCACACCCAAACACACAAAATCGCTCTGAGCTACATTCAACCTGATCGATCCCTTAAGAGTCCAAAGTGCAAAATGGTTGTAAACTTTAGCATGCAGTTACTCTAGATACCGTGATGCTTAGAAACTTCTCATATGATCCTATGAGATTGCATTCGGCCCCTTTATAATAACCTCTCTCAATTTTTTATATCTCAGAGGCATTTTCTCGTGGTGGCGAGTTTTCACTTGGAGAAAAAGTTGGCAAATGCAAGTAGTTGAAAGTTGTAACGTGGTGCAACTTTCATTTTGCAGCTCGCATGACCAAACGAACTATTCCAATGCATTTGAATATGTATTTTTATGCTAGGAATGGTCCTCTTTCACACCCAAACACAAAGAATCGCTCTGAGTTACGTTCAACCAGATCGATCCCTTAAGGGTCTAAAGTGCAAAATGGTTGTAAACTTAAGCATGTTGTTACTTAGAAAAAGTGATGATCAAAAAATTATCGTCTAATCCTATGGGATCATGTTGGGACCCTCTACAATAACCTCTCTCATATTTTTCTATCTCGGAGGCATTTTCCCATGGTGGTGAGTTTTCACTTGGGGAAAAAATTGTCAATGCAAGTAGTTGAAAGTTGCAAAGTGGTGCAACTTTCGTTCTGTAGCTTGTGTGACCAAACGAACTATTCCAACACATCCAAATAGGTATGTTTATGCTAGGCATGGTCCTCTTTCACACCCAAACACACAGAATTGCTCTGAGCTATGTTCAACCTGATCGATCCCTTAAGGGTCCAAAGTGCAAAATGGTTGTAAACTTCAGCATTTTGATACTTGGACACCGTGATGCTTAGAAAATTCTTGTCTAATCCTATGGGATCATGTTGGGTCCCTCTACAATAACTTCTCTCGGTTTTTTCTATCTCAGAGGCATTTTCCTATGGTGGCAAATTTTCACTTGGGGAAAAAATTGTCAAATGCAAGTAGTTGAAAGTTGCGAAGTGGTGCAACTTGCATTCTTTAACTCGTGTGACCAAACAGAATGTTCCAACGCATTTGAATGGGTATGTTTATGCTATACATGGTACTCTTTCACACCCAAACACATGGAATCGCTCTGAGCTACATTCAACCAGATTGATCCCTAAAGGGTCCAAAGTGCAAAAGGGAAGCAATATTTGAAGGGTTATTACTCAGAAATTGTGATGCTTACAAACTCTCCATCTGAGCCTATGGGATTACATTGGGACCCTCTACAATAACCTCTCTCGATTTTTGTTATATCAGAGTTATTTTCCTGTGGTGTCCAGTTCACTTAATGGAAAAAGTGTCAAATGCTAGTGTAAAGTTGCAAAGTGATGCAACTTTCATTTTGGAATTCATGTGACCAAATAAATTGCTCCAACATGCCCCAATAGGTATTTTTATGCTAGGAATGGTCCTCTTTCACACCTAAACACACATAATTACTCCAAGCTACGTTCAACCGGCTTGATCCCTTATGATGGCATGGAAAACAATCGAAAAGAGAAACATACACACAATGGTTGAGAATTATGAGTTTTCCACAAAAAAAGCGTATGCTCATTGGAAACTCAAAGTTAGTGGTTGTTGAAGAGTTTGAAGGAGAATATCAATCAAATATCTCTATTTCTTTGTTAATTTCTATGCATTTTCTTCATTTCCAGCCTGTGTATGGGTTCGTACAGTAGGATTTTTCTCTAAGATGATCTGAATCTGTTGTAGAATGGTTTTAGCTTTGACTATAATCCATTCTTGTGGAATTCTATTAAGTTCCAAGAAACTTAGAAGTATATTTATGAAACATGGCTGAACTTTCTCATACAAGGGTTTGAGTGTAATATATTGAAATACGCCATTCCACCTATTGTCTAGGATGTGTCTTGGTGGAATGGGTTTGATGTAAGTAGGATAGGGATTAGGTATAAGAAAATAGAATTGGTAAAGGCATTGGAAGAGATTAGTAACGCTGCCCCTGTTGAAAATTCAAAATGTAGGCCTTAAAAACAAGGCTAGAAGAGGTGAAAAGAAGAAATTGCTTGAGAATAAGTTAGAAGAGGTTGGAAATAGAGTGATTTTGTGGAGTTCGATGTGTTCAAAAGGTCTACAAGCACAGGGGAGGTCAAAAGTATGTTATGGCATGATGCCCTAGTTGGGAAAATAGGGGTTTTCAATGAAAAAGAGAGGTTTAAGGGAGTAAAAGTGGGTAAAGTCAGGAGGTAGCATAATTTGGTGGTCAATTAAGTTTGTGTAGGCAGAATGAAGAGTGTTGGAAGAGGTTTTGAGGTTGTATGAGGTTCAAGTTCAGGTTTAGGGGTTCGGTTTGTTTTGGGTTTGTTAGTACAAAAATGTGTAAAAACAATATATATATATATATATATGTATAGCCTAGAAGCATGAATTAGGATTAGAATATCACATAACATCATATAAACAACAAAACCACCATAAACTTGAATGTCATTTAAAAAATGCATGATCAATATTCATCATTGAAACTTGAATTGTGGTAGCTTGATATACACAATCTATTGATGCCAAGGTTCAATTTGTATGATTTTGAGAAAATAAGCCAACCGAGTAGAGTTATTAGCATTCTTCAAAAATCATAAGAATTTGTTGAGTACACTAGCCATTTTGATGTCTTCTTGCAGTCTCAAACATTATTTTGTATCATTGTTACATTGATCTTGAGAGTGGTAGCTTAATATAGCTCCACAATACAAAATTTGGTTTACCTGTGCAGTGTAATAGTGGCATAGGCATATTTTTCTTTGAAAGAACCAAAGGGTGACTGGTGAATTGAAGTGTATACACACATATAATTTTGTAATATCAAGGATACTTTTTGAAATATTTTTATGAATCATTTCATGCAATACCAATTGAAAATGTGTTTTTTTCTTTTACATAAAGTTGTTTAGCATGAATCAATCAATATTCAAGACAAACCATGAAGGAAAAACATGATCAATACTAGGGATAACCAATTAATAAGTATACACGTGAATAAGTTAAGCATGTACATGTGAAAAAGGGAAGCACAAGTACTCAAAAACACATAAGCCTTGAAGTATACACACAAATACATAGTATACACAAATTAATACAAAATATATGCACGAATACAAGGTATACACATGAAAACAAGTAAGTCACAAAGTATACACGTAATTTGTAAATTATACACTTGAATACACGTAACTCATATCTATTGAACCATGAATTTAGAATGCAAATATGGACACCATTGATAAATAATATTTGTATTAACCAAATAGCCATGTAGGAATACATCAATACATGTTGATATAAGTATGAAATATAGGTACAAAATAGCCATATAGGCTTATGAGAATTCCATATATGCATATAATGTCAAATATATCCAATACAAAATATGTACAAAAATGCCATGTAGGCATACAACAAAGGGCTCTGGAATCAAAAGTCATTGCTCTCCATCCCCTCGAAATAAACTCTTACCCTTTTCTTATCGATTGGATAGCGATACGTCTATCACTCATTTATGCTGTAGTCAAGGAGTGCTCTTGGTGCTCCTCCTAGTGTTTAGTTCTTCGCGAATTTTTATCTATTACAATAAGAAGTAAAGACATTAATATATAGAAATTACATTATAAAAGAAATTATATATTTAACAAAATAATCACTTAACTCCATCTGATGATCACTCTTCTCGAGGGAAATATTCACATGCCCAGGCTGAAGTGTGCTAAAGCCTTGTATAAACCATCCAAATAAAAATTAAACCAGGAATCAATAATGGTTTTCTTTTTCACTAGAACTAACATCTATAACAACAAATGTAAATTAAAATTTAATAATTTTCCTCATACATCCCCTGTTAGATCCATCAAGAATTCTATAGTAGACGACACACCAATCTCCATTGCCCTCATCACATTCAGAAGTGTCTCTGCTTGCAACAACTAAAAATAAAGAAAAAAATTATTCAATCACAAAAAATACAATAGCAATCCACGTCATGACTTATAATGTATGAGATAATAAACAAAATTTTGAGTACTTATTAAACTATATATTTTTGACTATCATTCTTACTATTTTCCCTATCCATATCTTGTTCGAAAGCACATGTTTTTAGGCTTTTACCCATAGTAGCAAGCCGATGAATCGTTTGATAAAATACTTTCATAGAAATGTACAATAATTGCAGTGGCATAGAGAAGGCAATGAACTATTTGAAAAAATTCCTCAAAGAAATGGGGTCTCATGGTGATGGAATTCCATTACAAACAAATGCACATGATGGCATTCCATCACCATAAGACCACATTTATTTCAGACATTTTTTTAGACTGTTCATTTCCTTCTCTATTGTATTATTTCTTACTATTATTCTTTGATAGAGATTTTTCTAAGCATCCATAGTTTGTTGGAAAGCACCTATTTTAGGCTTTTAGCCACAATAGCAAGGAAGACAGTAGTTTGATAAAATGCTTTGTTACACATGTATGGAAAATGTGGTATCATAGAAAAGGTGGTGATCTATTTGAAGAAATGCCTCGAATAAATATGGTCTCATGGTGATGGAATGGAATTCCATCACCATGAGACTGCATTTCTTCGAGGCATTTTTTCAACCTACTAACTGCCTTGTCTATGCTATTGCTTACTATTATTCCTTGATAGATTTTTTCCAAGCATCCATAGTTTGTTGGAAATCACCTTTTTTAAGCTTTTAGCCATAGCAGTGAGGAAATGAATTGTTTGATAAAATGCTTTAGTAGACATGTATGGAAAATGTGGTAGCATAGAAAAGGCGATGAGTTGTTTGAAAAAGTGGTGTAGGCACACCTTTACAAGAGCATGCCTCCATGAGGAAAATTTAGGATTTTGAGGTTGTATAGGTATTTTCATGATGTAATAAGGCTTAAATAGCCATTTTTGATTTTGTAATGGTCTTTGGTAGTCATTTTAGGCATAAATTGTAAAGTTATAAAAACTTAACAAAAGTTGTTAATCAATGTTGCAAAAATGCAAAAAGGTGCCAAGTGGAGGAATATGAAGAGTCAAGGTAGTTTTAGAGACAATATTAGGCACTTAGGAAGTTGAAATTATTGGGTAAGTGTTTAAAATATGCGATTCATCATTGTTAGCTATTGTTGAAGCATTTTGAAGGAGAAAACTAATAAAATATCACTATTATACTGCTATTTCTTGTGTTTTCCTCCACCTGCCAGTGTACGGTTCCATGCAAGTGGTAGTGCATCTATAATGTGTGTGAATTTAAGGAGTTATGTTTTGGCATCAATTTAAAAATAATTTGAGCATTTGATATTGAGTTTCAAGCTTTTGGTGGCCTGATTTCTCTAGGTGGTCAGAAAACAAGGGCTAAGGGTTTGATTGCGCAAAAGAACTAAAAAGTCCATTCCACCTTTTTGTAGCAATTGTTTCTTGGTGGAATGGACCGGTCTAAAGTAGGAGTAGGTGTAGAAGGTAATAAATTTTTTTTGTGAAGTTTTTGTGTGATTTCTCCTCACTGCCCTAGTGAAAAACTAGTTTTTGTGCCTTTTAAACAAGGCTAGAGTGAGTGAAAAGAGGATAGTGGTTTAGAAGTGGATAAAATCCCCTAAAAACTATGAGAGAAAGTGAATTTTAGGGTTTTTAGAATATCTTAGAGGTTGTAAGTGGTCAAAGAAGTGAATAAGTGAGAAACCCCTGGTGAAAGAGGGTGAAAACTAGTGAATAAGAGTGATTTTGTGAAAGAAAGTGTATGTAGATCTTTGGGGCAGCACTATTTGAGGATGGAATAAGAATTTACATGCATAAATAATCCTGATTTAAGTGATTATAAGCTTCTAAGAAGTCAGGGCATAAGAGTTTCAGTAAGCTCTAATTGATTGCAAGGAAAGTGATGGTTTTATGAAAAGGGTTCTAAATGAGCAAGAGGAGACCTGAAAGTTGAATAATCTAAGGTTTTATTGGTTGGATTTTGACTATTTGGAGGTTTCAAGTGTTGGTTGTGTGTTTGGAGAGGTGTCTCTTTGAAAAAGAGGCCTAATTATGGCCTAATTCAATGTTAAAGGCCAAATTTGGGACAGTTGCTGCAAAAGAGTTGCAAGTGAGTCTCAGATCTATGAGAGCAGGCCGTAATGGGTGCCTAGTTTGGAGCACAGACAAGACAATGAAATATTTGAAAATATGCCTTAGTAAAATGTGGTCTCATGGAATGCCATGACAAGCAAATGAAATTGGAAGCTGCTCCTAGACTTATTACTTATGCTATTTGAAGTAATTGCATCACTACTTATGTTGACTTTCTAAACAACTATATTGTAGTTGAAATTTTTCCATCTATCAACATCTAGTTATTAGTTATGGAATGTGAAGTAATGCTTTGAGTTTGAATGATGTGCAATGCAACATAATCAATGATATGAATATAAACTACACAAATCTATTAAGTACAACTCATTAGTTAAACTCTTTGTTCTATTACCTGCGTGAATGTTTGACTAAATTCATTGGCACCGAGAGGTATTCTCAAAACCTCCAATATTATCCTATTCAACATCCAAAATCACATATTAAAATACCATTCGTAAAACAATGCTATTAACATGTAATAAATTTTATAATTATTTACTAGTTACATACCCCACTGATAGGTGTACTACAAAAATAAGTAGGTGTAGGGCCGGTGTATCCAATACAACATTGTGACCCTACAAGTTTACTAAAATAATAAAACTAAATTAGTTAATATTGCATTTCAAAATCAAAATTTAATAAATTAAATTCAATGAACATGCTAATATTTACCTGACTATCAATGCGATACACATCATGCAAAATGTTAGCTACCCTCTCCATCTCTATAGCTATAGAGGGATCCTGCACAACAGCCTCCTGAGTGTCGATGGGGTCATATGAACAAGTTTCCCCACAAGATTGACACACATGGGATCGAAGCCCACCTATCGAAGACTCCCCTAGATGGCATTGTACAAGAGGGATAACATGTTGGATGACACTCTGTGTCAAAGAGTTGATGGCCTACAAAGTCTCTACGTCGACACTCTCCTTCATGATGAAAGGGATGACGATGTGCTCATGAGGCTTCCTAGTGAGAGGTCATCTCACTTGCCTCCTAGGATCCAGCTATGCATTGGGTCTATCTTGTGCCAACCCCCCACCTCTCCCTTGGAAGTTCCGCATATCAAAGTAATTTGGGATTTTGTTCAAGATGAACTTAGCATATAGTTTCCTGAGGAAATACTACGGGACTTCACAATTATTGCATGGTGGGTCATCAAACACCATATACCACCTATCCCAAACATATTTTGTAATCTCTTGGTAGTTGCACCAATGAATAGGAAACCTCTTCGAATTGAGGAAGAGATTTCCATTTGACCGTGGGTAAGTGA
Source organism: Sequoiadendron giganteum (assembly GCA_007115665.2). Lineage (NCBI taxonomy): Eukaryota > Viridiplantae > Streptophyta > Pinopsida > Cupressales > Cupressaceae > Sequoiadendron > Sequoiadendron giganteum. The sequence continues at coordinate 356,712,843 of CM021104.1, read as the reverse complement.
ATAATGCACACAAATCTAATTTTGTAATTTTTAAATCTTTTACATTTTTATATGATAATTTATCTTGGTAAAAATCCCTAGTCGCCTACCTCCTATCCTTCCAACTAGATAACTGTTTGTTGATTGAATCTACATTTTTTAACATATCTTGTAGTGAAGTTTCTATGGTCATTCTTTCTGTAGTTGAACTGTTTGGATTTTTCAACCTCTAATTAAATCCTCAATTTGTTTTCTATTGTTCTCAATTTCACCCATTAAATTTTGTTGAGTGCCAAGAGGGTATTGAGGGATTGGTGGAGGAGGTTGTTGTTGTGGTTGAGGATTTTTTTGTTGAAGATTTTCTTGATGAGGATTTTTTTCTTGCTATGGATTTTGAGGAGGGTTTCGAGGTTGATTAACATCTCCTACAATTTCAAAAAATAAATATCAAATACAACCTAAAACTAACAAATTAAAAAAAAAGAAAACAATCCTTACCACTTTCACCTCCTTGTCAATGTGGCGACATATTAGTGATGAATCAACAACCATTGATGAAGATTTTTGTACAAAAGCACCTCCTAGAATGTGAGCACATAATTCTAAGGTTTTTGGCCACGGGCAACAAAAAACCTAGTCACAATTGAAAATGAAATTTGACTCTCTTTTTTTTTCTTTTAACATGCCATAATGTGAGCGCGTTATAACACAATCATATTATAGCACACTCACATTATAGGCTTGTGGTGGCTGAGCCTCAGGCTCGAAACATCAAGCCATAATGTGAGGGCGTTATGGGTTTTCAAAAAAAATTAAAAAGGTGACCACAAAATTGCTACTCATCTTCATGCACTTACCCTGAAGAAGAACTTGAAAAGCAACTTGTTAATCTCAAGGATGAAATTGCTACTAAAAATGAATATAAGAAGAAGTTGAATATTAGCTTAGTTAAGCTTGATGAGCTAACTCAAGGTCAGAAGAATGAAAAGACAAGCGAGGTCTTGGATATGAGAAAGGAGAAAGTTTCAGATCTGGACAAAGGAATTTCAGGCAAAGAAATTAGATGAACAAAGCAAAAAGGCATCTGGTAAGTCAACCTAATGCTCAAAATTTTAATGGATACTATTTTTCTTGAAATAAATTTGGTCATATGGCTACTAAATGTAGAAGTAAAATTAAATTTAGTGATCCATAATTTTACAGTCAATGTTTCAATTGCAATAAGTTTGGTCATAAGTCAATTGAGTGCAGAAATGTGTCAAACAAGTCTGTCAAAAAAAGGAATGTTGGATGTTATACCTATGGAATATTTGAGCATATTGCTAATCAATGCAAATCAAGAAGAAATCAATAGAATGACTAGTCTAAAGAAGGAAATGTTGTGTGTTACAATTGCAACAAATACAATCACATTGCAAGATTCTGTAGAAACAAAAATGTGGATAGAAGAGGTCCGACATACAAAGGAAAAAATACATAGAAAGATGATAAAGAAAAAGGAAAAGTGACTACGGATGAAATAAGAGATAAAATGAAGAAGACATGGGTAAGGAAGAATGAGTCCAATGTAGGAGATGGTTCTGTATCAGAACCTGCTTCTAGTAATTCTCCAAAAATTTATCTCAGGCCATTGGCCCAAGGGGAGTTTTTCAAGAAAATCCTTTTTCCCCTATCCATAGCTAGTATCGAAATGCAGAAGATTGTCAGCAGTTGTATTAATGATTTACAGATGCATTATAAGAAATTATCAAAGGAAATTCAAGAAATTATAGATCCGTAGAAGAATTTTTCTCTTGCTGATTGAAAAAATAGGGTATCTAGAACACCTAGGGAAAAAGTATTTATTACAACAAAAGGTTAGGTGTGCAAGTTATAAAAATTAAGTTGAAACCATCATTTTCCACTTTATAACAAAGAAAAGGAGAAGGAGAGCGCTCTTGTACACTAGAATTTCAAAGGTGTGAAGATAGTTCGACAACAAAACACTAATTCATCAAGTACTTCAATTGTATTGAGAAATTTATACTTAATTCAGTGTGTGAACTTCTTTGTTAGAAACAAGACATGAGTTCAGAAGGAAAAATGGAACAAATCAAAGGAATGGTAAAAACCTAGATGAGTATAGAAGTGAAAAGATTAGATCCATAAGGAACTTGTTATCGCATGATGAATTGAAATGGTTGAAAGAAGCTAAACACAAAATTTTGGACATTTAGAGTGAATTTCCCTATTTCGAGAATGCATAAATCGTTAAGTTTATTCTAGATAGATTGAATGATGATACTCTAATTTTGGATAAACCCTACCATATCTCGAAAGAATTAATTGGAACTTTAACTAGATTATGCAAAGTTGGAGATGTATAGAGGAAGAAGTCAATTCAGAATAAAGAATCTGAAACCCTAACTGGAGTTATTGGAGATCAAAGTTCATTAATAATCTCGAAAATCGGAGATTCAGTGATAGGGTACATTGCACATGGAATATCCTACAAAATATTTTTCAGAAATAGGGAAGGTGCAACTTCGGTAGGTGTTGTTTACATTTCACACAAGATGATAATGGAAGATCAAGATTTTGACCTTTGTATGTTAATGAAAGATCAACTGATGGAGAATGTACAACTAGAAAAGGTGATAGATTACCCTTTCAGGTTTGGTATTTTAGCTATATGTCTTATGATGTACTTTCTAAATTTATTACCGATGAACAACAATGTAACATGGAAAGAGAGTGAACCGGTTTGCAAAAAAAATTACATACACTCTAACAGTTTGGAAAACTGTGATCGAGCATATGAAAGGTTCTTTGAAGGTTTGCTAGAAAAGTTTGACTCAATTGTTATTTCCCTTCTGGTAAGGACACTTGAAGTTGGTTCCTCCTCCAGTGAGATGGAGAGAAAGAACAAAAGAGAAAAATAAATTGTTGCCTGTACTCCTCCGGCATGCAAGACTCCAAAAATTGAAGGAAAAGGAAAAGAATAGGTTATTGTGGATATACTAGATGAAGAATCTGATAAGGAAACTGAGGACACTCAAGGAAAATAACTAGAAACATCCAAACCAGAACAAGAAAAGGCTATGACAAAATAAATTGAAGAAGAAGATGACTTAACCAAAGAAAAAGTATTACAACTTATTCATGAGAAAGATGGAATGCAGAAAATTGCAAATTTATGGTCTATCAGACCTTGATATGAGCAGGATATGATTTTAAATGTACTAAGTGCTCATCTTGTGCACAACCATATCAAATTAGAGAGTTTGTAGAATACTCTGCTAGAAGAAATGATTGAATGCATTAAGGAAATCATGGACTTTGAGTCTCAAAACAAGGAAGAAGAAGTGATTTTACACCTGAAGAAGCAGTACATATTATCTCTCACCAAGTTAAAAAGGCACATGAATTAGCTAAGGAATGCATAAATTTAGAAAATAGCATCTACAACCATTATCTTCATTGGCCTCATGCAATTGGAAAGTACAAAGAAAAGTTGGAGCAAATTGAAACAAAACTGAACAGTATTCGACAAAACTTTGACATGTTTCAGGATTAAGATGGTGCAATCAAGAAAAAGATTCAGGATTTATAGACAAAGCATACAAATATCCAAAACAATAAAAAAAATATTATTGACACCTTTTGGAAAGGGAAGGACATAACAAACTGCAGACTGGAACAATTGATTGAGATACTAAGGAAATGAGAGACATTGGAAGAAACCATCACTATTCTGGAATCTCTCATCAAGATTATCAACCGAACATGTAAAAACGACAACATTATCATAATCACTAAGATTGCAATAGAAGCATGGAAGAATTTTCTTCCAGAGATGAAGGAAAAGCACAAAATAATCTTGTAACTCAAGTAGTAGATGCATGTCTTCAAATTTTGAATGAGTTTTGAATAAGTAAGTTTTTTTTGTCTACACTCCATAAGGGATTACTATAAGGATTTTTTTTGGTTTTTTATTGATGTCAAAGGGGGAGAGAGAGTAGTGAAAATTCCTTATCAAACTTAGGGGGAGTTATGTTAGTTATAAATTTTTGAAGTTTTGAAGGATTGTAGTATGTTGGTTCTGACACTTAGCCATTTTTCACTAAGTGTTGCCATCAATGCCAAAGGGGGAGATTGTTGGCATATGGCTTCTACTATTCTCATTGATGGCAACCTAAGTCATTGATCTGGTCCACTTCAGTATTTGTTCATACCGAGAGACAAAGTGAGGAATGGGGTATCCGATTGAAGATGAATCCATTTGCATCACCAGTTTATCACTTCAAGTTGTGGATCTCATGGAAGGTCATTAGGCATCTAGAATATCTTACTCTCAAGTTTTGTGTCGTCGCATCAATTGGTATACAAGTTAGGAGATTTGGTTTATTGATTTCTTGGTTATCTATACAAAGAGTTGACTTGGTGAATATGGTGAATATAGTATGTTGCAGATGTTTAAGGAGTAATTGTTTAAATGTTTTTGTGCTCGAACATGTTGATTTGGGTCCTCACTATGCTATGGCTGACTTTGGATGGTGCACATTGAAAATCATTTGTGGATTAAGCCGACGGTTGTAAAATACCTTATGTTTTATTAAAGCCGACATATGGTTGATCAAATCATTTGTTGTGGATATATATAAGTGATTGATTATATCATTTTGATATTGGTATGTGAAGTGTGTTAGTGTGTGATGAAAAATCTAGAAGGATACTAGTGTGAATTCACTTGTGCATGGATTTATAATGTGAATTGAAGTAGAGCATAGTAGAAGAGAAGAATCAGATAGAAGGTGAGGAAATCGACTAATGTGTTTAACTGAAACTATTCTCAAGAATTCATAGATGCTAATTCATAGTTGATCACCTCTGTTATCTTTTGAAACTGATTGTAAGGCAATGAGCCTTTCTGTTTTGAGCGGTGAGCTCTAGGCAGTGAGCTTGAATGCAAGTGCATTCCTATTTTGTAAAACTTATATTTGAGTACTCAAATTGTGGATTGACCTCCACCATGGTTTTTCCCCTAACAAGATTCCCACGTAAAATTCCTTGTGCTATGGTTTTGTGTATGATTGATTTATGTGTTTTCATGTTTCTTTGGTTCAATGTTGTAAGTGGTTCAAATATCAGATTAATAAAGTTAAGATTTGCATAACACTGATTCAGCCCCCTATCAGTGTTCCCTGATTCCAACAAAAGGATGATGCACATTTTCAATTTTTGACTCATTGGAAGGGGTTTCCTGATGGAATAAGCACTTGGATATCAAATAATGATGGAATCAATCATGGTTGGAGGAAAAGTTATGAGAGTTGATTTGGAGATTAAACATAATAAAAACCTTGTTTTCTACATTTTTTTAAGGAAAATTTTATGCTACAACAACTTGTATGTTTTCTTAAGGCCTATAGGTGATCTCTTGTGCATTTAAATTGATGAAGGGATGACTTATATTCAGTTTGGTTTTGGTATCATAAGATTTTATCAAGATTTGTGGATTTTGTAGCAGATTTACTAAAACTGGTTCATAAAACCTAGGTTTTGAGGTTTTGAGAGAAAATAAAATGGAAATCTCACCATTCCACTGATGAAAAGTTTGAGAATCAATGGAATGGGTTTAGATATGGTTTATTTTTATGGTATGGTGTTGGCAAGAGTAGGGGAGAAAGTTTGATGAAGAATGGGTCATGCCCTAGGGTGAAAACCTTTTGTTTTTGGGTGAAAAAGTTGCATAGAAGTAGGGTTTTGTAGAAGAGTTTCTTGGAGACCATTCTCGGTGATGGGAATTGTTTCTATAGACATATCTAACATGTTTGGGCTATTGGTATGAATATTTTGGATCTTTTTTTTGAAAACCTTGTTGGGAGTCATTCAAACAAGGCTAATTAGGCCTTTTCAAAGTGTAGCAACAATTTTTTGGCTTTGTCATTCCAAAGAAACCATTGCTAATTTTTGGATATGTTTTAAAAGGACTTAATGGGTATCCAAAATAAATTTAATATCATGGGTTGGGGATTTTTTCTGCAATTTATGGAAAAAATACTCTATTTTCTACCCTTAAAGACAATGCAAATTTGTCAAGGAAGTATTTGTGTTTGAGGTGTTAAGACTTTTCTAAAGGATTAATTGAGTTAGGTTGTGTTTTGATACCCTAATATGTATCCTATAGTAAACAAGAATGAAAAATTGTTGAATCAAGGAAATGGGGTCCCATTGGCCAAAGCTAGAAAAAATAGGATTCTATAATAATAAAATGAAATATGAAATGAGAAGTTGGAAAACATTATTAAAAAAAAATCACCTCTCAAGATTGGTGATACCAATGGAGGAAATTTTTTGTTGATATATTATATTAAGTTTTTTAAGAGTGTTGTAGATAGTTGGAGTTTTCACATACACTTCTCAAATAATAAAGAATGTTGGTAGACTACTAAAAATATTTTTAAAATGGTGTAGAATATTTTTGATAAAGTAATATGCATTTTCAGGGTGTAGTACCCTTACATACCAAGCCCAAAGGGCCAAAAATAGACTAAGAATAGAGTTACATTAAAGACCAAAAACAACATAAAACAAAATAAATAAGTGTAGGAAACCAACAATAGAAAAAGACCCAACAACCCAAGACACAAACCCACCCATTACATAGCTATATCGTCCCACTTCTCCAAGAGAAGATTTAAGACATCATCACCCACCCAATTAGTTCCCTCACCCTCTTTCTTCTTCTCCACCCTTTCCTTGAGTACCTCTAAGAGTGTGACAACAAACTTGTGGATGATCTTTATGGTGAAGTGCATCAACCGAGTAAACTTTTGTACCAGTTTTTCCACCAATGTCTACGCTTGTTGAAATCCTTTGCCATGTCATTGGTCCTCTAAATAGTCTCTTCCTCAATGGCCATAGGGTCTAAAGACTAGGTGGTGGAATCTGAATTGATCATTTTTTTTATATTCAAGAAGTGTTGGGTCCTTCAACAAATTCCTCTCCTCGAAATGTCGTTATTGCACTCCTCTTTGCTCCTAGTCTGCCCCTCTTTGCCTCCAGTTTTCTCTAAGCTGCTAGAAATCTCATCCACTAGTACCTCCTTCCCTCACTGTTCATAGTCGACATCTCCACCTAGCATAGAGTCTCCTTCTTACCCTTAGTCTTTTTCATTAGTTTGATGTCCTTCCTGGTACAGGTATTTTTTAACTCACACAGCCCGACAACTGCATTTGACTAGGCTAAAGCTTACTCTCTCTTTTTTTTTTGTTGGATATTTTGGTCTAGGTGCATTTTTGGTTTGGCTTTACACAAGGGGTTTTCCTCTTGGGTTCGACAAAAGCAGTAGGGGAGGATTCATAAGGGGAGTCAAGAAGTTCCAGCTCTTCAAAATGGACAATATATATGGCTTTGGGAGGACAAAGAGCCAAATGGAAATGGTAGAGCTGAAGTATAAGGCCCTAGTGTAAAATTAGTGAAGGCAACTTATCTGAGTTTTGGGTAGCAGCATCAAGGGTTTCCTTAATCAAGCTTTCCAGGGAGGTTAGCAAAAAAAAAGAAAAACTTAAAAACATTTTGTGCCTAAGGTGATTGAGTAATAATAGATGATATAAATAAAAGACCTTAAATCTTCCATCAAGAGTAACATACTTCATGAGAGCTAAACAAACTTGATCCCATGGTTTAGCACCTCCCTTTCAAAACCCATATGCTTCTTGATCAACTTCTCATTTTCTTTGAAGAAAGCATTAAGGATCTCTAATTCCTGGACTTTATTGTGCTTCTTAATTTTCTTACCAAAGCAAGATAGACCTATTGCCTTGGCAATAACATCCTCATTAACTTCAAATGAAATTCCTCCCACTGAAACTCTCTTGTCACTCCAAGAGCTATTAAATTGTGCTAACAACCTCTCATTATCACCCACCAAACACTCCATGAGAGGTGCAATCTCAACATCAACATAAATATTCCATACAATAGGGTTCCTGCAGAATTAATCACAAGAGAGAGGCTTAGTCCTAACTCTTTCACCTCCCATCTCTTCACATTGAATCCAAAATCTTTCTCAAAACAGTAAATTTAGAATTTTTTTGAAATGGTAACTAGTGAACTGACCCACCCCTATATCACCATTCCCAAACCAAGGACGATCATGCCTAATTGAAGCATATTACATATCACATGAATTGGTAGTAATTTCGAAGAGATTTATCACTGTGGGGCCATAATAAAGCTTTCTTAAGTATAGCCAGCTTAAGTTAAAGGCTATGATATTTTGTATCAAGTAATTATTAACCAAAGGCCTAGAGCTAACTTTGATCCTACACATAATCCTAGAAATTTTGGTCATGGGCTTATAATTAAATTTCCTTAAGTACAACACATCAAAGCATAGAGCTATGATAAATGTGAGTGGACAATAATTAGCTAGCAAATTGAAGATAAAAATTACCAAACATGTGTTCCTACAAGCATGAATATTGTTGTGATACATTTGACAAGACTATCTAATAAAGTTTTGGAGAGCCCGACTATACATCATTATAAATTCAAAACATTGCCCAACTTCCTACTTAAACCTATCTACATAATCATTCCTATTTCACATCATCCAAGGCCCAAAGGTATAATGCCACATGTACCCACCTAGATCAACAAGGTTTTCTTCCATCATTAACAGTAACATTTTCCTATTCTACAAGGATAAATCCTTGTATATTCACCAAGAGAGTCCCTAGTCTTCTCCAACACTTGGATAGACTCCACCAAGAGCCAAGGTTGGCAAGAGCATCTTCCACCCAATTCCCCTAGTGAAAGATGTGAGACAAATTCTTCCTTTCCAATTTAGAAATCAACAAATTTATGTCCTAAAGGATATCTCTAATATTCCATCCTTGATAATGACAATGATTAGAAAATTCAGTCACCTTCAATATGCAAATTTTTAATACCTAGAGCGACAACAATTTTGATGCCCTTAAGTAGCGCTCGTGCCTTCACTGTCATAAAATTTTGTATACCAATACCGCCAACATACCCAGCTACAAATTTTCCCTTACAGTCCTTGATAATAGCTCCAATACTATCCATCCCTAGGTTTCCTTTTGCTACCCCATCAAAATTAATTTTTTTCCAACCAATATCTAGGGGTTTCCAAACTGTATTACATCTAGCTAAAGATTTAGAGTTACCAAAGGAGTTGATCTCCAATTTTTTGTTCCATGAGTTTTCCATCTTGATTTCCCACACAATAGGGGATTTGTATGGTGGTTTCTAAGAGTAAATGGAGACACACTTTGAAAAAATTCTAAAACCGATGCCAAAGACCTCCTTGGAACTTTTCTCGAAACCTCTAAAGATTCAGTTGTTCCTCTCCTTCCATAAACACCAACAAATTATGGGAGGGGTTTGATGCCAAATCTCAATAGGGAAAGAATGTTGAAAGGGGAAAAACTAGCCTTCAATAAAAAAATTATGTCCCCATTCATGGTCCATTGGATCCCCAATTTTCCAAAATTCAAACCCCAGACTTCAGCAACAAATAAATTGTGCAGTAACAATTGGTGAACTGACTCATTATTCTTGCACAACATGCATCTATTTGGGATCTAGAATACTCGCTTCCTTAATTTTTTATGAGTTAGAATCATGATGTGTCGTCTACTAGAAGAAAATTATTTTTGGTGTCAAATGTTTGTTCCAAACCTATTTCCATAATCTGCTCTGATCTCCCTTGTCTGATAGAAAGCCGCAAGCCAACCTAACAAAGAGGTTTCCCTTGCATTCCTTAGACCCCAAAAACTCATCCTCCATGTTTGATATGGGAATTCTAGTTAGGGATAAGATATCCTGAAGGGATCTAGCTAGCAGTCTTAAGTCCAGAGAAATGGGGCAACATAATTCCAAGACATTCCACTTCCTAAAACCATGAGGACCATAAATGTAGTCAAATACTTTTCTGCCAAAGAATTTCCATGTAGGCTCCATTAGATTCTTGAAATCAAACAAGAATAGGGGATATTCGAGAAGCCAAGGGTCCTCCCATAAGTTAATAATTTTGTCATTCCCAAGATTCCATCTTAGCCCCGAGTGTAACAACCTTTTCTTTCTACAAATATTGTTCCAAGCCAAAGAACCACTAGGGTGTTCATTCAAGAGGCACCAAATTAGGCGGCAGTTGTTTAGCTACTTAGCATTCATAATCCTACACCAGTAACTTTTGTTCCTTAATTGATCCCAATCAACCTTTGTAAGAAAGGCTTTGTTGGTTGGGGAATTTACTTATAGCAAGCCCTCCACCATATTTAGGTAGGCACACCTTGTCCCAACTAATCAAAGCAAACTTCTTTTTTCCTTTCTACCAAACTAGAGGAAGTTCCTTTGGATTTTTTTTTTAAATCACTATGTATCTAGGGATTTTGAATATAAAGAGGAAATAAATTAGAATCCATTGAATGGTAGCAATAAGGAGTTGCATCTTATCGGCATGACTGAGGATTGAGCCTTTCCACCTAACCATTTTCCTTTGAATCCTCTCAAAGACAATATTCGAGAAGGTGGGAGAAAATTCCTTGATAGTAAGAGGGAGCCCCAAGTAAACTGAAGGTAGAGAGGCATTAAAACAACCCATAAAAACCATCACCCTATCCTACAAAATAGGAGTGTTGTTAAATAACTAAATCATACTCTTTTTGTAGTTAATGCACTAGCTAGAGCAGGCCGCATAATTGTTAAGGCACATTTTCCATTTCCTTGCTTCCACAACTAAAGATTTCCCAAACAAGATGGTATCATCAACAAACTATTGTATGATTATAGGTTCCAACATAGTGGAAGGTTTAACTATTTTAATAGAACCCTCTGATAAAATTCTTGCAACATTCTTGCTCAGCATAATGGTGATCATTATAAACAAGGGGATAGAGGATCCCCCTATCTTATGCCCCTTCCAACATTAAAGAATCAATGAGGGGCACAATTGACCAAAACAAAATAGTTTAAATTTGTAACACACTCCATAATGATATTAACCACCCTCTGATTAAATCACATCTTAGTCAAGACTTTGGGTAGAAAGCTCCAAAGGACTTTGTCATAGGCTTTTTGAATGCCAAGATTAAAATCCATAGTAGCACTGTTATAACAGTCCATAGAGTGAATTTTTTTTTGAGTGGTAATGGCAACATCCAACATATAGTGCCTTGGGACAAAGCCCTTTTGGCTTGGACTTATCACTTCTTCCAATAGGGGTTTTAGGCGGTTCATCAAAATTTTAAACAAAATATTATAAATAGTATTACATAGGATAATGGGGAAAAATTCGGCCATGGTTTGTGGGTCCTCAATTTTGGGAATAAGGGCAAGGAAGGTGTGAATCAACTATTCGAGCAGTTTGCTAGAATTGAAGAAATCCTTAGCCGCTAGAGTTAAGTCCTCACCAACTATGTCCTAAAATACTTGGAAAAAAATTGAGGGTTAACCATCAAGTCTCAGAGCCTTATAGGCACCCATACTGAACACAACATCCCTGACATCCTTGGGAGGGACAGCACCCAAAATATTATTGTTATCCTCTCGAGATAGAGAGACAGGTAGGGGATCTAGTAGCAAGTCATCCATAGCAGAATTAGTAGCCATAGTAGGTGCTAAAAAGGCTTGTTGGAAATAGCTAGAGGCCAATAGACCAATCTGGGTAGGGGTAGTGACATCCACTCCCAACTCATTTTTCAAAATTTTCATTTGATTTCTCTTCCTATGCTTGAGAGCCAAAACATGGAAGAAATAAGTGTTCCAATCACCCTCCTTTAGCCATTGAAATCTAGACTTTTGCTTCCATAATATCTCATCTATTTTCAAGATTTTTTCCCATTCCATGTGTTCATCTCTTTCCTACTAAAAAATCTATAAATTGAAATCACCCTCCTCCATTCTCCTTTGTGTCATCCTAATATTATTGAAAATCACTCTTGTTGATGGAAGACATCACCAAAAACTCTCTTGTTCCAACCCTTAATCATATTCTTGATATACTTAAGTTTATGAAAAGCTCTAAACATGGGGGATCCATGTACAGGGATGTTCCACCAAGTTGAAATTTTATTCCTAAAATCCAGGTGGGTATTACACATTATCTCAAATTAGAAATGAAAGGGACCCACAAGAGAGAGTTCATTCATGACTAGCAATAGAGGATTATGATCCAAAGCAGTTCAAGGTAAAGCCAGTAGATTGGAATTAAGTAAGGCCATCCAATTGGGAGAGAAGAGGTATATATCAAGACAAACTAGGATAAGGTCATTCCCCAACCACCTATTGGTCCAGGTATAAGCCTATCCTTGTAAGTCAATGTCCCCTTAACTAGTATTACTTAAGAAATCAACAAGATTGGTCATACTATCTGAATAGTCAATTAAGCCCCCACTCTTCTCCAAAGGATACAAAAAAGAGTTGAAATCTCCAACCACTAACTAGTGATCCCCCCTATTATTCTTTATCCAGACAGTGAGATATTGTCAAAGGGATTTCCTCACATTCCTTAAATTGGAAGCATAAATGTTGATCAGGAACCAAGAACCACCAAAGTGACAGAACTAGATTCCCACACTATTCCTGCTTTGAAAATTTTAGACCCATTTAACCAATTAGGGTTCCACATCATAGACAACCCACCCAAAGCCCCATCCACATCACTATAGGAAAAGGGAGCATTCGACCAAATGTATTTAGCTATGTGCTCAAAACATGTTCTTTTCATTTTAATTTCTTGTAACAACAAAACATTTATCTTGTGTTCCATCACATAATTCTAAACAAATCCAGTTGTTTGTGTGGGGTATTAAGGGTGATCGCACAATATTGGTTTACAATTTTTGGCCAAACTGGACACTAAACTAATTTTTTCTAACTAAATCTTTACTTTCGGGCACCTATAGCGGCTAAACTGTGAGGAATTTGAAGATGATGCAAACTAGTGATTTGTGACATTTTTTTTGTAGATTCTAAATATATTTTTTTCAAAAAATTTGGAATCAGATTGTAGTTATTTTCCCATCTCCTTTGAAAACTAGTTTTTTAGTAAACACCATTTTTAAGGAGTGATGCTCATCATATACAACATAATTTTTATTCCATGAAGGATAAACTTATAATGTTTTTGAATTTAGATTTGTAACTATGATATCTAGTGGTTTCATTTGGTTTCATAGTGTTTTATTGATTATTTTTCCTTAATCAAGTTTTAAAGTCAAACCAATTACAATTCAGACATAGGCGGACCATATACAACATAGCTTTTTTTGTATGTATCGAAATTAAATTTTTTTTGTTGGATCAAGGATCTCAATATCTAGTGCACTGATATTTTTCAAAAAAAAAATGATAATCTGCTATTTTTCCACATGTGTAGAACAAAGAGCTTGATTTTTGGTGAAAAACCTATATTTAATCAAACTAAAAAAATAAATACATAATAAAACCATAACATATTAAAATTATATTTGTTGGATAACTCATTCCAAGGACTACCATCATCTAGTTGGGTCTATGAAGTCTCCTCCATTTTCATCCTCAACTTGAGCTTTGAAGGGAAAAATTCTAGAGAAATTTGGTGCTAGAGGGGAAGAAGAGGCGAAAAGGGGAGTTTGAATGAACTTATGTTCAAGCGAACCCCCCTTGGAGGTTCACTCAAACCTAGGTTTGCTTGAACCAGGGGTCGAGCAAACCCCCCTTTCCACTAAGTTTTCCTTTGTTTTTCATTTTGGGAAATGTGGAATATGATGGAACCCAACATTAAATAGGTTTGCTTGAATGGGGGTTTCAGCAAATCCCCTCTGGGTTCCCTCAAACCAGAAGTTTTTTTGAACCCCTAAAAACCAAAATTTTCTATATGGGGGCATTTTTTGCAATTTTCCTTCCTCACCAGAATTGTAAACCAATTTTGTTGGTTTACCCTTAAGATCTCTCACATTCCATGATAGGAATTTCATTTAGAAACTTTCCTTGAGGACACTTCCAATGTCATTTTTTTACCAATGGCAATCTCTTTTGTTATCTCCCTATTCCTAATCTGTCTTTAGTTGTCTTCCAAATTTTGAATCCCTACCCACGTCAACTTTCTTTTGTTTACCTCTCTTCTTTGGAGTTGTCTAGAACTCATCTTCATTGGCATGATCATGTGACAAGGTAGTATTCATCGTCAATCCTATTGTACCTATAGCACACACACCCTGTTCAAAATGGGGACCCTCTTTCTTTCACCCTATCGGGTTGTTTTATTGCTGCCTCATTTTGTGTGCCCCCATTTTGGTGTCCTAGATGGTCAATGAGTCTCTCAAGTCTCATCTTAGGTCGACCATGTATTGATTGCCCCTCAAAAAAATTGTCGAGTCCTGAAGCTTCCTTAGCATTTCACCTTTTGCTAGCGACCATGGAACCTTCCGGGCCCTACCCATCAAGTTTTCCCTCTTAGGTTTCCTTGTCTATTTTTCCCTTTCTGACGACCTTTGGCAGGCTTCCTTCCGATGCTCGGGACCCGACTTCCTATTTTTTGTCCTGTAAACTTGCAAAAAATCTAGCATTCCGTCGTGCCCTTCGGGACCGGCTCTTTGGGTTTCCCTTCCTGAGCTTTCGTCGCGTTTTCACCATTCCAAGTGGTTTTTTCCCAATTTCCTTCTGGTCCTCAGACCTTGAGGCCTTCCTTCACCATCGGATTCTCACTCAGCAAGTTTTTGGACAACCATGACCCAATGTCATTCCGGACCTCGGGCTCTGGTCTTCTCGATGTCGTCTTAATTTGAATCCACCAACCTCACCAGCCGTCGTACTTGCATTTATTAGGGACATTAATTATGCTTAGGGGTATAAATATTAGTTTTGACATGTCAGGAACAACAAAAATGTGCAGTGACTTCACCACCTTTGCACCCAAGTTGCCCCTTCATCGTTCTTCAAGGATTCAACAATGCTAGTCATCGGGTCTTCGAGGTATGCTCTCCATCTGATAGCCTACTTTTTCTTTTCATGGTTTCATGACTGAACAATGGACAATAAGGGAAACCTTTGTATGAATATAATAGAGGGGACACCATGCCACAAAACCTAGGTATTGAAATTTCCAAAACATCCCTCCAAAACTTAGAAAATTGAACTTGAAACCTTGCCTTCCCATCGTTGTTCTTCGAACTGAGTGACCGCACCCTCCAGGCCCGAGATCTTCAACCACCATAGCCACTCAAGATCGAAACCTCAAGAAAAATTTCCTCCATGGCAAAACTCATCTTGGGTTTTGGACTCCAGAACTCCGTCTCCAGATTGTCATCTCACCTCTGTTGTTCCGAATGACATTCTCACCTTGTTCTTCTAGACCTCGGACTCTAGATTTCCATTTGACATGAAACTTTCATTGAAAGGTGGGATACACCCAAGGAACCCTTGGGCCCCGATCTGCAGACTTTTTTCCACGGACCTCCATTATGATTTCGCTATTTTAAATATCCATCAGGTGACTGCCTTCTACTTCCTGGGTCTTGAGTGTCACTCTGTTGTTTGGGCTCAAAACTCTAAAGTTCTTGCCTCCTTCAAAACCTATCTTCCAGAATTCCACCATTAGGATTTCATCCCAAACTGCAAACCCAAGTTTCCCCGCTGGCCTTCGACATCCCAATCTCTGTCAAGTTTTAATAGATGATGTTGCGAGGCACAATCCTTCTCTGGATCCAGACCCCCAGGTTGCGGGTCCCGGACTTCCATCTCCACTTCGCTATTTCTTACGGCTATCATGCAATGGAATCCTGACCTCTGCGGACTAAACACTTGAACGACTATAATGTTGCAAGGCATAGTCTTGTGGATTTTTTTATCCTGAGTTCTGGACTCCAGAACTCTGCCTCTGGAATGTTGTTTCTCCGGAGTTGTTTCAAACAACTAACACTTGACGACCTTCCCTTAGTTTGGCCTCAGATGATCTAATGGTGACCTAAATGACCTCCAATCTGAAAATGAATGATCACCCATGTGCTAAAATGTGATCACCTTCCTCGTGGACCCTTCATTACCCAAATCCAAGATTGGGAAAAATTGTCTGGGTCTTCCCACTTTGTTCGCCCTTCAGAACAACATTCTGACAGGGGAAGTTTGATCTCTGGGGCCTGGGTCATCCAATTTCCCTCGAGTGAACCTTCAATGGAAAATTCAACTAAGTGTTAGGCTTTTGAATGATATATTATTTGGTCTAACCATGTTTTGTCAGGATTTGGCTAACCATTTGTATCGTCGTGCATACTGAACCCCGCCTCTATGTGCAAGATATATGGAATCGGGTGCAGAAGCCTCAGAGGCAATCAAAGACAAAGGAAAGAGAATTGCCAAGGATCCTTGAGGTAAGGAGGATAAATATCAGATGAAATACCAATTCTAGGGAGTTTCATTGCACTCCAACGTCACAACCAGGTGGAAGGACATCACTGACATGAATATTGGACATGTCAACATTGACAATTTCATACAGAGGGTCAGGATGAACCCCAAGATAGAAAATGCAAAGTTAATCAGAAGCAATAGGATAGCCAAAGCTATGAGTTTCCCTCCCACTTTAATCACCCCCAAGCTGGTGATGGCTTGCAGAGAGGCATATCAACTAGAAATCAAAACTATTGTTGACAGTGATGGAAAAATCCTGGCCGACATCTTACCATCGGGAATAACAAAAACCTTCCATATTCTTGTCTTCGGAAAGATGGAGTTGCCCACTATCTAGGAATGCAAATAAATGTGGGATGAAGACCCCATAAGATGTAGGAAACTCATAAATCAGTATTGGCGAAAGGACATATGGGGCAATGCTACAAAGGTTCCCTAAGAAATCTTTCACAATTAATTTTTTGAAGACTACCATGATTTGGTCACCCTGCTAAGCAGAGTGATGGGCCTCCCTTATGCAGCATATTTTCAAGAATGGATGGTTTATTTCATTGAGCACATTCTCCATGGAAAGGACACCACATTCTACTAGGGAGGAATAATCAATGACCGCTTTCATGATCAATTCATGAATGTCAAAAATACCTCTAAGTTTTATATGATCTCTTACTTAGTATAATCATTGGTTGATAGGAGGAATTATAATGGGATATTCAAAGTTCCAAATGATGTGCCTGGTAGAGAACTCAAGGATTTTGACAAGTACCCTCAGCTACAATTTAGGAACATCAAGAAATATTATTGCAGAGTGAATGATGCATTCATCACTTATATCATCAGGCTGCTCGGGGGTGATTTTGAGAGAAGAGTATCCCACAATGCTCGAGCCTTCCTCAAGAATTATGCCTTCCTGTATATTCAATATCTAAAGTTCACATACATTCGAGCCTAGGGATTCTCAGGAAATCCAAACAAGCTACCCCGGTACCCTAATGACTGGATAATATTGTTGGAGCTCTCTTGGCAGCTACGCCACATTCACACCATTTTGAGTAGCAAGCATCTATCTAGGATCCCTTATCCCCTTACACTTGGCCAGGGGATGTATGAGTTTTATACTTCCCAATGTGAAAGAAATTCAGAGAAGGAACTGGCAGGGTATCATTTCAAATCTCACATGACCAAGCCATGGATGGATCCATACAGCCATATCAAAAAGGCGATTGGACAGTTTTATTCCCACCTCCATAATGTTGAAGATTTATGTGTAGATTGTAAAGATGAATGTGAATTTGGGATAAGGAACTATATGTGGATAACCGCATACTTTGTAAAAGGGGTGAACCTATTCTAGGTGCCTGATCAACTGGAGGAAGATGAAAGCATTGTAATCAACCCCAGGTAAAATTCCATTGCAAACATTCCACTGCCACTAATTGATTGGAATGATCCGAAGGTTGATGACCTCAACATACTTACCAAGCCTATTGAGCCTCGAACAAAGGTGTGGACTGATGAGCGAGTTGCTCAATTAAAATAGCAAGGGGTCATCCTGACATTCAAGGGGATTTAAAGTGAGACAAGTGGTTCTGATGGTGGGACAGCTGCTACATCAATTGGAGAAACATCTAAATCTCCCATGTCTATTTGTTCGAAAAAGAGAAAGGAGATTGATGAGCAAGATTCTAACCCAAAGGTGTATGCTAGGAAGGCCTCGAAGGGTGAACCTCCAAAGAAACACAAGCGAGTGGGAAACATCATCGAAATGCCAGTAATCTGAGAAGATTCACTCCATGAGGGAGAAGAGATGGAGGGTAATCAACAAAAGTCTCCACCTATCTCATCTATTTCCACAACCACTACTTTTGTTTCCACCACCTTTCCTATCCCACACACAGTAGTTGCATCATCTCTGCCCACGGTGGACATCTCTGTCCATCTTGCTTCTACTTCTCCCATCCTGCAAGTAATATTGATTGATCCATCCTTCACCACTACCTCACCCATTTCTTCATCTTCTATGTCTCCTTCCTTTTCTCTTCTAGCTACCACTACTGCAACCACAATTCCTACCCTTACCCTTCCAGAATCCTTCATGAAATACATGCAAAAATGTGCCTTCTGAGCTCTCAAGAATGTTTGTAAATCTGGTGGCACAAGCTGTGATAGCTTAGGCAATAATTAGCACTCCAGTTCCTCCTACCGAGCCGCCAACAATGGAATCCACCATGCAAATTTATGAGGAATTGGACCACCGAAAAAAGATGGAATTGACTAAGAGGTTGGAAGAGGAGGCATATGACTATCATGAGCACCCAATATATGAGCATTGAGTAATCAATGAGGTCACCCATGAATCTTCTAGTGATGATGGCAACGATATGGACACAAGGAAAATTGAAGAAATATTTGATCCGAAGCTTGATGTTGTGCTAGTCAAACAACTCAAGGAAATTGAAGACAAGGAGGCTGAAAAACAACCTATTAGTGAAGAAGACGTTGCTTCCATAGGGGGGAGGATGATAAGTCTTCGATGGGAGAGAATGACGATTCCCATAGGCATGATGAAGAAGTGTTCCCTCATGAAGAGCGGGAAGATAAGGAAAGAGATAAACCTGAGGGAGAGGCTGAAAATTATAAGAATCTAGAGATTGAGCAGCCCGAGGAGCACAGGCATGATGAAGAAAAATATGTTGAAGGGAAAGGCAACCCCAATGAGCGCTTGCCTGTCAAATCCCCTATCAAGTAGGTAGTGTTCATCAAAGACTCTGATGAGGAGGAGGATATGAAGACGGAGTAGGAGGCCCTCAATGATAAGGCAATTGAATTCAGGGAAGAATAAAATGGGGATCAATAGAACTCACCTAAAGAAAAGTTCTCAATTCTTGACTGGTTGGAGAGACAATTGGAAAGGAGGGCTCCCACTCCAAAAGACCCAAATGCAAGGCTGGAACCTATATTGGGTAGAGCCCAGATTGGCACCAAGAAAGAGAAGAAGCCAAGGATCAAGTCAAAGGTAACGATGGATGCCTCAAGAGCTAGATCAGTACAAATAGCTACGCTGGTGGTGGGAGAATAGGGAATAAGTTACAACATATCCACCATAGACTTGGGAATAGCCACTAGGGAGTAGAAGGCTGATCATCTCCATGAATCTGTCACCACGGTGGTGCATCACATTCAGTAGGATAAAGTTTCCAAAGAGGAGCTTAAGGCACGGGTGTTTGATTTAACAACCTATATCCAATAGTGGTCATCCATGAAAGAGCAGACAACCACATCCTTGGTCCCACCATAATTGCTGGCCAGAGAAGAGATTGACAAATTAGGAAAATGAAAGAACTTGGAAAAGACCACAAAAAATTGGTGTTAACAGGTCTTGGATATCGGAAATGTGGGAAATAATCATGTTGTTCGGACAACAAACAAATTCTTGGAAGTACAAAAGTCTCTTGAAGGTACGAGGAAAATCTGCATTGAGTTCCCAGTGAAATATGGGGCTGCTTACCCAAAGATTGATGCTATCCTCAAATTGCCAAGCGAGATTTGGGAGGAGTTTACATTTAAGGAGGATGATCATTGGTTGATGGATGTGTGGAAATGAGACTTTGATCATCAAAAGGAGGGGCTAGAAAAAAAACTTGAAAATAAAAATACAGATATTGAATGCACCAAGGAAGTTGGAGAAGATTGCCTCTAATATCTGAAGCTAATGATAGGATATGAAATGCCCGTTGTCCAGATCAATCTGAAAAATATAAAGCCTCATTTCCAAAAGAGGATGGAATATGGGATGTCGATCGAAATTACTACAGATTTCATGAGCTTTTCCGGTTGAGCTTTCGCCCAATCTGAATTGTTCAAAGATCACACTGCTAAGTATGAGGAGGACTGGGAGAATCTTGTTGATAATTCCAAAGAGTGGAGCTACCAAGTGCTGATATTTGACATCATAAAGGTTGATAAGCTCCAACCGGTGATCTTAAAATTCATGGAATATGTAGCTTTGAAGAAGCAAGAAGGAAAACTTGTTATTGATGAAGAATTTCTAAAGGGGTAGCTATAGCAAAGAGCAATCAGAAAGAGGACAAGAATATTACAATGCTGCCACTAAAAGACAAAATAGGGATGTCGACAAAAATGTATTTTAAAATGTAATATATTGGGGGGTAGGTAGAACCCTAGGTTACAGTGAATTGTGGCCACACAAATGTAAATCAATCTTGGCCACATATTCTACTTTTGGGACTCTATAAATGGGGGGTCTCCTCTCATTTTCAAGGAGAGTTGAGTTGTTGTAAAGACATGCTGCAGAAATTGCAATAGAAATACATTGACTTTGGTGCATTTATGGGTTTCTTCTCATGTTTCATGATTCTTCTCTCATAGTTGGATTATTTAGTTAAATTTACTTTGTTGTTTTAGTTTCCTTTCAGTTGTCTTTGGTAGATTTAGTAATGTTGTTTCTTGGTTATGAATATTTATGCTATGTAGATGCCCTCCTTGTGCATACTTTTAAATGTTTGCTACTGGTAGATTGTTGTGCAAAGTTAGTCTGGACCTAGATTTGAAGCTGTTAAATATTTATCTTTGTTCATGCATATGTATGGTGAATGAATGGTAAAAAATCTACAGTCCTTAGAAGGTAGCACAAATTTCATGACACTGTGAAATTTCTGGTTAAGTGAGATTTTGTATTTAGGAAGCTATCCACAACAAAAATGTCCATCATCACTATTCATTAGTAGTTGCAGATCCAGGAACTTACTCTCTCCCTTGCCCTTTTTTCCTTCTTTTTAACAAGTGACCTATGCTAAGGTTCATTGCACATTGTAAAGCCAAATCTTAAGTCAAAAATGGAGTTCAAGATTGCAGTTTGAACCTGCAAAAAACGTATAGTAACTTCCTCACCTCAAAAACTCCATTTGCTGATCCGATTCCCCTTCTAGCTAAACTCACATAGGTTTGCCCTGTGATTACCAACAAGATCACATCAAACATCAATTGAGGTTTCCTATGCCAGTCATGACCTGACACCTGAGAGACCTTGGGGTTATTTTTAGCAACTTGTTGGATATTTCCTTTCAAGAGAGGTGATGCACTTACACATTGTCTGTGTTGAGATGGTGTGCAAACACACCCATCAGCAAAACTAGTGCTACAAGGAGGGCCTTTTTGGTGCTAAGTTGGATCAAATTGGGTCTTTCTCCCCTGAAAGATTTCACATAATACTAAGGTCTACACCAAACCAAGGGGAGTTCCAAGAGCCACCGCCCCCTACCCAAGCTAAGAGAGCTAAGAAAGGGGAAGCCTCCACCTCAAGCACACCCGAACAACCCATTTTGCTTTCACCATAATCCTCCTCTTCTATTCATTTTCCATCGTCTTCTCCTTCATTCTTGGCAGCATTATCTCCTTGTCACCTGCTTCAAACAACCTTCTGAGGTGCCGCTCTCCAATAGCTTGACGTTGCCTTCCAGCCCAATGCAATCCCATTTCCAAGAGTTGTTACATCAACTGCTACTGCCCCTTTGTAGTCACAAGTCAATATGGTGCAGCCACCTCCACCACCCCCTCCGATGGCATGGTTGGGCAACAATCTCTCCTTGGGCCTTCAACCTCTATCATGACATGCCAAAGAACCCTGAGAGATTTTTCTCGAAGTTCAACCCTAGGGATCTGCAGAGGACATCAGAGGAGCACATTAATATTTTTGAGATCGTTTTGAAGACTATGTAGAACATACATGAGGATGTTGCTTGCCAGCTCTTTCCCTAATCATTGGGGGAGGATGCCTTCTATTGGTACATCAAATTGCTGGTAGGAACTATCAACACATGGGATCTTCTAAAGAATTATTTTCTACAGAAGTTCAAAACTCTAATCAACCCTGTAGAGTCGTATCAACATTTTATGTTGGTTCAAAGAGAGGTCAACAAACCAATCAAATACTTTAATGATCGATTCCATAGAGCATATACTCGACTACATGACCCATACGTTTTCAATGATGTTGTTGTTTTACTTGTCTATTATGTAGCATTGGGAAATCTTACTACAGTATTAGTGAAGAGGATGTGACCACCACCTGCCAAATTGGTAGATGCATACTCAGAGGTCGTCATTGCTAGCATGGACTTGGGACAAAACATTTCTAGTCTATTACCCTCTTTGGGGTAGGTTTCTCATCCTTCACAGATTTTAGGGCTTACTCAAGCTTTGCAACATTAGATGCCCCTCATGAATCCGGTACCATAACTACCCATAGTATTGCACCCTGGACAACCAATGAATCAAGCACCCTCGGATCCTCACTATTCATTGCCCCAGCAATAGCAAGTCCATTCTCAGCCACCCCAAGTACCAAAATATCTCCAAGCATTTGAATTTTTGGTTGCTCGCCAAAATCAGCCAATGGCTCAACCGATGTTCCTCCAAAATACAACTCCATAGCCGAACAACACAAAAAAGGATCAGATCGATGAACTCATGGAAATGATCAAGAAAATGTCTATGGAGATGACACATTTGACAAAACAAAACAATTAGTTGTAGGCTTTGCAGAAAAGCATCCAGGCCAACCTCAACTAGGATAATTGTGAAGTTAGCACATCGTTTGGACAAAACTATGATAGGGATCAAAATTCAATGCACAATTTAGACAAAAAGCCTTTCTAGAGGCAAAGCCGGATGTGGAATACAAGGCCGAATAACGGTGGTGTCCCCACACCTCTTGATCAGCCTAGCAACAACAAGAAGACTACAAGTGGAGTCTACTTGGCGGAGGCTACTCTATCTGGTTGGTGCCGTATACACAAAACAAGTCAGCATTCCAAATTGGATTGTCCAAAATTCCAGACGGCTGCTGAAATTTTCCAAGTTCAAGTCTAGAATATCGTTGATAACTCAAGGTGCAGGGACCTCATCCCTTCTGATCCATATGAATCTTCAGTGTTGGTGGTCAATGAGGCTCCTTTCCCTAAGGCTGAGAGTAATGTGCCCGAGAAGGAGGAGATCGCTATAAGTAACAACAAGGAGGAAGAGGTAAGTTCTGAAAGTGCTTTGGCTTATCTTTTCAATTCAGTAGATAATGGTCCCAAGTATGAGGAAGAGCTTAGGGAAGGTGAAGCCCAAATGTTTCACCAAAGGACTACCCCTTATGACCTTGGGAATAGGCAGGTCGGTGGACATGTTGGTGGTCCTTTCACTACCTCCACTCCACCTAAAAAAATTAGCACCCCTCCTGACCTGGATGCTAGCAACAATCTGGGCTACCCCCATGTACCCACATGGTACTTTAACATGAATAGACAAAAAAACCAAAACCAAAATCAGCCTACTAACTCCTTCCAAAATACTACTAGCTCTTTCCAAAATATCACTTATGATGAAGAAGTTGAGCAAATGGGAGAATACGTTGCGGAAGAATTTAAGAAGGTTAAGCTAAGTTTAACCACCTTTGAGCTACTCAAGGTCTCGACTATGAGGAATGCCTTCTTTAGAATGATAAATGGGACTCCTTCATCCAGATCAACTCAAGAAATTCCCACTTAAATGGTTTCCTTCGAGGATCAACAAAATGAGTCTGTTATCAAATAGGTTTGCAATAGGAAGGTTGATCTGCTTGCAAATCAACAAGCCAACAAGCAACCCATCAAGGAAACAAATTAGACACAAGCCCAAAACAAGGGCAATGATAAGGATAAGGGCCAATTTCCCAAGTGGATGTTTCTGAAGGATTATTTCAAGGGAATTTGGAAACTCCTCCCTTCCTGGCTACTATTAGAGTATTTGGGAAAAACCTCCATAACTGCCTACTCAATTCGGGAGCTTCCACCAACGTCATGCCCTTGAGCGTGTGGAAGGCTATGGGAATAGTTCCAACCCCTTATTGACACAAGGTGACACAGCTTGATAAAATTGAGATCGACATAGTGGGTGAGATTAACAAAATACCTATGCAGATAGCTGTTGACCCACAGATACAACAAACTATCAATATCCAAGTTGCTGACATCCCAGATACTTATGATATAATTTTGGGCAGGGATTTCATGAGAGCATTGAATGGGTATGCTGCAACTGACTATTCCTACCTTTGGCTACCATGGAAGGGGATACCAAATCAAATTCAAGTAGATCGGGAGCCGCGTATGAAGTTTATGATCACTGAATAAAACAACACAAATGAGGTTTTGTTTGTTGAAACAAAATTGGGAAATTACTATCTCATGGCATACTCAAATCGACAAGAATTATTTGGAGAGGAGATAGCTGGGGAGGTACTTCTTGTCTTGTGTAGCCCACCTGGTGGTTTGGCTCACACTCCTTAGAGTACTGAAATGTTGATTGAATCAGATAATGAAGACTCCTATAAGGAAGGTAGCCTTGGATTGCTAGATGGCTTCCAAAACTTCATGGAAAAGTGCGTGCAAGACCAGCTCAGTTTGGGAGCCAGAATTAATTTTCAGGAAATCTTACTGCCTAGTTGGTGTAGGGTACATAATGTCACCCATTCAAAATTTGAATGTTGTTTATGTCAGACAACAATTGACCATATCAAAAGACAAATCAATCTGAAGGAGAAAGCTAGGCCAACACTGCGAGAACAGACACATTCAAAACCTACGCCTCCTTAGAAGGTTGTTGAAATGAGGCCACCATCAAAATCAAAAACTAAATCTGTCGATTCTAGGGTCAAGGACTCTCCTGGGTTTTGGAAACTGCACTTTGATGTCTCCAAATCTAAGCGTGGGGCCAGAGCTAACTTCAAACAAATTAGTCCTAGAGGTAAGTCATATTTTTCTTCTCATAGGTTTCAATTTCATTGCACTAATAATGTAGCATAATATGAGGCGTTGGTCTTGGGGCTCCTCATGGTATTAAGAAAAGGTGTTAAAATGTTGCAAGTCTTCGGGGATTCAGAGCTGGTCATAAAGTAGGTAAGGAAGCTCTATTCTTGTTATGACCAAAGACTCACTAATTATAGGCATAGGGTATGGGATCTATTAGAAGGGCTAGAATCTTTTAATATCCAGTTGATCCCATGCTCTCAAAATCACACCACCAATGCCTTAGCCCAAATGACTAGTACCTTGCAGTCATTGTCCTTGTCTGGACTTAAAAGGTTTACAGTTGAGCTCACCTCCATTCCATTCGTAATGGAAAATGTAGCCAAATTTTAGGTGTTTAATGATGATAAAGACATCCTAGATTTTATTACCAAATTTGATGTGTTTGCAGCACAGATAATAAGTAAGATTGAACCTGAGGATGCTGAGCTAGATATAGAAGGGGTTATAAATCTCAAGACCAACACTATCACAAGAGGGATGGTCCAACTCGAATGAATATTTGACTTGGATCAAATGAGAGACCAAGATCAGTAGGCCAAGAAAGACACCATCGGTGGCTAGTGTGACACCTACAACCTCAGAACAACCGACGAGGCAAGGAATGTGTTCATTGGAAAGGTGTGCACACCATAAGAAAAAAGGGGCATAGTGGATACTTTGCGGAAGTACCATGATGTCATTGGTTGGAGCTATGAGGACCTCAAAATGTATGATACATCAATCATCACCCATACCATCCCTCTCAAACCATATGTGAGACCATTTCAACAATGACAACGCCCTGTCAATTCTCTATTAGAGCCAATCATATTTAAGTGCAGAAGTTGTTGTCTGTTAGCATTATCTTTCCAGTGTGGAACTCTACATGGGTGGCCAACTTGGTCCCAGTCAAAAAAAAGAATGGAGAGATCAGATTGTGCGTGGATTTCAGCAATCTAAATAGAGCTTCAAAAAAGGACAACTATCATGTGTCGTCATTGGATGAGGTACTGCAAATAGTCAATGGTTTTCAGATAATTTCCTTCTTGGATGGGTATTCAAGGTACAACCAAGTTATGGTACAGTATGAAGACTGACATAAAATGACATTCACAACCAAGTGGGGCACCTTTGCTTACAGATGAATGCCCTTTGGGCGCATCAACGTCGGTGCCACCTTTCAATGTGCAATGGACATTGCATTCAAGGATCTGATCAGAAAATGCATCATCATATACATGGATTATTTGATAGTGTTCTCAAAATAGCGGGGTGATCATGTTGTTGATTTATACAAAGTGTTTTTAAGGTGCCACAAATTTGGGTTTTCTCTCAATCTGAAGAAATACATCTTAGGGATGAATGAGGGAAAGCTGTTGGGGCATGTCTTATCAGAAAAGGGGATCTCCATTGATAGTGAGCATATTCAAGCCATCATGAAGATTCAACTACCAGGCAACAAGAAGGATTTAAAATCTTTTTTCAGAAAGATCAACTTTGTCTGTAAATTCATCATGGGCTTTGCTAAAATTGTCAAACCGCTCAATGCTATGTTAAAGCAAGATGCCAAGATCGAGTGGACTCCTAAGGAAAAGAAAGCCTTTGGAGAAATTAAATAAGCCATTGCTGAGGCACCGGTGTTGGTCAGTCCAAACTATATGAAGCCTTTCTCCATCTATTCATTCGCTTCAGATCATTCGTGTGCTAGCATCCTGACTCAGAAGGATGATGAGGGGAATGAGAATCCAATTGCCTTCGTGAATACCCCTTTGAAAGACATCGAGCTGCATTACCACAATGTAGAAAAAAATCATATTCCCTTGTTAAAGGAGTAAAGAAGTTTAGGCATTATATCTTACGCAACAAAGTGTTTGCCATAGTTCTTGACCCAGCCGTGAAGACATTGCTTATGCAGAATGAGTTGGGTGAACAAAGGGAAAAATGGATTACATTGTTATAGGAATAGGATATGGAAATCCAACCAATGAGATTGGTGAGAGGGTAGGCACTTAATAGAATGATGGCAGATGCAGTTATTGAGTTTGGACCTGAACTCATAGTGCAACAATACCAGTTGGAGGATGTCTCTCTAGGAGAATGGTACGATGACATAGTGTATTATCTGTTGAATTATAAATGTCTGCCCCACTTGTAGGGAGTCCAAAAGTGTGCACTTAGATTGAAAAGAAGTAGTTACATGTTGCAAGGGGCTATATTATACAAGAGGAATCATAAAGGTATATATGTGAGATGCCTTGGTAAGGAAGAAGCAGATTATGTCTTGAAAGAGTTTCATGAAAAATTGGGCATAGGCCATGGTTTTGGCTTGTCTACAACACATCAAATACTGAGAACAGGGTATTATTGGCCTACGGTCTTCAAGGATTCCCGTAGCCATGTCTATACCTCCCATGTATGCCATACCACAACAACCAAAGAAAGGGATGCAACAGTCCCATTGCAACCAGTCCTAGAAGTAAGACCATTCACACAATGGGGTCTTGAATTCATTGGTCTGGTAAGTCCTCCATCATCTGTAGGAAATAGGTACATTCTAACCACTTCTAATTATTGCACTAGATGGATAGAATCAATTGCATGTAGGCAATGCACACCGAAGGTAGTAACTAATTTTCTCAAAGGTTTTTTTTGAACTGTTTTGGTTGTCCTTATGCATTAGTATGTGATAATGGTCCCACATTTCCATCATTAAAATTCATTGGTTGGGCCTTTGATTATGGCATTGCACTCAAATTATCCTCCAACTATTATCCCCAAGGCAATGATCTTGTTGAATCCACCAACATGAACCTGATTACCGTGATCAAAAAATTCCTTTATAGGAATCCCAAGGACTGGCACACCCAACTCTATTTTACCCTTTGGGAAAATCATACTTGCCATAAGGCTACCCTCAAAGATTCTCCTTACCACCTCATTTATGGCTTAAAGCCTATCTTCTTGATACACTTGAAAATACCTACCCTCCAATTCATCAAATTTTTTTATGAAGGAGGGGATCATAGAGAAGCTTGCCTGGCTGAGCTATTACATTTAGAAGAGGTATGAAACCGTGCAATAGAAAACTTCACCAAACATTAGGGCGTAGTCAAAAGATGGTTCGACCGCCAAGCCAAAATCAAGGCCTTCTGAATTTCTGATCTAGTCCTATATTGGGACAAGGCCCATGAAAAGAAAGGAGGACATAAAAAATTTGATAAGCTTTGGCTTGGCCCCTTTCAGATTGCTGAAATTCTTGGGGATAATGATTTTTGGATAAGGACCTTAACTAGTGAGGACATCATGTTTCTTGTCAACGAGAAACACCTTAAGCATTATTTCCAAGCCTGAGCTTTTTCTGAGCTGTCCCTATAAATACTTTTATATAGGTTAGGGTAGGTTTCCTTGCTTTTCTTTCCTGCTTTGTTTTGTTTTGCTCGTTCCCCGACAATTTTTCCCCCTAAGAGTGTCTCCTTGTTTCCGTTGCGATGGTCATGCTTAGTTTAATGAATGGTTCACTCTGCTACCCGCTCGTGTATGTTCTCTAGATAAGCCTTCAGTCCCCATTAATGATCTTTGAAAAGTCCTAACTGTTGGTTTCCTCTTTTGAGCTTTGGAATAACCCAGGATTGTATCCTTGTTTGAATCCCATGTTCTTGTCATGGATCATTAATGAAATGCACCTTAAGGGTTCCCAAATAATTGTGTGGTAATTATTGGGAGGGTTGGACACATGGAAAATATAAAGTTTGCTTCAATGACCAGTAGGATTTCCAAACCCATAGTGAGCTTCAATGCTTTCATGGTTGAGAAAAATAAAAAAAGAACTACAAAGCAATATTAGAAAATAAAATAAAATACAAAATCATGCAACCTTATGGGTGTATGAATATCTCTATCGGGGCTATGGATGTTTGGCTAGCAGTAGAGCTATGTTCGTGGGGTCACAGCGACAACTCTGTTGGGGCTATGGATGCCTAACTGGTAGCGGAGCAATGTCTAGCTTACTTTTGGGGTCAGACGAATTACGTAGCTTGTCTCTCTTGATCAAAAGTTGTCCACATGGTTTTGGAGGAAAGGAAATGAACTCACAATGCACACACTTCCATGATGACACCATGGTGTGATTCAACCTTGATTCCCTTCCGTAACCTGTTCTTAGTTCTACCTTGGAAACTAGCTTATGGTGTGCGAAACCGGAGATTCTGGGTTCAAAATGAATATTTATATTTAGAACACTAGGAGTGTTCTCCCAACAGAGTCGCCATTTGTTGTTCCTATAGCACATACACCCCATTCAAAATAGGGACCCTCTTTCTTTTGCCCTACTGAGTCATTTTGTTGCTGCCTCCTTTTGTGTGCCCCCATTTTTCTATCCTAGATAGTCAACGGGTCTCTCAAGTCTCATCTTAGGTCGACCATGTATTTTCCCTGAAAAAATTTGCTGAGTCTTTAAGCTTCCTTAGCATTTCACCTTTTGCTGGTATCCATGGAACCTTTCAAGCCCCACCCGTTGGGTTTCCCCTCTTGGGTTTCCTTGTCTATTTTGCCCTCTCTGACGACCTTTGGAAAGCGTCCTTCCAACGCCCGAGACCCGACTTCCTATTTTTCATCCAGTAAACTTGTGCAAAATCTGACATTCCATCACGCCCTTCGGGCCCAGCGCTTCAGGATTCCCTTCCCGGGTTTCCGTCACGTTTTCGCCATTCCAAGTGGTCATCACCAAGCGTCCTTCCAGTCCTTGGACCCCAAAACCTGCTTCGACGTCAGATTCTCACTCGAAATTTATTTGGATGACCATGACCCAACATCATTCTAGACCTCAAGCTCTGGTCTTCTCACCACCATCCTTAATTTAAATCCACCAACCTCACTGGCCATCCTACCTGCATTTATTAGGGACATTAATTGTGCTTAGGGATATAAATATTAGTTTTGACATGTCATTTTCACATGTTAAGAACAATAGAAAAGTGCAGTGCCTTCACTGCCTTCACGCTCGAGATGCCCCTTCATCATTCTTCGAGGATTCAACAACACTATTCATTGAGTCTTCAAGGTATGCTCATCGTCCAAAAACCTACTTTGTCTTTTCATGGTTTTATGCTTGAATAGTGGAAAATAAGGGAAACCTTTGTATGAATCTGATGGAGGCAACACCATACCACAAAAGCCAGGTATTGAAATTTCCAAAAAATCCCTCCAAAACTTAGAAAATTGAACTCAGAACCTTGCCTTCCAGTTGTTGTTCTTCGAACTGAGCAATCGTGCCCTCCGGGCTCGAGATCTTTAGCCACCATAGCCATTCAAGCTTGAAACTTCACATAAAATTTCCTCCATGGCAATACTCATCCCGGGTTTCAAACTCTGGAACTCCATCTCTGAATTGTCATCTCACCTCTACTATTCTAAACGACATTCTCACCCTGTTCTTCTAGACCTCGGACTCCGAATTGCCATTTGACACGAAACTTGCATTAAAAAGGGGAATACATCCAAGGAACCCTCAGGTCCTAGTCTGTGGATTGCCATTATGATTTCACTATTTTAAATAGCCATGAGGCTTTTTCCTTTCACCTCCTAGGTGTCGAGTGCCTCTCTGTTGTTTGGGCTTGAAACTCTAAAGTTATTGCCTCCTTCAGACCCTGTCTTCCGCACTTCCACCATCAAGATTTTATCTCATCTCGGTTGTCCCAAATGGAAAATCCAAGCTGCCCCTCTAGCATTTGGGCCCTGACATCCCAATCTCTGCCAAGTTTTAACAAATGAAGCTACGAGGCAAAATCCTTCTCCGAATCCAGATCGTCAGGTTGTGGGTCCTAAACTTCAGTCCCCACTTTGCCATTTCTTACGACTATCATGCAATGACATCCCAACCTATACGGCCTAAAAAACTTGAATGAATATAATGTTGCAAGACATGGTCTTGTGGATTTTTGTCTCCTGAGTTCCGGACTCTGGAACTCCGCCTCCGAAATGTCATTTCTCTAGAGTTGTTTCAAACAGCTAATGTGTGACAACCTTCCCTTAGTTTGGACCCGGATTATCTAATGGTGACCTAAATGACCTCCAATCTAAAAATGAATGATGACCCATGTGCTAAAATGTGATCACATTCCTTGTGGACCCTTGATTATCCAAATCCAAGATCAGAATAAATTGTCCGAGTCTTCCCACTTTGTTCGCCCTTCAGAACAACATTCTGACAGGGGAAGTCTGACCTCTAGAGCCCGGGTCATCCAATTTACCTCTAGTAAACCTTCAATGAAAAATTCAACCAAGTGTTAGGCTTTGGAATGATAGATTTTTTTTATCTAACCATGTTTTTCCAAGATTTGGCTAACCATTTGTATCGCCTTGCGTACCGAATCCTGCCTCTATGTGCAGGATATATGGAATTGGGTGCAAAAGCCTCAAGGGAAGTCAAAGACAAAGGAAAGAGAACTAGCAAGGCTCCTCGAGGCAAGGAGGATAAAGATAAGATGAAATACCAATTCCAGGGAGTGCCATTGCACTCCAAGGTCACAACTAGGTGGAAGGACATCAATGACATGAATATTAGACATGTCGACATTAACGATTTCATATAGAGGGTCAGGATAAACCCTAAGACAAAAATGCAGAGTTAATCAGAAGCAGTAGGATATCCAAAGTTGTTGGGTTCCCTCCCACTTTGATCACCCCGAGTTGGTGATGGCTTATAGAGAGACATATCAAATAGAAACCGAAACTTTTATCGACAGAGATGGAAACATCCTAGCTGACATATCACCATCAGGAATAACGAAACCTTCCATATTCTTGTCTTCAGAAAGATGGAGCTGCCTACTATCCAGGAATGCAAATAAATGTGGGATGAAGACCCCATAAGATGCTAGAAACACATAAATCAATATTGGCTAAAGGATAGATGGGGTAGTGCTTCAAAGGTTCCCCAAGAACTCTTTTGCAGCGACTTTTTCAAAGACTACCATGATTTGGTCACCCTACTAAGCAGAGTGATGGGCCTCCCTTATGCACCATATTTTCAAGAATAGATGGTTTATTTCATCAGGCACATTGTCCATGGAAAGGATACCACATTCTACTGGGGAGGAATAATCAGTGACCGGTTTCATGATCAATTCATGAACATCAAAAAGACCTCCAAGTTCTATATTACCTCTTACTTGGTATACTCACTGGCCAATAGGAGGCATTATAATGGGTTATTCAGAGTTTGAAATGAAGTTCCTGGTAGAGAAATCAAGGCTTTCAACAAGTACCCTCAACTACAGTTTAGGAAATTCAAGAAAGATTATTTTAGAGTGAACGATGCATTCATCGCTTATATCATCAAACTGCTCAGGGGTGATTTTGAGAGAAGAGTCTCCCATAGTTCCTGAGCCTTCCTCAAGAATTATGCCTTCCTGTTTATTCAATATCCAAAATTCACCTACATTCAAGCCCAAGGATTCTCAAAAAATCCAAACAAGTTGCCCTGGTACCCTAATGACTGGATAATATTGTTGGAGCCCTCTTGGCAGCTACACTACATTCACACTATTTTGAGCAACAAGCATCTAGTGGGGATTCCTTATCCCCTTACACTCGGCTAGGGGATGTATGAGCTTCATACTTCCCAATTTGTAGGAAATTCAGAGAAGGAACTGGCGGAGTATCATTTCAAATCTCACATGGCCAGGCCACAGATGGATCCATACGGCCATATTAGAAAGGCGATTAGATAGGAGTATGCCCACCTCCACAATGTTGAAGATTTTTGGGAAGATTGTAAAGATGACTTTGGAGTGAGGATAAGGCACTATATGTAGATGACCACATACTTTGTAAAATGGGTGAACCTATTCTAGGTGTCTGATCAACTGGAGGAAGATGAAATCACTGTAATCAACCCTAGGTATAATGCCATTGCAAACATGCCACTACCACTAATTGATTGGAATGAGTTGGAGGTTGATGACCCCAATAGACTTACCAAGCTTATTGAGGCCCGAATAAAGGCATGGATTGATGAGGGAGTTGCTCAATTAAAATCACAAGGGGTCATCCTGACATTCAATAGGGTCGAAAGCAAGCCAAGTTGTTCTAATGGTGAGGCAGCTGCTACATCAATTGGAGAAACATCTAAATCCTCCTCGTCTATTCATTTGAAAAAGAGAAACGAGACTGACAAGTAGTAGTCCAACCCAAAGGTGTATGCTAGGAAGGCCTTAGAGGGTGAACCTCCCAAGAAACACAAGCGAGTGGGAAACATCACGAAAATGCAAGTAATCCAAGAAGATCCACTCCATGAGGGAGAAGAGATGGAGGTTGATCAACCAAAGTCTCCACCTATCTCATATGCTTCCAAAACCACTACTACTATTGCCACCACCCCACCTATCCCACACACAGTAGTTGCATCCTCTTTGCCCATGGTGGAAATCTTTATCCATCTTGCTTCTACTTCTCCCATCCCGCAGGTAATATCGATTGATTCATCCTCTGCCACTACCTCACCCATTTCTTCATCTTCCATGTCTCCTTCCTTTTCTCTTCTAGCTGCCACCGCTACAACCGCAATGCCTTCCCTTACCCTTCCAGAATCCTTCACGAAATACATGCAAAATATGCCCTCCGAGCTCTCAAGAATGTTTGCAAATCTGATGGTACAAGCTGTAATAGCTCAAGCAATAATTATCACTCTAGTTCCTCCTCCTACCGAGCCACCAACAATGGAAGCCACCATGCAAATTTATGAGGAATTAGACCGTCAACAACAAATGGAATCAGCTAAGAGGTTGGAAGAGGAGGCATATGACTATCATGAGCACCCAATATACAAGTATCGAGTAATCGATGATGTCACCTATGAGTCTTCTAGTGATGATGGTGAGGATATGGAAACAAGGAAAATTGAAGAAATATTTGATCTGGAGCTTGATGCTGAGCTGGTCAAGCAACTCAAGGAAATTGAAGACAAGGAGGCTGAAAAACAACCTATGAGTGAAGAATAGGTTGTTGGCACAGGGGGGAGGATGATAGGTCTCTGATGGGAGAGCATGACCATGCCTCTAAGCATGATGAATAGGTGTTCCCTCATGAAGAGTA
The DNA here is from genome assembly GCA_007115665.2 of Sequoiadendron giganteum. Taxonomy (NCBI): domain Eukaryota; kingdom Viridiplantae; phylum Streptophyta; class Pinopsida; order Cupressales; family Cupressaceae; genus Sequoiadendron; species Sequoiadendron giganteum. The sequence goes on along the minus strand of CM021104.1, from coordinate 356,678,533 downwards.
GGAAGATAAGGAAGGAGATAAGCCTGAGGGAGAGGATGAAAATTATAAGAATCTAGAGATTGAGAAGCCTAAGGAGCACATGCATGATGAAGAAAAAGATGTCGAAGGGAAAGGCAACCCCGATGAGCGCTTGCCTACCAAATCCCCTATCAAGCACGTAGTGTTCATCCAAGACTCAAATGAGGAGAAGGAGGATATGAAGACGAAGCAGGAGGCCCTCAATCATAAGGCAATTGAAGTCAGGGAAGAAAAAAAAAGGGATGAGTAGGACTCACCTAAAGAAAAATCCTCAATGCCCGACTGGTTGGAGAGACAATTGGAAAGGAGGGATCCCACTCCAAAAGACCCGAAGGCAAGGCTAGAAGATGTATTGGCTAGAGCCCATATTGGCACCAAGAAAGAGAAGAATCCAAGGATTAGTTCAAAGGTAATGATGAATGCCTCTAAATCTAGAGCAGTACAAATAGCTACGTTGGTGGTGGGAGAAAAAGGAATAAGTTACAACATATCCACCATCGACTTGGGAATAGCTACTAGGGAGAAGAAGCTTGATCATCTCCAGGAATCTGTCACCATGGTGGTGCATCTCATTCAACAAGATAAAGTTTCCAAAGAGGAGCTTAAGGCACAGGTGGCTGATTTAACAACCTATATCCAATAGTGGTCATCCATAGAAGAGCAGCCAACCACATCCTCGGTCCCACCATAGTTGTTGTCCTGAGAATAGATTCAAAAATTAGAAAAAAAGGAATAACTTGGACAATACCTCAAAAAATTGGTTCCGACAGGTCTTGGATATCGGAAACGTAGGAATTAATCGTGTTGTTCGAACAACAAACAAATTCTTGGAATTGCAAAAGTCTCTTGAAGGTACTGGGAAAATCTGCATTGAGTTTCCAGTGAAATATGGGGTTGCTTACCCATAGATTGAGGCTATCCTCAAATTTCCAAGCGATATTTGGGAGAAGGAGTTTACATTTAAGGAGGATGATCATTGGCTAATGGATTTGGGGAAATGGGACTTTGATCATCGAAACAAGGGGCTGGAATAGATACTTGAAAAGGTAAATCTGAATATTGAATGGGCCAAGGAAGTCAGACAAGATTTCCTCTGATATCTAAAGCTAATGATAGGATATGAAATGCTCGCTGTCCAGATCAATCCAAAAAATATAAAGCCTCACTTCCAAAAGAGGGTGGAAGATGGGATGTCAGCCAAAATTACTACAGATTTCATGAGATTTGTAGCCTGAGCTTTCCCCCAATCTAAGTTGTTTAAAGATCACACTGCTAAGTGTGAGGAGGACTGGGAGAAGACTTTTGATAATTCCAAAGAGTGGAGCTACCAAGTGTTGAGATCCGACATCATAGAGGTTGATAAGCTCCAACCGGTGATCTTAAAATTCATGGAATATGTAGCTTTGAAGAAGAAAGAAGGCAACCCTATTATTGATGAATAATTTCTAAAGTAGTAGCTACAACAAAGAGCAATCAACAAGAGGACAAAAATGCTACAATGCTACCACTAAAAGGAAAAATAGGGATGTGGACAAAAATGTATTTTAAAATGTAATATATTGGGGGGTAGGAAGAACCCTAGGTTATAGTGAATTGTGGCCACACAAATGTAAATCAATCTTGGCCACATATTCTACTTTTGGGACTCTATAAATGGGGGGTCTCCTCTCATTTTCAAGGACAGTTGATTTGTTGTAAATACATGCTATAGAAATTGCAATAGAAATACATTCAATTTGGTGCATTTATAGGTTTCTTCTCATGTTTCATGATTCTTCTCTCATAGTTAGATGATTTAGTTAAATTTACTTTGTTTTTTTAGTTTCCTTTCAGTTGGCTTTGGTTGATTTAGTAATGTTGTTTCTCAGTTATGAAGATTTATGTTGTGTAGATGCCCTCCTTATCCATACTTTTGGTTTTTTGTTGCTGGTAGATGGTTGTGAAAAGTTAGTTAGGACCTAGATTTGAAGCTGATTTTAAATATTTATCTTGGTTCATGCATATGTATGGTGAATGAATGGTAAAAATTCTATAGTCCTTAGAAGATAGCACAAATTTCATGACACTGTGAAATTTTTGGTTAAGTGAGATTCTGTATTTAGGAAGTTGTCCACAACAGAAACCTCCATGATCACTATTCATTAGTAGTTGCAGATCCAGAAACTTACTCTCTCCCCTACCCTTTTTTCCTTTTTTTTAACAAGTGACCTATGCTAAGGTTCATTGCACATTGTAAAGCCAAATCTTAAGTTAGAAATGGAGTTCAATATTGTTGTTTGAACCTACAACAAATGTATAGTAACTTCCTCACCTCTGAATCTCCATTTGCAAATCCGATTCTCCTTCTAGTTGAACTCATGTAAGTCCACCTTGTGATTACCAGCAAGATTACATCAAACATCAACTGAGGTATCCTATGCAAGTCATGACCTGACACTCGAGAGACCTTGGGGTTATTTTTAGAAATTTGTTGAATATTTCCTTTCGAGAGAGGTGGTGCACTTACACATTGTCTGTGTTGAGACAGTGTGCAAAATCAACCACCAACAAGTCCGAACATAGAGTTAACAACGACCTCACTTAGAATATCACCTTCTTCAACATTCTTTATCAAATCTTGATTATGGGATAGAACACTCACCATTTCCATCACCAATACTACAGGGGCCCTTGAAGCAGCATTTAACAATGGAGAAGACTTGTTCTCTAGCATTTTATTGGGATAAGATCCTCTCAAAACCAAAGAAGAGTCCATAGAATCCACTTCTATAGATGGGACCTCTAGGGCCATTGAAGCAGAAGGCCTAGATTTGTTCAGGGAGTTAATGATATTGAGGAGGTCAGACTTGAAGGGATAGCTATTAGATAGGTCATCCATAGAGGAGTAACTAGGATTGGGTTCATGTTTTACCATGGACTTACAGTCTAAAATGAGGTGCCAAAGTTTAGCACATTTTTGGTATTAAATCACAATATTTTCATAGCAAATTTGTTGACTCCAAGAACCAAATTTGGAACAAAGCTTCACAAAGTTGGGCAAGGACTTTTTAATATCAATGTTAACACAAAATCTAGCAAACACTAACTTGGATTTTGATCTGGTGATAGAGTCTGAGGTGATAAAATGACCCATAAAATCACCAATGCTTTGGAACACAATTCATCCCAATACTCCAAGGGAAATCTAGGTAGACAAACCCACATGAGAGCCAATTTTTTGAGATGGACAATAGAGTCAAAGCCCAAATTTTAGCAACACAGTGATAGGCCATGTTTCCCATAAACCTAGGGTCCTAAAGAGAGAATAGAAATCATATCTTCAACAGTCATGAATTTTAAAAATAAATGCCCATCGGCCATAACATGTATACATCCACACTACTTTTGAGTCACCATTTTATAGTGACCAATCTTCTTACCATATCCACAATAGGGTGGAATGAGAATTTTTTCCCACCATCGCATTCTCCATGGAGGAAAAAATCCTATCACTGATGGATTTAGGGATAGAGAATTCATTACCAGATGTGGAAATCTCCATTTCTAGGTGAGGATGAGATAACTTAGCAGTTGAGCTTGAGTTAGTCACCACATCCTTCCACCCCTTTAAATCTAGAGTGACAAAGATCACATGAACAACCTTAACAGCCTGACCAAGAATCATGGGTTCACTAGTAGTAGACAGCACATGAGGGACCCCCAAGGTTGTTAGAGAAACACGTGTCATGGAAATAATTTGTCAAGAGAGAATAGGGGGACCATTTGGTACCCCCAAAGTAGTGTCCACCATGCACACAGACAATTCAAACCAAAGGAGTGGGAGAGAGGAGCGCGAAAGTTACAAGATCTTTTTTTAGTCGATAAGATAACTAAATGGTGTAGAATGTTAAGATAGTGAGAGATTACAATATAGAATGAGATTGTATGAAATATATTTTTAAAATGAAATGAATAGAGGGAGATAAGGGAATTGGGTAGTCAATCAAATTTACTCTAGAGTGATTACCACCAACTTGGATGGGCAGTAGGAGATAAAATACTCCGAAATGACCACTAAATTATGAACTATTGGGGGATGCTAACATTTTTTGCAAGCATTTGCATGTCACATTATTTTCTAAACAATTTTATCTCTCTACAAAGGGTCAAATTGTAATATGGGAAAAGTGATCCTAGCGTTTTACTAGGATTAGCCACCTTTCACTACAAAACATTAGAATTCAGATTGGCAAGGCAATTAGATTGTATTACAACCTTGAAGGTGAGCTAATCATCCTTGGATTTGAATTTCATTTTGGGGGGGTTTGAAATGGATTTGGAATGAAAATGCATTGATGTAGCTAAATTACTATGAGGATGCACTGTTCTGATGCAAGTTTAGAGAAATTGGAAATTGAAAGCCAAATTCTAAGACAAGATCTGGAAAGGGTAGTGTATTGGGAACCTATCATATAAATTTGAGCCTGATTTTGGAGGACTAAATCACCTAGGGTGACTATGTCCTAGTGACTAAATTTGGAATCTAATTTCACAATCTTCAAGAATCAGATCAGAGCCTTCTTTCTTTTGGGTGCCACTATCGAATCTTTGTTCGATGCTGAGATAATTGAGTTTCTATATGTTGTCAAATTATAAGGTTTGAATTCAATAATGAATGAATGATTTTCAATCTCTCTCCAATATTCCTTAGATCTAATACATGCACATGCAATGAGAGAGGAAGGGTTGTGCCATATAGGGGCTTTCCTTAGTCAAACCCCATGTTGGTGTTTCCACCTCCACAATGGTAAATTTCATGATGAAGAGAGTCTATCATTTTCAGGGATAGAGGCTAAATGATAAATGAGTGATGATAAAAAATGAACTTCAACTCACCACTCAGATATGATATCCTTGAAGGATTGAAGTCATGAGCATCACCTCAAGGCTTGGTTGTTGCTTGGATTTATTTTCTTGAAGGACCTATTGGATGTTGTGGTTGTATTGCTGATCTGTGGTTGTCATTGATGTCAAAACTAATAGCATTAATGTCTTTAAGATTGTATATGTCGAGGATATTGAGAAAATTGTAATAAAATATGTTACACGTTGTTTGTGAAGTAGTGAAGATCAGTGTGTTGGAAAGTTTAGTATGTTGATGATGATAATTTGTGTATTAAAGGTTTTTCTTGTCTATGTATGAAGTTCCTACTTTGTAAGTTTCAAAGGTGTGCATGAAGATTTGAGCAAGTTATAAAGTTCTATATTCTGACAGCTATTATGTCACTAGAAATGGTGTTCACAAAAGAAGATAATGTTCTTTTGGAAATCTAAAGTGTTGCATATATTCCTAAAGTGTTTGTGGATGTTTCTAGATCATGTTCTATCTATGTTTCATGTCTACATTGATCATTGTGCTTGTGATCCAATATGTTCTCTTGTGTGTTCATGTTTTTCATGTTCATGGACAACAAAGTGCTTGTAGCGTGTTGTGGATCTTCGAGGAATATTAATTGAACGTTTTTCATGTTTGAGGAAATTGTTTTAGGTCTCTACTATGTTGTGGCTGACCTTGGTGGATGTGCATTAATAATCTTTGTCATTTTGGGCTGACAGTTTACATTCATTCTATTATTTTGTTGAACCCGACATGAAGCAATGTAATTTCTTGTTGCAAATATTCACAAGTGATTTTTTTCTTAAGTTCAGAAGTGTGCAAGTGTATGAGGTGTGAAGTGTGTGTGTCTTATGTGTGAAAAAGGTTCAAATCATTTGAAAGTAGAGCATAGTGTGAAGAAGACAGAAAGAGAGTGAAGAAGTGTTCATGTGCTTAACTAGAACTGTACTCAGGAATTTGCAGATGCTACTTTCTCAATTCAAATTCTTTAGATGGTTTTAATCTGAAATATTTTCTCTAAGATAGAGATTCGTCCTTTGAGTAGTAAGCGCTAGGTAGTGTGCCTGAATGCATGTGCATTCCTTATTCATTTCTCTTATAATTTTAACATGGTATAAATTGTGGATTAACCTCCATCATGGTTTTTACCCTAACAAGGTTTCCACACAAAAAATCCTTGTGTTGTGTGTATTTCTGATGTGTTGTTGATTCATGCTTTCAATGTTAATAATCAGATTTGAAATTAAAGGTTAATAAGTTTAAATAAGTTTGAAATTCCATGACAACTGATTCACCCCCCCTCTCAGTTGTCTTCCCTTGTGTTTCCAACAATTGGTATCAGAGAAGGTTCCTTGGAAGAATTTTAACAGCTTGAGGTGATCCAAGATGGTGACATACAAGAAAAATAGTCTGAGATTTGATGAAACAAACTACACACTATGAAAGGCTAGAATGGAGTATCATTTGAAGTGCCTTCATGAATCCTATTGGAACATTACAACTCATAGGTATGTTATTCCTCAGAATGGCCCTACTACTACTGCTGAGATTAGGGATGTTGAATATAATATCAGATCTAAGGAAGCATTGTTGAGTGCTTTGACTGATACTAAGATGACAAATGTTATGGATCTAAAAATTGCTTATGAGATCTGGAAAAAGTGGGAAACTTTGTATGAAGGTGATGCTAATGTGAAGATGGCCAAGCTACAACATCTGAAAGTAAAATATGAACTACTAAAGATGGGTAATGATGAGAATATTACTACTTACATGCAAAGAGTGAATGAACTTGTGTGTGGTATCATATGTGCTGGTGGACAAGTGGGTGAATCAGAGATTGTTGCTAAAGTAGTTAGATCCTTGCCTGATGCATACAAAATCAGAGTTGCAGCCATTGAAGAGCTCCAAACTATTGTAAATGTAACCAGAGTTATGTTGGTTGGGAAACTGACTACTTTTGAGCTGAGTTAATCTAGTGATACCCTGCCTAAAACAGAGTCTACTTTTAAAGCTACTACTTATGGGAGAGACAAGCAGAGATATGATCTGGGTGAAAGTTCTTCTAGAAAGGTATTCAGATATGAGGAAGAAATGAGATAGACTGAGGAAGAAGAAAGATAACTTAATGAGCTTGAAACACTTATTTTCAAAAGGGAAGCCAGAGGAGAAGGTAAGTATAAAGGAAAGTTTCCTATAAAATGTTTTTCTTGCAATAAGATAGGTCATTTTTCTTCAAGGTGTCCAAAAAGAGTTCCTAAGCCAAGACCTTACAAGCCTAAATTTCAAAAGAAGTGTTATTATGTTGCTGATGAAGGTGTGAAAAATGATGAATCTGAAAAAGGGAATGCAAGTGAAGATGAGTTTTTCTTTATTGCTATCAAGGAAAATAATATTGTTTCTACTAAATCTGCTAGTTTTACAAAAGTGGAGAAATCCCTAGTTGCTCGAGTTGAAGAAAAAGATGAATGGGTAATTTACAGTGGATGTTCACATCACATGACATGTGATAAAAACAAATTTGTAAGTTTGGAAAAGTATGATGGTGGTGTTGTAATATTTTGTGATAACAATGGTGGTATAATCCGTGGTAGAGGATGCATTTATTTTGATGCTAAGCAAAATAATGATGATGTTATTTATGTTGAAGGTTTGAAGCATAATCTTTTTAGTGTTGGACAAATGGCTGATAAGGGATACAATCTTCAATTCAAAGATGGAAAGTGTAGAATACTAGGAAGTTCTGGAAATGTGATTGCTTCTGGTACAAAAACAAAAGGTAACATCTTTCATCTAAATGCTGGTAAAAGTTGTTTGGTTGCTCAAGTTGATGAGAGTTGGTTGTGGCATAGAAGAATGTGGCATATAAACTTTGACAATATTATCAAGATAAGTACCTCACAAGCTGTGAGAGATCTTCCTAAATTGGTGAAGCCTACTAGTGTCATATATAAGGAATGCCAATTGGGAAAACAAACTAGAATTTCATTTCACAACAAACAACATTGTTCAAATGAATTATTGGAGCTTGTGCATACTGACTTGTGTGGTCCTACTAGAATTAGAATTCTACAAGGTTACAAGTATTTCATGTTGCTTATTGATGATTCTCTAGGATGATGTGGGTTACTTTCTTAAGGGAGAAATCTGAAGCTCTAGAAAAGTTCAAGATCTTAAAAGCAATGGTTGAGACAAAGATAGGTCTGAAGATTAAGTGTCTAAGATCAGATAGAGGTGGTGAATTCACTTCCAGTGAGTTTAATTCTTTTTATGAAGAACATGGGATAAAGGGACAACTATCTACACTGTGGACCCCTCAACAAAATGGAGTTGTGGAAAGGAAGAACAAGACAGTTCTAGATGCTGCTAGAACCATGATGCTGGAAGGAAATTTCCCTCATGTCTATTGGAGAAAAGTTGTAAGTACTACAATTTATATCCTTAACTGGGTAAAAATCAAAGGTAATACTAGTAAGAATCCTTTTGAGTTATGGTTTGGTCACAAGCCTACTATTAAAGACTTCAAAAACTTTGGGAGAAAATGTTATATCAAGAGAGATGAAGATATAGGAAAGTTTGATGCTAGAAGTGATGAAGGAATATTTCTTGGTTATTCTACTAAGAGCAAGGCCTACCAGTGCTACAACAAGAGATTGAAGAAAATGGTTGAAAGTGCAAATGTTAAGGTTGATGAAGACATTACCAGACCCTACAAAAATTTTGGATATGATTTGGATGATCAAAATGATAGTACAAACAAGAGTCAAACTTCAAATCAAGTTTAGATTATCCAGGTGAATCAAGAAGATCAAGAAGAAGGAGAGACTAGTGAAAGCATAGAAGAGAGATCACAAGAGCTTGAAATTCAAGAACAACCTAAGACTCCAAGGTATGTGAGATTGAATCATTCAGAAAATCAGATTATAGGAGATAAGAATAAAGGTGTCCAAACTAGAAGAAGAATTGCAAAAGAATATTGTTTAATTTCAAAGACTGAGACAAGTAATGTCAATAATGCATGCAAAGATGAGCATTGGATTGAAGCAGTGAAATAAGAACTGCAACAAATTGAAAAGAATAATACATGGATTCTTGTTCGTAGACCTAAAGACAAAAATGTAAATGGAACTAAATGGGTTTTTAGAAACAAGCTGAATGAACAAGGTGAGGTTATCATAAACAAAGAAAGATTGGTGTGCAAAGGATACTCTCAGATGGAAGGAATTGACTTTGAAGAAGCCTTTGCTCTTGTTGCTAGAATTGAAGCTATGAGATTGTTTCTTGCTTATGCTACTTACAAAAACTATAAAGTTTATCAGATCGATGTCAAGTCAACATTTCTAAATGGTGAAATGGAAGAAGAGTTATATATTGAGCAACCTGATGGATTTCAATTGACTGATTAGGGAGACATGATTTTTTGGTTGAAGAAAGCATTGTATGGACTCAAACAAGCCCCTAGAGCTTGGTATGCAAGACTGGATAAATATCTGCTAAAGCTTGGATTTAACAAAGGTACTATTGATAGTAATATGTATTTCAAGATTGATGATGATAAAGATTTGTTTGTGGAAGTCTTTGTTGGTGATATCATTTTTAGAAGAGATGATGGTTTGTGTATGAAGTTTTCTAATGAGATGCAAAATGAGTTTGAGATGTCAATGATTGGAGAACTTAAATTAGTTTTAGGACTGCAAATTACTCAGATAGATAAAGGAATCTTTATATCTCAGTCCAAGTATGTGAAGGAATTTCTAAATAAATTTGGTATGGAAGATTCAAAGCCATTTGGTACACCCATGGTGACCTGATGCAAGTTAACACAAAATGATGATTCTTCGAAGGAAAATAAGACTAGATACAAATCAATGATTAGTGGATTGTTTTATCTAACTCAAACTAGACCAGACATCATGAATGTTGTGTGCATTTTTGCTAGATTTCAAGCCGATCATAAGGAATCTCATGTGACTGCTATGAAGAGAATTTTTAGATACTTGAAAGGAATAGTTGATTTTGGCCTATGGTATCCAAAAGATGATGATCTTAATTTAAGTGCCTTTACTGATGCTGATTGGGCAGGAGATGTAAATGAAAAGAAAAGTACTAGTGGTGGAGAATTTTTCTTGGGGAGAAAGTTAATTTCATGGTTAAGTAAAAATTAGAATACCATTTCATTGTCTACTATAGAGGCATAATACATTTTTGTTGCAAACAATTCTACTCAAGTATTGTGGATGAAGCAGATGCTGAAAGATATCAGAGTTGTATATGATGAAACTTTTTCCATATTCTATGATAATTCAAGTGCTATAAACATTTCTAAGAATTTGGTGTTGCATTCAAAGACCAAGCATATATCTATCAAGTACCACTTTTTGAGAGACAAAGTGAGTGATAAGGAAGTCAGACTGGAGTATGTGCCTACTAAGGAACATATTGTAGAAATATTTACTAAGCCTTTGCCTAAGGATACTTTTGAGTATCTCAGAGAGAAGTTAGGGGTGATTACCCCTCCTAATCAGAACTAAGATGGATAGTCTTTGCATCAGTCTGTGCATTCATAGTCATATCTTGATCCTGATTGATGTTGTGGTGGTTGCTACTCAAGGGGAGTAGTCAAATGATTCAGATATGTGGTTTAGAGCTTGTGTACCTTTGCCATTGATGTCAAAGGGGGAGAAGAGTAATGTGAAAAATAATGGAAGAGTCAAAAAGAAAAAGAGGAGAAGATTAATGTGAAAAACTAAGGGGGAGAAGAACAGTATGAGAAGAGAAATATGTAAAGAGGAGAATGTTGGAAGAAGAGTTAGTTGCATTGATGATGTATTTTTCACATCATGTGTTGCCATCAATACCAAAAGGGGATATCGTTGGATGTTGTGGTTGTATTGATGATATATGGTTGTCATTGATTTCAACACTATTAGCATTCATGTATTTAAGACTGTATATGTCGAGGATATTAGGAAAATTGTAATAAAATATGTTACAAGTTGTCTGTGAAGCAGTGAAGATCAGTGTGCTGGAAACTTCAGTATGTTGATGATGAGAAGTTGCGTATTAAAGGGTTTTCTTGTGATGCAGGAGAATCCTTGGTTCTTGGCAATCTTGCATTAACCAAAACTATTTTTGTTCAGTTTTGTTCTTGTTCTAGTTTGAGTTGGTTGATCTAGTGTTTCTTCATGTTTTCTTGCCATATCTTGCATACCTGGGATTTGATTGTGGACATATTCAATTGTTGAATTCCAATTTTTCAGCTCATTTTGATCTTTTTTTGGCAAGTTATCACTTCCGAAGTATGTGACAATTTTGGGATTGGCCCCAAAATAACTTCAAAATCTAATGACTAGTTGGATCAATCACAGATATTTCTCGTGACTTGTGGATCCTCACGGTGTGTTTAGATTTATTCTATGGAGTGTCCCCGACCTTACACTTAGGTCCATGCATCTACCATTGATGAATTTAATATTTGAGGCCGACTTGTTCTTGCAAATGTTACACTTTTCTTCTTAGAGATTGTAGCGATCTTTGGCCAACGTAGATGTTTATCTACCCACGGATATGATATAAAGCTAGTATTGAATCACTAGATTGAATAGAGAATTGGGAAAATATATTATGATGTATATAGATTTTGATCTCTAGGATTTTCGCTCACATTTATGAGCACTATATCTTGAGCATGTTGTAATCAGGCTTGTGTGGCAAATTTGTAAGCTCCAATGTGGCCAACTGACTGTAATCAAGATTTCTAACAATAGGAGTGTTTGTAACTGCATTTTCCTCCATACTTCGTGTTGCTTCTATTGTGTGACTCTTGTTGCATGGTTTGGACTATTCCCTTTGAGGACCCTCCTACCGTGATTGCACCAAACTAGTATCAGAGTGAGATTCATTCCTTATGAGATCATCAGAAGTTGCACAATCTTATTGAAGATTTATTGTAAGGTGTCGGATTGAGCATCTGATCTACAATTGCAGAGGACTTGTGTAAAGATTGTGGAAAGAAGAAATGGTAGAGGAAATGGAGTGCATGGAAATGCAGACCCTGTTGTAATGGAAATTTTGAGAGGAATTAATGCTAGATTAGAAGAAATGGAAATAGCCTAGAGAAGAGGTCGACCAGTTGATGATGTAAGTGATGAAGAATTAGAAGAACAAGAATAAGTTGCAAGAGAAGAGCAACCTGGCCTTGATTAGGGAGAAGAGAGGTTCATAAGAGCCCTAACCACAATGAACACTAAGCCACATTTCAATCCACTAGATTATAATGGTAAGTTGGATTTAGATGAATTGTTGGATTGGGTAACAAAAATGGAGAAATACTTTGATTTTGAAGGTAGCCCAGATGATAAGAAGGTGAAATTTTCCTGTACAAAATTGAGAGGACATGCATCCATTTGGTGGGAACATTTGTAGAAAAATAGACAAAGAAAAGGAAAGGAGAAGATAAAATCATGGGATTAGATGGTGAATCAACTAAAGAAATTTTTTATGCATGCAGACTATCAGATTAGTTTTTTTTTAAATTACAAAACCTAAAGTAGAAAGAATAAAGTGTGACAAAGTATATTTAGGAATTCTATAAGTTGAATATTAGATCCAGACATTCAGAAGATGAGATTGAACAAGTAGCCAGATATGTGAATGGTTTGAGGTTATCTATTCAATATGAGATCAGTTTGATTAATTTGTTGAGTGTAGAAGAGGCATATCAATGTGCCCTAAAAGTAGAAGATAATTTGAATAAAAGAAATGAACAAAGACAAAGAGGAAGAGGTGGAATATTTCAAAGAGGAAGAATATTTACTAGAGAAGGAAGAGGAACCTTTGCAGATCAAAATAAGGAGGTCAATAAGAGTGAAAATTCATACTGAAGAGATGATGGAAACTCTTACAGAATAGGAGGATATGGTGGTTACAGAAATGAAAGGTATAGAAAAGATGACAAAGGACAAGAGAAAAGAGTATTCAGGGGAACTTTCTTTAAATATGGTGAAGAAGGACATAGACCCTTTGAATCCAAACAAGGAGAGACGAGTAGAAAGACTAAGAACAATAGGATAACAACCCTTTTTGTGGAGGATCATGCTGGATCATCTAATCAACCATAAGAAGGAGAGGTGTTGGTGAATAGGAGAGTATTGTGACAAAGAGAATTGGAGAAAGAACCATTGCAGAGAAAGAATTTGTTCAAGACCAGATGTAAGGTAGCTAGTAAATGTTGCAAAGTGATCATTGATAGTGGAAGTTCAGAGAACCTGGCTTCTAAAGAAATGGTAACCAAATTGAAGTTGGATAGGTTGAAACACCCTAAACCCTATCAAATAGCATGGATTCAAGATGAACATAAAATACTGGTAAGTGAACAATGTTTGGTGAAATTGAAGATAGGAAACTACCATGCTGAAGTTTTGTGTGATATTATGCCTATGGATATATGCCATATCTTGTTGGGAAGGCCTTGGTAGTATGATTGACAAGCTATTCATGATGGAAAGAAGAACATATACACCATTGCTGCAAATGGGATGAAGCAGAATTTGTTACCCTTGGAAGATGTTCCTAAGGCTGATATTTGCACGACCGCTAGAATCTGTTTGGTTGATGGAAGGAAATTTCTAGATGGACTGAGACATGAGAACATGTTCTATGAATTGGTGCCTAAGAAAGTTGAAGACTTGAAGCATGTAGAAGGAAAACCAGAGGAGATAAGAGAGTTGCTGATAGAATATGAGGCTATCATTTCAGATAATGTACCTAATGGATTACCACCTATAAGGAGTATTTTCCATTGCATGGATCTGATTCCTAGAGCTAGTTTTCCTAATAAAGAAGCACACTGGATGACACTGGTAGAGAATGAAGAATTGAATATACAACTACAAGATTTGTTGAGGAAAGGTTTGATTAGAGAAAGCTTAATTCCTTGTGCATTACCTGTTGTGCTAGCACCTAAGAAAGATGGAGAATGGATAATGTGTACCGACACTAGAGCCATAAACAAGATCATGGTGAAGTATAGATTTCTTTTGCCCCAGATGGATGACATTATAGATTATTTGAGTGGATCTAAGTACTTCACAAAGATAGACTTGAAGAGTGGATATCATCAAAGAAGGAGATGAGTGGAAAACAACATTCAAGACAAATGAAGGATTGTACGAGTGGTTGGTGATGCTTTTTGGGTTGACAAATGCACCAAGTAATTTCATGAGGTTGATTAATGAAGTATTGGATAAATTCTTGGGTAAATTTGTGATTGTATATTTGGATGACATTTTTATTTTCAGTAAGACTAGAGAGGAACATTTGTTGCACATAAGACAAGTTTTGTAGAGGTTGAAATAATAACAGTTGTTGATAAACCTAAAGAAGTGTAGTTTCATGAAGGAGGAATTGGTATATCTAGGATTTGTGATATCAGTGGATGGATTGAAGGTGGATCCTAAGAAGGTGAGAGCTATTGTTTAATGGCCTACACCTAAAAGCATTGGAGAGGTAAGATATTTTCATGGATTGGCTAGTTTCTACCAAAATTTCATTAGGAGTTTTAGTTCTATTTGTAGCCCTATGATAGAAACAATGAGGGGAGATAAGAGGGATTTTAGGTGGACATCTGGAGCAAACCAAAGTTTTGAGCTATTGAAACAAAAGGTGACGGAGCAGCCTGTGTTGGCTTTACTATATTTTGATAAAGTATTTCAAGTGGATTGTGATACAAGTGGAAATGCAATTGGAGCATTGTTAAGTCAAGAAGAAAGACCTGTAGCCTATTTCAGTGAGAAGTTGAATGATGCAAGGAGAATATATTCAATATATGATCAGGAGTTCTATGCCATAATTCAAGCTCTAAAAAATTGGAGACATTAATTGTTATCTAAGGAGTTTGTGTTGTATACGGATCATCAAGCTTTATATTATTTGAATAGTCAAGGTAAGTTGAATCAGAAACACATGAGATAGGTAGAGTTCTTATAGAGTTACACTTTTGTCTTAAAACATAGGAGTAGAAATTCAAATAGAGTTGTTGATGCTTTAAGTAGAAGAAGGAATTTACTGGCACAAATGAGAGTGGAGGTATTGGGCTTTGATGAATTGAGGAACTTGTATAAGGAAGACCCGGATTTTGCAGAACCTTGGAGAGCATGTAGAGAACCAATCTTGGAGGATAGAAGTCAATGGTTGGATTATTTCATCCAAGAGGACATGTTGTTTAGAGGAAATCAGTTGTGTATACCCCAAAGTTCAATGAGGGATAACTTGGTAAAAGAGAAACATAGTGGAGGATTGGAAAGACATTTTGGAATTGACAAGACAATAGCATTGGTGAGTGAGAGTTACTCTTGGCCATAGATTCATAGGATGTTAGGAAATTTGTACAGAGTTGCAGAGTTTGTCAAGTTGCAAAAGGAAGTAGTCAAAATGTTTGATTGTATAAGCCATTGATAGTACCAGAAAGACCTTGGAAGGATATCAACATGGATTTCATACTTGGTTTTCCTAAGACACAGAGAGGTAATGATTCAATATTTGTGGTAGTGGACAGATTTTCTAAGATGGCACATTTCATAACTTGTAAGAAGACAACGGATGCAGTACATGTAGCAGATTTTTTTTT
>CM021104.1:356566962-356662912 GCA_007115665.2 Sequoiadendron giganteum | reverse complement strand
GCCTTACACTTAGTTCCACAGATCTACCATGGATGAATTTCAGATTTCAGGCGGACCTGTTCTTGCACACGTTACAATTTTCTTCTCGAAGATTGTAGCGATCTTTGGTCGACACGGATGTTTCTCTAACTATGGATATGATGTAAAGCTAGTATTGAATCATTAGATTGAACAGAGAATTGGGAAAATAGATTATGATGTATATAGATTTTGATCTATAGGATTTTCACTTGCATGTATGAGCACTATATCTTGAGCATGTTGTAATCAGGCTTGTACGCCAAATCTGTAAGCTCGGATGTGGCTGAATGTTTGTAATCAAGATTTCTGACAATAAGAATGTTTGTAATTGTATTTGCCTCCATACTTCATGTTGCTTTTGTTCTGTGACTCTTGCTGCATGGTTTGGACTGTTCTCTTTGAGGACCCTCCTACCATGACTGCATCAGTTTGCCTATGTATGAAGTTCCTACTCTATAAGTTTTAGAGGTGCAAATGAATATTTGAGCAAGTTATAAAGTTCTATATTCTGATAGCTATTTTGTCACTAGAAATGGCGTTCATAGAAGAAGATAATGTTCTTTTGGAAATTTGAATTGTTGTGTATTCTCATGAAGTGTTTGTGCATGTTTCAAGATCATGTTATATCTGTGTTGCACACCCGCATTGATCATTGTGCTCACAATCCAAGATTTTCTCTTGCGTGTTCATTTTTTTCATGTTCATGGCCGACAGAGTGCTTGTAGCGTGTTGTGGTTCTTCGAGGAAGATTAATTGAAGGTGTTTCATGTTTGAAGAATTTTTTTTAGGTCTCTACTATGTTGTGGCTGACCTTGGTGGATGCACATTAATAATATTTGTTGTTTTGGGCCGACAGTTACATTCATTCTATTATTTTGTTGAAGCTGACATGAAGCAACGTAATTTCTTGTTGTGGATATATATAAGTGATTGATTTCTTCATTTGCAAAGTTTGAAAATGTTTGAGGTGTGAAGTGTTTGTGTGCTATGTGCGAAAAAGGTTCAGATCATTTGAAAGAATAGCAGAGTGTGAAGAAGAGTGAAAGAGAGTGAAGAAGTGTTCATGTGCTTAACCAAAACTGTACTCAAGCATTTACATATGCTACTTTCTTAGTTCAAATTCTTTAGATAGTTTTCATCTAAAATATTTTTTGTAAGACAATGAGTCTTCCTTTGAGCAGTGTGTCTGAATGCATGTGCATTCCTTATTCATTTCTCTTATAATTTTAACAGGGTATAACTTGTGGATTAACCTCCACCGTGGTTTTTCCCCTAATAGGGTTTCCATGCAAAAAATCTCGGTGTTGTGTGTAATTTTGATGTGTTGTTGATTCATAATTTCACTGTTAAATATTAGATCTAAAATTAAAGGTTAATAAGTTTACATAATTTTAAAATTATGTGATAACTGATTCACCCCCCTCTCAGTTGTATGCCCTTGTGTTTCCAATAGGACCTACATTGCAAGGGTTAGGACAAACAAAATTATAGCATAAATATAAATAAACTCACATGAAACTTGACATTATGCTTCAATATTGAAATGCTACAATAAATTTTCTCTTAACTTGATAATAATTTCTTGATAATGATCTTGCTTCCAAAATTTCCTCTTCTTTCTAAATAGATTTCAAATGATGCAATGACTAGGTATTTATATGCAATTAATCTAATTTCATGAAAATTAAATCCTAATAGCCAACATTTGACATTTGAAATTTAAATAAATAAATTTTCCAACTCTAACATATTAAAATTTGGAGGCAAAATAGGGGAACCAAGTCACCTAGGGAAACTTTTTACTAGCCTTATTTTCTGGGGTGTTTAGTGTCGTGAGCCAAATATTATATGTTTGCATTGTTTTTACAAATGGGTTTTCTTGATAAATGTCCAAATGGGCCATGTAATGCATAATTTAGGACATTAGATGTACAATTAGGTCCATGCACTAAGGAGGGAGCAAAACATAGTGTGAAATTATCAAGGGTGAAAATTTATGATGCTACATTTAGCCCCTGCTTTAGTGAGAGTATGAACTTATGCTCAAAATCACAGTAAATTAGTAAATATGTCAAGAGGGTTTGATTGTCTAAATATCAAAGAGATAGGATGAAAATCAATCTAAGGGAAGTGCACAAGCCCCTAGGATTCAAGATCCTATGGAAAGACAACATAAAGACAAGGGAACACACATGCATGTAATGCAAAAAGAACACACAAAACATACACTACACAATGCACAATACAATACGAACATAAGAAAACATATATGAACACAAACAAAAGGTTAGTACTAAAAGGATTTAAGAAAAAGAGATCTCAATCTTAAATTTGTCTCAAAAACCATACATCGTCCATCAAATAAAATATCTAAAATGATGCTCTCACAAGGATGTAAGATCACTCATGAGCTACATGGATCTACCAGCTAGCAAGTTGCATTATGCTAGGTGTCCATGCAATATATTAGGTTCCACAAGGCTAAAAATTTATGTTATGTTGGAACACTCATGAAGAAAATGGCTCCACTAACAAGAAATTTGTGTTATGCTAGGTGGCCATGTTATAAAAGGGTGCTCAATTTCATGAACCAACAAGCTAAGTTATGCTAAATGCATTGACTATCTTGAAAAATCTCACATTTTAACGTCTAACGGGGTGCACAAAATTTTAATTTCCAAGGAAAAAAATGACAAACACCTTAGGGGGTGCATAAAATTTAATGTCCAAGGGGATGAACAAGACTCACCTAAGAAGGTGCATAAATTTTTTAACGTCCAAGGAGATGAATTGATAACTACACCTCAGGGGGCATTAAAAGACAACACCACCAAGGGGTATGCCAATAAGTGAAATCTCACAAGATGCTTATGAAATGGAGAGGGGTAATATATTCCCCCTTAAAATGTCAACATACTTGCTATGTTGGTATTTTAATAAGAAAAGAATGTGCACACTTTGAAAACTAGTTATCATTGCCCCCCAAGTGTACAGACAAGGACCACCATGTAAGAGACTATCATGTTACCACCATGGAAAATATGATTGCACCTAAGATTGTACCACCATGAATGACAATGATCAAACAAATAAAGCTACAAATGCCACATAGTGAGGAGTAACACCATAGAAATAAAGATCATTATTATTTAGGGTGATTAGGTGCATCCACACATGGAAGAGCACCACAATCCTTAAGTTTTTGAATTTTATTACTCAAGGCCTGAAATTCATTGGTAGAATGACCATGCACTCAATGATATGCAAAAAATGAGTTATTAAATTTCTTTTTTTGAAGGAAGAGTAATCAAGCGATCTTTCAGAAGCCTCAACAAAATATTCTTTTTCTTAGTAGTAGAAGACATTTCTTTCTCTTGTGAAGAAAAGATTGCTCGATTACCAAAATTTTTTATAAATACAGAAGATGATAAAGCATTAGATGAAGATGGGGATGGAGGTTGGAAAATTAGACCTTGCTTGGAAAAGTACAATATAGACTTCACTTGATCCTTATCATTTTATTCCATGTTTGCATTATATCCATTTTTAGAAATAATTTTGTATCCAACTACATAATATTCTTCTAACTTAGATGAAGAAATCATGTCTACATGCTCTTGAGAAGAATTGGATTTTTCCCAAGCATGCAAATCCTTTTTAGGTTTTTTAAAGTTAGGCATCTTACACTCATGAGGGATACAAGTCAAAGATCCCCCATCACCATAATGGGGTGATTTATTTGAATCTATTGATGTAGATCAAGATAAAACACAAGACTCTTTAGGTTTAAATTATAAAATCTAATGAACCCATAAAGGAGGGTGTAAAATCTAATGAGCCCAAATCATCACCAAAACATGTGCATTTGAAGATGAAGTAATATGTTGATCATTATTTCTATTTGACTCTTTGGATTTTTGTTGTGAGATTTTAGGCTCCCCTTTGAAAAAGCTATAAAATCTAATGACCCCAAATCATCGTCTAAGAGTCTTGTTATAGGTGGAATAAAATCATAATTATCTTGAACATGTAGAGGTTCTACTTTTGAAGTTGTAATCAAAGTATTAAGAGATTTGTAAGTATTATGTTCAGCTTCGTCTTGTAAATTATCTCTTTTCATCTACTTTAACCGTATATATCTTTTTATTATATTCATACTTCATCTCATGGTGGAGTGTAGAAAAGACTCCTTTCATGGCATGAATCCATGGTCTACCTAGGAGAAGATTGTATGAAAGAGGTCCTAGCATGATATGGATAGGTGTTTGTAAAATCATAGTTCCTACCTTAATGGGTATTGTGATCACTCTTGATGGTTTCTTATTAAGATTATCAAAGCCATGAATATTATCATCATTAGGTTATGTAGGGTAAGTGCAAAATAATGGTGGTCCAAAAAGGGATCTTAAGTGGCCACTTTTTTCTTGAAATCAAGAAATACTAACCTTGGATGAGAAATTGAGGATAGTTACATTCAAAATTTTAAGATGCAACAAAAATAATGTAGCAAGTGCTATGAAACTTAAAGGGTGATTCACCCAAAACTTATAAACTTATACACTAATTCAACTCAAAATTAGCTTGACAAAGACATTTAATCCCACAATTCCATGTGAAACAATGCAATACATAATTAATTTGCATGAAGGTTTGAAAATCAGAGGCTTGCATGAAGGAAATTTTTTTTTTATCACAACTTCAACCCACTAACAACATTAAACACAACACACAACCTACATTACATGAAACTTCTGCACTCAAACCTGTAACAATGAGACATAAAAAAGGATTTAAAAATTGAATCACAATTGAACATCAAATCATTAACTACAAAATGAGACAAAAAATGAAAAAGTGGAACATTGTTGTCTTTATTGATCTGAAAGGAGATACATCATCATATTATGAAAATTTGAGTTACAAATGCTTACAAAGCTCTCAACAATACTCAAGAGAGAAAGAAGCAAGAAGTTTTAACTGAGAAAAAACTAACTTTTTCTCCAACATATATCTCCAATGTGTCTCCATGAGTGAATGGGAAAGAATCTCAATTAACTGCTCACCAAAATAGAAACTCAAGTGTCATTTTTGAGAAAAGGAAAAAACCTCAAAAATAGGGCCAAAAACTGACCCAATATGAGTGAAAATAGGTGGCAAGTTTCCCTCCTAAGTGGATCGACCCAAAAGAACTCAAAAAATCACTCAGTTCTGACTGAAAATCAGAAATAGAAGGTTTAGTTGACTCATTTTTTTCTATTTACATGAATGAGACTCAAACTAAAAAAGAAAGTATACTCAAAATTACTAAGTAGATACTCTACACTTTCTATTTTCTTACTATATTTAATGACAATTAATCAAGAAATTTATAGAGCATTGTTTAAATAATGTCTTACAATGTTTTGCGGTTTTTTAGTTACATAGGCAAAATGGAAAGAAAGGAAAAAGTCTTAGTCCTATGACTTGTCATTTTGCAAAAAACATTCAAAGGTTTACATGGAATTTGATTTTATTTTCAAAGGGAAAGTGACTCCTAATTTTCATAGACATTTGATTTTCTTCAAAAAACACAAAATGAAGCTAAGGCATGATGATGCCTAGGTATGAAAAACATATGCAAAGGGAAAATAATACCACAAAGGTATTAATTAAGGCATGATTTTTGAAAATTGTGGAAAAAAATCCACAAGGCTGACCAAAATATTAGGGCAAGAAGAAAACCCTAGAACAAAACATGCAGCCTCCTTTCACTTTGCCTTCATTTCACTTAGCAACTTATGATGCTTTGTTGGTTTTTCCATGTCGCCATGCTAGGGTTTGATTTTCAAGCTCCATAGAGTTCTAAAGATTTCATGGATATTTTTGCATGATTCAAGCTAGAAACTCATGTGGGTGAGCCTTAATTTGCATAAAATATGTTATTTTCTTTCTTTTTCTATGAACAATCATGTTTGCTTTGAATTTTTCCACACAAAAAATCACTGTGAAAGCCATAAAATTTCTTTCCTCTATTTTCCATGAAATAAAATGAAGTTGTTTCTTTCTCACATGTATCTTACTTTATACATAAGCATTCTAGGTTTGTTATTTTGTAGATATAGAGGCTTTTATGTACTTCCATGGTCGTGGATTTATTTTTTTCCTGGTTCAAATGAATAAAAATTATGACCTTTGGCTCAACCTTACAAATATGCAATCACTCAAGGGTTTCTTTTATCCACCTTTGTAATCGAGCCTTACAACCCTATCTAGCTTCACTTTGCTTGAGCATTCTTTTATGTTTACTATAGTAGGCTATGGGTTTATTAGTATTGCTCATGGTTTTTATTTGCAACAAGATAGTGAAACTCACAATTAAGGCTCTCCTTATCATTTTTAAATTTTCTTAAAAGCCTCTATTGCTTTGGTCTAGTACAAATCTATATATGCAATGCTAACTCAACTTTGTAAACATGTCATGAACATTGCTTGATACATAATGATTATGCATGCATTTAATGATTTCTTGTTGCATATTGTAGCATTGTGTTTTCTATTGAAGAATGCAACATGGACCCAAACTACCCATTATGCACTTCTCTATGATCCAAATGATAACAAATATTAATAATGTAGTCTCCATTCACTGAACATTGTGACTATATTTTATTCTGAGAAACTTGCAAGTTGCTTATACTTTGGGCTCTTATTTTCTATGTCAAGCATTATCATATCCCCTTTATGACCAAAACATGGCATCCCCATGATGACTTTGCCTTTAGGTTTGGTGCATAGAACATTTAACTTGTCCTCTATTCACAATACATTATATCAACCACTATTATGATATAAGAACATTTTTGTTGCTCTTGGATAGAAGCTTCTATCACTGCAAACAATGATTTTATTCTTCTATAGTGAATGATAAAAATATATATATTGTCCTCCTTTTCAATGTACCATGAGAAATTGTAGGATGGACATAGAAACTAGTTTTGAATTGAAACTTATATGATTGATTGGCTCTTAGATTATTCATGTGATGACTGCACTACCCCTAAATATGTCGCTTCCCATGTACCTTGTCTTCATACTCCCTATGTTGTTTCAATGGTTGTCCCATTATAGATATGGTATTTCTCCATAGTAAATGTCTAATGACTGTACTTGCATTTAAATTTGTTGCTCCTTTTCTCACTTAATGGATGGGTTGTACCATTAGTGTATGCATTATAGATAGAAAGAAATGATGATGAGATAGCAAATAGATGATGTTAAAACCATGATGTAAATGATGCACTTTTACTTAGTTTTGCACATTAGTTTAAATGAACTTATTGCTCACTTGTGACTCCCATTTCAAAGTGAAAGGGGGTAACCTCATTGCACCTTTTACTTGGATATCATGAGTGGACAATGTGCTAAGTTACTTTATAAATTGTTCTTCAAATAGAATATGCTTTTATTTGAAAAGCTTAATCATGTCTCTTACTTATCCATACCCCTCTCAAGACCTAAAGGGTAGCATGTAAGTCTTAAGCCTTGTGGGAGCCCTTTTTTTCTGGATAAAAGGAAATATATGCCTATAATATATATTAATATATAAAATATTACATAAATTTTATCAAAAAATTTTATTTTTTCAAAACAAAACCTTGACCAACAGACTGACTTCATGTATAACTTCTTGGATACTACAAAAACTGTTAACTGACCCCATACCATAACCTTGACCATACACAATTACATTCCTTTGGAAATGAGCTTTCTAAAGCATAGTTTATCTACACAATCTATCCAAAATATACATAGATTTTAAACCTTCCATTCCAGGTTTTCATTAATGTGGGAGCCCATTTTTACTCCACATGCTATGATGAAAATAATCTAGCAAAGAAAATTTCATCTATACCTGCACAGTGAACAAAAATGTTAGATAAAAAAAAGTGAAGCTCAGTGCTCCTGTGATGTTTGATTTTCAAGCTCTCTTGATACATGTGACAATGGCTCAACTAATTTAATGCATCAATTTTGTTGATGAAACATATGATGAGATTTCATGTCCCGAGCTCTAACCAATTCTTTCAATCATTTGCAAGTACATTTTAAGATCATGAACGAGAGCCTGAGCTAAAGAAAAAAGGACAAACACCAAGATTCTACCACTTCATGCAATGAAGGATATGATTTATTTTTCATGTTTTTATCCTCTTTTATATTCAATTGTGTAGATTATATGTATGATGTTTTAGTTCAATCATTCCCATGGCTTGTGTGGATCACTTGACCATTTTTCTTTCAATGTATAAAATAGCAGCATTTATGCAAACTTTTCTACGTTTCCTTTTCAAAATGAATGAAAGATAGCAATATCATGCAATCTGTATAATTTATTTCTATTGTAAAAGCTTGCATAATAAAACTGAATCTCTTTTGAAATCATCCTTTTCGTAATGGTTAAGCATAGCAAAAATTTGTTAATCCCCCTTCACTTTTAAAAGCAAATAACTAACTCAGCTCTACCCAATTGAGTTGTAAGTTAGAAATGGGTAACAATTTAATTTTTTACTAATTTTCAAAGTGGACACATCCTAAAAAATAGAATTTTGGTCATGCCAACCCTATAAATTTTAAAAACTAATTGAATTTTTTTTTTAATATGTGTAGAATGGAGTCTAGTTTCTAAAATTGTAGTTTATTTGAAATTTCAATGAACAGTTAATTTATAAAGAAAAATACCAAGCACTAGTTTTTTCTAAAAAACTGACACACAAACAAAATAAATTAAATATGAAAGGCTTAACATTGTCAAAATGTGAAAAAAATTACATCATTAAATAGCTAAGAGAGAGCCTAACATTACTGAGGTGTTTGATTTGTTCGATCTTGAAACACGTGTAAACCTAATAGTTAGCATGAATGTGATTATGTGAAATCTTGTAGAATATGAAAAAACACATCTTTAGAAGTTGGGAAGGCACTCCAATCCTTTGGGTTGGTAATCCAAAGCAAATACTGATTTGTTCGATCTTGAAACATGTGTAAACCTAATAGTTAGCATGAATGTGATTATGTGAAATCTTGTAGAATATGCAAAAACACATCTTTAGAAGTTGGGAAGGCACTCCAATCCTTTGGGTTGGTAATCCAAAGCAAATACCAAGCCTAAGGCTTGGGGATTTCCAAAGTAAGAAATAACACAAGCACATTATTTCATAGTTTAGACATATTTTTTATGTCTATGCTTGAGTTTCCTAAGCAAGACATAACATGAGTGTGTTATAATGTGCTCATGTTTTGTCTTTCTTTGTGTTAAATTCTATTCTATTACATGTATATATATATATATATATATATTTATGTATGTATGCTTGTATGACATGTATGTATGTATGCCTATATGTATGTATGTATCAATGTATGTATGTAATATTTTATGCATATATGTCTAATTATATGTATGTATGTATTTAGAGGGAGGGATAATTTTAAGAGAGAGAGAGAGAGTTGTCTAGGTAGGGTGGGATGGAGAGAAGGAGGGAGAGACCTGAGAGAGAGAGGGAGAGGTAGTGAGAGAGAGATCTGAGAGAGGAGAGGGGGTGGGAGGGAGAGACCTGAGAGAGAGGTAGGGAGAGAGAGGGAGTGGGAGAAAATATGTTGGAGTGAGTGGTAATTATCTAGGTAGGGTGGGAGGGATAGAGGGAGGAAGGGAGAGATATAGGGGGGCGAGGGAGAGAACTAAGAGAGAGAATTATCTAGGTAGGGTGCCAGAGGGAGAGACCTAAGAGAGAGAGGGTGGGAGAGAGAGACTTGAGAGATAGGGAGAGAGAGAGGGAAGGGTGTGAAAGAGAGGGAATGAGAGAGAGAGGGAGTGGGAGAGGGGGAGTGAGAGAGAGGGAGAGGGAGTGTGAGAGAGAGAGACTCGAGAGAGGGATAAAGTGTGAGAGGGAGAGACCTAAGAGAGAGGGGAGACAAAGAGAAGGATTGGGTGAGAGGGGTTTGGAGTGAAGGGACTTATCCAGGTAGGGTGGGAGGGATAGATATGGAATGAGAGGAACTTATCTAGGTAGGGTTGCAGAGATAGAGAGAGTTATCTAGGTAGGGTTCCATAGGGAGAGACTTGAAAGATAGGGAGAGGGAGTGTGAGAGAGATAGAGCGAGAGAGGGGATGGAGTGAGAGAGGGAGAGACTTGAGAGAGAGGGAGAGAGAGAGAGAGGGAGGGGGGAGAGTGAGTGTGTGTGTGAGAGAGAGAGAGAGTGGGAGAGACATAGAGGGAGTGAGAGAGAGACCTAGGAGAGGGAGATGGGGTGGGGAGGGAGAGAGATATAGGGAGGTAGAGGGAGAGGGAGTGGTAGAGAGGGGGTTGGAGTGAGAGGGAATTATCTAGGTAGGGTGGGAGGGATAGAGGGAGGGGTGGAGAGAGAGAGAGAGAGTTATCTAGTCATGTAGGTAGGCTACCTGAGGGAGAGACCTGAGAGAGAGAGGGGGGGTGGGAGGGAGATACTTGAGAGAGGGAGAGAGAGGGAGTGGAAGAGAGAGGGAGTGGGTGATAGAGGGAGTGAGAGAGAGAATTGAGAGAAGGAGAGAGGGTGGGAGAGAGACCTGAGAGACTAAGAGAGATAGGGAGTGGGAGAGAGGGGGTTGGAGTGAGAGGGACTTATCAAGGTAGGATGGGAGGGATAGAGAGAGAGAGATAAGGGTTTAGGTTTTAAGGGTTGAGGGATTAAAGGATTAGTGTTGAGGGAACTGAGGGATTAGGGTTGATGTAACTAAGGGATTAGGGTTGAGGGTTTTAAGGTATAGGGCTGAGAGATTAGGGTTGAGGGTTCAAGTATTAAGGGATTAAGGGTTGAGGGTTGAGGAGAAGAGGGGTAAGAAGTATGCAGAGATGTGGAGAGGGAGGGAAATAACTAGAGAGCCCTAAGGGATATAGAGGTGAGAGACCTACAACCTAGGGAGAGAGGGATGAGAGATATAGGGGTGACATTGATAGAGACAGGAGAGGGTGGGTAATGAGACAAGGAGTGATAGACTTATATGGATAAGGAGGGATGGAGAGGTAGACAAGGAGTCATTGAGAGACCTATTGAGGGGAAAGGTAGAGAGGAAGGAAAATAACTAGAGAGCCCTGAGAGATATAAAGGTGAGAGACCTATAGCCCAGGGAGAGAGGTGGAGAGGAAGGGAAATATCTAGAGAGCCCTAATAGATATACAAGTGGGAGACCTACAACCTAGGGAGAGAGGGTGAGAGAGCTAAGGGAGATATGGGGGTGAGGGAGATAGGGGAGAGGGGTTTAAGGCTTTAGGGTTTAAGGGTTTAATGGTATAGGGTTGAGGTTGAAGGTTGAGGGATTAGGGTTTAAGGCATAGTGTCTAGGTTTTAGGTTTTAGGGATAGGGATAGGGTTTAGGATTTAAGGTTTAAGGGTTGAGATTTGATGCTTTATGGATATGGTTTAGAGTTAAGTGAGAGACCTAGATGGCTAAGGATGGATGGAGAGGAATATAAGGAGTGACTAAGAGACCTAGAGAGGAGAGAGGTAGAGAGGTGAGGGGGAGGCATAGGTGAGAGATAGAGAGGTGAGGGGAGAGATAAACGAAAATGAGAAAGTGAAGTTGACAACTTGAGGGAAAGATGGTTAAGTAGGATGGAGGGAGGTGGAGAGGTTTGAGAAATAACTAGAGATCCATTTGAGATATATAGGGGTGAAAGACTTATATCCTATGGAGATAGGGGTGAGATACATAGGGGAAAGATAGGTGTGAGAGAGATAGAGGGAGGAGAGGGATGGGTATGAGACAATGAGTTAGGAAACCTTTAGAAAATCAATATTATCATAATGCAAGCACATCTTGAAGAAGTTGAGATATAGTCATTTTGTATAGAAAGAAAAAATGTGCTCACGTTATAATGTGAGCATGTTATAATGTGAGCATGTTATAATGCGAGTGCATTTTGGCTTTCTCTTAAAATGGTAAAAAATTCAGCACATCCATGATCCAAGCCCACATGTTCTATTATTCTGTTGGTTATGTACATGTTCTAATAAAAAAAACTTTTTGATGTTGTTGGGAAGTGCAAATGCAATTTTTTCACATTCTACCACCTTTTCATGAACTTTCCACCACCTTTTTATGGTTTTCCAACTTAGGAAGGAGAAATAATAGAGTTTTCACATTGAATTTGATATATATCAATTTAAGTCTCAATTTTTGTAGTGTTGCAATATTAATTGTGATTGAATTATAGGAATTTAACATTATACATTGGTTATTTGTATTGTTTTTAGTAATTCTAGATTTGAGTGATATACAATTAAATGTTGAAAAGGAAGAAATCTTGTGAAAAACTCAAATTATTGAAGAGTTTGATGCAAGAAGAAAAAATACTACATAATTGGTAGTTCCTCCATTCAAATTATTTTTTAGGTATGTCAAGTCTTTACACATTTTCTTTACATTTTCCTTAATTATATTATGTTTCTTTATCACCCCTTATAATGCATGCTTAATACAATGCTTTGATTTTGTTATTATGCATATTCCACGTTCATCATTATTTGTTTCTCATTATAACCTTAGCCCCTCTTGGCACATTTTAAACTACACAATTCTTTACATGTAGCAATTACATTTTAAACCACATCTCTTTGAGGCATTTTGGTAAACAATTGACCTACCTGTGTATGCTTCCACATTTTGTATACACATTTATGAGAGTAGTTATAACTATGTAATATAATACATCATTTCTCAATCCTTTTTTATGGATGTGCATACCCCTTTCCAAAGCTTCCATTTTGGTAAAGGCATGGGGGATGTTGGAAAAAAAATTGGAATTTGGTTTTACACCTAGAAATTGCATTTTCTTGAAATTTTCTAAAGCCTTTTCAACAAATCCATTTTGTGATTATCTTGAAATCATTGTAGTCCATGAGAACATATCTCATTGAGTAATTTTATCAAACAATTCATGTTCCTTGTCTATACATGTCTACCAAATCATTTTGTCAAACACCATAGTCAAGGCAATGAGTTATTTAAAAATATTCCTCAACGAGATGTGGTCTCATGGTGATGTACATCACCATGAGACCACATATATTTGAGGAATTTTTTCAAACAACTCACTACCTTGTCTATGCTACCACATTTTTCATACATGTCAACCAAAGCATTTTATCAAACATGTTAGACAAGGAAATTAATTGTTTGAAAAAATTCCTCACAGAACTGTGGTCTCATGGTGATGTCTATCACCATGAGACCAAATTTCTTTGAGGAATTTTTTCAAATAGCTCATTGCCTTATCTATGCTATCAAAATTTCCATAAATTTTTGTGGCAACATAAATTGTACTCACTTCTTGAGGATACTACAATCCCTTGCCTAATTTGGACCTATTTTGGTACCCATGCTTTAAATACCTTTTAAATCACCATTAATAGGGCCCTAAGACCCATTATTTCAAATCTCAAGGCTTAATTAAACTAAAAACCCAACAAAATCATCAAAAACACTTAAAATTTTAACAACCCACCCCAAAAAATCTAGGGTGGGACTCATACACCACCTTGGGCATATGAGTCCCCATAGGTGGGACCCATACCCCAAGGCTAGCATATGAGTCCCATTTGGGGATTTTTTAGGGTTTGAGTGAGAAAATTAACTTTTTAATTTAAATTTTTGGTTGATGTCGGCTTTTGAGATCTGAATAACAGTAAATTAGGTGTTAATGCATATATAAGTAAGTTTCTAAGACATTATTTCATCCAAGCAAGAATTTTCAAGAGTAATTTCAAGATCCAAGCATTCTTTCATAAGAGCATTCAATTTTAAAAAGAAAGCAAAGTTGAAATCTTGGGGCAGCATTAAATTGTTTTTGTAGGTCTTCAATCTCACTTTCATCCAAGATCTAGCATTGTCAAGGGTTGATCATGGTTTTCTATGGTGAATTATCATGATGGATTCTAGGTTGGGGAGATGCAGCTAGCCATCAAGCCAAGAATAATGACTTGTCTCCTAAGTGATTTCATCCTCCATTATCACTCTACATCCAACCTAAGGAAGGTACAAGCATTATTAGGACTCACTTGGGTGATTAGAGATCTTTCAAAGTGAGTTATTCATGTTCATGTATCATTCATGCATCTTAGTCTAGCACATTAGGATAGGGTTGCATTGCATTTCAAATTTTCTAATCTTAAACACACTTAAGGTTAGGGTTTACATTCCTATTTGCATCCATGTTTCATTATTTCCATCAAGGTTAATTAAAAAACTAGGGCTTTGACTGAGGAAAACCCCCCATAAGTAAGTCAAGTCTATATTCTATTTTGCAGGTATTTTCACAAATTTGGAGATGAAAATTAGTTTGGAAGAGAAGGATAGAGATTGGGGTACAAATCTAAGCTTTAAATTCTTGAAAAAGTGGAATCGGATTAATACGCCAGAAGTGGTGTATGAGTTCCACTACAGACATTTTTCCATTTTTTTGCAATTTTAGATACCCTTTTTCCAAAAACCTGTTCTTGCACAAAAACCCAGATTTGGGACTGATGCGCCCAGATTGGCATATGATTCCCAATGTGCCAAAATTCTAGGATTTTTCAGTATTTTTGGCCTCCATTCAGTCATCTCTAGATTCCCAGGTGCACACATCCCATCTTGCTACTTTTTTTATTTATATGCACTTTTAGGTCATTTAGTGAAATATTGCATCATACTAAGTTTAAGCATTTTGATTTATGATAGGTATAGAAAATAGCTTATTTTTTGTTGGTTTTATGCAAAATTTAAGATACTTTTAACATACTTTCTAAAAAATATTCCATATTATACTATCCTTTTTATATTTATTATGCATACCTAAGCCCAAAAATATGGTGATGGAATTATGGTTTAATATATTAGTATTAAATGGTTTATATGAATATGTGTATGGGAATGTTGATGAAATGTTATATTTGGTTATGATGGTTATCCTTGTGTAAGTATTTTGTGAAACTAACTTGTTTGCAACTAAAGGAGGAACCATGATACATAGTAGTTGCGGGATGAACACATAGAAAAATTGTTGTTGGACACCAAAAGAGGGGAAACTATAGAAACAATTGAACGTGGTGATCATTGGTTGAAGGCACGTAATGAAGATAGAGTGTGCGCTATTATAATCAGTTAATAAATGTTGAAGAAGAGGTCTTTCTCAAATAGGACTTTGACAGATGGGTGTGTGCTTCCATACATTCCATTTTGACAGAGTTCTAGTTTTAATAGGATTCTCCTTCTTTTTCAATTATAGGTTGATTAATTCCAAGTCTTAAATCCATGCTCTAGATATTTGGAGTGGAGTTAATTATTTCGGTTAAGTTGTTGCTTTCAATACAAATTCCCTCAGCTTTTATATAACTATTGGTTCAATCTATAGGTTAATTAGTTGGTTTTTCATAATTTTATGTGATCTATTATTTTCAATTTGAAACATGAATCTATAGAATGATTGAGTATGATTTGTGCAAGAATATTTTGTAATCTTTCATCTTGTGCAATAAATGGAGATCAATTCATGGATTACATGAAATCTATTAGTTAGATTGAGTTCAACTAAGTGGGAACAGTTACTTGAGTAGGCCACTCAAGGTATTGTTCCTCACTTCACCTTTTAGTTATTTATTTATGTTAATAGTTTTTATTAGTTTATTATTATTCATAAATCATTTACAAGTTAATTGAGATTTCATTTCTTTCTTATTATGAATGAATGCTTAGGAACATGCATGCAATGATTATCAATAACACTCTAGAGGATAGTTCAATTGATTTAGTAGTCTCTATCAATTTTTTAGTTAACATAGGTTCATTTCATTAGCAATAGTTTAGTCACAACCTTTACTGTAGGTACCCATAGCAACTAGTTTCAGTGTACATTTTTATTGTTTTACAATTTTGTGAGATTATAGCAATTAGAATGATTTCAATAGGATAGTTTGATTAGTTTGAGACCATGAAGGTGTATATAATGTTGCACCATCATAATATTATACACCTTGGTTGATGATTTAATGTATTATTAAGTAGTGTCAAGTGGATTGTTCAGTTAGTTGACCCTCTAAATTGAGTGGATTCCACCAAGTTTACAAAACATTAGCTTAGAATCTACATGTTTGGTGTCATTTTTAGGGATGGTTCTATCTTCATAGACCTTTGTTTATAGTTTTCATAGCTAAATTTCCCTTTCCAGGAATTAGGACTATTAGATACCACTTTTTTCAACACCAAGCTACTAACATTGTGTTGGCTCACTAAATCTAAAGTCATATTTTATGTATGCGGAGGCTGAGAGATCCCTTGGGTAGGTTCCTTCCCTCTACACACTAGGAAGCTATTGCATAAATTGGTGAACCTAGTACTCAGAGAAAAGGTACCAATGAATAATAAATTTCCTTTTTCACCAACTTCTAGCACACATATAGAAGGAACATATCACACTATGGGTGATGCAGTAGATGATGATGATGACCGACCAAAATTTTGGTTTCCTATTACTGATCAGGTTAGGGCCACAGTGTTGAAGAACATTCCTCCTTCGGCCATGCCAATTTTCTATGGGTTAATGATTGAATACCCATATAATTTTCTCTTTGAATTTGATGTCTTATGAAGAAGTTATGACTATAATTTTGATGCACATAGGTTAAAGATTTTTTTTCAACTTTCAAAGATGCATCTTTGAGATGGTTCATGGGATTAGGTAGTGATGTTGTTCCTGAATGGGACACCATGAAGACATTATTTTTGGAGAAATATTAGGACTACTATAGAGGACCTAATAGGAGGAAAGATGATATGTTTTGAATGACACAAAAATATGATGAGCCTTTAGAGGATTATGTTGAAAGATTCCAATTTTCTCTAAAGAAAAACCCTTAGAATAAGTTGTCAGAAGAGTCTCTCAAGCTAGTCTTTTTGAGAGGGGTTAATGAAGACTGTATGGCTACCTTGAACCTCATTGGCCAAGTAGATATTTCTCATAAATCATTTACAAACATTTTTAAGGTTTGTATAAATTATTCTAGGACATTTACAAGGAGGCCAAGAGATAATAGGACATCGGTTCTTGGTAAATCATCTATCAAGGTTTCAAAAGTTGAGCTGAGCAATCTGTTCTCCAATATGAAAGAGGATATAATCAGTCATTTGGAAACATCGTTGGATACTCTACACATTAAGAAAAATTAGAGGCTATGCTAACTGAATATTGTCCAAGTTGAGGCAAAGAAAAGAAAATTGTAAATGTAAAAAAGTGGACAACATCTAGTAGGATAAAGTTGAGAAGCCTAAATTTCAACCTATTGAAGGAGATGATGGAAATCTCTTTTATATAGAACAAAGGAGGCCATGTTAGTAGAGACAAGGTATACTAAAAGATCCCCTTAGCTTTAGATCATCTTTTCTTATTGGCAAACAAAAAAAATTTCTTGGAATTCTCAGCCCTGGCAAGTAAATCAAAACCAATGGAAAAATCCCCAATGGCCAAACCCTCAACCTAATTGGAACCAACAGCCAAATCCTTGGCCACAAAATTTTTTTCTAGGTTCCAATTACAATCCAAAATGGCTAACTAAGTAGAATCAATGGCAACCTCAGTGGAAAAAAGGATAGCAATTCCAGTAACAAAATATGAACTATCAGCATCCCATGCTCCCTCCTCCATAATAAAAACAAGCACTAATGCCACCATCAAATCCTACATCCCAGGCACCCAAGTAGAAAATACCTGCCAACCTACACCTAACCCTAACACTAAGCCTATTCAACAAGCTTACACTAACGAATCTATGTAGTACCCAACTTATGGGCTAGAGGTGAGTGATGTCCACCTCAGATCAGGAAAACAATTTTTTGGACCTTCATCCCCCCAAATTATAGAAATGGAGGATGAGGAACCTGTATTTAATGCTTTTGATAAACCACATTTGGAGCCTGAACAAAATCAGGTACACCAAACTACTTCAAATTCTAAGCCACCTTTTCTTGAATGCTTAGCTCTGCAAAAGAATCACACACAAGTTGAGACAGACCTTTTAGGGTAATTAAAAGATGTTAACATCAAAATACCACTTATCCAAGCTATCAAAGACATCCCCATCTATATTAAAATAGTTATGGATCTATGTCTTAAGAAGCCAGGAAGAAAAGGAAAGAACCGCAAATAGTTCATGTCTTAGGGAATCTTGCAGATATCATGATGAGGAACATTACAATCCCTAAGTATACCGATACTAGTAGTCCAATTGCGGACATTAATATCAATGGGACCCTCATTAAGAACACTTTGATAGACTTGGGGGAAACCATCAATGTCATGACAAAAGAAACAATGCAATTGCTTCAATTGATCAACCTCAGGCCCACACAAACTATCTTGCAATTAGCTGATAGGTCTATGGTCAAGCCTGAGGGAATTATTGAAGACCTAGTTAGTGCATTGGATTATTGGGAATACCCTAAAAAATTTAAAGTATTCCAACCCAAATTTAATCTTGTGGGTTACCCACTCATTCTAGGAAAGCCTTAGTTGGAAACATTCGATGCATTTATAGGCTACAGATCTAGCAAAATGATAATATCTATTGGGACAATTACGAAGAACTTGGTTCTTTATCCACCTACCCAAACATATGCAGACCTTGAGCACACCATTTGGCCCAATTTAGGTGAGGAGGAGGAAGATAACTATTCTCTTCAAACACTAATGACTATAGAACATAGCCCCTTATTGGATGACTAGGATGAAGACGATCTCATTGCTCATCTAATCCAAAATAACTCTGGCAAGAGCCCGTAGAAGTAGGATTGTCTCGTATGCCTACAAGACCCATTGCAAATTATTATACCTATTGATTCGATAGAAGAGATATCATAGCTAGTTCATTCATTACTCCCTCAATAATGTTTACCCATTATACCAAGCCTTGATATTTCATCAGTTCAAGAGTCATCAAATGAGTTGGAAATTGTTCTAGGGAGGATGTTAAATATTAATAATGCCTTGACTGAGGAATAACATGTTTCTCTACAATCAGTGATGAAGAAACACTCAGCCATATATGCATGGGATTACCATGATATGAGGGGCATTGATCTTGATCTATGAATGCATAGGATTTACATTGATGATGGATACAAACCTATAAGACAGCCATAGACAGACATGAATCCAACTCTAAGAGATATAGTGAAAGTTAAACTAAACGTGCTTTTAGATGCAGGTTTTATATACCCTATATCAAATAGTGAATGGGTTTAATGATTGGTAATAGTTCCCAAGAAAGGTGGGAAATGAAGAGTTTGTGTTGATTACAGGGAATTAAATTCTGTCACAAGGAAAGATCACTTTCCACTACCTTTTATTAATCAAGTTCTTGATTCTTTGGTAGGAAAGAAATATGTTTCATTTCTTGATGGCTTCAGTGTTTATAGCTAGGTCAAGATTGCACCAGAAGATCAAGATAATACCACATTTACATACCCCTTGGGAACCTATGCATATTTGGTTTTACCTTTTGGTTTGTCTAATGCTCCTGCTACCTTTCAAAGAGTAGTACTCAACATATTTTCTGATTTTTCACATAACTACACGGAGATATACATGGTCGAATTCACCACTTATGGTGAAAGTTATGAGGAAGCTCTTAGTAACCTAGAGAAAGAGTTAAAAAGGTGTAAGGAACATAATCTATCACTCAAAAATGATAAGTGTTTCATGATGATGACATAAGGAGTTATGTTAGGAAAATTTATATCTAGTGAAGGAATACAAGTTGACCCAAATAATATTGAAATTATATATACCCTACCTATACCACAGAAAAAAAGGGATGTAAGAAGCTTCCTTGGACATGTAGGATATTATAGGCAATTCATCCAACATTTCAGCAAAAAATTTGTACCTTTGTTTACTCTATTGACAAAGGATAGTGAATTTGATCAGACTGAAAATTGTTAGAATTCATTTGAAAAATTAAAATTATCTCTAACTCATGCAACAGTTCTAAGAGGTCCAAATTGGACATTTCCATTTCACATACACATTGATGCATCTGGATTTTCCATTGGTGTATTCCTAGGCCAAAAAGAGGGGAATAAAGAATATGCAAAATATACTATATCAATGAAAACCTCCAAGGAGTAGAGTTAAACTACACTATGATAGAAAAAGAAATGCTTGTAGTTGTCTACACCATTAACAAGTTCAGACACTACATTACTGGATATCAATTGTTTACACATACAGATCTTATAGCCATTAGATACTTGATGAATAAACTAGTAGTAGGTGGAAGACTTGTAAGGTGGTTGTTGTTACTGCAAGAATTTGATGTAACAATAGCTGATAAGGCCATAAAGGCTAATGTGGTTGTTGATTTTCTATTTAGATTGCCTACCCAATCAGTAGAAGGGGTTTTTGATGATTCTTTTCCTAATGAGCATCTATTTTCTCTAAATGTACACACAACCTGGTATGCTGACATAGCCAACTATTTGGTGATAGGGTAGATTCTAGGTTACTTTTCTCCAAGAGAGAAAAGACGGTTAGTCTACAAATGCTTCCCTTATTCTTGGATTTCTATTTTTTTTACACTGGGCTAGATAATATTATGAGAAGATGTATCAGGGAGGATGAAGTGTTTGATATATTGAAAGAATTCCATGATGAACCCTGTGGTGGGAATTTTGTAGCCAATAGGACAACCTTTAAGATCTTGACAACAGGATATTACTAGCCAACCCTACATAAATACTTTGTTAAGTATACTAGAAGTTGTGATCAATGCTAGAGAATAGGAAGACCCATAAGAAGTGATGAAATGTCTTTACAGCCCCAATTGGCACTAGCTCCTTTTAATGAATGGGGACTAGATTTTATTGGACCTATCTCTCTTAGTTAAAATAACAAGGAATACATATTGGTATGCACTAACTACTTATCCAAATGGCCAGAGGTAAAACCATTGTAGTTTGCCAGAGATGGAAATGTAGCAAATTTTTTGTATGAGGAGATCTTCACTAGGTATGGTGTATCTAAGGAGATAGTGATTGATCAAGGACCACAATTCACATCAGACCTAATTACCAAATTGGTAGAAGATTATCAAATAGGGCACAAGAGATCTACCCCATACCATCCTCAAGCTAATGGTCAAGTAGAGGTCACCAACAGGGAGATTGAAAATATATTGACAAAAATAGTTTAGCTTCATAGGAGAGATTGGGTATCTAGATTACTAGAAGTTGTTTGGGCATACAGAACCACATGGAAGACAACTACAGGTTTTACCCCTTATGAACTGGTTTATGGAAAAAAGTAGTATTTCCTATTGAATTTGGAGATAAAATATTGG
The DNA here is from genome assembly GCA_007115665.2 of Sequoiadendron giganteum. Taxonomy (NCBI): domain Eukaryota; kingdom Viridiplantae; phylum Streptophyta; class Pinopsida; order Cupressales; family Cupressaceae; genus Sequoiadendron; species Sequoiadendron giganteum. Next base: position 356,641,507 of record CM021104.1, on the reverse strand, counting down.
GGACAATAGTAGAGTTGCGCATGGATTTAATAGAGGCACAAAAGGAAAGGTTACATTCTTTAAATGTGTTGGATGAGATACGCATGGAAGCACTCCATCATATAGAGGTGATACAAAAAAAATGAATAAAATGGAATGATTAGTACATAAAGACAAAATAATTCACTGAAGGAGATTGGGCTCTACTATATGACTCTAGGTATAAATATTTCAAAGGAAAATTCTAGTCTAGATGGTTGGGCCCTTATGAAATTAGTAAGTTTTACCCAAATGGAGTAGTATGGTTGCATACCATTGATTCAACTAGTTCTCACTTCTTGTTAATGGTCATAGACTAAAGTTATATAAGAAACCAATGCAACATGGTGACTTCATCTATTCATTGATCTAGCAGTATGGTGCTCATAGTGAACCTAAAATAGAAGTTGATTCACAAAGCTCTACATCAGTACTATGGGACATACCTAGCATGTTTGGTGATCCAGAGGTTGAGTTGTACAACTCAACCCCTGAAATCACCCAAGAATAATTTCTCATGCTTTAAACACCACATCCACACACAACACATTCTTCATGCACACATTGCATGATTATAAGGATACTTAGGATATCTTCAAAAGGGACCTATGAACAATATTCATGAGGAGCCTGATGCCATTGGGACATGTAGCTTAAAACTACCTATTATACCTTGCATAACCACCCCATCTTTTGCCTTGGTCAAAATGGGTCCCCCTTTATGTTTTTATCCTATGTTGATTTTCAAACAAAGTTTGGAGTCTTTTGTTTCCAACACTTTTTTTTTCTTTGATTTAGTCTGGCGGAATAGGAACCGATTCGGGTTTTGAAATTTCCTTTAAAACTCATACCGATTCCCATCCCGACAGTCTCTCTTTTGAACCTTTTGTCTTGTCTTTGTCAGAGCCAGAGCCGGAGTGGAAGTTAAGTTGGTAGATCAACCCCAGAAAATATGTGAAGAGGAATCCCAAACCCCCATCAATGATTTTTCTTTCAAAGTTAAGGATGCTACCATTCTTACACGAGCTAGTATTTCTCAACAGGAAGGTTTCTCACCAGTAGAATAGACTTAGGTTGTATGTTCTAAAATCCAATAAGAAGTTGAGGTGTCTGAATTCCTATTCAATACACCTACCCCAGATACTTTTCCAATACCCAAGGCATGGATTTGGATTGCAATTTAACCCAAGAGGTTGTTCAGGAAGTGATTTATGAGCAGGATGAAAACATAGAAAAATCTTCAAGTGAGCTTTGTCCCAAGTCAATTGCTGATAACCAACAAAAGTTTGAGCCGCCACACATCTCAAGTAAGTCATCTCCTGTTATCCCTAAAAGGAAAGAGCTCCCATCCAAAGACCAATTATGGACTTAAATTTGATGGTTCCAAATCTAAAGCAAGAAGTGGAGTAGGGATTGAGCTAACTAACCTGAAAGGGAAGACTTACTTTGCTTCTTATAGATTGCAGTTCAGTTGCACAAATAATGTGGTTGAGTATGAAGCACTTGCTTGAGGTCTTATGTTTGCTCATAAGAAGAAGGTTACTGTTGTCACAAATATAGGAGATTCTGAGGTGATTGTAAAGCAGGTACGTAACCAATATACATGTCATAACAAAAGATTGGCTATGTACAAAAACAAAGTTTGGAATTTAATCGAAGATTTTAATGCTTTTGGGATTAGTTTGATCCCTAGGGAAGCTAATCAAATTGTAGATGCTCTTGTTGTTGTTGCTAGTACATTAGAACCCATGCAATATTTTGATCTAAAAAGGTTTTTAGTGGAGTTGATTTTAGTCCCAGCTGTTCCTGATAATGTTCGACACTTTCAAGTATTTGATGATGATCAACATATATTGGCCTTTTTGGAAAGTTTTGATGTTTTTCAAGGAAAAATAGATGAATCTAAAATAGATCAGGGAGATTGGGATCCTGAGAAAGAGAGTCTAGAAGGGATATTGGATTTGAAAAGTAATAGCATTCCAAAAGGGATGGTTGCTTTAGAGAGGATATTTGACTCAAACCCACGGGCTTGTCAAAGGGTGCCTGCAGAAAGTGATGGAAGGAAGTATGAATCTATTAATTTGACTCACTCAGGCCCAGAAAGGAATGTTCTTATAGGAAAGACTTGTCCTCAGGAAATTAAGGACAAGATAATCAAGGCCTTGGAGCAGAACATTGAAGCTATTGCTTGGATTTATGATGATCTAAAATTTTTTGACACTTCAGTGATCACTCACACCATACCTCTCAAGCCAAAAGCCAAGCCTGTTCGCTAGAAGCAACGCCCATCGCTCGGTCAATGCTTTAATTGAGCCCTTGATCCAGAAAGAGGTGCAAAAAATTTTATCTGCTAGAATAATCTTTACGGTTAGAAATTCTACCTGGGTGGCTAATTTAGTTCGTATGCGCAAGAAGAATGGTGAGATCAGATTGTGTGTTGATTTCAAGAATCTAAACAAGGCCTCTAAGAAAGAAAATTATCCATTACCTTCTCTTGATGAAGTATTACAAAAGGTTAATGGATCCCAGATGATGTCATTCTTGGATGGTTATTCTTGATACAATCAGGTCCTAGTTAGTCATGAGGATAGGATAAAGACTGATTTCACCACTAAATGGGGCACATTTGCTTATAGGAGGATGCCATTCGGTCTCATCAATGATGGAGCTACTTTTCAAAGGGAAATGGATGTAGCTTTCAAAGATCTGATAGGAAAATGTATAATCATTTATGTAGATGATTTAACCATCTTCTCTAGGAATAGAGAAGACCATGCTGCTGATCTAGAAAAGGTTTTTAAGAAGTGTATAAGTTATGGTGTCTCTCTTAATACAAAGAAATGTGTGTTTGGAGTATCTGAAGAGAAGCTCTTAGGTCACATTATCTCAGAGGAAGGTATTTCTATAGATCCTGATTGAGTGGAGGCCATTTTGAAATTGACAAGGCTAGGTAGTAAGAAAGAAATGAGATCCTTCTTTGGAAGGATCAATTTTGTCAGAAAATTTATAACATGGTTTGCGGAGATCGTCAAACCTCTCAATGAAATGATGAAGAAGGATGCAAAAATTGAGTGGAGTGAAGAGGCTAAATCTACTTTTATGTAGATCAAACAGTCTATACTGAGGCACCTATTTTGACAAGCCCAGATTATCTAAAACCCTTCTATATCTATTCTTTTGCTTTTGACCATTCATGTGCAGCAATTTTAATGTAGCGAAGAGAAGAGAGCGAGGAGAGACCTATTGCTTTTATGAGCTCTCCATTTAAGAATGTAGAAGTAACATATTCGCCACTGGAAAAACAAGCCTTTGCTTTAGTATGAGCAGTAAAGAAGTTTAGACATTACATAATTCAAAGTCAAGTAATGGCCATAGTTCCAAATCTAGCTGTGAAGTCTCTTCTGATGCAAAGTGAATTAGGAGAACGGAGAGGGAAGTGGATGGAAATCTTACAGGAGTTTGACTTAGAAATTCACCCAACAAAACTCATTCGAGGGAAAGGTTTGTCAAAAGCAATGGCTGATGTGGACGAAAATATCACTTGTCAACAGTACACCGTCCAATCATTTACAAAGGATCCCTAGTATACATATTTAATCTTCTTCCTCCTCAATAAAAAATGTCCAAAAAGAATGAGTGCTACTCAAAGGAGAGCATTGAGGATGAAGAGTGCTCATTACATGCTTAAAGGGGGATCTATCTACAAAAATAATTTTCAAGGAATTTACCTATGATGTTTGGATCAACAAGAGGCTAAGCATGCTATTTCTGAGTTTCATGGAAGGCATGGAATAGGGCATGGATCTGCTGATGCTTTAGCTCATCAGATTCTAAGATTGGGCTATTATTGGCCTTATGTATTTAGAGATGCACATCAACATGTCAGGACTTGCCATGTATGCCAAACTTCTGCACCCAGGGAGAGAAATCTTGTGATGCCTCTGCAACTAGTATATGAGGTGAGGCCATTTGCTCAATGGGCACTTGATTTTGTAGGTGTAATTAATCCTAATTCTTCTGCAGGTCATAAATTCATCTTGACTACAACTGACTACTGCACACGTTGGACTGAGGCCCAGCCTTGCAAGAATAGCACCACAGAGGTGGTCATCAAGTTTCTAACTAAGAACATCACAACTAGGTTTGGAGTTCCATTTGCTCTGGTATGTGATAATAGCCCTACTTTTTCTTTTGCTGAATTCATTTCATGGGCATATGAACATAAAATTGTTTTGAAGTATTCTTCCAATTACTACCCTCAGGGAAATGGAGTGGCTAAGTCAACAAATAAAAACATGTTGGAAGTTATAAGAAAGTTGTTAGAAAATAATCCTAGGAACTAGCACACCCAGTTGAGATTTTCCTTATGGGCAGATCGAACCAGAATCAAAGTAGCTCTAGAAAACTCACCTTTTAAGTTGGTCTATGGCCAAGACCCTGTCTTCCCGATCCATTTACAGATACCTATTCTTAATTTCATGCAGGAATTTTATACCAAGGATGATAGGATTGAGGTTAGACTACTTAATTTGCTTATTATGGAAGAGCAAAGAGATGTTGCTTTGCAACAATTCTCTAAACATCAGGTTGTTGTCAAACGATGGTTTGAAAAAAGAGCCAAGATAAAATCTTTTAGGATATCAGATCTTGTGTTATTATGGGACAAGGCTAGAGAGAAGAAAGGAGATCATCAGAAGTTTGATAGACTTTGGTTAGGTCCTTATCAAGTGGCTGAGATACTAAGCAAGAATGCTTTTCATTTGAGTACCTTAACAAGAGAGCCTGTTTCATTACCAGTTAATGGTTAGTTTCTTAAGCACTATTTTGGTACATAGCAGGTCTGATGTTTTAAAGAAAAATGTATTATACTATATCATATGTAATTAAGTTTCTATTTTAGTTTTTGTGTTTTGTTTGATTCTCTTTCTTTGTTTTTGTTTTGTCTTGTTTCATTGGGGATCTTCATTTTGTTCATCTCAAGTCAAGGGGTTGTTATTCAAGGTATACCACTATTACTAGGAGAGAAATTGGTTTAGGTATTTTCATCATCATCATTGAAAAGGATTTTGTTCTAAAACTCATGTTTTATGACCATTCTAGTTTGGGTTTGAAAATTTATTAAGGATAGAAGATACATTGTGAATATCTCATGAATTATGATAAAAAATCTGTCACCAAATTAGGAAAACATCTACATGAGTAAGTACCTATTTGTTTTGGAGTGGCTCTACCCTTTGATTCAAGCGAAAAATCTGATTCCAAGACTATCATGAAATCCATTGTAGTTCTCAACCCATGTTTCAAATACATTGTGTCTGAGTATTGAGGAAGGTGCATAAAAGATTTCCACAAGCAAGGCTTTAAAAAAAAAAAATGAAAATGAAAAGAAAGAAAGAAGAGGCAAACTCAATATCAAGTGGGTAATCAAGTATCTCTATCAGGGCTATGGATGTTTGGATGGCAGTAGAGCAATGCTTTGAGAGAACTAGAGGTATCTTCGTCAAGGCTATGGATGCATGTCTAGCAATGGAGCAATTCCTAGGATTTTATTGCACGATAGTTAAAGGACTCAACCTATGTAGCTTGAATCTTAGGTATAGTTGTTCAAGAATAGAGAAAGTATCTACAAAGAATGATGCACAATATAGGAACACACTCAGATTCAGAAGTAACTCATGAGCACTACATCTGAGATTCCAGCTCAACCTTATTCTAGATATATCTGATCTTATTCAAGTTAGCATGCTTCATAAACCAAGTAGTTTTAGGGTGACTGAAATTTTCTTTGGGTATCTTGAAAATGGGTAAACCATTTTCCCAGCCGAGTCGCCATTTGATATGCCCTGCACAACCACCCCATCTTTTTCCTTGGTCAAAATGGGTCCCCCTTTATTTTTTTATCCTATGTTGATTTTCAAACAAAGTTTGGAGTCTTTTGTTTCCAACACTTTGTTTTTCTTTGGTTTAGTCTGGTGGAAATGGAACCGAATCGGGTTTCGAAACTTCCTTTAAAACTCATACCGATTCCCATCCTGACAGTCTCTCTTTTGAACCTTTTGTCTTGTCTTTGTCGGATTCGGAGCTGGAGTGGAAGTTAAGTTGGTATTTATTCAAAATTTCAAAATCAAATCTCATTCCGCCTCCGCCTCCGCTTTTTGGACTTTTGTTTTAGACTAAGTTTTATGTTATGTTTTCTTGTGTCAGTCTTTTTGTTTTATTTTTTCATTTTGTTTTGTTTTTATCTTTGTTGGCGGAACCAAACTCGGAATGGGAACCAAGTTGAGAAATTACTCAAATTTCCAGATCCGTTTTCCATTCCGATTCTGCTCCCGCCAAGTTTTGTCATTGACTTTTTTTACTGAAGTCGCACTGTAGTGATGTGCTCATTCCTTCTGCAGTTCTAACTCCACTCTACTACACTTAATGCATTAATAATAGGTGCCAAGCATGCATGAAACTCTGAGTTTTACCTTAATTAGGGATTAAACATGTAGTTATTATCACTATTGTTAAGGAATCGAAGAGCGAACCAAGAGTTGCAGTGAAGCTTTTGTGCAAGTAAATCGATTGAAGGAGAGATAGTTGCTTGTGGATTTCTTCAGGAGGTTTTCCTTTTTATTTGCGTTTGAGGTAAGGTTTCCTATTATCGTTCTTCTTTTATTTTCTTTCGCGTTTTTTGTTGACGTTCATGGTAGATCGTTTTGCTTTGGGCAAGTTCGTGATTCTCAGTAGGTTTGCATGTTTAGTTTTTCTTTCTTTGTTTGTTTGTTGTTCTTGTCTTCATTTTTTCTTTTCTTTTGTATCTGGTTTCTTTGTTTTAGGGCATGGTCATTTTCACATTTTAGTCATGATCGTGTCGTGCTGCTTTGGATTTTAAATGTTGTTTTTACAGTGAGTAGGATTTAGAAAATGGTAGTTTTTACTTTGAATCTTTTTGCGCACTCAGTCTGGTTAGTTTAGAAAACGTTAAATTTGTGCCCTAGTTGTTTGTAATCGAGGGTTTTTAGATTAGTGTTTAGATGCATTTTTGTGTTCGCATTTAAATTTAAATGTGATGCCCTAAAAGTACAGTTGCCTCACGGTCATATGGGCATGGTCTTTTCATGTTATATTTAAGCCTCAGTTCATTTTAATATGACCTTAGTCCTTAATCATGAAGTTATTCATTAGACTGTTAAAATCATTTATGACGTCATGGTCAACCTAGGTGGAAGCGGGATCGGAATTGATTTAGATTTTTGGCGTATTTTATATTTAGTGTCAATTCTATTTCCATCCCGTCTCTGACTCCGCTTATAGTGAGAAGCTTTATTTCAAAATAGAAATAACTTAGGTGGAAGCGGAATCGGAACCGAAACAGAATATGAAAATAGAAAATTTGAAAGAAACCAAATCCGTTTCCATTCCGGTTCCGGTCCCGGTTACAATTCTTGTCCCGACTCCAAGCCCGCTTCTTGTTAGTGTAATATCGATAATAGTTTTGGCTCTGAGCCCGGCAATGTGTTAAAAGGGGATTGTTTAGGATGTTTCCTGCCTGGTTCTGCCTCCGATGTATGTATGAAAGGTATGATTTTAAGGCATATTTTGTGATGTTTATTCAAGGATCTAACTAGAGGTTTTGTTGCAGGAAAGCTAAAGAATGTCGGGAACATTAGGAGAAGTTGTCCAAAAGAACGGGCCTGTAGTAACATCAAAGGCAGCAACTTAGCCCAAGGAGATAAAGCCAGAACAGTTACCCTATACCTTGAGGTATAACCATAGGAGTCCTGTTGTCATTGCAAGCAAGGTAGAATCAGATTGGTCAGACATCACTGACACAAATCTGGGTTCATACAATTTTGAGGAGTTGTATTTAGAAACATTTGTTGAAGATATAATAGGGAGAACACAAAGAATTGTTGAGTCTAGATTGGCTCATATCACCTTATTCCCTTTATTTTTCCAGTGCCTAGAATTGATTATGACGGTAGCCAGTGCTTACAATCCAGCCACTAGGTAGTGTGTCAATTCACAGGACAATGTGATTATTGATCTCACTCCTCAAATGTTTCAAACTATGTTTAGTGTCTCGGATCCAAGGAACCTGGTACAGTTAAAGGAGGATAAAGTTTTAGAAAAATATAGAAAATACAAAGCATCCAACAAGGTTCACTTGAATAAGAAATGGTTGAGAACGGAAAAGAAATCTCTGACTAAACTTCATGATCAACCAAAGAGGACAAAGTTCTACAAAGAGATATGAGATTTGATCATGATGTTGTCTAGGGTGTTTGGGAAGAGGGATGCATTTCACTTCAAGGAGTGGATGTTTCCTTTCATTCAGACCATTTTGAATGGAAAACAACTGTTTGATTGGCCAATGGTGGTGTTTGATGCTATTCATGACCAGTTGACAAGGATAATAGAAACCAAATGTTTCTTTATGACTTCTTATATTGTTTATGCAGCTGCAAGAGGAGGTATATTTCCAGGTTTAAGGAGAGTGGGAATATTGGGAGAAAGAGATGGACAAAATAAAGTGTGGGACCATTATGATCAATTATCTCTACAAGTATCTGAAACGCAACTTAGAAGGGTTAATGATGCATTTCTATATGTGATCATTAACCAACTCAATGGAGATGCAGGGTACAGACTAAGCCAAGAAGCTATGGCATTTATAACGGAATGGGGATGTTGGTACATTCAATACCCCAGGTTCACATACGTCAGGATAGCTGTATTTGAGGGTCATCCACATTTGATGCCAAGATGTTGTAACAATAAGATAGTGTTGATGGAATTTGTTTATCAAGCTCTTGGGGTTAATGCCCGGTTTGGATTGAAACACTAAATAGGATGTCATAAGTTCCCCATGCAGCTGGGTGAATACAACTGTCAGCATCTGGTGGGAGAAAAAGTAGTGTGCAGTGAGTTGATACATCTAAAACTAGGTTTGTATACAGCTCAGTAGTACTTTGACCTGAAGAATAAAATGAATTCCTTGCTGCCTTCTGTTTTTGATAAACATTTCAATTTGTTGGAAGATTTTTGGAGTGACCGGAAGGATGAGTATGACCTCAGGAAGAAGAATTATGAGAGGTTGCCCATCTCACTCATGGCAGAGCTTGGGATCAATGATGATATCCCTGATGCATTAGTAGATGATGAAGTGGTATTAGATCCATCATATGAGGCATTAAACATTGGCACTAAGAGCTTGGATCTGGTGGACTGGGATAGTGAGGAAACCATTGACATTAAGCAGATAGGGCGAGCAATCTTGGATAGGAGCATTCAATGGGTGGTTCTAAAAAACAAAAATCCTCAAAGACCAGCTCCTAAAAAGGGGAAAGGATATAAAAGGATCAAAAGAAAGACACCTCCCAAGGATCCTTTGGAGTTCCTCCCCCCAGACATTGAAGAGATTGAGCTTGAAGTAGCGGCTCAAGATGAACCAGAGACACAAGAGGGAGATGCCCAAATAGGATCTATAGTTTTAACATTTGCATTAGGTGAGTCCTCTACTCAAGTCCCACTTGCAAAACATCAAAGTGAAGAAGTGCAAGAAAGGAATCTTCATAATATTGTTGAATCTTTGAAGGGAAAAGGAGTAGAGGTAGAGGTCCATGATGTTGGAATAGATTCTGATGAGACTCTGTCAGAGAAGGGTATATAAGAAAATATGCCTCTAGAGGAGGATACTGAACAGGAGATGATAGAGGAGGATCAGTGGGCATTATTTGAAGAAGTCAATAAGGTTGTTGATGATCAAGCACTTGTTGCAGCAATAGAGAAATAAAAGGTAATTGATGCCAAGACACAAGCTGATGCCATACTGTAGCAGCAACACATAGAAGCTAAGTCAAAATCTAATGAAATAGAGAAGCAGCAAAGGCAAAAAGAGCATGAGCTCAAGGTCAAGGAAGAGAATGATAAATTAGAATTGACACAAAAAATTCATGACCTTGAGGAGGAAAAGGCAAGAAATCAAAGGGAGAGAGAAGTTCTGGTGGCTAAGTTGAAGCTTGCTGATGAAGCTCACAAAAAGAAAGAGGAAGCAGAATGATTACAAAAGGAGAAAGAGGCTAAAGAACTGATCAAAAAGCAACAAGAAGAAAAAGAAGATGTAGAAAAGCTTAAAACATTAGAGGAAGAAAGAAAACAGGAATTGGAGAAGAGAAGATTAGAAGAAGAAAGGTTGAAGAAGGAGGAAGAAGATAAGAGAATACAAGAACAAAAGGATAAGGAGGAAGCTGAAAAGCTAGCACAAACAAGTGTGGAACAAGAGCAACAAGAGAAACAAAGGGTTGATTCTCAACCTCAAATAAATGTGCAACCTCCCTTAGTTACTACCTCCTCTTCAACTATGATGACTGTTACTCCAGGTGCTCCCACTTGGTTGAAATTAGATATTCAAAAGAGAGCATCGACACCTTCTCAACCTTTCAATTGGGAGGTGAAGGAAATTGAAAAAGAAAGGCCTAAAAAGAAGGCCAAGATCCTACATTCTACTAGGCTAACTGACAAAGGAGAAATTGTGGCTGAATGTGTTATACCCATGATAGACAAGGAGGTAGGAGACATGCAATTGACAGATTATCAGCTAGGCACTATTAATTTGGGGAGACCTACCAAGGATCAGCAAATGAATTTAATTGATGTGGTAGCATCCTCAACAAAGTCAAGGATGTTGAAGGATAAACAAAGGAAGGATGAGTTTAAGGCACAGTTAGATCAATTGAATGTTTTCCTTAAGAATGTTTATGCTCCAAGATCACAACAGGTTTCTACTATTGAGACCCCAATTTTGCTGAGTAAGAAGGAAGTAGATGATTTGGTACAGGTGAGGGGCAAGCCGGAAATTTTGGATTGGTGGGTTAATAAATTGAATCAAGAAATAGATGAAGTACTAGAAGACAGTTTTGGGGTTTACAAAGTGACTGAGGGACTGATAGAAGAAATGAATCAATATGTTAAAACATTGGAGGAATAGGAGGAAGAGTACAAAGGATATAGCCAGAAATTGAAAGAAGTTAACAAATTGCCTAAGACTACTCTTTTGGAACAATCGATACTTGAAGAAGATAATAAAGATTTTTTCGAAAATACTTCTTGCATACTCTAGTTTAGATCAGACTTTCTATATAAACATAGAAATGAGGTTCAAGATTTTGTTAAGGATCTGAATGAACAATTTGAGGAGTTGGAGGCCATTATTACTATTATAGTAAGCGTTGATGTACCAGTAAAGGAAGGCCTACCTTTAAGCCAAATAAAGCAGAAGTGGAATGAAAGGTTTAAAGAGGTTATGCAAAGAGGAGATGATGGAAAATATCTGCTGATAGATCGATTGATGGACATCAAAGAAGAGATAAGAGCATCTAAGAGAGAGTTGACGAAGCTGAAGGATATGAGAGGGTTTGCTGCAGCGGAGTTGGAAAGAATTAATTTTGAAGACAGTTGGGTGGATGGGTCGGAATTGGACATGCTACAACAAGTCTTCTCCAGTTTTGACGAATACATGTAGAAAAAACTTTGCATGCATAAATCTCATGCATGCATGGTTTTCTTCTTCTTTGCATGTTGCATGCAGCACTGGCAATTTTTAAAGCACATGGCTTTCTTCTCTTCTATTCTCTTTTTCTTCCAGTTTAACTGAGCTTCCAAAGATAACTGTAATCCCTAAAAGGGTGGGTCGACTTAAAATAGAAGAGGACTTCAGATTTTGTATATCTATAAATACCCTTGGGGTATCATATTGTAAGGGTCGGCTAATAGAGAATAGAATTAGCCACCTGATATTAGGAGATAGAATTTTTCATAGTTGTTACAGAGATACATTGTTACTTATTTTTTTACAGTTAAATAAAATTACAGGTTAACGCAATATGGTGTTAGAATTAAGTTTTACTTGATAAGGTTGATGAGTTATAATATATTTGTATGCCAATGATTGTGCTGAAGCATGATTGTTTCTTATGTGATGAAATTCATTAGAAGAAGTGGGATTTAAGGATTATCTCATTAGATTATCAGTGAATTGAATTGATTGAAGTCTGTTGATCTATGATCTTGGAAATGAATGAATGTGTGTTCTTTTGGAATCTTTGAAATAGTTATGATATGTGAATTGTGATGTTAAAATAAGCACCTTAGATTCATGCAATAGTATGGATTATTCTATAAATTGTGTCATGCTTTGGTTTTCTTGATCTTTTGGAAAACATTCATTGTTGAAGATATATGTCCGAATGCTAGATAAATTTGATTCATGTTTACTGATTTACCCTTTGATCTATCTTTTTCTTTTTATTTAAAAACCCCTTTCTTTATTAAAATAGCTCGATGAATAAGTCATTGCTTGTATTATTTGTTACCAGCACAGGCCCCTTGAACATTACAGTTGCATGGACCGATTGATTGACACCAGACAGTTGAGAACCAACTACCAGGAGCTTGGGAGTTAGGCTACTATTGTCTTTCTTTTTCAAGAGAAATAGAGTAGAAATATTTTTTTTAAAGGTTGTTTGTGTCATTTTCACCATCAACACTACCCACATTCTAATTGGGACCTAACACTGCAAGCACCTGTAGCAATGTTCGATGATTGAAAGACTATCCAACTCATTTGGTGTCATATTTATTGCAAGGTTACGCACATTCACTTCAAAAATATCCACATATTTTATCTATAAATTCATGCTAAGTATCATGAAATAATTTCTTTATTTCTTGTGTTCATTTTAAATCTCTGAAGCTATCAAATTGCCAACTCACTCCATCTAATTGTTGAAAATGAAGGTAAAACTATAGTAAAAATGTAGCTTAAAATCTGTAAATCATGTGTAATTGTAGATTCAATTTTAGTATTCTTTGTCACAATCTCTTGTGTATGATTAATCTTGAATTAGATCAATTTTAATGTTGTAGAAAGTAGACAAAATATTGATAGAAGACATATAAGAAAAAATAGAAAGGACACCGCATGTACATGGAGAAAACCCTTTTGAGTAAAAAACTCCACCAGAATTGTTCTTGCTTGTATTATTTAACCTTTGAATGAGTTACAATAAAACTGATTCAATTCTCCTTGATGTTCTTCTTTTGTCTTCAAGAAATCTTCTTCACAACCTGCAATATTTTCTCACAAAACTCTCTCATACAATTGCTGCAATAATAGACAATATTCTTACTTACAAACTCATAAGAGTTAACATATGTAATATCAAAAATCCTCTTGAGAAAATCCACACCTAGGGTTTCCAAGTTGAGTTCAAACATGCATGACAAAGTCAAACAATAGTCTCCCTGAAAGTTGGCACCCAACACTAAAGTGTTAACCTCGTAGTTGTCAAAAATATCTTCTGCAAGCTCATTCTCAAAGAAGGCATCCAAACTGGGTCCCACTAAATTAAAAATTATAAATATATTTTCCATGCAGTAGTTGTAACTCAAAGATGCCAACTTGGGTGCCCAAGGTGGGCCCAAGTTAATCTTTTTTAATTGAAACACATTTTTTACCAATTCATGCAAAACAATGTGCATGCATGATCCTCCACCTATTAACTAAATTTATCAACCTATTATCTATCCATGAAACTCAAGTCAACTGAGATTAACTAACATGCAACTAAAGATAACTGAAACATAATTGAACTAAACTAAACTGAACAAAACGAAACTAAACTAAACTAAACTAAATTGAACTGAACTGAACCTCCTATTTTATAGGACCTCAACATGCATAAATCAAAATCCCTATTTTGTAGGAACCTGAGATGCATATTTGAAGTGTACTCAATTCACCAAATAGTTAACTGAACCAAGGTGGATCCCACCTCCCATGTGGGCACCCATGTGCTCCTATTCTGTAGGAGCTCACTCCAAGGCATCCCCACATGATCCTAACACTTATAAATAACTACAAATGTCAAATTAAATGTTTATTTCATTCCAAATTAATCTCTTCCTAATCCTAGTGTTGTGCAACACATTGCAAGGACTTGGGAGATACATAAAATATGTTTAGAATGCAATTAACTAGAATCCTATTCCCAACATTCTCCCACTTGACATTATCATTGCAATTATTCTAAACAAGGAATCACTTAATATAAATCAAGTATAGGACTCAAGGCCAATGGCCTTCCTGCACCATGAGAACTTTTCTATAGCATTGATTAAAGTGTCAACTTTCTCAATCAATACCTTTCCCAAGTCTTTATAGTATCCATGAGCACCCACCAATCAATCCATGCCAACTTCAAATGCAACCTACATAATCATGAAGCTCCAAGAAAATGATTAATACTCAAAACCCAAAAAACTACAACCTCTCCAAATTTCATGATGATAACCATATCCTACCAAAGCTCCCACAAAAATGTAATACCAAGCTATACATGGCAACAAGACAAACATCAAAACCATCACTGTCAAAAACTCCCACTGAAACATGTAACCAAGCTATCCAAGACATTGTGATAACCATCTCATAAATGAAGATCATCCATGGCCTCAACACAATCAAAGAATTTGTTGTTAACTATACAACTCCCAAAAGTTCAAGTAAAACCATAATATTTAAACCAAGAAGATCAAACTCAAGGTAACTATCCCCATAACTAGAAATCAGCCCATAAACCATGTCATAACATCCCTCAAAATGAATCCTCCAAAACTAACTATCCATAGCTCAAGATCCATATCTATGAAAGATAAAACATATAAACTCATGTTAAACCATCCTTAAATGAGTCTCCATAATCAACCATGATGCATCTTGAAAGATATAATGGGAAAATACCTTTCAAATAAAGAATTTCCAATTGTGTTGAATTCACGTCCAACCAAGGTGTTGGCTTCTTGGTCTTTACTATTGAAAACATATTTACTTACAACTAACCATTCCAACATATATTTCTTACCATAAGAGAACTCAAGACTCGCCTATTTCTCCAAGTATCCATTCATACAAAAAAATATGCATGCATGATCCTCCATCTATTAACTAAATGTATCAACCTGTTATCTGTCCATGCAACTCAAGTCAGCTAAGATTAACTAACATGCATCTGAAGATAACTGAAATATTATTGAACTGAACTAAACTTGGCAACCCTAGGTGTGGATTTTCTCAAGAGGCTTTGTGATATTATATATGTTAACTCTTATGAGTTTGTAAGCAAGAATATTGTCTATTATTGCAGCAATTGTATGAGAGTTTTGTGAGAAAATATTGCACATTGTGAAGAAGATTTCTTGAAGAACAAGGAAGCATATCAAGGAGAATTGAATTATTGTTATTGTAACTTATTCAAAGGTTAAATAATACAAGCGAGACCAATTTTGGTGGAGTTTTTTCCTGAAAGGGTTTCTCCATGTACATGTTGTGTCCTTTCTATTATGTCTTATATTTCTTCTATTAATCTTATGTCTACTTTCTACAACATTAAAATAGATTTAATTCAAGATTAATCATACACAAGAGATTGTGACAAAGAATACTAAAATTGAATCTACAGTTACACAGGATTTACAAATTTAAAGCTACATTTTTAATACAGTTTTACTTCATTTTCAACACTAATCGTATCCACTCACCATCCAAGATACTCATTACCTTGTGGTTAATATATGTCCCATCAAATCAATAGTTGTATATGTTCTTTCAATTTCCACATGCCACCGATGGTTATTTTTGCATGATAGTACTTGAGGTATACTATTATGATTATTCAAGTTTTCTTTATGCACTTTTCATTTAAATTCCATGCATGTGAAATATTTTAATTACAACCAAATCACATTTCTACCACCTCCAAATCATCACCATGAAGTGAGGTCACTTCACCAATTAAGTTGGGGGGAGGATACACTTACTCCATATTTTTTCAAGTCAAAATCATGGCATGCAAATCCTTGAGTCATATTTTATTTTTATTACTATTTTTGCTGCCATTTTTGCAATTCCTAAAACTTGAAACCCTATAGAGTTTGCAAGAACCTTAGCTTGGTTTCTACCAGAGCTGAATTTGAAGAGGAATTTTTCATTTATAGTGTGGTATGGTAGTAAGAATATACATGGAAATTTAGGTTTTGAAGTCATAATAGAAGTTGAAGGTTGTAGGCAAAGATTTATTTGAATCTTTAGAGCTAAATTTGGTATATTAAGTAGTAAAGAGAACTAAGATGGGTGGAGATGTCATAAGGAGAGAGTCAGTAGCTCATCAAAAAAATTTGGAGGACACAGTTGTCCTGTTGATGGCCAAATTGACACAGCAACATGTAGGCAAGATGTAATCACCTTACCTCTACTGAAAAATAAAAATGATCGTTAAATAGATCACCTTCCAAGCTCCTAGATGTTGGGTCACAATGTTGCTATTTTTTTGAGTGGTCAATGAGGTCGTAATGTTCAAGGGGCTTGTTGGTTATTGAGCTTTTTGGTTGTTGCAAGATCAAACTTCTACCTAAACCGACTCTAATTGGGGGTATAAAAAAAGGAAAAAGATAAATCAAGAATGCAAGAGAGAAAATAATGTTGATTCATTTAGTTGACCAGGCCTGTTACTCTTCAAGGAATTCGTAAACTAAACTATAGAATAAGTTAACCTATAATCAATACAAATTTTCATTCATTCATAGTGAAAAAATTAACAGTAGATCACAAATCATAATTCAAACAAAATAAAAGATAAACTTTACTCATACCTTTGAAGAACTTCAAATCAAATAGTTAACCAAATAAATATCATTTTAGCGTAAAACATGAAGCAAGTTTAAATTCATTTTTTTCTACTACGATGAGACATATAAACAACATTTACAATTTTGGTAAATTCACCAGTGTATGGAAACTAGTATCTTCATATCCACCCAGCTATGTTAAGAATACAAGAAAAAAAATGTATCATCTATCCTACTGATAAATTCTAATTAGCTCAATGTATAAATTATTTTCCTAAAATTCTAACCCTTCAAATGAGTTCCATTTGATAATTAATAACCCAATCATTTCCCTAATTCCCTCCAAAAATGAGACATCAAAGGTTGTAACTTTTGCATACATACAATCACTCCTCACAAGAAACTTTCAGTTTCAACCCTTGCTTGACTTTTTTTCTTTCAATTACATTTGTAGCTCAAAGTTTCATCTTTGAGTTACTCATTTCCATAGCATAAATCAACACCTTTTAGAAATAACTTCACATGGGCCCACCATGTCTTCAACTTTCTCCCAGATAATTCTCTTTTCATAAAATCTTTCCTTTTCTTGTGCAGTTCTATTTTGCAAATCACCTTGACCATGATTCCTTATCTTTAAGTACCTAAAAAATTAGAAAGTGCGTCGATTAATACATAGAATTAACTAATTTATCCAAAATATTTCAATTAAATGTATACAAATTCTAATCTCCATTATTGAAATATCAATTGAATCCACTTTCAAAATTAACGTCATTTTGATATAAAATAACTTCAAATAATTGACTGTGTGGATTTAAAATATGAATGCCATTTCACTCCTCAAACTCAAAAAGTACCTACACATCACCCAAAAGAGCATGATTAATCAATTGAATCAATAATTTTCAAATAAAATAATTAATTTAGACAACTAATTAATCCATTTTAACTTTAAAAATCTATTAAAATGTGTATGAATGAATTAATTCATCTCTATGTATTTTAAATTCTCATCATCATAGATTCAGTTTGTGCCTATTTTCCAAACATTGTATTCGATGGGATAACATTTCTTTGAAACTTTGGTTTTACATCTGCCAATTGCAATTGCTTTGAATTTTTTTCTGAAGAGCATTCACAAATCCCTTTTATACCATCTGCAATTTCATGCCATGAAACCACATTTTGATGGGCACCTTCAATCAAATAGTTTACTAGCTCTGTTCTTTGTGTTAGAAACCCTAGATCAGACATGCAAACCTAAACACCTTCCACATAAGAGAAAACATCAAAAAGCAGAGCTTTGCATGTCAATGTGCAAATTATATTATTCAAGAATTAAGATATTACAATGAGAGAATTGCTTTATAAAAGCAATGTATGCAACCCTAATGTTGACCTAAAAATAGCTCAACTAAATAAAGATTACTTATTAATTAAGTAAACTAATTATTACCTAAGCAAAACCTAAGTAAAGTTATGCAAGTGTAATTAAATATTAATTACACTAACACCCCCCATAAGTGCAACTTAGGGAGACTAAAAGAGCATGCACCTAAAACTAAGATGAATGCAAGAAAGCATGAATGGGTCCCGGCAACAAGGCCTGATTAGGTACCCATGTACAAATGCAATAATGAGGTAGAGAAGGAAAACCCAGTGGGACAACCCCCCTACAATGAGATGACTATTTCAAAGAAGCATTGGAAGAACATTGTGGAGTAACACTGGAGCCGCAATCCAACAAGCAAGGAAAGATACTTCTATCTACAAGAAACCATATCGGAATCATAATGATCCAACAACAAACCCAATGCCACGGAACACTCGAACACTCCAAACTGGAACAACCCTGGAATCCATAAAGCAACAGTAGATGAAATGAATGATGATAGAATCTAGAAGTCATGTATCTTGATGCCGATGTCAAAATAAGACTAAAACTCTTCCATGGGAAAAAGTACCATAAATACTCTGGAACATTAACCACAAATGTAGTGGCCCTCAAACTGAGATGGATCCGATGCAGATCATTAACCATAGGCTCTCAATCTAAAGTGTGAACCGATATGAATCTGATATGTGTCAAGCTAAGACAAAATATGGCCAAAAGAAACTAAGAAACCAGATTACAACCCATGCAATTTGTCATCAAAACAAGATGAAGATCAAAGTGCATGCACATTCTAATCAGAATATTATGCAAGAAACCCCCCTGATGGAACTTTATATCAGTTCATTTATTACAATACTCAATGATTGCAAAAGGAGAGAATTCTTAAATATATATAAATAGAAAATAAAAATAGACCTTAGATCTATGTAGAGAACTGAACCAGATTTCCAATGCCACAAGAATGGCAAAAAAAGGATCACCGAGTCAAAAGATATGCCCTCCAAAGTGAAAAACACAAGTTCTAAGTTCAAGGACCTGAAAAAGAAAACTGGAGCATAATCAGATAAAATAACCCACACCGACAGAACGGGCTCGGAACCTGATTTCCAATGATATCTAGTTTGCAAAAACCGACTCTGTATGCAAAAGTTATGCCTGATTTCGTGAAAGTGCTCTAGAATGACCAATTTGGCCTATAGGCAGCCCAGGAGGCTAAAACAAATAAGCCCCCGGTCTTGTGCATGACCAGGGGCTGAGATGGAGCCCCTGGTCACCCATGTGACCGACGGTCGCAGATGGGTATCCCTCAAGGCTGGCGGAGAGCCCTCGGTCCTCCATATGACCGGGGCTGAGCGTAGAGGGGCCCACGAGGGCGGACTGGCCGACAGCCAGATGGGGGAGCCATCGGCGGTGGCGGCGGGCCGGTGGCCGCTTGGTGGCCACTGGGTGGCACCTCCTTCTGTGCGGGCAACGTAGAAAATTTTGGAAAATTTTCAATTTTTTAATTTTTTTTTGGAAAATGTGCCTCGGGACGCGTGCTAGGGAGGTCGTACAGCCTCCCTAGCAAAAAATTTTTTCCTTCCAGATCAAGTGCTCAGAAATCAACCAAACAATAGATGTCCTTAGCATTTTTGGCCGTTGCGAACATGATAGTGACCTCCGTTCGTGCTCAAAATGCTCTGAAAAATCAGCTACCTCCAGAGCTTCCAAAAAATCATCGAACTTGAAACCCTCACAGATTTCTTTAACGATGACCAAAATCAAAAAAATAAAAGTCAATCCTGAATTTTTCCAGCACTCTGAATCCAATAATGAATCCCAATCTGATCCAAAACATTGCATAAATAAACTCAAGGCATGATACCCTCGAGGAACCCCGAACGAACTCTGCAATGAATTTCTCTAGAATTTGAGAAGTGGTTGCATGTCAAGGCTTTGATACCATGTTAGAAACCCTAGATCAGCCATGCAAACCTAAACACCTTCCACATAAGAGAAAACATCAAAAAACAGAGCTTTTCATGTCAATGTGCAAATTATATTATTCAAGAATTAAGATATTACAATGAGAGAATTGCTTTATAAAAGCAATGTATGCAACCCTAATGTTGACCTAAAAATAGCTCAACTAAATAAAGCTTACTTATTAATTAAGTAAACTAATTATTACCTAAGAAAAACCTAAGTAGAGTTATGCAAGTGTAATTAAATATTAATTACACTAACACTTTGTTTCCAAACTCTGTACTCAATGTTTATCATGATAGTTTTTTTGAGAGCTTCTAAAGACTTTTCAAGAATTCCAATTTCTATGTAGATTTTGAAATCAAGGTATTTGATAGGGTGACCTTTCCTACATCACTTTGTATTCCTTCAAAATTCTCGTGTATTTCTACACTTCCTTCTGAGTTTCCCAAGAGCTCTGTTGTCCTTGCTCATGTCTTTGTTGTGTTCCTTCTTGATCAATTTGAGTAATAAATGAAACAACAGAAAGATATTGAAATATCTCCCACCACTGTTAAGCCCTCCACTTTTTTTCTTTGTCACATTGGCGATACAAAAATCCTTATAAACCTTAACAGATCAAAATTAAGATAAATTTTTTTAGCTAGAGTATGAATAACTCTTCTATGGTCTTGGTCACAAAAATATTAAATTTATTTTTTTGCCTAAATTTAGGAAAGGCTCAAATTTTCTCCAAATCACTTGCACACCTCAAAGGATCCCCCTTGAACCCCAAAGCATTGAAATCTTCATGCAACAAACCCTTCTGATCTCCAATTTTCTCCTTAGAGTACCAAAAATATTGAAAACTTCTTCGATTGGCTTGTCCCGCAAAGATCCATTGTTTCCATGTTTCGTGTGCATTTTCAATGTATTACATTTTGCAAGCATGTCAAATTACCAGGGAAGTTACAAAAAATCCATTTTGTGTGTATTCTACAATCATTTTATTCCATGAGATGATATTTCTTTTGAGTGATCTGTCAAACAGTTCACTTGCCTCATTCATGCTTTCACATCTTTCACTTTTTCAACAAATCCGATTTGTGCATATTCGCCAATGATGGTGCTGCCCTCTCCATTATCGCACTCCATGAGATGGGATTTATTTGAAGAATTTAGTAAAACAATTCATTGTCCACCGATTGCTTCATAATTTGTATGCATTTTTTCAGGGCAAATAGAACTACAACATTTTACAAAACCTTTCCCTTTGGTATATCAGGGATGGCATTGAAATAGGTCGTCAACTTTTTCTTCTCACTTGCACGCCACATTTTCTTGGAGATTTTAAAATCCTTTTAATATATTTTGATTGTACGCTTCAAGTATGGTATTTTATGGGGTGGAATTTCTTACAAAGCTTCAATGATAGTTTGTGTTCCTTGTCTATCTTCCAAGCTTCTCATGTTTAAACCCCCAATTGCATTTGTTTTTTATTTTCTTGGAAGTTTCTAAATGGTTTCACCATATTCATTTTGTGCTCAACCCACAATCATAGAAATTCATGAGAGCATAGGCTCTTTGAGTCATTTCATCAAACCATTCACTCTGCCTCAAATCTGCACTTTACATTTATTCTTTGATGAAAGTTGAAAACCTTTTCCAAAGATTTCATTTTGGCATGATGTTCACTGAATGAATCAACATCCCTCTGAGGCATTTTTTCAAAAAATTCTTGTGCTTTTTTCTATGCCTCCACATTTTTCATTTTATTTACCATAGCAATGGCAACCATAGTTGCACGCCAATATCCCACCTTCATAAATCTACTTGGTGCACCCTCCATTTTATGATGTGTCAATGCTTCTATACTTTGCATTCATGTTTGCCAAGGTGTTGCATCTCATGAGATTGTGTTTCCTCAAGGAATTCTCCTCTAATTCATTTGTTGCCCCCCTGCATTTTTTGTTTTGATGAATGTTCATACCCCCACGCACTTTTGAAATGGTCTCAAAAAGTCCACTTTGTGGATACTTGCAACCATCACAAACCACACCATTTCTCAATGACGTGTTCTATGAAACAATTCACGTGCCTTGTCTTTACTTCCACACTTCATGCGAATATGTTTATCTGAGTCCTCTATGACTACAATATTTGAAAAAATATACATTTTCAAATCTGCTTCAATGAACCACCAATACCCTATTCTAAGGCTTTCATCATGCACAAGCAGAGAAGGTGCTAGCAAAGGTTGCAGAGTTTTGGCTTGAGATTTGCAAAATTTCATTTGCTTGAAAGTTTCTAAAGCCTATTCAATGAATTCCTTCTACATTTCGTGCACAACTGCAATCATTGCATTTCATGAGGTAACATTTATTTTAGGCATTCTATCAAACATTTCATGTGCCTCCTCTATTCTTCTGCATTTCTCATGTGTTTCAGTAATCATTTCATTCCATTGAAGCATGATGTCGAACCGTTTATGTGCCTTGTTTGTCTTAAACATTCCATGAGATAGTGTTTCTTTGAGGCATTTTATCAATTGGTTCTAGATGGATGTTTGGATCTTGTTCCAAAGCTTCGTCTTCTACCATGGGTGAATAGGGGAACTCAATTTCACAACTTCCCTAGCGATCTGTTGTAAAATTCTCAAATCCCTTCCACAAATTCATTTTGTGCACACCCAAAATCCACAATCCGACAATGTTGTGTGGGAATCGGGAATTGGGTGTGCAACATGCATTTTGAAAACTAAAGTGCTCGGTCTGTTGTTCACTCTGAACCCAAAATCTGAAACTGCTTATTTGACATTTTTATGTTATTTTGATTACCTTCTTGAGGGTCGAGTTTGGGTTTTCACCCAGACATGGACTTTACCTTGCCTATGAATTTTTTGAATTTTGGTGCTAAGTTTTTGTTCAGTTTCGACATCCAAAACACATTTTCGTTTTGTTATTTATTTCATTCAGAGGTAGGAAACCCCAAGACTGGGTTTCAACATTTACGTCTAGACATTTATTTTTATTTTTGGTTCTAAATGTCCTCACCTTTTATTGCATTCTTTTTTTATTCTTTTAACGTGCTATGCAGAGTTGGGAAACATTTTGTATTTTTTAATTTTGTTTTTCTAAAAGAAATAACTTTTTATGTATTTCCTAAATCTTTTTAAATTTTTAAATTTAAAAAGATTTGTTTATTAAAATGTTTTGATTGATTTTTTAAATCTTTTAAATATTAAAAGATTTCTTTATTAACTTTATTTTATTTTTACTGTTTTACATTTTATGATTTATTTTACATTTTGAAATTTAAATCTTTTAAATTTCAAAAAGATTTATCATTAATTTTCAGCTTTTCAAAATCTTTTTAAAATTAAAGAAGACTTTATTTATTAAATCCTTTAAACTTGAAAAAATATTTATTTATTAATTTAAAAGTTTTATTTTAAAACTTTTAAAAATAAAAGATTTGTTTACTATTTATTTTTATTTCCTAATGTTTTTTTTTTACTAAAGTTCTAATTTTGTGATTTTTTTGTATTTTTTATTTTGGGACTCCAAGATGAAGAACTCAAAAAAGGACAAAGAACACAAAAAGATTGAAATGAAGAAGATCGATGAAAACCAAAAAGATGAATGAAATCAATCATGAGATGACCACATGACACCAAAAATAGAAAATGGACAACACCCAAAGAATGATGATGGCAAACGAAACTAGACAAACAAATGACACAACGAGATGAGGACGAGGATGAATGAAAGAAGGTCAAAGATCGAGATTGGGGATGGAGCTGACACAGGAACCTTCAAAGAGTGCAAGGTTTTGAGAAAGTTCTAAAACCTGAACTCGATGGGAAAAAAGCACAATAGACACGAGAATCAGGATCGAGACAAAATTAGGAACAAGGACCTTGGAAAGGTTCTTGGTTCCAGTATCAGTCTGATACCCAATTTCAAACCAGAAGAAGAAAACAAAGAATCAAAGATCGAAGTCGAGATGGAACCAAAACTTGAAACCCCGAAAGGCATTAGGTGTTGATTCCATTCTTAAACTTGATCCTGATAAAACAAAAATGAAAAGCAAGAGGAGATCAGAATCGAGATGAAAATGAGAACTTGAACTTTCCAAAGGTGCAAAGTACAAGTTCTGGTTCGAAATTCATCTGACAAAGAGAAAACAAGCAAGGTTTAGGGGATGTGATAAAACTATAGGATAAGACCATAACAACATCAAACACAAAATAATAGATGAAAACCAAAACAAGTGAAGAGGGAAAAGATGAAATGAGAACAACAAAGCACAGAACACACCAAAATAAACCAGCAAAACAAAAGAAAACAAAGGGGGTCCCCAGCTTTGCTAAGAAAATTTTGGGGCGTTTATGCAGGGTATAACAAATGGTGACTCAACTAGGAAAATTATCTAAGCATTTTAAAATTATTAACCCTCCAAATACTCAAAATCTCAGGTTTACACTCATTCTAGGCAATCTAAGAAGTGTAAACACAATAAAAACTAGGACATGATAAAGGTCTTAGATGAAACTGAAATTTATTTTGTGCGCAAATTATTAATTCCCCTCCTTATTCGTTGTCATGATCAAAGTAGAATAGACTCTACCCAAGCTACATAGTTGTGAATTACATTTCCAATGTGTGATGATATCCTGGGCATAGCTTTGTTGCCAGATAGGCATCTATAGCCCTAACAGAGATACCTTTGGTTCTCTTTAAGCATTTCTCTACTACCAGTTAGGCATCCATAGCCTTGGTAGAGATATTTGAATACCCTTGCTGATTGAGTTCATTTTTTAGGTTTTCTTTATTTCCTCTTTTCATTAGATCTTGATTATTTTGAAGTATATTTTCTTGTTTTCCCTCAATCTTCAAGCAATCAAGCTTAAGTAGCAGGTTGAGAACCACAGTGGACATCGTGAAAGAAATGTAACCCTTTATATTTTTCACCTGGAATAGAACTACCCCACCCAATGTAAACTAACTAATGGATTTCTTAAGATGTGCAGATCATGCTAGACTTTCAAAGACTCCTTAGAAACTTCATAATGCACCAAGTCCTAATCCATGCTAACATTCCCTAGTTTGAAATGGATGAAGGTAAATCAAAGTTTTCAAAGCAACTGACTAATCAAATGTTTGAAAATATAGATAGCAAACCCTCAATAGATTCACCCTTTGACATAACTTGCATACAATGCCTTAGTTTCCACTGTCAACAAGAGGAACCCCTAGAAGAAAGAAAAAATAAACAAGAAAAGAGAGGAGTAGAAGAAAAGAGAAGATAGACACGATGAACCAGCAAATCCAAAACAAAAAATGAGAACCAAAACCAAAAAACAAACAACCAAAGAATGGAACAAAATAAAACAAACAAACCCATAAATAAAAATAAAAAGAAGGTCCACAGAAGAAAATAAAAACAACAAAATGAAAGAAAAGTAACCAAAATGAAAATAAAACCAACTAAACTAAGAATTAACACTAACCAATCCTAATCCTAAACTAACTCCAAAATCAAGCTCTACAAACATAAAAAATGTAAAAATTTATACATTCAACGGACTGATTTTTTACTATGTAAGAGCATTAATTTACTAGGTACAGTTTTGAATCTAGCAAATTCATCTTTATACTCATAAATGTAAAGTTTATGTGCAATAAATTCTTTTTGAAGGTATAAAGTTTGCAATATTAATAGTTGTGGGTTCTCAGCCTTGTCATGATTTACCCATAAACACATTTTATTATCCTCAACGTCATAATCAAAATGAAAATAATTAAAACACAAAGGGTAATGAAAATACACTGCCTAATTTAGAAGAGCTTTAGTTGCTATGTCGTGCTCATGTTGTATGGGCTCCTTCTCACAAGGTCTCAACTCATGGAACACCACTCCATTTCACTCTGGTACATGAATGTTTCAACATAAAGGATATACATTAGCGATGTATCATTATTACATAAGATGTCACAACAAGATTTAAAATTTTCATGCATATCCCTATCACAACCAACACTAGCCTCCAACAATAAACTAGTGTATTTAATTTCATCGAGACTATCAACCTAAATCATGTTTTCCAAAATACAAACATCATTAGTTAAATCTTTACCTTCATCATGTTGTCATATGGCTTCTAGTTTTATTATTGATGGCAACCTAAGTCATTCATCCGATCTACAGTCTAATATTGGTTCATACTAGCATAACAGAATGAAGAACATGGTATTCGGTTAAAGGCAAAGATGTCGATCTGTATACTTCACCAAACTATTATTTTGAGTTGTGGATCTCAAAGAAAGGTATTTTGATGTGCATACTACCTTTTTCAATAAGTATCAAGGTGCGCATTTACTGGTGTACAATCTAGGAGATCTGGTACACTGATCTTCCTATTATCAGTTCTAAAAGGCTGACTTGTCAAATATAGCCATTGTGGAAGTTTGAGTAATTGGTTAAATATTTTTATGTTCAAACATGTTTATTTGGATCCCTACTATTCTATGGTTGACTATGGGTGGTGCTTTTAAAGAATTAGTTGAGGATTTAGCCGACAATTGAAAAGTATTTTATGTTTTACAAAAACCGACATATGAATGATCAAATCCTTGGTAGCGGATATATATGAGATTGGATGTATCACTTTGATGTAGTGCAAGTGTGTGATGCAAAATTCAAAAGGATAGTGATGTGAAATCATTTGTACATGGATTTATGATGCGAAGAGTGGAAAAGAGAAAAGCAGAGCAAAGCAAAGTGTAAAATCAAAAAGAAGGTCCAGAATTTGATCTATGAGCCTAATCAGAACTATAACCTGGCATAAGTATATGTTATTACTTTAGTTCAAACCTTCAGGTGGTCATAATCTGAACATTTTATAAGGAATTCAGCCTTTCCTTTTGAGCAGTGAGCTCTAGGAAATGAGCCTAAATGCAAGTGCATTCCCTTTTGTAAAACTTATATTTGAGTACTCAAATTGTGGATTGACCTCCATCGTGGTTTTTCCCCTGATAGGGTTTCCACGTAAAAATCCTTGTGTTATGATGTTGTGGATGATTACTTTGTGTGTTTGCATCTTTCCTTTGGTTTAATGTTGAATGGTTTAAATATTAGATCAATAATGTTCAAAGTTGTAGAACATTGATTCACCCCCCACTCTCAATGTTCCCTTGAGTCCAACAATTTGTATCAGAGCTTAGTTCCTCAGAAGAAGTCTAGCAGCTTGAGGTGGATCTTGGAATGTAATGGACTTTGATAGTCTTCAGTGGTAGCTTCTGGTGGCACTTTATGACCTTGATTAGTCTAAAGTAGAAGTCAGGGAATTGAGAGCGAATCTTAAAGATTCTAAGAAATTCATTCAGACATTGAAGGATCAGATTGTTAAATCCAAGGAGAAGAGAAAGGATCTTTGTGATTAGATCAAGAAAAAAGAGAACCTGAATTAAACCTTGAAGGAAATTTTTGGATGTTGTGGTTGCATTGTTGATATGTGGTTGTCATTGATTTCAACACTATTAGCATTGGTGATTCTGAAGGCTGTATATGTCGAGGAGATTGAGAAAATTGTAATAAATATATTGCGGGCAGCCAGTGAAGTTGACAAGGTCAGAGTGGTGGAAAGTGTTGTAAGTTGATAATCAGGTGTTGTGCATTAAAGGGTTTGTTGTTGAGTCTATCTAGTGTTTTGTCCAAAAATTTTAGTGACACACATCAAGATTTGAGAAAGTTATGAAGCTCTATGTTCATACAGTCATTTTGTTATTGTAGTAGGTGTTCTTGGAAGAAGAGGATGAAATTATAGCAATTTTAGTTGTCGTTCATGAACCTATGACATTCATAGATGAGACTAGATCATGCTCTATCAGTTTTGTACGTCTTCATTGATCAGAGTGTTTGTGATCAGAGATTTTTCTGATGTGTGCTCGAGTTTTCATCTTCTTGGCCGATATGATGATGGTAGCATGTTGCAGATCCATGGGGATTAATATTTTATTGTTTGGCATGTTCGAAGGTGTTTACTTGGGTGCTCACTATGTTGTGACTGACTTGTGTTGGTGCACATTGAGATTTATTTACGTATTAAGGCTGATAATTGTAATTTATTCTTTATTTGTGGCCGACAAAGTAGTTGATGTAAATATGTGTAGCGGATATATAAGAGCGGTTGTTTTCCTCATTTTGAGGTATGCTCGAGTGTGTATGTGAAGTACATGTGTGAATAAAGGTCAAATCATTCAGGAGCAAAGCAGAAAGTGAAATAGATTGAGCAGAGTGTGAAGAAGGTTGAGCGAAGTGTATTTGTGACTAACCGGAACTATAATCAGGCTTGTGAAGAAGCTAATTTCTCAGTTCATGTTCATCAAATGGATTTAATCAAATTATTGTGTGTAATGAAGTGATCCTTCCTTTTAGCAGTGAGCTCTAGACAGTGTGCTTGAAGGCAAGTGCATTCCTTATTTACTCTTCATTATACTTTTAATAGGTTATAATCTTGTGGACTAACATCCACCGTGGTTTTTCCCCTAACAGGGTTTCCATGTATAAAATATTGGTGTTCATGTGTCTCTGATGTGTTATTGATTTATGCTTACACTGTTAATTATCAGATCTAATATTAAAGGTTGATTAATGTTGGATAAGTTTAATTTTGGAAACAACTGATTCACCCCCCTCTCAATTGTCTATCCTTGTTTTTCCAACAAAAATAACTAAAGAATGAGAAAATATTGTCAGAGAAAATGCTACTCTAAAACATGAGATGGAATCCATGGTGATGAAGTTGAATAAGGAGATTGAATAAAGGAAGAAGAATGAGGACAACCATGCTTAGTCCTTAAAATAAAAATTTGATGAATACAAAAGAGCAAATGGAGAATCAATTTAGTTGGAGAGTGAATAGCAACAATCTAGAAAAAATGAAGAAGAACTTGAAAAATAGATTGTTATTCTCTGGAATGAACTTACTACTACAAATGAATACAAGGAAAATTTCAAGATTATCACAATTAAGCTTGATGAGCTTACTCAAGGACAAAAGAGTGGAAATGACAAGATATCAAAAAGGAGAAAGCTCTGGATCTGAACAAAAGAATTTTAGGCAAAGTAACCAGATGAACAAAGGTGGAAGGTATCCAATAAGACAGCCTAATGCTCAAAATTTTAATGGATATTGTTTTTCTTGCAATAAATTTGGTCATATGGCAGCTCAATGTAGAAGTAAAATGTAATCAAGAGATTCATCATTTTTTGGTCAGTGCTTCAATTGCAAAAAGTTTGGTCATAAGACAATTGAATGCAGAAATGTGTCAAACTACTATGTCAGTAGAAGGAATGTTGAATGTTATACCTATGGAAGATTTGGGAATATTGCTAACCAATTCAGATCAAGAAGAAATCAATGGAATGATTGGTCTGGAAAAGGAAATATTGTGTGCTACAATTGCAACAAATACGATCACATTGCAAGATTCTACATAAACACAAATATGGATAGAAACATCTGGTATACAAAAGCAGAAATACACAGAAAGATGATAAAGGGAAAGGAAAGGTGACTGGGGATGAAATAAGAGATTAGATAAAGAAGACATGGTTAAGGAAGAACAAGTCTGATGCTATAAATGGTTCTGCATCGGAACCTACTTAAAGGTAATTCCTATGGAAATTGATCTCAGGCCATTGGCCTAGGGGAAGTTTTTCAAGAAAATCCTTTTTCCCCTATCAGTAAGCTGGTACCGAAATGCAAAAGATTGTCAAAAATGTGTAGTAATGATCTAAAGAGGACTTGGAAAACATTCACAAGGAAATTCAAGAAATCATAGGTCTATGGAAGAATTTTTTCTCACTATCTGGAAAAGTAGGGTATCCAGAAAACCTAGGGAAAAGGCATTTATTACAAGTGTGTGAGCTATAAAAGGCAAGTTGAAACTCCCATTTGTCACTTTGCATCGAAGAAAAGAAGAGGAGAGCACTCGATAGTAGAATTTTAAAGCAATGAAGTTAATTCGGCAGTGAATCTCAAAACACATAAGGTGTTTTCAAAATGTCCCATATAATTTGGTGTGTGGTTGATAAACATAAGTACGAAAGGAAAAATGGAACAAATTAAAGGGACAATCAATTTAGAGGAATACAATAGTGATAATATTAGGTTCGTGAGATATCTGTTGTTGCTTGATGAATTGAAGTGGTTGAGAGAAACCAAACACAAGAATTTGGACATTTGGAATGAGTTTCCCTATTTTGAGAATGCATAAATTGTTAAATTCATTTTGACTAGATTGAGTGATGACACTTTAATTCTGGACAAACCCTATATCATTTCGAAGGAAGTAATTGGAAATTGGACTAGATTATGTGAAGTTGGGGATATATCGAGAAAGAAATCCATCTGAAATAAAGAAGTTGAAACGCTAACCGGAGTCATTGGATATCAAAGGGCAATGATAATCTCGATAATCAAAAACCCTATGACAAGGTACATTGTGCATAGAGTATCATATAAAATCAATCTTTTTCAGAAATAGAGGAGTAACCTTGGCTAGTGTAGTTTACATCTCTCACAAAATCATAATGGAAGGTCAGGAATTTGACTTGTGCGGATTGCTAAAGGATTAACTGATGTAGAATGTGCAATTAATAAAAGATACATATTACCATTTTAGGTTTGGTACTCTATTCATATGTTTAGTAATGTAGTTTCTAAAAATTTTACCAATGAAAAATGTGGTGTGGAAAGAAAATGAACCAGTATGCAAACAAATCTTCACACACTCTAAAATCTTGGCTAATTGGGATCAAAAATTTGGAAATTTATTTAAGAGTTTTCTAGGAAAGTGTGGCTCAGTTGGTATTTCTCTTCTGGTAAGGACACTTGAAGTTGGTTCCTCTTTTGGTGGGATGGAGAAAAAGTAGAAAAGAGAAAAATAAAATGTTGAATATAGTCCTTTGGAATGCAAGATTCCTAAAATTGAAGGAAAAGGAAAGGAACAAAAAATTGTGGATATACTAGATGATGAATCCAATGAAGAAATTGAGGAACCATAGGGAAATGAACTGGAATTAGCCGAACCAGAATAAGAAAATGAAATTTCAGAAGCAAATGAAGTAGAAGATGACCTGACAAAGTAGAAGATTTTGTAGCTTATTCATAAGGAAGATGGAATGCTGAAAATTGCTAAGTTATGGTCTATCAAACCCTCATAAGATCAAGATATGATATTAAGTGTACTAAATTCTCATATTGTGCACAATCAGATAAAATTGGAAAGTTTGCAGAATATTCTACTTGAAGAAATGATTCAATGCATAAAAGAAACAATGGACTCTGAGTCTCAAGAAAAATAAGAAGGAGAAGTTATCTCACATTTGAAGGGATAGTTTAGGCTATCACTTACCAAATTGAAAAATAAAATGAATGAGTTGAGTCAATGCATAAGTGCAGCTAATAACATCTATAACTATTGCATATGTTGGCCTCATGCAGTTGGGAAATACAAAGAGAAGTTGGAGAAAATTGAAATAGAACTGAATGGGATTGGAAAAAAAATTGATATGTTTGAGGATTAGGATGGAACAATCAAGAAAAGGATTCAAGAGTTATAGTCTGAGTACACAAAATTTCAATTCACTACGAACACACTTATGGACACCTTTTGGAAAGTGAAGAACCTAAATGAATCCAAACTGGAACAGATGGTTGAGATACTAAGGAAAGGTGAGAAATTAGAGGATGTTATCACAATTCTGAAATCCCTCACTGAGATTGTCAATAAGAAATCTGAGAATAACAACATGATCATAATCATTGGGATTGCAATACAAGCTTGGAAGAAATTTCTTCCAGAGATGAAGGAAAATCACAAAATAATTTTCTAACTCAAGTAGTAGTTGTTCTTTTTCAAAATTTTGAATCATTTTTGAAGTTTTTGGGAGATTGAACACATGTTTTGTCATTGAATTATTGGCATATGGTTTCTATTCTTTGTCATTGATGTCAAAGGGGGGGAGAGAGTAGTGAAAAATGACTCATCAATCTTAGGGGAAGCTATGTTTTGAAACTTTGAAGTTTGGAAGTGTACTCATATTGATTCGGACACTTAGTCATTTTTCACTAATTGTTGCCATCAATGCCAAAGGGGGAGATTTTTGGCATATGGCTTCTAGCGTTGTCATTGATGGCAACCTAATTCATTCATCTAGTCTATAGTCTAGTATTGGTTCATACTGGCAGAACAAAATGAAGAATAGGGTATCTGGTTAAAGGCAAAGATGGTGATCTGTATACTTCATCGGACTAGTATTTTGAGTTGTGGATCTCAGAGAAAGGTATGTTGATGTTTGTACTACTTTATTCAGGAAGTATTGAGGTGTGCATTTATTGGTGTACGATCTAAGAGATCCGGTACACTAATCTTCATGTTATCAATTCTAAAAGGTCAACTTGTCGAATATAGCCATTGCAGATGTCTAAGGAGTAATTGCTTAAATATTTTTTGTGTCTGAACATTTTTATTTGGGTCCCTACTATGTTATGGCCAACTATGGGTGGTGCGCATAAATAATTAGTTGAGGATTTAGTCGACATATGAATGATCAAATCCTTGGTAGCAAATATATATGAGATCGAATGTATCATTTTGATGTAGTGCAAGTGTGTGATGCAAAATTTAGAAGGATAGTGATGTGAAATCGTTTGTACATGGATTTATGATGTGAAGAGTAGAGTAGAGTGAAGTGTAGAATCAAACAGAAGGTCTAGAATCTGATCTATGAGCTTGATCAGAACTATAACCTAGCATAAGTAGATGCTATTACTTTAGTTCAAACCTTTAGATGGTCTTAATCTGAACATTTTGTAAGGTAGTGAGCCTTTCCTTTTGAGCAGTGAGCTTTAGGTAGTGAGCCTGAATGCAAGTGCATTCCCTTTTGTAAAGCTTATATTTGAGTACTCAAATTATGGATTGACCTCCACCGTGGTTTTTCCCCTAAAAATTTTCCATGTAAAAATCGTTGTGTTATGATGTTGTGGATGATTACCTTGTGTGTTTGCATCTTTCCTTTGGTTTAATGTTGAATGGTTTAAATATTAGATCAATAAAGTTAAAATTTGTAGAACACTGATTCAACCCCCCTCTTAGTGTTCCCTTAAGTCCAACATGTCAACCTTTAAATAAGTTTGTTCAATATTTTCCTTACCCATTATGGCAGCCTTCCCCGCTAATAAGAAATTAGGTTAAATTACCTTAGAAGGAGAACCAAAATGATGAATCTTACATGGATTTCCTAAATCAAGGTTCGTTATGCAGCTCAAATATGGATTGACCAACATTTTTTTATTCCACTTGATTACGAAGTCCTAGATTTCTTTGATCTCATCAAATAGACTAAGCAAAAAATTATCCCCATTATCCACTTGTGAAGTCTACAAACCCTTTTTCTTCAAGGATGGAGCATCACTTTCAACATTTTCTTCAAACATGTCACCAACAAGAACGTAAAAATCAACATCCAACTCCCCATTAATTTCAGTGCTACTGATACACGGTGAACAAGGATTTTCTTCGAACACCTAATTCAAATGCATAGAGTCAAAGCCAAGAAAACAATTTCTTAGTTCATGTTATTGCATACCATCAACAAGAACATGCAATTTAGCATCAATTTTACCACTATTCAGTTCAAATTTAGTAATGTATGATAAATGAGGATCTTCAAAATAAAATCATTTGAATAAATAAAATCAAAACCAAGAAGAGATGCCCTCATTTAGTTATCTTCGTCATGCTGAAGTGATTCAATTCCTAAGGCAACCCCTTGATAATCCATTTGACCTTCCTCTATTTCATTCACCTAAATCTCATCATGCATTCCTTATTGCAATAAAATAGTAAACTCATCCATATCAATATTTTGATTAGCATTCAAATCCAATCTATTTTCCAGACATGTATAAATCTAGTCTTATCAATCATCAGGTAGTACTTGGTGAATCTACACATCTACTTGACCTTCTTGTTTTGAAGAGTCATTTTGGAATTCAAGTCCTCATCCTTGAACAGGAGAATCATTTGCATTTTTATCTAGAAGTATGTTGTTCTCTGTTTTAATTTGTTCATTATTCAAATCAGCAGAGTCATTTTCCTATGTTAACTTATCACAGGGTGTTTCTTCCTTACCCATCATCATGAAAGAATCTATACACACATCAATAAACTTGTTTTCCACATCGATCGGATCTGCACAAGGTAGAGAAGCTTCATCAATTGTTGAATCCATCTCAATGCAAGGATCAAGGTCCTTGGATGATGGAGAAGAGCTCAGCATGTTCTCACATCTACCCTCATCGTTACAGATGGAGTCATTATCATTTCCATTTGCACTAGTCATTTCATCTCTCTCATTGAGTGGGTAGGTACTCCAAGGATCTTCCATAAGTATTTATTCAACAATGACCAGTTGTCTGAAATATAATTCCATCCTACCCAGGAAAAAATGGCAATCCATCTAGGAATATTGATTTGTCAAATGTATCCTACATCTATCTAGCCTAATGAGTTCTGATAGCTTCAAATCTCCTAATTCTTCTAATTTATCCCTTAATCAATTTTGTATATGTGGTATATCTATCCAATATGAACCATGCTCTTTTGTCCATCCCTCATCTTGTTGTTCATCTTGCTCAGAAGAAATGTTCAAAGCATTAGAGGGAGATTATTTAGTTGTTGATTTCTTATGATAGGAGTCTTGTGTTGATATTTCACCTCTTTCAAAATCATCGTTAGTATTAACATTTCCAATGACAATAGATTCTAACTTGATATTTCCATTATGCTCTTAATTTATATCCGTTTCATGCTCTTTTCTAAATAAAAAATCAAAATGGTATATTTTCTCATCAAATATTTCACTTAAACTTCATTATGATGTAATGGATTATGTGTTGGAGTATGATTGAAAAGAGATAATATAGTCACGACTTCATTGGTAGGTGGAATACTTACTTCTATCATTGGATTTTACAAAGCTTCACTTTTCATGTGGGTAG
This sequence comes from Sequoiadendron giganteum, assembly GCA_007115665.2. Classification (NCBI taxonomy): domain Eukaryota; kingdom Viridiplantae; phylum Streptophyta; class Pinopsida; order Cupressales; family Cupressaceae; genus Sequoiadendron; species Sequoiadendron giganteum. The sequence continues at coordinate 356,606,405 of CM021104.1, read as the reverse complement.
GTGTTGTGGGTAAACCAACGCAAAGATGTGAAGGGTGGAAATTTCAAGTACAAGATCATTATAGTTCTTACTTTGATTATGCATGTTTTAATGTCTTTTCCAAATTGTGCTAGAAAGAGAGCTTTGCTAAACGCATCTCATAAGGTGGTAACTTTGCCACAACATTTATTTCTTGCTACCAATAAATTATTCAAACCCCAATAATAATGTTATTTTACAACATAATCATTACTAACCAAATTTGAATCTTCAACTCGCTTAAACATGAGAAGGAACCTATAATTAAACTACATAATTGATTCTTGTGGTGCTCTTTTCATGGCTGCAAATTGAAGTGATGGGTTTCACATATGCACATAAGGATCAAATTGATCTAAGAATAAGACTTCCAACTCCATCCATGAAAAAATAGTATTTGGGGAAAGATTATCATACCATTGTTGTGCTATACCTTGAAGTGTTTTGAAAAATAGTTGAAAAGCAATATCTTCTTATCAAACCCTAAGAAAAGTTAATAAATCCCTAAAAATCTTAACATGATTTGAAGCTTTTTGTCTTGTGTCAGAAAATAAAGGAACCCTGTTATATATGTGAGGTAGAATTTCATGAATAATCCCAAGGATATACAAAGGTTTGTCTATAAGAGCTAGCTTTTCCTAAGATCCAACCCACTCCAACATGCAAAAAACCAAAAATTTATTGAGAAGCCCTCCTAGAGCCAGTTCCGTTGATGGCCAGATTAACACAACATGTAGGCAAGATATAATCACCTAACCTCTCCTGTAAAAGACAAACAATCATTAAATTGATCACCTTCCAAGGTCCTAGATGTTGGGTCACAATGTTGCTATTTTGTTGAGCGGTCAATGAGTCTATAATATTCAAGGGGCCTACTAGTTATTGAGGCTTTTGGTTGTTGCAAGATTGAACTTCTATCTAAACCTACTCTAATTGGGGTATGAAAAAAGGAAAAAGATAGATCAAGGATGCAAGAGATAAAAGAATGTTTATTCATTTAGTTAACCAGACCTGTTACTCTTCAAGGAATTCCTAAAGTAAATTGTAGAATAAGTTAACTTGTAATCTATACAAAGTTTCATACATTCATAGTGCAGAAATTAATAGCAGATCACAAATCATAATTCGAACAAAAGAAAAGATAAACTTTACTCATTCCTTTGAAGAAATTCAAATCAAATAGTTAACCAAATAAATATCATTTTAGATTAAAACATGAAGCAGGTTTAAATCCGGTTGTTTCTATTGTGATGAGACAAATAAACAACATTTACAATTCTAGAAAATTCACCAGTGTATGAAAACTAGTATCTTCAAATCCACCCAACTATGTTAAGAATACAAGAAAAAAATGTATCATCTATCCTACTGCTAAATTCTAATCAGCTCAATGTCTAACTTATTTTTCTAAAATTCTAACCCTTTAAATGAGTTCGATTTGATAATTAATAGCTCAATCATTTCCCTAATTCCCTCGAAAAATGAGACATCAAAAGTTGTAGCTTTTGCATATATACAATCACTCCTCACAAGAAACTTTCAGTTTCAACCCTTACTTGACTTTCGTTGACTTTCAGTTACATTTGCAGCTCCCAATTTTATCTTTGAGTTACTCCTTTACACGGCATATATCAACACCTTTTAGAAATAACTCCACGTGGGCTCACCATGTCTTCAGCTTTCTCCTAGTTAATTCTCTTTTCAGAAAACCTTTCCTTTTCTTGTGCAATTCAATTAAGTGCATCCATTAGTACATAAAATTAACTAATTTATCCAAAATATTTCAATTAAATGCATACAAATTCTAATCTCCATTATTGAAATATCAATTGAATCCACTTTCAAAATTACCGTCATTTTGAAATAAAATAACATAAAAATAATTGACTATGTGGATTTAAAACATGAATGCCATTTCACTCCTCAAACTCGAAAAGTACCTGCACATCACCTAAAAGAGCATGATTAATCAACAAATCAATAATTTTCAAATAAAACAATTAATTTAGACAACTAATTAATCCATTTTAAATTTAAAAATCAAGTTTTATAAAAATGTGTATGAATGAATTAATTCATCTCTATGTATTTTCAATTATCATCATCACAAATTTAGTTTGTGCCTATTCTGCAAAAATTGTATTCGATGGGATAACATTTCTTCGAAACTTTGGTTTTACATCTACCAATTGCAATTGCTTTGAAAAGTTTGTTGAAGAGCATTCACAAATCCCTTTTATACCATCTTCAATTTCATGCCATGAAACCACATTCTGATGGGGACCTTCAGTCCAACATTTTACTGGCTTTTTTCTTTGTTTCCACACTTTGAACTCAATGTTTATTAGGATAGTTGGTTTGAGAGCTTCTAAAGACTTTTCAAGAATTCCAAATTCTGTGTAGATTTTGCAATCAGGGTATTTGATAAGGTGACCTTTCCTACATCAGTTTGTATTCCTTCACAATTCTCGTGTATGTCTACACTTCCTTCTGAGTTTTCCAAGAGCTCTATTTTCCTTGCTAATGTATTTGTTGTGTTCCTTCTTGATCAATTTGAGTAATAAATGAAACAACAAAAATCTATTGAAATCTCTCCCGCCATTGTTAATCCCTCCACTTTTTTTCTTTTGTCACATAGGTGATACCAAAATCCTTATAAACCTTAACAAATCAAAATTAAGATAAACCTTTTTATCCAGAGTACATGAATAACTCTTCTATGGGCTTGGTCACAAAATATAAAATTTAATTTTTTGCCTAAATTTAGGAAAGGCTCAAATTTTCTCCAAATTGCTTGCAGACCTCAAAGGATCCCCCTCGAACCCCAAATCATTGAAATAATCATGCAAAAAACCCTTATGATCCCCAATTTTCTCCTTAGAGTGCCAAAAATATTGAAAACTTCCTCAATTGGCTTGTCTTGCAAAGATCCATTATTTCCATGTTTCGCGTGCATTTTTCAATGTTTTACATTTTGGAAGCATGTCAAATTACTAGGGAAATTACAACAAATCCATTTTTTGTGTATTCCACAATCATTTTATTCCATGAGATGATATTTATTTTGGGCAATCTATCAAACAATTCACTTTCCTTGTTCATGCTTTCACATCTTTCACTTTTTCAACAAATCTGATTTGTGCATATTCGCTAATGATGGTGTTGCCCTCTCCATTATCGCACTCCATGAGATAGGATTTCTTTGAATAATTTAGTCAAACAATTCATTTCCTGGTTATGCTTCATACTTTGTATGCATTTTGTCAAGGAAGATAGAACTACAACATTTGACAAAACTTTTCCCTTTGGTATAGTAGGGATGGCGTTGAAATAGGCTGTCGAATTTTGCTTCTCACTTGCATGCCACATTTGCTTGGAGATTTTAAAATATTTTTAATACATTTTGATTGTACGATGTAATTATGGTATTCAATGAGGTGGAATTTCTGCTAGAGCTTCAACAATAGTTTGTGTGCCCTGTCTGTCTTCCAAGCTTCTCACGTTCAAACCACCAATTGCATTTGTTTTCTATTTGCTTGGAAGTTTCTAAACGTTTTCACCATATTCATTTTGTGCTCAACCAACAATCATAGCAAGTCATGAGAGAACACATTCTCTGAGGCATTCCATCAAACCGTTCACTCTGCCTCAAATCCATGCTTTACATTTATGCTTTGATGAAACTTGAAAACCTATTCCAAAGATTTCATTTTGGCATTTTGTTCACTGCATGAATCGACATCCCTTTGAGTCATTTTTTCAAACAGTTCTTGTGCATTTGTCTATGCCTCCACATTTTGTGTTTTATTTACCAGGCTGATGGCAACCACAACTACACACCAATATCCCACCTTCATAAATCTACTTAGTGCACCCTCCATTTTATGGAGTGTCAATGCTTCCATACTTTGCATTCATGTTTTCCAGGGCGTTGCATCTCATGAGATTATGTTTCCTCAAGGCATTCTCATCCAATTCATTTCCTGCCCACCCCTACATTTTGCATTTTTGTGAATGTTAATACCCCCGCATAATTTTGAAATAGTCTCAAAAAGTCCACTTTGTGGATACCCTACAACCATTACAAACCACACCATTTCTCTTTGAGGTGTTTTACTAAAAACTCATGTGCCCTATCTTTACTTCCATAGTTCATGTGAATATGTTTATCTGAGTCATCCATGACTACAATATTTGACATAATATACATTTTCAAATCCACTTCAATGAATCAATGATACCCTATTCTAAGGCTTTCATCATGCACATGTAGAGAAAGTGTTGGCAAAGGTTGCAGAGTTTTGGCTTGAGATTTTCAAATTTTCATTTGCTTGAAAGTTTCTAAAGCCTATTCAATGAATTCCTTCTACATTTTGTGCACAAATGCAATCATTGCATTTCATGAGGTAACATTTATTTTAGGCATTCTATCAAACATTCTGCATGCCTCCTATATTCTTCTGCATTTCTCATGCATATATGTAATCATTTCATTCCATTAAAGCATGATGTCAAACCACTTATGTGCCTTGTTTGTCTTCAATATTTTATGAGACAATGTTTCTTTGAGGCATTTTGTCAATCATTTCTGGATGGATGTCCAGTTCCTATTCCAAAGCTCTTGTCTTCTACCATGGGTGAATAGGGGAACTCAGTTTCATAGATGCCCTGGCGATCTATTGGAAACTTCTCAAATCCCTTCCACAAATTCATTTTGTGCACACCTGAAATCCACAATCTGACAATGTTGTGCATGAATTAGGAATCAGGTGTGCAACATGCATTTTAAAAACTGAAGTGCTCGGTATGTGGTTCACTCTGAACCCGAAATTCGAAATGACTTATTTGAAATTTTTATTTTATTTTTATTACCTTCTTGAGGGTCGGGTTTGGGTTTTCACTCGGACATGGACTTTACCCCTTTTTTTTTTACATTCAGGAGGCGTGGTTAGGTTTTCACCTTTCCCATGAACTTTTTTGAATTTTGGTGCTAAGTTTTTGTTTGGTTCTGAAATCTAAAACACATTTTCCTTTTGTTATTTATTTCTATCAAAGGTGGGAAACCCTAGGATCAGATTTCAACATCTACATTTAGAAATTTATTTTTTATTTTTGGTTCTGAACACCCTCACCTTTTCTCGCATTCTCTTTTTATTTTTTTAACGTGCTATGGGAGGTCGAGAAATATTTTGTATTTTAAAAAAAAAAAAAATTCTAAAAAAAATTAACTTTATTTTTTTTAAATAAAAGGCTTGTGGTCGAATTTATATATTTATATAATATAATATATTACTAAAACATTGTTCATGGTTGAATATATATTTCCAGCACGTCCTATGCAGTGAACTAAAATATTCAAAATATAAAATCCTAATGATCTTTATCTTGTCATTAGAAAGATATAGCTAGCTTAAATCTAACTTGACAATATTCAAAATATCATATTTTTTGGTACAAAAATAGTTGATTATATGTGATTTCTGACAATATGCATCCAGTATGCTTATATATATTTATATATATGCAAAAATTTGTTGTTGTCGAGCATATTGTTATCAAGCATTGCCTACTGACGATCCTTCTTTGTGCATGATCTATAGTGTTGGCAGAGTGGAATGAGAATTTGTTGTGATGTCCATATCAGGGATTTGTGGAAGAGGCCTAACCTAGTGCACTTGCATATTTCTTTCCTCAGCTTGTGACTCTACAGATTCAACCATCTCCTTTTGTTTTGTAGCTTGTTGGTTGACACTTTCTGCTTTATTGCAGTGATGTGTAAGGATAAATGATAGAGCATGATATTTGGCTTTGAAGTTTCTCTCCTTGTCATCCCCTATTTCATAATGATGGCATGCAAGCACTCTATATAGGTGGTTGGGTGTGTTATATTCTAGAGATAATTTCAATGCAACATAGATATTTTTGTACCATTTCTTGTGATGTAAGTAGTGCCTAGTAAATATCCCACCCACATATGCTTCACCTTTCCATAAATTGTACTTTTTTATGCTCTTGAGTAGAGCATTATCCTACAAGAACACCTCTTGAATGACTGCATTTGAAATTTTTTCCATACCTTAATAGTTTGGATTCAAATCCAACACATTAAAGACAAATATTGACACCAGATCTGAAGGAAATATTAACCTTTGAGCTAATGGGTGTAAGATGTCATCACCTATCAGAGTTTTTAAGGACCTAAACACAAGCGAGCAATCAGTTTTGAAATTTTTTGGCAGTGTTTCTCTTTCCAAGCCTTTGGAGAAAGCAGTTCCCATTCAAGTATTGGAAAAGGAGCTCTGTGATTTCTCGGCATGAACTCCATGATTTTTTGTACTGACAACGATGATAAGAACTTTCTAGAAAATAGAAATCCTTTTGAGAAATCGTGCTATCCAATAAAATGGAGAGAATGCTAAAAAAGTGATAGTATCTAGAAATTCAAAATTATATTTTGAAATTTAGCAACCTAAGATTTTTGTAGCCTATAATTTGATCTTCTACACCACTGCCTTCATCATGCAACTTCGAGAACTTATTTTTGAAAGCTAGAGATTGGATAATAAGAAGCCCAGAAGATTAATATAAGCACATACCATATTCAATATTCACAAAAACAAGTATTTACAAGCTAATAGAAGATCTCCATGTCACTTGTATCATTGGATCCCTTCAAAATTTGTTGTAATGACCATGCACCAACCTCGAACAAGGGACATTTTTTTATTTGCAACCATCTTCATAGAGTGCCAAAATAAAACATAGATGTGCACTTTAATAAACCTAGACCTTAACTAGTTTCCAAAATCGTAGAGAGAAAATGGAATATGCCACATGCAAATTGGAGTAGCTTTGATTTTTGTTGTATGATCCATGGTAATCTGAAATTTTCCACCTGTGAGATTGTCCATGCCGACTTGAGATTGCATTTTTCATGATGTTAGAGCCATGGTCACCACCTAAATCCTGCAAAGAGCCGACACTTGGCAAAATTGCATACCTTTTCTATGGTCGAATAGACGGTGATTAAATTTTATTGATAAAATCAGTCCCCATTACATTTGTTCATGTGAGGTAAAATCCAAAAGATTTAGCGCATGCCACTTGAACATTCCTTCTCACAAATTTAAATGTGTCAATTATCTGTTCTACAGATTTAAGTATGTTGTACTAGATAATATTTGCTTAGATACAAAAACATAGAATCCCACATGCTTAGAGACCGACAATTTGTATCCCCATGACATGGATAGCAATGATCTGGCTGATGTTGTACAACTGAAATGATGCCTTTTTAGGAATTAAAAACATGTTGATTACAAATCCTGTTGATGGTGCCTCTATTTAATTTAGATTTCCTCCTGTGTTTTTTCATCCTTAGCAAGCCGCTAACTGCTAATTCCAAATAAAATATCACTCTCTTTATTGAGTTTAAACAAATTACTTTGATATAATATTTACTTTTTAGTAGTCATTATAATAGATAAAATGGCTTAACATTCATGGCTAAAATTCCATCCAAATCACTTACTATTATGAAATAATTTCTCTTTCTATAATATTTTGTAATTCTTGTGTCAAATTTTCCATATTATTGTCATAGATCCTCTCAATTTGAATTTGATCACATCCAATATTTTCCAATTTATCTGCGACCAAGTTTCCCTCTCTATAAGTGTGTTTTATCTGCATAGATCTGATTTTTTTCAAAATCATCCATACCTATTGCAACACATATCTGATTTTCCAACATGAGATTTTCCTTTCCTTACAAGCATTTACAATAATTAGTGAGTCTCCTTCAGTTACCAAGTCTTTAATTTTCATTTCATATGCTAGTTGCAAGCCATGAAGTAAAGCTTGTGCTTCTACAACATTATTTGTACCTTTTGGTAATTTTATTGGCGTTGTTGATATTAGAAGACCTTTATGATCTCTTATTACAATTATCGCCCCTGACAAACTTGGATTCCCTCATGAAGCACCATCAAAATTTACCTTGAAGAATCCTTCCATAGGTGGAGACCAATGAATTTGGTTTCTATCCACTTTAGAACTTGGATTTTTATGTAAACTTCCCTTGAATGGAAGAACAATCTTGTTCCACTTGTTCATAGCCTTTGAGTCCCAATCTATGAACAATTAACCAACATGTTTAGTCTTTAAAACATACACATTTGATATCTCTGCAATTGGAGACTCCAATTTTTCCATAATTTGATCAATCTTCATTTTTTCATCCCTAAAGATTCTTATATTTTGTTCCCACCAAATGGTCCATAGAACAACAAAGGGAATTACTCTCCATATGCAAACAAACAATGCTGATTTATACAATACTGGCAAGCTTGAGAAAAGATCCCAATATTTTAACTTTTTATGTATTTCCCAAATCTTTTTAAATTTAAAAAAGATTTGTTTATTAAAATGTTTTGATTGATTTTTTAAATCTTTTAAATATTAAAAGATTTCTTTATTAACTTTTATTTTATTTTTACTTTTTACATTTTTAAATTTAAATCTTTTAAAAAAAGATTTATTCATTATTTTTTATCTTTTCAAGATCTTTTTAAAATAAAAGAAGAATTTATTTATTAAATCTTTTAAATTTCAAAAAAAATTATTTATTAATTTAAAAGTTTTATTTTAAATCTTTTAAAAATAAAAGATTTTTTTCTTATTTTATTTTATTTTCTAATGTTCTTTTTTTTGTATTTTTTGATTTTGGGACTCCAAGATAAAGAACTTGATAAAGGACAAAGGACACAAAAAAACTCAAATGAAGAAGATCAATGAAAACCAAAAAGCTGAATGAAAGTGATCACAAGATGACCACATGACACCAAAAATAAAAAATGGATGACACCCAAAGAACGATGATGACAAATGAAACCAGAAGAAAAAACAACACGACGAGATGAGGACGAAGACGAATGAAAGTAGGCCAGAGATCAGGATTGCTGATGGAGTTGACACATGAACCTTCAAAGAGTACAAGGTTCCTAGAAAGTTTTGAAACCCGAACCAGATGGGAAAAAGCACAACGGACACGGGAATCGAAATCGAGATGGAACTAGGAATAGGAACCTTGGAAATTTTCTTGGTTCTGGTGTTGGTCCGATACTCGATTTCTAGATAGAAGAAAACAAAGAATTGGATATCAGAGTCGGGATGGAACCAAAACTTGAAATCTCGAAAGTTGTCAGGTGCCGATTCCATTCTGAAACTCGATCCCGATAAAACAAAAATGAAAAACAAGTGGAGATCAAAATTGGGATGAAAATAAGAACTTGAACTTGCCAAAGGTGTAGAGTACAAGTATTGGCCCAAAATTTGAATCCGACAAAGAGAAAACAAGCAAGGTCTAGGGTTTGTAAACAACTCCAGGACAAGACCAGAATGATAGCAAACATAAAACAAGAGATGAAAACCGAAACAAGCGAAGACGAAAAAGATGAAATGAGAAGAGGAAAGCGTAGAACACACTAAAACAAACTAGAAAAATGAGAGAAAACAAAGGGGGTCCCCAACTTTTCCAAGCAAAATTTGGGGTGTCTATAAAAGGCAAAACATTTCCTTCCTATATACATAAGGGTTGGATGGCTTGAGTATTTCCTAAAATTAACAAAGTATGGTAATGATTTAGCGAGAAGACTTGCCAAAACTCTCCAATATGACAAAGCCATGCTAAAAGGACTTTTTGTGGATGCTTTAGAGACCACCATTGCTCAAGTGACCAGATTGCAAAGGAGAGGAGCATAATTTCTAGCTCAGTCTGATTCAATCATAGCTCGGGAGGAAATTTGCACAAGAGGAGAGTAATTGGATTCCTCATCACAAGGTACAAAAATAATGTCTCTCCACTGGTATGGGCAAGGTGTTCCTCTTATATTTTGATATATATTACATGAAATGGTAGAAAAAATATTTTATATACTGCTCATTTTAAGTTGTTAATCCATCTTAGGCATAACAAGATAGTCAATGTACCCAATTTCCTATATCGCTTGTTGAAGAGAATGGCTTCAGAATACCAAAAAAGACAATTTGATACTTCCCTCTCTCACCATTTCTTAGTTACCTTATTGATAAAAAGGAGTTGAAGAATTCAGTACCCACAAGTAAGGTGGGAGGATTTTAGGGCTGAGGAATGTAAGGATATCAATAGTTTGATGGTAGTACCTAGGGATATAGGAAATCAAAATGAACCAAAAAATAACCCTAAAGAGGAAAACCCTCATAATTCTCCTATGGCCTCCCCTACCCACAACCAAGGGGAACATGAAGAACCTGAAGATCCAAAGTTTGAGCCATCTAAAACATAGGAGTTACCTTCTTGTTCTAAGCCATGGAAATCTAAAATCAGGAGAAGTAGTGTATCCACCACTTCCACACCCTCTAAACTAGAGGAGGAGGTTTCAAAAGGAAAGAAGGTTGCTCAAAAGAAGAAAAATAAAAATGCCCCAAAAAAGAAGGGTATTAAAAAGGAAAAGAGGGAAGTTGAAGTAAAGATACTTACAACCAGACATTTTGGTAGGATCAGGTGACAAAATGCTACAAAGGAGGGTATAACAGAACCTGAGGAAGAAGAGGAGAGTAGAGAACAATCCCAAGGAAATCAACACCAAGAAGAACATCAATAGGAGAATGTTACGATTGTAGAGACTGATTTTGAACTAGGAGGGGATGCCTATGGTGATATGAATGCACCTATGAAAAAGAGAAGTTATGTGATAATGACTTCAAATTATAAATCATAGGATTTATCTACTACAAATAAATTAAGAACAGAAGCTCCAAATAGCCCCATATATGGAGATTATGGAGGGAATGAGTAGTTTGAAGATAGAGAAGAATTTTACCTTGAGGAGAGAAATGTGAGGCAAGAACTTTAGGAAGCACTAGATAGTATTAAACAACTAGAGGAGTTGGTGAAAAACTATGAGAAAAAGGATAAAGAAAGGGAAGTAAAAATGTAGGACATGGAGGAGAAACTACAATTGTATGTTCATGGTGCTAAGTTATATTTGCTAGCACAATTGGTTGTCACTAAGATAGGAGAAAAGGAAATGGCTATCCCAAGTGAGAGACACCCTCCTCTTAAAACACTCGATTATCACACAACTTTCTCTCTAGGCTACCAATCATGGAGTGTAACTAATGAGCTTGCAAAGGAAAAAGAACAATGGAAGAAGGAAAAGGAGAGATATATGCAAGAATTAGAAAAGAAAGAAATGGAATTGAATAAGTTAGCAGTTTGATTGGAAGAAATTGTAGATAAGGCTGCACAAATTTTCAAGTGCGGGCCTCTACCCAAGACATGCATTTTTTCTACAAGAAAGGTTCTTGTGTTTTCAATTTTATAGATAATTAGCAAACAATCTGCTGCCATGAGTCAATCGGATGAGTTTCTTAAAAAAAAAAACCTCCACATTAGAAGACCAAGATCAATTATGTGAATTTTATCTGCACAATTATGCGATTCATGATGAAACAAAATGGAACCCCTTAATGTTTATGGGGGATCTTCAAGTCAGAACACTTATCTCTTACTATAGGAATGAACAACTTGGAGGAGAAATTATGAAAGAATATGATGAAAAAGAGAAATCTATTGCACTTCCAGTAAGAAGAGAGGCTAAGGATTCAGAAGCAATTATTGGTGAGTGGTTGAAACTTCCTAGGCAATAAGGAGTTAGCAAGAAAATAATGAAACTTTGGAAGGAAGACTATGAGAGAATGAAAGTTCTAGTTGTAGGTATTGTACACATTGTTATAAGTATGCGAAAAATTGATGGAACGAACTAACACCTAAATTGCAGAAGAAGGAGCCACATTCTATGTAAAACTTTACTACTATGCTCCAGAGGGTGAAAAAATATATGGCAACCAATATTAATAGAGGATATCATTGGATACCCCTCACATTTCAACCACCTTTTCTCCTTTGTCCAATTCCAAATTGGACTAGAGATAAAAGTGATGAATCTGAAATGGAAGGGGCTATCAGAATGAACTAGCTTTCAGCATACCAAGGGTTTTTCTCTACAACAAGATCAAGGTGCTCATACAGTCATGGACCTAAGGAAAATTTCTCTATAGTATAATCAAGACCCTTAGTATTTTGCTTGGGGACAAGCAAAAAGTTAAGTTGGGGGAAAATGATAGGTCTAGAAAATAGCTTGTTTTTTGTTGGTTTTATGTAGACTTTAAGATAATTTTAACATACTTTCTAAACAATATTCCATATCATATAATTCTTTTTATATCCATTATGCAAACCTAATCCCAAAACCATGGTGATGGAATTATGGTTTAATATATTAGCATTAAATGGTTTATATGAATATGTGTATGGGAATGTTGATCAAATGCTATGTTTAATTATGATGGTTATCCTTGTGAACGTGTTTTATGAAAATAACTTGTTTGCAGCTAAAGGAGGAACCATGATACACAACAGTTGCAAAATGAACCTATAGCAAGAGGTATGTTGGACACCAAAATAGGGGAAACTGTAGAAATAATTGAACATGATGATCATTGGTTGAAGGTATTTAATGAATATAGAACACATTTTATTATAATCAATTAATAAACACTGAAAAAGAGGTCTTTCTTACATAGGACTTTGACAGATGGGCATACAATTGCATACATTTTGTTTTGATATATTTCTAGTTTTAATATGATTTTCTTTCATTTTCAGTTATAGGTTGAATAATTCCAAGTCTTAAATCCATGCTCTAAATATTGAGTGGAGTTAATGATTTTGGTTAAGTTGTTTCTTTCAATAAAGATTCCCTCAATTTGTATATAACTTCTCGTTGAATCCATAGGTTAGTTAGTTGGTTTTTTGTAGTTTTATGTTATCTATTATTTTTAGTTTGAAACATGAATCTACAGAATGATTGAGTACAATTTGTACAAGAATATTTTGTAATCTTTCATCTTATGCAATAAATGGAGATAAATTCATGGATTATGTGAAATCTATTAGTTAGATTGAGTTTAGTTAATTTGGAATAGTTACTTGAGTAGGCCACTCAAGGTATTGTTCTTCACTTCACCTTTCAGTTATTTATTTTTGTTAATAGTTGTTATTAGTTTATTATTGTTCATAAATCATATACAAGTTAATTGAGATTTTATTTCTTACTTATTATGAATGAATTCTTAGGAACATGCATGTAATGGTTATTAGTAACACTCTAGAGGATAGTTTAGTTGAGTCATTAGTCTCTATCAATTTTTTAGTTAACATAGTTTCATTTCATTAGCAATAGTTTGGTCACAACCTTTACTATAGGTATTTGTAGCAACTAATTTCAGTTTATATTTTTATTCTCTTACAGTTTTGTGAAATTCCAACAATTAGAATGACTTTGGTAGGATATTTTAAGTAGTTTGAGTCCATGAAGGCATATATAATGTTGCACCATCATAAGATTGCACGCCTTGTTTGATGATTTAATGTAGTATTAAGCAGTGTCAAGTGGACTATTCAGTTAGTTGACCCTCTGAATTGAGTGGATTCCACCAAGTTTACAAAACATTAGCTTAGACTCTACAATTTGCATTTCATTTATCTTTCCAATCCCTATCTCGGTGGTGAACCCCTCATTAGTTTACAATTAGACCTAAGGATATCCCTATTACAAGATCTCTTTCCCCTTTGCATACTTTAGATTGAGATCTTTAGGGTTTCCCTTCAATGAGATAATTGGAAAGTGGGTTTTTCTTGTGTCCTAAACCATATGAAAGTGAATCCTTTTTTTGTTGTTTCATTTTAGTGAACCTACATTTAGAACATCATAATTCTGATTTGGAGTGCATAATCATCCTAGATCTTTTTTTCATTAACATTGCATTAGGGTTTACACTAGTTAATTGGCATTCTAGGGTTTCTAATTTTGTATTAATTAAATTGAATATAGGTTGTATTTTTGCATCTCAATCATTGAAAATCATATAATATCTACATTTACACTTATATTACAAATCGTACAACATAAAAAGCATAAAAATTAATTGAAATTTCTTCAAAAAATTTGAAAAAAATCTTCACTCAGACTCATACACCCATCTAGGTGATTTAGTCCTAGTGCAGATTATGCACTGCATTTTCAAAAATCTAAAACATTGTTTTTGAGCTTTCGTTTGTTGTTGATAACTTTCTATTTCAGTTTACATAGTTTCTGTTACATTCAAAATATTAGAATTAGTATAATTTACATTTATTACCATTGTGGATAGAATTAGATTCTTGTATTTTTCATTTTCAGCATTAGTTCATAGTTCAATTAGATTAGATTACATTTGGAATTCATTAGAAAACAAAATCAAAAACACCTACAAATACATAAACCACTTGGAGAAAGTATTGTTATTTGACTATGTCAAATCTCTTTTTCCAAGTTAACCTAACCCTCAAGCCTTTTAGTAGTGATGACTTTGACATGTTAGATGAATCCATCGATTATTTCATCTCACAAATTTCATCCACTAAGGCTTGTCTTTACAAACCAAAGCCAAGAGATGTTAATGTGATTCAACCTCAACTTATCCTTTACCCACCTTCAAACAAACCTCAAACTCTAAACAACCTTGTTTACACTCTTCAACCACCTAAGAACAATTTTTTGGAGTAATCAAGTCATAATACCATTTCTCATACATATAATGTTAGGTTTTCAATGGCAGATATCTAAAAGCTAAATGCAGATTTTATCAAATAAACCAGAAGTAAAACACACAGAAAAATAACACAGAGAATTTAACGTGGTTCACCCAATGTGGGCTACATCCACCAAACCGCAGCCATCCAATGATATTATTAACCAGTGCAAAACTCTATTACAATATCGCGAATAATCACCTGTTTCTTTTAATACTATAACTCTATCCCAAACCCTTTATAAATTAGGGTTATACAAAATCGGGGTTTTTTTCCTTTTTATGATTTTTCCCTTTTTTGATAATTTCGCGAAAAAGCAGGACAAAAAATTTTCTCGGGGGCTACCGCCCCAGAACCCCCGCCCGGGGCCCGGCCCAGCCCCGGACCTCGAAAAGGATACATGAAGAGTGTACAGTATAGAATGATCAGTCACCACATACCAACAATCTCCCACTTGGAGACTGATCAAGCTCCACACCTAAACAATCTCCCACTTGGAGACTGAACCTGGACGACACCGCTGCACTTACAGCTCCCACTAGAAATAAGCACCTTGGACCCTGCTGCTTTCTTATACTTTAATTCAACCTTGAAGGCCAACTAAAGCTGAAGAGGAGCTCAACTTCTCCCTTATCACTACCTTAGTAAACATATCTGCTGGATTTACATCTGTATGTATCTTTTCTAGCTTTACCTGTCCATCCTCCAACACTGACCGAATGAAATGATACCTCAACTGTATGTGTTTGGTTTTAGAGTGCAAGGCATAATTCTTTGCAAGATGTATAGCACTCTGGCTATTTGTGAACAAGTAATTTTTAGCCTGTTGTTTTCCCAACTCTTCCATGAAAAATTGCATCCATATCATCTCCTTTGTTGCCTCTGTTGCAGCCACATACTCTGCCTCTGTGGTGGATAAAGCAACCACCTTTTGCAATCGAGATATCCAACTTACTGCTGTCCCACCAACGGTAAATACATAACCTGTGGTACTCCGCCTAGTATCAATATCCCCTGCCAGATCTGAGTCAACATAGCCTTTTAAATCTGTATTAGAGCCCTCAAAACATAAATGTTTATCTGGTGTACCTCTCAAATACCTGAGAATCCATTTCACTGCATTCCAATGCTCAATTCCTGGATTACTCATATACCGGCTAACAACTCCTACAGCATGTGCAATATCTGGTCTCGTGCATACCATGGCATACATTAAACTACCTACAGCTGAAGCATATGGTACCTTGGACATTTTTTCTTCCTCCTCTTGTGTCTTTGGACACATATCCTTAGTCAATTTTACATGACTGGGCAAAGGTGTGCTGACAGCTTTTGCATTCTCCATATGAAATCTCTGCAACACCTTTTTAACATAATCAACCTGAGATAAAAACAATTTCATGTTTTTCCTATCTCTTGTAATCTTCATACCAAGGATTTGTTTTGCTGCCCCCAAATCCTTCATAGCAAATGAATTTGCTAATTGTTGTTTTAACTCCTTTATGTGATCCATGTTAGACCCCGCTACAAGCATATCATCAACATATAAACATAAAATAATGTAGCTATCTTCACCTAGCATCTTAAAATAAACACAATGGTCTGAATTACACCTGTTATAACCTTGCTCAGCCATAAAACTATCAAATTTAAGATACCATTGTCGAGGTGCTTGCTTCAAGCCATATAAGCTTTTCTTCAATCTGCACACTAGTTTCTCCTTACCTTTGACCTCAAATCCTTGTGGCTGTTCCATATAAATTTCCTCTTCCAAATCACCATGGAGAAAGGCAGTTTTAACATCAAGCTGTTCTAAATGCAAATCTTCAACAGCCACAATACTTAACACAGTACGAATAGAGGTCATTTTAACAATTGGAGAAAATATTTCATCAAAATCAATACCCTGTTTCTGTGCAAATCCCTTTACAACTAATCTAGATTTAAATCTTTTCTTACCTCCATCCTCCTCTTTCATCCTATAAACCCATTTGTTTGCTAAAGCCTTTTTACCTGCAGGCAACTTGCATAATTTCCAAGTCTAATTTTTCAGCAAGGAGTCCATTTCTTCTTCCATTCCATGCTCCCATTGAACCTTGGTATCCACCTGCATAGCTTCATGATAACATTCTGGTTCACCAGCATCAGTTAATAGAATATAGTATAAAGAGGGAGAAAATCTTTCTGGAGGTCTACTTAACCTTGAAGATTGCCTAACATTCACTGGAGCTTGTGGTATTTCTTGTTGTTGCTATTGCGGAGCATGAGGAACCACTGGAACATTGGTGTTTGTAATATCATCCAGCACTCCATAATCCTATTCTTTCTTCTCATGCTACTGCAATAGATCTTTGTACAACATTTTCTCATTGAATATGGCATCCCTGCTTCTCACAATTTTCTTATTTTCAAAATCCCAAAGCCTATAACCAAATTCATCTATGCCATATCCAACAAATATACATTTCTTTGATTTTGCATCAAGCTTGGTTCTATTTTCAAAATCTATATGTGCAAATGCTTCACAACCGAAGGTTTTCAGAAAAGAATAACTTACCTTCTTACCTTTCCATGCTTCCTCTGGAATACCACAACCCAAAGGATTAGAAGGACCTCTATTAATTAAATAAACAGCAGTATTTACAGCCTTTGCCCACATGTTTAAAGGCAACCCAACATGCAATCTCATAGTTCGTGCACGCTCCATTATTGTTCTGTTCATACGCTCAGCCACTCCATTTTCCTGTGGAGTCCTTGGAACTGTTTTCTTCCTATGAATACCATTAGAGGAACAATAATATTCAAACTCTTTGCTGCAATACTCACCACCATTATCAGATCTGAGACATTTCAATTTTTTACCTGTCTCATTCTCAACCAAGCTTCTCCATTTTTTAAAAGTTTCAAATACATCAGATTTCTTCCTAATGAAATAAATCCATACCTTCCTAGTTGCATCATCGATGAATGTGACATAATAATGAGAGCCACCGAGAGAAGATACCTGAGCTGGTCCCCATACATCCGTATGCACAAGCTCCAATTTCTCATCCTTCTTTTGTTTCCCATCCTTGAGAAAACTAACTCTCTTTTGTTTGCCATACACACAACTTTCACAAAAATCCATGTTAACACATTTTAGACCTGGTAAAGCATTCTTTGAATGAAGTAATTTCATACCTTTTGCACTCATGTGACCAAGTCTGTTATGCCATAATGCTGATTCAGAATTCGCAGCAACTATCTGATTTTCTTCCTGTTGAACTGCAACAACTAATTGATTTTTATTTGCAATAGCTAAAGTAGAAGGAACAGTATGACCTGTACAAAGATATAAGGTGCCTACTTTCACACCTTTTTCTATCACTAAGGCACCTTTTGTAACCTTCCAATTTTTATCACTAAATGTAACAACACAACCTTCATCATCTAGTTGCCTTGCTGAAATTAAATTTCTTTTTAGCTTTGGAACGTGCCTTACCTCATGTAGTAGCCAATGATTCCCATTCTGCAACTTAATATTGATGCTTCCCTTTCCAACAATTTGACAGGGTTCATTATCTCCCAAATAAACCATCCCAAAATCCCCTTGGACATAATCAAGAAAATAATTTCTATGGGGCGTAGCATGAAATGAAGCCCCTGAATCTAATACCCAAGAATCATCAACATTGTCAAGAGAAAGAATCAAAGCATCCTCATCAGATTTATTACTTACCACATTTTCCTTTTATTTCCTTCCTTTTCGTCTCCTTCTTTATTTTTTCGAGACCAACAATCTTTCTTTAAATGACTTGGCTTACCACAGTACCAGCAATCCCTCTTGTCTCTAGATTGGGACCTTCTGTAACTTGATTTTCCTCATGACTTCCCACGACTTCCATAATTGTTTCTTCTCTCCTTTGTTCTACCCCTGCTTTCTGCATTCAAAACACTGCCTGATGTGGATGTTCCACCTGAGCTTTTCCTACGAATTTCCTCGCTCAAAATAACACCAACAACATCATCAAATTTCAATGTATTTGAACCAGAAACAGAATTGCTAACAGCCATTACCAAGCTATTCCAGCTTTCAGGCAAAGAACATAGAATCAAAAGAGCCCTAACTTCTTCATCAAAGTTTACTTTTACAGAAGTTAATTGACTGGTAATTGTATTGAACTCATTTAAATGATCAGTAACTGATCCACCTTCTACCATTTTCATATTAAATAAACGCTTCATAAGAAATACCTTATTCGAAGCGGAAGGCTTTTCATACAACTTTGCTAGGGTTTCCATCAACTCTAGAGTTGTCTTTGCTGTTGTGATATTGAACGCCACCGATTGTGCCAGGCATAAGCGAATACTGCCAAGTGCCTTTCTGTCTAAAATATCCCAGTCCTCATCCGTCATTGCTGTGGGTTTCTTGGTTTTCCCTTCCAATGGCCGCCATAAATCCTTCTGATAGAGATAGTCCTCCATCTGCATCTTCCATAACTGATAGTTCTACCCATTGAACTTATCAACCTTCATCTTACCCTCATCTGCCATTGCTCCCACTTAACCGTGAGACTCCTACTCAACCGTGAGACTTTCCTGCAAATGATAATCGAAAACAACTCGCTCTAATACCACTGTTAGGTTTTCAATGGCAGATATCTAAAAGCTAAATGCAGATTTTATCAAATAAACCAGAAGTAAAACACACAGAAAAATAACACAGAGAATTTAACGTGGTTCACCCAATGTGGGCTACATCCACCAAACCGCAGCCATCCAATGATATTATTAACCAGTGCAAAACCCTATTACAATATTGCGAATAATCGCTTGTTTCTTTTAATACTGTAACTCTATCCCAAACCCTTTATAAATTAGGGTTATACAATATAGTATAGAATGATCAGTCGCCACATACCAACATATAACACTAGAAACAATCCATAACCAACTACAACACCTTTACCTTTTCCTAATCATATCTTGCCTAGTGCTCCTCATTTTCCTTCACATAGTGGGAAGGAGTATGATATTGTTGGAAAACTTAAGAATACTCTTGCAAAGATTTCCTTATGGGACCTAATTCAAAATTTACCTAATTATCACACTATGCTTCAAACAACCTTACAACAAATAGTGGTTCCCCTTGGTCCAAGCATGAATGATGTAGTAGCCCTAATACAAGAAATGAATACTATTAATATAGACATTACCTTTCATCAACATGAGCTACCTCCTATGGAGTTGAGAAAGAAACATGATTCCTTCATGATAATAGCTAGTTTTAATAAAATTATAATAAAAAGAACCCTTGTCAATAATGGCTCTACTCTTATTATGCATAGTGTGAATCTTCTAGATAGACTTGGAATGGATAGCTCAAAAATTGAACCTGATTCCTTATCAATTCAAGGGTTTGACAATGTAGGAAAGCAACTGCTCGGTGTGATTACTTTACCTATTATAGTTATAAATACTACCTTACAAACTCCTATTCATGTTATGCCTCATTATCTTTCATAAAATCTTCTTTTAGGAAGATCTTGGATTCATGAGATGCATGTGGTGCCTTCCACTTGTCATCATATCATGAAGTATTTCTATAACAACAAGGTATACCACGTTGAAATAGACCCTAAGCCTGAAAGTTCCTTACAAGTTGAAATAGGAACAACAAGTCCTTTAAACACATTAATTCCAACATCAAACATAGAACCTAGGAAAGAATAAATAAAATAGATGGAAATAGTGCCAAAATTACTAGATGATTATTGGGGTTCCTTAGAGTTCACACCCTCATTTATGGGAGAGTACATTATCACAAATAAAGAAGATGAAAAGAAAAAATAACCAATGGTGATTTCAATGCAAAATTCGGGAGAGCAAGCATCTACCTCATCTACTCTAGAAGAAGACACAAGCTATACAACAAACATTGATGAGATAGATTATCAACAATCACCAAACCCAAAAGAAATGGAATGTATTTATGGAAAAGGCTATGAGTTCATGAAACAACTTGGTTGTAGTGGAAAAGGATGTGGGAAGAAAGAACAAGGTATTTGTGTTCCTATAGAACCTAATATGAAAGAAACAAAAAATTGTTTTGGATATTGTCCTTCTAGGATTATGCAAGCAACGAAAAGACCCTCGCTAAACATCAACACAATCATGTGTAATACTAAAAAAAATATCACCTTGAAGCATCCAAAATTTGTTGATACAACTTGTGAAGCATCATTAGAGTTTTTTTAAGATGATGAAGCCTTGAAAGAAATGATAGGAGTGTATGAAAAACCATTTACTCCTAAAAAAAAATGGGTTACAAGTGCTATGATTAGTACCAATAAAAAATCCAAAGAAGAAGAAAGTAGTGAGATTGACATGAACAAAGAAGAATAAAACCCTAAATTTCCAAAACAAAATGAACTTCCTTTGGGAGATACCATAAACATACTGATGGATATTAACAATGAAGAAAAAGTGATTAATATAGGAAATTTCCTTGATGATGAAGAACAAGAGAACCATGCAACTTTAATTCATGACTTTCCTAAACTTTTCACTTGGAATTATTCAGATATGTCGGGAATCGACCCTAAGATTCTAACACACAATATGGTCCTTGTTGACAATGCTAAACCTATTAGATAATAGATTTGAAAGATGAACCCTAAGATAGCCTAATTACTTAAGGTCGGGATTGAAAAGCTCCTTGAAGTTGGTTTTATAATTTACCTATATATTATTGTCCTTGGATCTCAAACATTTTCACAATCACAAAACTGGACAATCATATTAGAATATGTACGGACTTTCATGATTTAAATAAAGCATCTCTAAAAGATGACTTTCCCCTTCCTAATATTGACATGATGGTAGATTTGACTATAGGACATGCTTTGTTGTCATTTATGGATGGATTTTTGGGATATAATCAAATCTTTATTAACCATCAAGACCAATATAAAATAGTATTTACAATAGCTTGGGGAACATTTTGTTGGGTGATGATTCCTTTTGGATTGAAGAATGCAGGGGAAACATATCAATGAGCTATGACATTTATATTTCATGATTACATATATAATATTTTGGAGCATTATGTTGATGATATTTTAGCCAAATCTTTAACCAAACAAGACAATGTAAACATCCTTTAGAAAATATTTGAGCAAATACAAAATTACAACATGAGATTAAATCTGAAAAAAGTGTGTCTTTAGTGTAGATAGTGGAATTTTTTTAGGTTTTATTGTATCTCACAGAGACATTGAGGTGGACACAAAGAAAATTGATGTTATAGTTAACATGCGATCTCCTAGAAACATTTCTCAATTACACACCTTACAAGGAAGAATTTAGGCTATTTGACGTTTCATAGCATCCTTAGCAGATTGAACGCTACCATTCACACATCTCCTTAAGAAATATGTTCAATTTAATTGGAATGATGATTGTAAATAGGATTTTGAGAGTCTAAAGGATTATCTTGTCACTCCACCTATATTATAACCTGCTACATAGAACAAACCATTCATCCTATATACTATAGCATCAACCCATGCTTTTACAACATTGTTGGCTCAACAAGATGAAAATCGTAAATAACGTCTTGTTTATTATATTAGCCAAACTTTGATCGATTATGAGAAATGATACACAATGATAGAAAAATAATGCTTGGTTATTGTATTCTCTACAAGTAAACTGGGACATTACTTACTAAATGTTGAAATACATGTGATGACAAAATTTGATCCTTTAAGACATCTTTTCACTAAACCAGATTTATCAGGATGCTTAGCTAAGTGGGTGATGTTTTGAACTAGGTTTGACCTTAAATTTATTTCACAAAAATCAATTAAAGACCAAGCCTTGATCAACCAACTAGCTAATGCTCCTTCTCCTCTAGCAGTGCCTCAATGATTCATTCCCTAACGATAATGTCTTCAAAATTGAACCTAATACATGGGAATAATATTTTGATGGATCTAAGTGTAGAAACAACACTGTCGAGTATGAAGCATTGCTCATTGGGTTGCACACTACTTTAATTATGGGTGATAGATACATAAAGATATTTGGTGATTCACAATTGGTTATTAAACAAATAAACAGAACATATCAAGTGAAACATGAAAAATTATCAAAATACAAGGATCTTACAATGACATTATTAGAGAAGTTTGAATCATTTACCATTGACAACATCCCTTCAAAGGATAATAGGAATGCAGATGCAATGGAAAGTGTGGCTTCCCATATATCTCCTCAAGATGCGTTAAAAGAATTCATATTCATCGTGCATACAGTTATGAAACCATCAATCAAGGATAAAATAGAAGAAGTATTATCAACAATCATGAAAGACTCAAGTGAGTGGTATGATCCGACATTTAATTATTCCAAAGATGGTACCTATCCTGAGTTGACAACTAAGAACATCTGAGCCCATCTTCGAAAACTTGCATCTAAGTATATAATTCTCACCAATGTGTTGTATCGAAGTTCATTTGATGATCTCTTACTTAGATGCCTTAAAAAATCTAAAATCCCCATAGCACTTGAACAAGCTCATGCACACTAGTATAGAAACAACAATAAACTATTGAAAAAACTACTAAAATTTGCTTATAAATGACTACAGTTGGTCACATGACCACCAGTAGTTTATTTCCAGTCATATAAAATGTGACCAGATTGATGACTAAACCATTTTTAGTCATTTATTAGTTGTTTTGATTAATTGATTTGGTAGTATATTTAGTCATTGATTTAGTCATTCATTGTTGTGATCTGGTCACTTGTTTAGTCACTTTTTTTCCACTGATATATTTAGTCGTTGATTTAGTCATTGATTGTTGTAATCTGGTCACTTATTTATTCACTTTTTATTTGCTGATATATTTAACTAGTCACATATTTAGTTGCTTATGTATTCATTGATTGTTGTAATTTGATAGTACATATTTAGTCATTTTTATTCACTAATTTCACTAGTCATATATTTAGTCATATTTATTCATTGTTCACTGATTTTTGTCAATTGGTAGTATATTTAGTTAGTTTCATTATTAATTGATGTCAATTAGTAGTAGATTTAGTCATTTTAATTGACTGATATTTGAGGATTTAAGCATAAAAAATAAAAATACACATCAAGCACACAATAAGACAACCATTAAGAAGGAAAAATTGGTGAACTTCATTAATAAGAGAAAGGTGTTCTAGTTACAACTTACAGATAGAGTATTACAATTGTTATTTTTAGTCACAAGACTAAAAATATGAGCTACAATATTGCAAAGAAATGACTGCAAGAAAGAAACTTCTCCAAAATACTTTTGCAATGATGGAAACACATGCTTGAAGCCCTTCAATGCGAGCACATGCCCCTTTCATCTCTTAAAACTTCTACAATGTGGGAAATATTCTTGGAGAAAGTTGTAACGTGTAGAATCCAAGGAGAGTGTTGATTATGTCCCATTAATGAAGCTCTCTCCTTCAATGCATTCAAGAATAACCCAGCTAGAGTATTTCTTCCTTTATATGTAATGTGCCATCTGATATGAGCAACAAGGTGCTACCTTTTCTGTCATGAATGAAGCTCTACCTCAATACAACCAACAAAATTAATATCAATCTCAATTCAGAAAGAATAAAAGTGCATTATATATTGAAAGTTTACAAAAGAAACTCCAAACACAACAAAAAGATAAATCAATTAAAAAATTGTAGCCTTGTCAAAAAAATTCTTAAACAAAGTGTTCAACATACACCTAAAATATGCATATTGAACCCTTGATTTCAAAACTTTGTTCAAATTTTAAGAAGGTGATCATATGCTCATATTATAGAATGAAGTTGAAATTATAGAATGAAGGCTATCAACACTTTTTAGACTAGAACAACATTATCAATAGAAATTTCCTAGAAACCAAGCCCAAGAATGCCATCAGACTTAATTAGACAATAAAAATGTCAACCCTAGTTCATGTGTTGTCTGAGTAAAGACCTACACCATGGAAGAATTCATTCATAAATTCCAAATTAAGTTGATGAGAAAATATCTTTGGTATCCAACTGGAAAGCCTTAACATCCAAAAATTACTAACCTGATATTTCAAAACACGTTTCCCAACTGTGACATCATCTTTACTTAAGAAACCATATATTGATCCACTACCATATTGAATCTCACGAGATTCTCCTTCACAAACAAAAAATGATACATATTAATTTTTTACCAACTTCCTTAATATCCCCATGTAAGCAAACTAAACTAAGTGAGGTTGAGGGTTTGAAGTAGAGTACCATCTTCTTGGTATGTGATTGACTTTGATGACTCATCTTCTTTGTATGCGCTTGACTTTGATGACTTGTATCTTGAATGAAAATAGCAAGCAAATTGCACTGTAAAATCATTGTTACAAAAATAACCACAAAATCCTCTTTAATTAAAATAATCCTTCTAGATATTTCAGTTAATTTCTAAGAGAGCTAATTTCACTATCGAAACAGCCATCAATCTATTTACTGTATATAATTTCTCAAAATTTAGAATTTGAATGTAATGAAACTAACCATAATTACCAAAGATTTGACACAAAAATGTAGTACAAAATGAATTGTTTGACAAAATTCCTCAAAGAGATGTCATCTCATGGAATGAAATGATATGATTTCAGAATGTGCACAAAATAGATTTTGCAAGGAAGCTCTCAAAATATTTGAATTAATGAAGCACTTTGGAACACCAACATTGTAATTTTTTCTTGTGTTCTAGATGCATGCAGTCATACATGTTTAGTGGATGAGGGCTTCACAAACTTCACACATCAATAACCCTTATTTCATTACATATATAGTTGATCATTAGGTGTGCATGGTTGACCTTCTTGCCCATGTTGGCTATCTTGAGGACACCCTAAACATTATTACTGAGATGCCAATTCAACCTTTGGTTCATATGGATCATATATGAATTAAGGCTGAGTATGCCAACAACACTACTTTTTTAGTTGGATCCTAAAAATGTTTCAACTTATGTTCTTCTCTAAAAGATTTGTGTAGAAGTGGGTAGGTGTGGTGAGGTTCAAATAGTAAGGAGATTGATGAAAGATAGAGGAATTAAAAATATCCCTACATGTAGTTGGATTGAAGGGAATAAATGGGTACATGCTTTTTGTGTAGGAAATAGATCACATCCACAAACATGGGATATCTATGAAAAATTGGAGAAATTGTCTTGGCAAATGAAGGCAACAGGGTATTTCCAGATTCAAGACTTTTGCTTAATATTGTGGAATAGAATAAAAAATAATCATTTATCTTCCACCATAGTGAAAATTTATCAATTACATTTGGTTTATTAAACATTTCCCTTGGTACAACTATTAGAGTTGTTAAGAACCTTCGAGTATGTTCTGATTTTCACATTGCATCAAAATTCATCTCCAAGATTGTTGCAAGAGAAATTGTTCTAAGAGATGTGAACCATTTCCATCATTTTAAACAAGGACAATGTTCTTGTGGAGAATATTGGTGATGATAAATGAAACAATATAATAAATAGTCTTACACTATAATAATGTGCACTACATTTGATATCAAGTAATAACAAAGGGACATTCATCAAAGCTACACAATAGGGATTTTTTTGATATATGTTGTAGTCACAAGTGCCTTGCTAGACATACATGAAAATGTGGAAGCAATATACACAAGGCAAGAAAACTATTTCAAAAAAAGAATCAAATAAATGTGATATTTCTTTTCATATTTTTAACACAATATCGCACCATTTTGACATGATCCTTGTGGTGATGCGGTTTGTTACCACTACATCACACCGTTATTGATCGGTCTTCGCAGTAATGCAGGATGCTACCGCTACACCACACTGTTATTGCTTGGCCTTCATGGTAATGTGGGATGTCACTACTACACTGCATTGTGTCTTCTTGGCTCTTGTGGGGATGCGAGAGAAGTATTTGAGTTATCATCATACTGCACATTTATTGCTTGGCCTTTGCGGTAATGCGAGATGTTACCGCTACACTGCATCGTGTCTTCTTAGCTCTTGCGGTATGACGGTATTATAAAACTTGTCATGACCATCTACTACCTTGAAAAAATAGTCTTATGAAACTATCATATAGGGATGACAATTCCAAGAAACATGGCAATGGTTACAACAATAAATAGTTAACTAGAAACCATAAATTTTCAATGCATAATGGAGAATATACAGAGAGTTTAAGTCAGTGAGAAAACATCCTTAAAGAATTTTCATCAAAATTATGACAATTTGAGAGTTTGTAGTAGAAGATCATATACCCTCAAAGATCTAACAGTCATAATAGACCTAATGATAGCCTTCAGAGTCATAAGTATAAATTCAAAACAAAATATATATAAGAGAATGAAAATACACTAAGATGGAAGGGCGGTTGGTAGAGTTGAATAATCAGACCTATAATGAGAAGGTAGGGAGAACAAAGTAATTTGCAGTCAAGAGCATCATGGTAGTTTCTCAGGTGACTATATTTGGGCAAGGAGATGACTTAGTGACAACATTACCATCAAAACAATAAGGATACTCTAAACCCTACCAAACCCTAGGGTCTTTTTCATCACCTTGTAGAGATCTCAAACATGCATGAAAATATTTCACAGAGACTAAATTCATCTCTATTTTTTATGATCACGAGAAGTAACAAAAAGTAAATTAAAAAAAAAAGATTTGCAAGTGATGAAAAGAAGTACATGGGAATTATAGTATGTTGAATTTATTTATTTTTTAACAAACTTAACCATTAACTATCCAATACAATCTAAAAAAATACAAATATTCAATGAAATATTATGATTAAAAAAATGATAATTTCAACAGTTATCTTAAGGTAGACAAAAAAAATTACAAGTGAAAAATAACACCCTTAGATTATTCTGAACAAATAACATTTTCATTAGCATCATTTTCAAACAGTAGTTTTTTAGATCCGTCCAGTTGTACAAAAATCAAATCAAATCTGCAATGATCTCAAAGATCTAAAGGTTTAAAAATCTAATATTTTTAGATCTATTCTTGAGTGTATCCTGCAAACTTCATCATAGAAGGGTGGGTCATCACCTCATTTAGACCTAGATGTGGAACTTCCTTTGTTGTTTCCATAGAATCCAAAATAGGCCTAACAAATGTTGGAAGAAATAACCCTGTAAACAAACAAAAGGAAAAGCTAAATCAATAGTAATTTACTAATTTCCATTCAACTTCTTTGTAATCATTTTAAGTACTTGATTCTATTGTACTTTGAAGATTTATAATATGAAGTTTAGCTATTCAAATAGCTTAAATAATTTTAAGTTATAAAACTGATAAATAGGCTTTAGCAATTCAAAAAAATCCACTTCTAAAATTTTAAATATCTTTCCTATATCTATTTATTGTTGTTAGAGAGTTGCAAACTGTGAATTGTCCTCTCTCCTATAGGACTGAGAAAAGAATAACACTATCAAACAGTGATTGAATCATAATAAACAGTCCAAAAACAATGAAAGTTACTTTCAAATGGTGACAAAGATCTATCCTCTAAGTCATTTGCACATGGTGATTGAGAACATAGTGAGTAAGGAGTAAAAGAGCACAAGATCATAGCACTGCAAAATGGTCATGAGTTATGCAATGAAATTCACTATTCTTTTGACCACAAAGGAGATCGAGATAATAACCAACATACTGATTTGCATAGATAATGTTCATGGAGTGCAAACTTCCTTACAAAGAAATTAACACAGTAGAGTTTGAAAGGAATTGAACCTATTATTTTATGTTGATATGGATATGTTCTAGTATGTAGTTAATTAATGTAGCATTATAGATAAGATAAATATTTTTTCATGTACCATTGTTTGAAATTTTAAATTTCTATACCTTATTCTAGGAGAAAATCATAGGGGGAGTTTATACATAAGACACCATTATTTTAAATTCAAAATTGTTGGCTCTTTCACAATTGGTTGCTTCATTTATTTGATCTAAGACAACCTGTTGTATAGAAGATTCTCTCAAAATCACAGTAAAATCCTTTATTCTGGGATGACTATTTAGAATCTTTCTCATCATAGCAATGAACAAAAGCATCAGTCATTAACCTAAACTTTGCAAGAGTTTCATCAAATTCTACTTTTCCACTCTCTTTTCCATTCTGAATTTTATTCCCAATTCCATCCATGAAGAACTTCCTCATCCTATAGATCCTTCTATTAGCCATAACTTTACCGGGTTTCGAGGATAACTTTGAGTTTTTACGCAAGCAACAATTGACAAAATTTGGCCTAATTCTGATAAGAGTGAATTTGGTCAATTGTTGCTTGGGTAAAAACTAGAAGCTATCCTTGACACTTGGTAAATTTGTGGCTAATAGTAGGATCTACAGGCTAAGGAAGTTCTTCATAGGTGAAATTGGGAATAAAATTTAGAATGGAAAAGAGAGTGGAAAAGTAGAATTTGATGAAACTCTTGTAAAGTTTAGGTTAATGATTGATGCTTTTTTTCATTGTTATGATGGGAAATATTTTAAACAGTCATCCTAAAATAAAGGATTTTACTGTGATTTTGAGAGCATCTTCTATATAGTGGGTTCTCTTAGACCAAATAAATGAAGCAAACAATTGTGAAAGAGCCAACAATTTTGAATTTGAAACAAATGTTGTCTTATGTATAGACTCCCCCTATGATTTTTTCCTAGAATAAGGTATAGCAATTTAAAATTTCAAAGAATGGTACATGAACAACTATTTAGCCTATTTGTTATGCTACAAAAATTAACTACAAGCTATAAAGTATCCATATCAACATACTAAGTGCAATTCACCTCAAACTTTGTTGTAGCTGAGTACGAAAGTACTTGGGCTTCAAGTTTTTCTAGATGGAACCTATAGTAGAAAAGTGTAGTCTCCATCTGAAGGAACCATCTTCGAAGCTCTTCCCTAAAATGAGGGTTGAAAACATTAGAACAAAATAAATACCATAATTCTAAAGTAACAATTTGTATCAAGCCAAATGTCAAAAAGTATAATTAAAAAGACAAATCCTTACAATTGGACCTCAAATTCGACCAAGAGGATTTATGATTTTATCTTTAGAATGTAGGAACTTTCTCTATCGGAGCTTCACAACCTCAAATTGGATATCAAATTGGGCCAATAAAATTTATGATTTTATCTTTAGAATGCAAGAACTTCCTTTGTCAGAGATTCACGACCTCAAATTGGATCTGATAGTGAGCCAACAAATTTATGATTTTATCTTAAGAATGTATGAACTTTCTCTATCAGATATTAAATATCTCAGGTTGGATGTGAAATTGGACCAACAGATTTATGATTTTATCTTTAGAATAAAGGAACTTCCTCTATCAGATATTTGGAAATTCCTACACTCGGGTTCTACTTCCAAGAAAAAACACCCGAAAGTGTTTCAAGTCAACTAAGAGTACTCTCCAACCTAGTTATGTCACTGATAGAAATCAAAGTTTTCCTAAACCATCCATACCTGAATGTTGCATCATAATCTATTCTTCTTGCACATAAAAATGCCACATATTAACCCCTTTTAAATAAAGCATTTAATCATCATAAAACAATAATTAATAAACTATTTCAGTTTCAGAAAGAATCTGATCATGTCATTTACTATCAAAACAAAAGCTATATAAATAAAAAAATCCATGAAGCCTCCTAAATGTAGCTTGAACAAATTTTATAGGATGGGTTTCAACATAAGAAGCTTTCTACTATAGCTCTCAATGAATGTATTATAAGCAGAAAAAAAATACCTCACTCAAAATAATGTAGTCAAACATTTATTCCAAAAGTATGTTAGCAGGAGTTAACTAAAAGTGATTACCTCTTGTTGCAATAAAGAGTCTATAACTCTGGTTAATATGCAAAGTGGTTGTGTTATATCAATTATGTAGTGCATTCAAGCACAACCCATGTTTAATGGGCTATTCTAGAGAGTGATCAAGATTTTCTAAACCTTATGAATGTTACTTAAAAGTGTACAACTTAAACTACAAACCAAGTTTGTTACATACTTGGATGCAATCTTGGGTTACCACAAACTATAATAATATGATTTGCTAATAACCATTATGGAAAGTATTAAAGCAAGACCTATTCTATATAGGATACATTTACCTGATTAGTTTTACATACCTTAATGATCAAACACAAGCTTCCCACACACTCTAGGATACAATCCAAGATCATACCACAACCCTGTCAAGATAGCTAATTTTTTGACCCAAGATTTAAGGTTGTTTTTTAATACCAATAGAAGCATTGGTAAGAGCATAACTAGGGTACAAACCCTAGGCTTTCATAGAAACATAAACCATAACTCTAGTAGATTAGTGAGGTTGCAAAAGCCTTAAGATCAAGACATTGTAGCTAGTAAAAAGCACACTATGTAGCTCGGTGAAATTTTTAAATGCAATATATGGTAAGAAGAATGGCAATCACTTGAAGTGTGACAGTCAAAAAGAGGTTGAGCAGTGACAAGATAATTAATCTCAAACCTTGCATAGTAAAGTGGATATTCTAACAATGAGTTTCCTTACCCCCTTGCTGACCTTAAGGGTTTTTGAAATTCTATTGGTAGTGTTAGACAAGGAAAATATAATCAGGGAATGATTGTCCAAATGAAGTAACAGTGGTAATCACAGGTTAAATGTTTCTTCTTATCCATTGTATAATGGAGGTAGTGGATTGCATGTTTGAGCAATGTTTTGAGACTCGTCAAAGATGGGATGATAGTGAATAATACCTTGTGGACTATGAAGTGGTGAAAATAAGGTTGAAGGATCTTAAGACCCACAATACCATGAAACAATGAGTCCCCTGTGGTAAATAGGAAGTTGATAGGGCATAGTTTGATTTTATAGAAGGATGCTCATGAAATGAATCTTCAAGTGACAGTGAGTGAGTTGTTTGAGATTGCAATTGAGGGTGCAATATCTAGTCTTAAGGCAGTTAGCAAAGCAGTAAATGTGCAAGAAAATCAAATTGTACACAACAAACAATTCACAATGTTATCTTGCATAATGCCTTGAGTTTGAAGACAAAAATCTCATTGTATCTTGATGAAATTAGTGACCTTAATGGTCAATCACTGGTAACCATGATTTTAAAACATGTTATTGTGCTTATGGAGGCAACATTTTAAGTAAGGCAGTGAGTGGTGGTTTGGAACAATGGCAGCTATGAAGGATTTTCTTTATATGCATACTATGCAGTCTAGCTTAAGGCAACATTCTTAGAAGAGATTGAATGTGGATTATGGAACTCAAGGGTTACCATGATAAGGATTAAAACAAAGATTGAGATCTATTTAAAATCCATTGTGATGAAGATATTAAAGATGTCACATGCAAAACCCTAGCAGCTGAAATAATGAATACAACGCCAAAGAGGACAGTGTGATGGGGAAGATTTAGGAGATCTCCACATTAACTAATCATAGGTAAATACATCATTTATTTATTTTTTAAAATTAAAATAAATAATTCTAAACCCTATATAGAATACATTGATACTTCAAAAGCATCTGATTTATTATTTTAAATTAAAATAAATCATTCTAAAATCTATATAGGATACATTGATACTTCAAAATCATCTAATTTAATTTTTAAAATTAAAAGAAATCATTCTAAACCCTATATAGGATACATTGATACTTCAAAAGCATCTGATTTATTTTATTAAATTAAAAGAAATCATTCTAAACCCTATATAGGATATATTAATGCTTCAAAATCATCTGAAGGAATTTGAGATTATGCAAATATATGTCAATTAAATAATTGGATTACAAATAGTAGCGTGAACAATGTAACCCTTGTTGAGAAAATCAAGAATGAGATAAGCAGCAATGAATCCTATGCCTCCTGTCACGTACATCTCCTTAACATTCTTTGTCATTCTTTACTGAAACTTGGCAGGCTACACCTCAAAATAAGTTTTTGATGAAGGCTTTAGAGTATGTTTATTAAAATGAAAATTCCATTTTTGTGGGCTACACCTGAAAATAAGATTTGGATGAAAGTTTTAGAGTATGTTTATTAATTTTTTAGAGTATTTTGGCGGGCTATATTCTTGATTCCTTAAATGATTTATTCAAATGGATTGTGACTAAATAAATGACTAACTATTTAGTCATTTTTATTTTTCTGGCTAAATAATTTTTAGTCAATGACCAAATTAGTAATTTATTTACTCATTTATAGCTGAGTTGCAAACAATTAGTAGAATCTAGTCATTTTTAGTTTTTGTGACTAAAAGTTCTAGTCACCTAGTCATTTATTTTCCAAATTCTACTAGTGGTAGGTGCTTGTGGCGGTCACTTTAGAGGAAGAAAATTAGTCCAAAAACTAATCCACATAGGATACTATTGGATACATATGGAAAAATATTGCTTTGCATACGTAAAAATATGTCACAAATGTCAAGAACATAGAAATTTAATTCATGCTCCTATCTCTGAATTTCAAGCTCAAGTTCCTATTTGGCCCTTTACAGTTTGGGGTTTGGATCTCATTGGAAAAATATCACCACCTTCCTCCACCAAACATACATTCATAATCATTGCAAAAAATTAATTCACGAAGTGGTTAGAAGCAATTCCCCTTCATTCAACAACTTTTGACTTGATATGTCGTTTCATATTGGAACACATTATTGCTCACTTCGGACTTCATTCCGCATTAATTTTTGACAATGGGACACCATTCAAGAAGAATGACGTGAAGAAGTTCTTAGAAACATTTAACATACATAAATTTTCAACAACCTCCTATCTACAATCTAATGGTCAAACCGAATCAACTAATAGAATCCTCGAACAAATCTTAAAGAAAATCGTTAGCAAACATAATAAGGATTGGCACACACAATTAACATATGTGTTATGGGCCTACCAGAAAAATGTTAGATTATCCATGGGAACTACACCTTATAACCTTGTTTGTGGTACTGAGGTAATAATTCCTTGGAGTTAGAGACTCCTACATTAAGAATAGCTCTTCAAGGGCTTATCGATGATAATTCTTATAAAGAGCAACGATTACATCATCTTGAAATGCTCGATGAATAGGGAATTAATGCTCTCAATAACCTTCAAGCTTACTCTAGGAGAAAGAAATATAGTTATAATGATAGTGCTATCCCTCAGTCATTCAATAAATGTGATTTGGTGGTGTGAGAATCAACATAACGTTAATGCTGGTCCAACTGAAAAAGGAAAATTCAGTCCTAATTGGTTAGGAACTTATATAATTAATGCAAGTTACATGTCCAATGTGTATATGTTAACAGAAATAGATGGTACACCTCTTAATGAGCGTATTAATACCATGCACTTGCACTGGTATTATGTCTAATCTTCTTGAATAGTGTTAATTATAAAGAAGTGGTGTTAGAGTTAGTAGATGATAGTCTGTGTGCTCTCACAATACTTCATTCTTGACAAAAAATTATTTGTGTGTCTTGGATACTAAAGTGATTATTTAAATTAATTTTAAATGATTACTTTAGGTTTCATACTATTCAAGTTCATCCTATATGTCATGTTAGATTAGATCCTTATATGCATTAGGTGCATTTAATTTAGCATAACATACTTAATCAAAATGTTGCATCTAAGAGAAACTAGAATATGTGTTAATTAGACCACATAAAACATGTTAAATCATGGAGATATTTATTAAATATTATTACACATGATATTTTATAAAACACATTTTCATTTAACATATAAACATAAATAAAAAAACATCAACTGATCATATATATATACGTCAAAGTTGAGTACATGTCATCAATATATACAATGCTAATGAGGTCAATGACTACTAGATCCCTTAGGATCTGGTGCTTGCATTTTCCTATAGGTAGTCCATCAAGAGATGGTGGTATGTGATCAGGATCACGAGTCAGCAAGAACATCTAGAGCATAATGTAAATCCTATACTTGTCCAAGGGCCTCTCGGAAATCCTTTGCTAGGTGATCTCTCTCTACCTATAATCTGCTACCTCTAATTGAAATCTCTCGACCTCTACTAGGGATCAAGATGACTAAACCTCTCCATAGGAAGCCTCGGCTCGGTAGGTGTGCCTCCTGAAGCTCTCATATGTTGTCTGTAGTATGGCGTACAACTCAAACAGCTCTAGATCATGCTCTATAATGGGTGGGGGCACATAGTTTGTATCAGTAGCCTCCTCATAGACTAACAGAGGTACTATCTCATTAGCAACTCGGTGATGGAGATCATGTAGGCCTCTCACAACCCCTATAAGATAGAAATCATAAATATGATCAGTACATCATGATATATATAGAGAGACATAATTGTAAAACATAAAGTATGGCAATAAATAAAATATCATCACCTAACTCTCCAATCGGCCGTGTAAAGACAACCTCATCATGTTTAGGAGGCATGGAGGATGTGCTAGCCTCTCCATAACAGTAGGTGCTAGTGCATGCTATAGTTTCTAATTATGATCTAGTCACATGAATAGGAGTTGGATCTCCCTACTCGTGGTCCACTGGATCCTCATCTTCTATCTCATTACCCTCACTCATCAGCTACTCCTTATCCTCATCCTCCTCCTCGTACTCCTCATAATTATCCTCCTCCAAGAAATCATAGTTAGGAGTTGCAGCCTTTTAATACTCATCATCTATCACATCTATGAATAATTTTGTAGGCCTAACCCTTGTCTCCTCAGCTCTATCCTCCTCCTCATCTCTCTTATCTAAGAGTGGCCCTGCATAGCATATCAACTCATCCATTGGGAATACAAGAGTTGGCTACATTTCTTCCCACCATTCCTCATATGAATTTTTGGTACCGACATCATCAATGTCAAAGACTAGAGGCATATCATCATCCTCATAATCAAATTCATTGCTGATGACATCATTAGCGACAATTTTTTTAGTATCACTAGGCCTCTGGGCACCCCATAATGATCTCCTGAAGAAGGTTCATGCCATGGGTGGTACTTACACTTGTACAAACTATCACATGACATGATCATAGTAGAAGGGTTGTACTACATAATCATGTATACCTAACAAAAATTTCTCCATTTGTAATCTCCTCAATTGATGAGTCTCATCCGACCAGTACGATATAACCTAGTAAGGTCTCCATATGATCTCCTCCTCATCTAGTCGATCAAACCTAACCCTCCAAAAATGCAAATCTTGATACTGCCGTAATCATCTTAGAGCATAGATAAATGCATGAGGGTACCCTAGGGTTGATGTGCGTGGAAAACCTTTCAGCCTAGTGCATGTGATATGCTCCAAGCACCACACCTGTAGTAGCATATAGTGTACCATACTATCAACCTCATGGAATGAAAATCACCCTAGATCATAGTACAAGTGTGCAAGGATACTACACCCCAGGAATATGCGGTCCTCTTCCCTACCATATATTGTATCATATGTATTATTCCTCCCTCTAAATGTGCTCCCCAGCCGTTAGGGATGAGTATTAGTACCACAATAAACATCATAATTTGTGCCACAAGTAGAGCTCACGAGTATAACAACCATGGTAGCTCGATCCATGGCCCCATGATGTTATCATGAATCAAACCTCCAAGACATTACTGTATATCATATTTCATGTTGTGAAATTATCGATCCCCTAGAAAATGTACCCTCTCACCCCGAATCAAAACTCAGAGAATATTATGGAAATACTCTAAAGTGGTCATCATCTCGCCTGTGATGAAGTGTGCATGTATTTGCATCCCATCGCTCTACCAAGGTCATCAACATAGCATCATGGTACCTCATGGGGGCATAAGGTATGCCCAATACAAGCCTATCATCTGTAATATCTTTGTCTCCTCTGCTGAAAGTGTTAGGGCTAGGTCTCAGAGGTGACAGAACTATCTATCGTTGAGATGTTGTCGTGATTGTGGAAAGATCTAACAAAAAGGTAAAAATATGTCCTTAAGCTTTCTAAATTCTTAATTATAAACATCAACAATTTAAAAAGTGTGATATAGTTGTTCTGGTGCGCTTTTCTAAAGGTCCTAGACACTTTATTTCCCTTTTGGGACACTTCATGATAAAAAGGGACACTTTACAAAAAAAAGGAACGCTTTGCAAACATTTCTTCTAGGGTCCTAAATCTACCTAGAAATGCATATAAAACATAAAATAAATGTGTTAAGGACAAAAATAAGGCAAAAAAATTTAACTCACCTAATATTGTAGCTTGTTCTAGGCTACCTTCTCTCATAGGACATCTAGTCTTGGGGACTTATACTCTCATCGACTCGGCATATTCATTCACTCTCCACCAAAGTCAAGCTACAAGAAGGTAAAACATAAAATGAGTAGAAATTACTTCACTTTTTTACTCTTATATAAGTTAAAATTAGTTTTTTACTGTATTAGGGTTAAAAAGTGCATTTCATTCAAATTAAAATAACAAGAGCTAGTGAGCTCTATTGTTGACGTTGTATGTTGCATTGGAATCATGTTTTTTATCATGTCCTCATTAAATGTCTATCATTATGTGGTATGGTACTGGGAAATACCCTATGATATGACTTACCTTATTCAATTTGGTTCAAATTCTACCTTGATTCCACCTCCAAAAAGCAAGCAGAATCAGGGGGCATAGATCTACCCTCAAATTTGATTTCTAGAAGAAGTTAGATAAGAGGATTTTGGACAACTAACGAATATGTGTTGCAGGATGTGGTTCCTAACATTGTGATTTCACATATTTCTATAGTGGGGTCTTCATTATCCCATGTTATGAATAAATCCATATGAGTATCCTTTTATGAAATGAAGTGTACTATTCAAAGTCCTTTAGCTTGGATATGCACATAGAGTCATATGGGTGTTGAAGTGGGGGCTAAATATGGAAATGAAAATTATACTCCCTTCTTGAGGATAGTAGAATGCCTTGCCTAATTTGGAACAATTTTTGTACCCTTTCATCAAATAACCTTTAAATCATCATTAATAGGACCCTAAGACCTATTATTTCAAATCTCAAGGCTTGACTCAACTAAAAACCCAAAAAAATCATCAAAAACACTTAAAATTTTAACAACCCACCTAGAAATCTAGTGTAGGACTCATACACCACCCCGAGCATATAGTCCCCCTAGGTAGGGCCCATACACCAAGGCTGGCATATGAGTCCCATTTGGGGCTTTTTTAGGGTTTGAGTGGGAAAATCAGCTTTTTAATTCAAATATTTGGTTGATGTCAGCTTTTGAGATTTGAATAACGATAAATTAGGTGTTAATTCCTATATAAGTAAGGTTCTAAGCTATTATTTCATCTAAGAAAGCAATTTCAAGATCCAAGTATTCAAATTCTTCAAGCATACTTTCACAAGAGCATTTAAGTTTCAAGAGCAAGCAAAGTTGAAGTCTTGGAGCAGCATTAAAGGCTTTTTGTAGGTCGTCAAGCTCACTTTCATCCAAGATCTAGCATTAAAAAGGGTTGATCATGGTTGTCTACGATGAATCATGATAGATTCTAGGTTGGGGAGATGCAACTAGCCATAAAGCCAAGACTAATGACTTATTTCCTAAGTGATTCCATCCTCCATTGTCACTCTACATCTAGCCTAAGGAAGGTACAAGTATTATTAGGGCTCACTTGGATGATTAAAGATCTTTCAAAGTGATTTATTTATCTTCATATTCCATTCATGCATCTTATT
This sequence comes from Sequoiadendron giganteum, assembly GCA_007115665.2. NCBI lineage: Eukaryota > Viridiplantae > Streptophyta > Pinopsida > Cupressales > Cupressaceae > Sequoiadendron > Sequoiadendron giganteum. Next base: position 356,567,942 of record CM021104.1, on the reverse strand, counting down.
CTAACACATTAGGATAAGGTTGCATTTATTTTAGATTTCCTAATCTTAGAAACACTTAAGGTTAGGGTTTACATCCATGTTTCATTGTTTCCATCAAGGTTTAATTACCAAACTAGGGTTTTGACTGAGGCAAACCCCCCATAAGAAAATCAAGTCTATATTTCATTTTGTAGGTATTTTCACATATTTAGATACAAAAATTAGTTTGGAAGGGAAGGACAGAGATTGGAACATGGATCTGAGCTTTAAATTCCTGAAAAAGTGGAATGATACTGATACGCCAAAAGTGGCATATGAGTCCCACTACAGACATTTTTCTAGATTTTTGTAGATTCAGATACCCTTTTTTCATAAACCTGTTTTGTATGAGTCCCAATGTGCCAAAATTCCAAGATTTTCAAAATTTCAAGCCTTCATTCAGCCATCTCCAGATTCCTAGGTGCACATATCTCATCTTGTTGATTTTTGTTTTGATTTATATGCATTTTTAGGTCATTTAGTTAAAGATTGCATCATCAGTGATCCCACGATGTTGGTTTACAATTTCTAGGAGATTTTAGTTTTTACTGAAATCACATATTTTTTAGAAAATATAATTATTTAAGTCTTAAAAATTTCCATTTTAAGGATTCAAATTGAAGAGGGTTTGATCAAACCACCTTAGATCAGACCCCCTTGGATAAAACCCCTCTAGTATTAAACCATACCTATAATGGAGTCTCCTTTACACCTATCAAAATGCTGATAAAAAACCACTTTTGATTTTCCTTATGGGGGATCAAATGAATTCATTTAAAAAAAAAAATTAAGTATGTAGTCTTTATTATAAGCTTCCCAAAAAGTATAATTTTAAATAAATTTAATTTTATTATTATATTTATTTTTTATTTCTTGTGAATGTGGGTTTTTCACCAAAAATCAAGCTTTCTATTCTGCACATGTGGAAATATAGCATATCATAAAAAAAATTTGAAAAATAT
>CM021104.1:356423675-356565946 GCA_007115665.2 Sequoiadendron giganteum | reverse complement strand
TGAACTTGTTTGACTCAATTTTATTGGAGAAAACTGATGAAACCATTGATAGATGTGTATGAAAACATGATTTAATCTAAATGAACATGATTCAAGTTAGTTTAATATGATTTATACTAAGATGATCGATATGGGTGTATGAAAATCTACTCTAAATTAATGCAAGCTTCGAAAGATTAAAATCCTAATTTAACAAATAAGCTAAATGCATGCACCTAAGTTATCATGGAATCCATTAATGGAAGCTAAGCTACTATGCAAGTAACTCAAAGTAAAAAAGATGTTAAATATGAGTGTAAGTGCAAATTATTTTAACATCATAAGTTTGATGTTAGAAGATAGATCCATTTGTCTCCAAATAGTGCTTTATTTATAGGAGAGCAAATAAAAAATTGAGGGTTAAGATTGAAAAAGTTAATCAATGGTCAAAAAAGAAAGAAGATGGAGGCATGGATCTTGGATTCTTATCAATGGGTGATAATGCAAGATAAGATTTAATCAAGGGTTCTCATTCCTTCCAAACAAACACACTTTTGACCTATACAAGAGGTCAAAAGTTAACTTGCACAAGAAGTTACAAGGTAGCTTGCACTTGAAGCTATGTGTGAATATTCCCTTTCTTAAATGATTGGAGGAGAAAGAATATTCATGGGTGAGGGAAACAAATATTTTGCTAATTAAAAAAAAGTTTAATTGTGCAAAAAGAGAGGGAGTATTCCCTTGCAAGTGGGAGGAATTAGTAATTTGATAATTAAAACAAAGTTTTAATTATGGAAATTAGGGGAATTATATGATATTCATTAAATAATTGATTTAATGGAAATGAAATGAAAAAGAAATGGATAAGATTGATTTGATCTATCAATGGTCACAAATGAAAGGAGGATGAAACATGGATCAAGGATTCTCATCAATGAATGAGAATCAAAGATCACATGGATCAAAAAAAGATCAAAGGCTCACAATCATGCAAACAAGCACACTTTGCAACAATTTTGTTAGAAGATTAATCTTTACTTGGTAAAGGTTATTCTTTAAATGTAATTTTTAATTAACTTGTAGGAATATTCCAAACGAATCCTTACAAGTCTTTTGTCTTTTTTGTCATCTCACACATGTGTGGGGATGAATTATTTTTAATTCTTTTATTAAGGAATATTTGTAACCACCTCCTTAAAAGGTGACACTTTACACACACATAGATGAATGGTGGCATCCATTGAGTTGGGAGTTACATTCTAACTCTTTCTTACCTCTACTTATTGAGATGCCTCTCCTCTCATTCTTCAATATTCAATCATGCAAGCTTAACTCTCTCTCTCTCTCTCTCTCTCTCTCTCTCTTTGTGTATCATTCTTAGGCATTTTTCCTCCATTCATAATAGTGGGGTTTTTTCTTGGTTTTTCCCCTTATCAAATTCTTTGTCTCATTTGCATTTTGGTGGTGTTTGGTTTGGCTCTTCAATTTCTTGGTAATCTCTTTCCTTAAAACAATGTTCATTAGTTTGTACTTTCCATTGCTCATTTATTTTTCCTTTCATGGTATCAGAGTTTAGTATTACTAATATTTTATGAGCTACATTGTTGAAGGTTTACCATATTTAAAAAACACACCATTGGAGACACTCTAAGAAAAGAAGAGAAGAGCCAAAAGTTTATTTTGCTTCTTATTTGAATTTTTTTTTCTAGCTAGTTTTATTGTGCAAGTTTTTATAGGTTTAATCTACAAAAAAATTTAGAAAACCCAATAAGGATTTGTCTTATTTTCTAAATTTCAATTCAAAGTTTTCTAATCCTTTGTGTAGGTTATATCATCTAAAGTTTTCTAAAAAAAATTTAACAATATTAGTTTAAATTTCAAAAAAATCCATTATAATTTGCATGCATGTTTTATTTTTTACATGTAAAGGGTTATATTTCAATCTATTTATTTTTAGAACAATTCATTAATTCTATTTAAAAAAAAAATTGCAATATCAAGCTAAATTTGTAAAAAATTCACTATATTTTGCATTTCTTAAAAAAATCAAATTTTTTTTAGGGATCTAATCCTGGTTCAAAAAAAAATTGAAAAAGGCTAATCTACTTTTTTGCATATCTATATATTATATCTGTAAAAAAATTATTTTTGCATGTTCAAGTTTTTGTAAAAAAGTCTTTTTAAAAAAATCTATATAACAAATTAAATTTAAAAAGAGAAATTTATTTTCATTTCAAAAAAATCTTTGTTTTAGTTCAAATATTTTCTTTAAAAATAAATAAATAAATTATTCTTTTCAAAAAAATAATCTCATTCCTTTTTCTCAACTATATTTAAATTTGTCTGTTTTTAAAAATAATTAAAAACTCTGTTATATCTTTTTAATAATAAATATAAATAAATAAAATATTTAAACCCTATTTTATCTTAGGATTTCGATTTTTTTTTGCACATCTATGAATTTTATTTTTGATGTTGCAGTTGTGGCCCTCCTACTACCTTAGTTGCCCTGCAATCCACCCTGAGCTTTCCCCACCTCTTCTACAACTCTTTTTCAAACCTTAAATATGCCTTGTTGCCTTAGATCTTACTGAGTTCGTTGCTCCAAACTCTCCTATGTGTATGTACTTTAAGCTGTTTTATTTTATCTCTTATACTTTAAGCCTCCCCCACCGACTTTTATTAATGAAAAAGTTACTAAATTTAAAGTTCTTAAATTTAATTTTTTTAAATAAAAGTTTTTTTTAAAGGCTCTTTATTTCGTTCCTCTTAAGAAAGAAATAAAGTTGAGCTTAAGTTTTTAAATCTTACTTTTTTATGAAAGTTCAAAGTTTAAGTTTTTTAATATACAATCTCTTTTTTAAGAAGGAAAATAAATCATTCTATAGTTTTTAATAATTGTTTTATTTAAAAATTATTAATTTCTTCATAGTTATATATTTTATATAATTTTTTATTAATTAAAATGGATATTAAAATGATTTTAAAATTTAGATATTTAATATAAGGAGTTTATTTTGTTTTTTTTTAAGAAATTTATTTTTAAAGAGGTTATTTTTAAAGATTTAATCTAATTAAGAGATTTTTTTTTTAAAACAAATATTTACAATAATTATTTTTCTCGTAAAGTTGTGATTTTTTTATTGCAATCATGTCAACTTTAATTCCTAAAATTAAATTAACTAGTTCTAACTATCATTCTTGGAAAACTCATATCTCTTTTATTTTTCATTTTAAACATCTTTTAGATGTTGCTACGGATCCTAAATCTAAACCAGGTTTGTTTGCATCCAAAGATGAAATTGAAAAAATGGAATCTTAAAAATGCGAAAGCCCTTGGCCTCATAGGTATCTCCATGTCACCTAAACTTTATGTTCATATTGGGACATGTACAACTACCCATGAAGCATGGGACAAACTCAAAAACATTTATGATAGTTCAAATGAATCAAAAAAATTTCAAATTCAAGATCAACTTGAAGATTTGAGGTATTTTGATTTTAAATCTATGGATGATTTTTTATTAAAATTTGATGCTTTAAATAATCAATTGCATGGTTTAGGATTAAAATTAGATAATCTTAGATGAAAATTAATTAATAAAATAGTCTCATGGTGTGTGCTCAGGGTCTACAATGGTTGGATAATGGGTGATGACATGCAAGGAATTAGGGAGGTTTCAGAGGAAACCGACAAGTGAATGTTGTTGGGATTATGCACCCAAACAGATGGGCCTGCCCAAAGAAAGTTTTTCAAGAGGCTCCATGTGATGTCAGATGGGGCTGTGAGGAGAAAAGGCATGGAAGGGATAGGTTGGGGTATCAGGGTCAACAAGGAAGAGGTGGGTACAGAAATGATGCTTTTCGTAGGCCACGGCAAAAAGATGGGCTTGGTGGAGGCTATGAGGGACAGTCAAGACTGAGTGCCTTGGGTCAAAATCAAAATCATATCAGAAGGCAAGATCTTAATAAGGAAGCCTGGAAAAGAAAGTAGCTAGATTTGAAATGGGAGGAGGATAGGGAAGAGGCAAAAAGTGGAGTTTCCAGATAGCCTGTATTTGAAAAGGGTAATGGGATCTAGGTTGGTAGGGCTACTCTAGTGTTTAGTGTAGTAAAGATTCAAATAGACGTATAGCTGTTAGAAAATTTGGGTCTGGTGGGGAAATGGTATGGACGGGATCTTAATTGGGGCTATTTAGTGAAATGGTGGAAAATGCATTGGGGCGAGGAGTTACAGTTCAAAACCCTTCAAAATGGCTTTTTTATGGTCATTTTCCTGATAAGAGATTTAAGGGAAGAAATTGTAAATGGTATTTGGGTTTTGAATGGGTGTGGCTTTTATTTGAGATGATGGAAGGTTTGTTTTAATCCTACATCATACGTTTTGGAGACGGTGCAAGACTGGTATTGCTTGTCAAATCTCCCTAAAAAATATTGAGATTTGAGTATATTAGAGGAGATCGGAAAATGATTAGGAACTTATGTGTTTGTAGAAGAAAGAAGAAGACTTGGGGAGGCACATACCCATGTACAGATTTGTGTGGAAAACAATTGGGTGTGACTTATTTATCAACAACTTGAACTAATATCGGGTTTTGGAAGTTGGATTCAGAAGTTGAAGGGAGATTCCCACACAAAATCCTATCTAGTGCGGCATTTAGGCTACAAGTTGACAACTAATAAGGCAAGGAAATCAAACATTTTGACAGGGTTAGAAATGAGTAAAGAAAATAAATGCAATGAGCATACAGTCATTTTGGCAAATATTTTAGTTGAAACTAATGAGAAACCTTTGGCCTATAACCAAGAGAAAACCTCGGTGGTCTTCGCCTCAAGCGAGGCCTCATGTACTAGAGGAGGTACAAACTTTTATGGAGAATATGGGTGTAGAGGGAGGCGAGCAACTGGATAAGAAGAATATGAAATTGGCTGAGAAAATCTCAGAAGCATTGGAGATTTTATGAGAAGATTGTGGTAATGTGGAGTTGGACTCATTAATAGAGGTGGGAAAAGAGCTCTTGGAGTTGGTGGAGGCTACAAAAGTGAATGTTTGGGCATTAGAGGAGGAAATGGAGGTTGAAAATCAAGGTGAGGATGATTTCCCAGAAGAGGTGATGGTCGGTTTAGGGGTAGGGAGCCCATTATCTGATAAGAAGAGAAAGTTTTCTCAAGGTTTGGTAGATGCTAGGGTAAAGCTGGGAATACATCAAAAATATATGATTAAATCATTGCCAGATTGTCATGACAATAAAAAGAGAGGTAGGATTTCTAATTAGGAAAAGCATAAATGGGATGTGGAGGTGAACGATCAACAAAAAATTGACTCCATGATGAAAGTAGGGAAGAGCGATGCTCTTCCTAAACAACAATGAAGCTATTAACATGGAATGTTAGGGGTTTAAATGCCCCTAAAAATGGTTCCTTTTAAGGCATGTCATAGAAGCTTGTCAGTTGGAGATATGCCTCTTTCAAGAAAAAAATTGGATGTTTGGGCTCTTAATAAATTCAGCAGAAAATTAAAGCTTTGGAAGTGTTTGGGTGTGGGGTCTGATGGTGCCTCGGGTGGCTTGTTAACTATGTGGAAACTGCAGTCAGTCCTAGTGGAAGAACTGCTAGAGCAAAGGCACTAGACGGCTTGTCGGGTAAAAAGCTTGTCTTTGAATCTTCAATTTGGGTTAGTCAATGTTTATGGACCCTCTTTGTGTGCACTTAAAATATTGGTTTGGCAAGAGGTGGAAGAGTTTCTTAATAATTTAGATTTATATTTCTATATCTTGGGGGGGGAGGGGGGGGGGGATTATAATTCTTTTCTGAGGGTGGTAGAAAAAAAGGACTGGTAAGGGCATTATAGTCTCAGATAGATTTTTAGTCCTTTGTGGAAAGAAATTCTTTGGTGGAAATACAAACCGGTAATGGTAATTTTACTTGGACCAATCATAGAAAAGGCTTTTGTAGTATAGCGGAGAAGTTGGATAGATGTTTCTTAAGGGAAACCTTAGTCTTTTCCCATTCAGCTTAGATAGAAAAATCATTTTGGGAGTGGTTCAGATCATTACCCTGTTCAATTACGTATTCAGGGAGATAAAGAGGCAGTTCCATCCCCTTTCAAATTTGAAATGATGTGGTTCAAAGACTCCAATCTAATGGGGTTGTTAAAATCTTGGTGGGAAGATTGTGATCCGGGAGGGTAAAAAATGTTCAACATTGTCACCAAGTTGAAATTTGTAAAGCAACAGTTGAAGCAATGGAATAGGGATTGTTTCAAAAATATCTTTGAAGAAATACTTTAGGTGGAGGAAGAGCTGGAGGCATTATCAAAAACCATAATTCAACATGGCATGGATGATGTCCATTTTGAGCAAGAAAAGGAGTTGACAAGAAAGTTGTATGATGTACTGGCACGAGAAGAATTATTCTGGAGACAAAAATCAAGAGAAGTTTGGTTAAAGGTTGGGGACAAAAATAACAATTTTTTTCATAATTCAACAAAAGTGCGTAGAGAAATGAATCGAATCAGTTGTATTAAGGTGTTGGATGGTAATATTAAGGAAAACCCTTTGGAAACTAAAGCCTCTGCAGTGGATTATTTTCAAAATCTCTTAAATAATTGGAATGGTTCCAACCTAGCTGCCCAAGGGGATATTCTGAAAGTTATCCCAAAATTAGTCTCCCCTGTGCATTTGGAGCTTTTAAATGCAAAAATTTTGAAGGAAGAAATAAAAGTGGTTGTTTTTTAATTCAACCAGAGAAGGCTCCTTGTCTGGATGGCTTCCCTATGGATTTCTTTCAAAAGTGTTAGAATTTCATTAGCAAAGAGGTGGTAGAAGTGTTTGAAGATTGTAGGAGCACAGGTCGGGTACTTAAGGAAGTGAATAATACTTTAATTGATTTAATTCCAAAGAAGGAAAAGCTAGATTTGTGGGAGGAAGTTAGACCCATTTCCCTTTGTAACACTCTTTACAAAATTTTAGCAAAAGCAGTGGCAAATTGTTTGAAGAAAATCTTACCGTTCATCATCTCCGGTGACCAGACTGGGTTCGTTCCTGGCAGATCAATTTTTGATGGTGTGATAATTTCTCAAGAGGCCATTCACTCGATTCAAAAGACAAGGAAATCAGCAATGTTATTGAAATTAGATATTAAGAAAGCATATGACAAGGTGGACTGGCATTTCCTCTTCAAAGTTTTGGAAGCTTTTGGCTTTCAGAAAACCTGGTTGGATTAGTTGTTTGGGTGGATAGCAAGCCCCCACTACTCGGTGGTAGTGAATGGTTCTCCTAAAGGTTTCTTCACAGCTTCAAGAGGTTTAAGACATGATGATTCTCTCTCTCCATTCTTGTTCATACTAATGGCGAAACCTTTGGGTTGAGCGTTAGAGAATGCAAGAAGGACTGGTTGGGTGGATGGTATTCAGGTCACAAGTGACCTTCCTTCGGTGACGCATCAATAATTTCCAAATGACATGATGTTGTTTGGTTCTGCTATGGTAAGGGAAGCAAGGAGGATCAAAGGTATCTTAGATAAATATTTTCAAGCCTCGGGTCAAGAGGTTAGTGTGGAAAAATCGGAGGTCTTCTATTTCAATTCTTCTTGTGCAAGTGAATTGCAGATTTTATGGATTTTGGGTTTTAAAAAAGGTCAATTACCTTGCAAATACTTGGGTCTTCTTCTTGAAAAAGGTACCCAAAGTGTGGGTATTTGGAATATAGTGATTGACAGATTCAAGGTGCGGTTATCCTCATGGAAGAATAGGTGGTTGTCATGGGCAGGAAGGTTAACTATGTTAAAATTTGTGATCTCAGCTCTACCAATATACATAATGTCATGTATGCCTTTGATAGCTGGGATAAGTAAATCTCTAAACTAGATAATGAAGGATTTTTTCTGGAAAGGTAATTTAGATAAAAAAAAGTTCCCTTTAATAAAATGGCAAAAAATTTGTGAGGGCAAGGAAGATGATGGGGTTGGCTTGAAGAACCTTATTTTGAAAAATAAGGCATTGGGGGCCAAACTGGCCTGGGTAATTCACTCCCAACCAAATCTAAAATGGGTGAAAATTGTGCGGGCTAAATATCTAGATGATGATCTGAATTTCTTTCTCACAACCAAATTGTTACCTAATGGGTCTAGGATCTGTAATTTCATCAAAAATTCTAGGGACCTTATCACGGACTTCTTAACTTGGGAATTAAAGATGGGGAGGAGGCTTCCTTTTGGGAGGACTCATGGGAAGGTCTCCCTATTTTAGCTAAGCTTCCAAATTTAGTGTGTATCAAGGAGAAAGCAACACAAGTGTGGGGTGTGAAGGTTCAAGATTATTTTGATGTTGTTTAGCCAGGGGATGGGGGATTTAATAAATGGAAATTCGTAAGCCAGTTGGGTTTATCTAGGCAAGAGGAGGAATATTTGGAACGTATTATGTCAGAGAGGAGAGTTTGGAGGAGAACTAGAAAATATAGGCTACGATGGAATGTGTCGCCTTCAGGGGTTTATTCAGCAAAAATTGGTTATGCAATTTTAGCATCATCAGGGGATATGGTTTTTAATTTTCTGATAGAGTTGTGTTGGAATAAATCTTGTTTGCCAAAAGTGGGAATCTTCATTTGGGTGGTTGCTCAGGGTAGAGTGTTAACAGGAGACAAGTTTTCCAAATTGGGCTTCTACGGACCTACTAGATGCCCCTTATGTAATGTAGCCGAAGAGTCTCTAGATCACATATTTTTGAATTGTCAGTACACTAAGGGGATTTGGGAGTGGCTATGTTCCAAGCTTAGATGGAAATCAGCCTTTCCTAACAAACTCATTGATTGGTTAAAGTATTGGTCATTATATTTTAAGATGTTTGGAGATTTATGGGTTTCAAGTCCTTCGATAGTCTTATGGGAAGTTTGGAAGGAGCGGAATAGTCGTATCTTCCAAGACAAGGGACTCTCTATTCCCAGGCTTCAATGTAAAATTAAGGTTGGCATTATAGAACTATTTAATGCAAGGTTGGGTGAACTGAATCCAAAGAAAGGTAATTTCACTGAATGGGACACGTGGATTTTAAAGAACTGGGGTGGTTTAAAGGCCCCTTCAAGTGGGAAATCGGATGGGGAAACTTTTGTAGTAGATCGGAGCAAGGTAATTTGGTTTCCACCAAAGATAGGGTGGGTTAAAATGAACTTCGATGGGGCTTCCAAGGGTAGTCTGGGGCCTTCAGGTGTAGGAAGTATAATAAGAGATTCATTAGGGATGACTCTGGGGCGAGTTGTGAAATCTAAATTGGCTGGAATTAACAACACAGCAGAATTTCAAGCACTCATACTGGACTAGACTTTTGTCTTGAATTGGGAGTGAGAAGGGTGGTAATTGAGGGGTATTCCTCTATTGTAATCAATGTGCTTAGAACCAAGAAAATTCTGAATTGGAAGCTAGGGGAATTGTTGGAAGTGGCTTTGGACAGGATCACCAAACTAGATAAAGTAATGTTTAACCATGTCTTGAGGGAGGGTAATAAGGAGGAAATTTTTTTTTGTAATGTTAGTCATGGGACCTTATTTAAAATAAATTATTCATGTATGAATCTAAGTCTGTGGGAGGTAGGGTAGGCGACCCTCCAAGTTGGCGGAATAAGGTGTCGGCGGTTGCCACTATGGACAATGGATGGGATGGTTTCCTTGCTAGAAAAGGCCATTGGGGTGAGCGTATCTTGGTAGATTTTGGACATCATTATGGATTACAATTTATGTTTTCGATGGTCCTTGCATCGAATTCAAGTGAGTTGTGACAATAATCGAGAGGTGATCCCAAACTTTGGTAAGGACACATGGATGTTTGGCGGTGTCCTACTTGCTGAGCTCGATGATGGCTTGTGAATTAGTATTTGTGTATTTAGGGAAGGTTGGGCCATTGTTGATGCATTATTTTACTTCATAGCAGGTTGTGTGGTATGCGAGATCCTCTTTCCTTCTCGACCGAGGCAAGTTGCATAGGCTAGAGGATGTTGAAGGGTTCAAAATTTGTGGTGGAGGTATCAATGGTCGGTCTCGCGCATTTTGGGGTTGACACCCCCATCTCATTGAAGTCATCATGGAGAAAAACCTCATTCAGGAAGGTCTAAGACCAGTGACTCAAGTGTATCCTAAACAATTATGAGTTGTTGGTGTTGGTGGCCATTAAAAAAAAATTGGGTTCAAGAAATTTGGAGCGCGACGAGCATGGTAGGGAAAATTTGTAGATCTTCTCTTGGTTTCTTTCATCTCTCCTGGACAACAATGTCCCGAAGGTGAAAGCAAAAGCCTTGCTGGTTAAAATGTCCAAAGCAAACTTAGTCGAGGGTGTGGATGAGGTCTTGCATGTGGTGGTGGAAGGATGGGGTTGCCCGAGGATGTGTAATCTAAAGCTGATTCATCTGGAGGACACAATAAGGATTTATTCTTTCCTTATGGATTTGTATGGTCTGGGGTTGATGAGACATAGTTCAGTTGTGGCAATGGTTATTAATTTTTTGAAAAAATATTTGGGTTGATGGAGGTTGATGACGAGGAGTGGATTGCAAAATTTGAAGATTTCACAAAATTGAACAAGTTCTTGTAAGGTGGTTGGTGGTTTGTACGTTTTTTGGCTCGTAAGGGGTGTTATGGTCATTTTGTTGGTAGCTGTGGTAGTTTTTTTACTAGTAATGACCTTTTTTAAGGTATGTTTTGGGTAGGGTAAATAGTGGCTTGGTTAGTTCATGGAAGCTGGATGTGAGTAAATTCACTGGTCTAAATTTTTTGTTGGCTATGTCTGTATAATCCATGGTGGCTAGAAGTTTTTTTGGTACGTCAAAAGACACTTACCTGCTTAGCATACGCTTGTATGAAATATTTTACTTTATTAATATAATAAATAGTATCTTGTGTATCAAAAAAATTAGATAATCTTAGATTAATTCATCTTATTCTTAAAAAGTGTCTTCCTAGGGAATTTTAGCAATTTATTACTAATATTCATGCTCAATTAGCTATTCCTTCTTTAGCTACTCAATTAACTTATGATATTTTTCATGATTTATTAAGACAAGAAGAAGCTAAGTTAATTCAGTTTGGCACTCTTAAGTCTAATGAACATGCTTTTTTGTCTAATCATAAGCAAAATTTTAAACCTCATTCTAAACAACAACATTATAATTCCAAACCTCATTATAATAATGGCAATGATCATAGAGAGTTTAACTCTTCTAAGAGACCACATTACACTTATTGTAATAAGGATGGTCATTAGAAAAATACTTGTTTTAAAAACAAAAATGATAAAAAGCATATGAATCAAAATAATCAATAGTTTCATAACAATGGTAATAAATCTAGACATGCTTTTACATGTAGTTTTAATGTTTCTAAACCATTTGAATGGGTTATTGATTCAGGTGCATCTCAACATGTTACTTCACATAAAAAGTTTATTTTTTAAATAACTTCACAAGTACTTTATTATTGGACTTGATCAACCCAATAATAATGTACTTTTTTTACTCAATTGTATTTGGAATATGAAAATGGGATATTCATGTAGTCATGAATGCATGAATATCATCTTAATGAATTATTTATACTTAATAATCCTTCACATCATAGCATGCAATTATCATTATTCCATCACAATTTTTTTAATTTTTTTAATTCAAGGTGGCTTGATTTGTGCCCCTTCATATTTAAATATATCTCTAAGATCTTTCTATCACACTTTGTGTTAAATTATCATTCTCTCTACCTAAGGCTTGATCTATTATAATATTTAAAACAAACATAGTGTTTCCTTCTCATCTACAATTATGTTGTTTTGATAAAGGGAATTTGTTTTTTTATTGGTAAATTTGTCTTTTTGATGGATTTATCTCATATATATTTTTGAAAATTAAAGGCTCCTTGTAGTATTTTCCTTCTTGATGGATTTATTCCATCTATATATTTTTTGCAAATTAATCACTTTGTCAAGTCTCAATGGAGCCTTTACATATATATTTTATGCGCTAGTCGCATTTGGAGTATTATTACATAGTGATCCCTATCTATAATGAATCATATATTTTATCAAGTCTCATTGGAGTTTTTTTTGGGACCCATGGAAAATATTTCTATCCACTTTGATGGTATGCACTTACTTATTTAAGATGAACTTAGATCTATTTTCTTAATTGATGGGGATCAAGTTCTTGAAACTTTTTTGTTTCATTATTTTATTGAAGGCATTATGGTTTTTTTCAAAACCATCTTTAGGACCAATTTTTCAAAGTTATTTATTATTAATCTTCATACGATTTCCCTTTACAATACAATGACGTATGGAGAGGAAACCTAGATCTATTATTGTTATGTCTATATATTGACATTTTATAATTTGGGTTATGCTTTCTCTCTATCTCATGGTTTCGTTAGAAGTAAAAATGATCCAAATTTATATATTAAGCATAGTGAAAATGATATTGTGATTATTATTTTATCAAGTCTCATTGTTCTATAGAAGCTGAATATAAAGGTAGTACTAATGCATCCAAAGAAGCACTATGGTTAAGAAGATTACTTGAAGACTTGGGTCTACCTCAAATGGATCATACTCCTTTATATTGTGATAATCAAAGTTATATTTCTTTAGAAAAGAATCCAATTTTTCATGCAAGGACCAAGCACATTTCTCTTCAACATCACTTCATTAGAGAGAAAATTGAAGACAAGCAAACTTCTCTTTTGTATTGTAAAGGTGAAGATCAAGTGGCAGATATTCTCACTAAATCTCTTTGTAAATATAAATTTATCATTCATTGTAAAATCATTATTACAACCCATCAAAGGGTTTGATGTAACTTCCCCAAGTAAAGCTTAAGGGGGAATGTTAGAAGATTAATCTTTACTTGGTAAAGGTTATTCTTAATTTTTTATTAACATGTAGGAATATTCCAAAGGAATCCCTACAAGCCTTTTTTTCTTTTTTTTCATTTCACACATGTGGGGATGACTTATTTTTAATTCCTTTATTAAGGAATATTTGTAACCACCTCCTTAAGAGGTGACACTTTACACACACATAGATGACTGGTGGCATCCATTGAGTTGGGAGTTACATTTTACCTCCTCCTTCTCACCTCTACTTATTGAGGTGCCTCTCCTCTCATTCTTAAATATTCAAACATGAAAGATTAAGGCTTAAGTGCTTTATCTCTCTCTTTGTACCATTCTTAGGTATTTTTCCTCCATTCATAATATTTGGGTTTTTTCTTGTTTCTTCTCCTTATCAAATTCTTGTGTCTCATTTGCATTTTGGTGGTGCTTGGTTTGGCTCTTCAATTTCTTGGTAATCTCTTTCCTTCAAGAAATGCTCATTACTTAGTACTTTCCATTGCTCATTTATTTTTCCTTTAGAGCTTTAAAAAGTTATTTCAAAGTTTGTTTGGAGTAATCATTACCTGTTTTTGAGGAAAATAGGATAATATTCCTTTGAAATATTCCCTATGCAAGTGGATGAGAGGGAAATTAAAAATTTAGTTAATTAAAACTAAATTTGAATCTGAAAGATGAGGAATGTGAGGATATTCATTAAATTATTGATTTATTTAATGAAAGGGAGATGCAAATATGATATTTAATTAAATAGTTTAGGTTATTTAATTAAATAAGAAGACTTAGGGATTTAAATTAAATAACTTGATGTATTCAATTTAATAAGATGAAATGATAGCATTAAATGGGATGAATTAACATAATTAAGTAAATTAAATTAATAGATGAAAATGAGGTAATTGATTAAATAGCTAGGCTAATTTAATCAACTAAGCGAAAAGAGGATGGATTTTAGGATAAAATGATGTTATTTAGCCAATGTGATCTATCAAGACATTTTTAAGTGTCTACATTTTTCCCCTCTTTGAAGCAACATACTCGTTACATTGGTTCAAAGACTAGTGTTGATTTTGATGCAGAAATAAATATCGATGATCTCTTTAAGATGTTGATAACCAAGCTAAAGTTGATTGATCTAATTCATTGATTGATAAATTTTTTTGAGGATTCATAACAATGCAAGGATTATGTTGAATAACATGAGGATTGATAGGGAATTATATATCCCAATGATGGTTGATTTGATAGATTTGATCAAGATTTTATAGCAAGGCTACGAACAAAGTCTATTAGATGATTTGATATTGATATAAAGATGGTTGGTTTCCCCCTCGAGAGATCAATTGGAGAATTTTTTTTTTTGATCGGTCTCACGATAGGTGAAGATTAGACTTATGCTTGAGATGTCAAGATTTCAAGTTGCTTTTGGATCAAGGAGTTGCAACTTTTCAAATTGTTGAGCTGAAGATGATATAGATGCCCCAGCAGAAGAGGATTTTTTGATGTGCTAGCTTATATATTGATGTAGAAGGATTTCATGATGCATAGATAGTCATCGGATATGGGTAGCCTCATGTATATTTTTATGTGGATCACATAGATTTGATGCTTGGATAGAAATGTTAGTAAAGATAAAAGAATAAGAAGAATAAGATGGATGAAAGAATAAAATGGATATTGATTAACCATTGATTCAAGAGTCCAACAAGCCTATTATCCATTGAGAATTTATTAGAGAGAGTGATGAGAAATGCATGATGATGATGATGATTTTCTCATATCTTGGGATTGATATTTTTCAATATTCCTTATTTTATATATAACACATATATACGATGCATCAAGATATTGATAATCAGGATGGTGTTGTATCTAGTGTAATGGAATTTGACTCTGCAAATAGATAGGATAGTTCTTATTCACACTATACATACATAAACCTCATTGGAATGTAAGTTAGAATCTTAAAATACATTGGACCAAAGCATACACAATAGTCAACAACGTACTCCAAACAATTGTCCTATGCAAAACCAAGCAAGTATACACCAAGATTATTTTACAATAATACCCATAAGCATAGAAAAAAAAAAGATAATGATCAATGCCCCATTACTTTCTCTCTAAATAATTTTGATAGACATCATCAAGAGGTCCTCAAAATGGGTCATTAAGATAAATTAGAAGAAAAGATCAAAGAGAAGCAGTCAGTGTTATCTATATCTCTTGCTAGTTTAATATAGCTAAGGTGATTTTTGATACTGATTTCCATCGTAGGAAGGATATTGTGTGCAAGTGTTCCAACCTTCTGAAAACACAAGTGAAAAAACAACTGAAAAGGGAAGAAGCACAAGACAAAACACTCAAGATTGACCTAGTTTAATTTGAACAAAACCATAAAAATAAAATACTTTTACCTTGTTCAAATTGTCTCCTTTTGTTATCCCTTTAGTTGATGATTTGTATGCTCCTTCTTTGGCAAGATGGCATGCAATTATGAACAAAATGAAGCTAAGGATTTAAGGAATTCAATTGAGGATGTGGGTATTGGATTGAATGCACTATGATGGCTCTAGGATGGATTCGACAATGGTGCTTTTTGAAAAAAATGGCTTAGTGTGCTTGAATGCTTGATTGTGGATACATCAAAATGGGGGAATTTCCACCATTTTTAGGGGAAAGGCCTCTAAATCAATGGAGGGTCAGGACTAAACCATGATGGAAAAGATCAAGGGCGAGGGTGAGTTGAGAATTCACAAGCCCTCACATCTTGACATGTGGCGGGTGATGTGGAAAGGAGAGGATGAGGTGGAGGTGACATGGAGGTACCTTTATGTACCTTAGGAAGGGACAAAACCTCATCATAAATGAGGTCCTTGTCCACATGTACATGAGAGGACATGTGAGGAATTAAAAATTCCTCACAAATCCTCATGGGGATGGGAGAAGGAATTTTAAATTCCTTAAAATTCCTTGGATAAATAAAAGTGAATTAAAAATTCACTTGGGAAAGGGGGTGCCTTCTCCAAATGGAGAAAAAATTTAATGCTAGTTGACTTAGGACATATTCTATAAATGACATGGTGATTAGGTTGGGCTAAACAGGTGATTAAGGTTGTGCAAATGTGGGATTAGATAGGTTAATGGAGGATTAGAGGCAAGTGGGAGATTATGGAGGATGTGACATGAGGAGAGAGAGTAAAATGAATTAAAATTTGATTTAATTCATAATGGATAAAGTGACTAAATTAAATAAATTCGGGTATTTATTCAATTTAGAGATGAAAGGGATAAAGTATTTAATTGATTTATTAAATACTTTAGGGGACATTAGGATAGAAGGAAATATTAATCAAATAAGAGATTATTTAATTAATATTGATGAAAGATTCAGGATGGAAGAATACAAGGGTGAATTTGACCATATGGGGGTGGTCAAATTCAAGTGTCTACATTTTGACCCTCTTTGAAATACTGTTAGAAAAACAATGTTTTGAAAACAAATAAAACATAGATGACTCAATAGAAGAAAAGAACGTTAAACAATACCCTAGTATCATGGGAGAATGGATATGAAGAAAATATGGAGGAAAATGGTAGGGTATGCCCACTTGAGAGGGAAAATGGGGAAGAAAAAGGGGCCCCAAACGATTTTGTGATATGAAAAAATGGAGGGAACCAAACGATAGAGCATGAAAAACCATCAAGAATGGATTTTGAATGGAGAAAAAAGGATAAATAGGGTACAAATGGCAACCCTCAGAAGAAAAGGGGTGAATGAAATAATTTAGGGTTAATTAAAGGGTAAAAATTACCCAAAAATTAAAAGGCTAATTAGGGGTAAAAATGAAAATTATATAAATAGTAAATTTGAAAAATTACTATTCACCTAATTCTCATTTGCACACTTGGTAGCTGGCTAAGCGAGAGAGGGAGAAAAAGAGTGATGAGGATGGCTAATAGATTGAGCAGTGATGAGGCATTCATGGATGATGATTCAATCCACCGAGGTGAGGAGGTGTGGCAGTACTACCACAAGCACACGATGCCCTACCAGGTAGGCCCTAGACCCCACTTTGTGATTTGGATTTAAATTTTAAGCACATGTTAAATTTTTGGGTCAGGTAGATTAGGGTATGTTCACGCCATAGAAGGGCGGATTCACCCTTCCACAAGAAAAATTCACTCATCCAGGGGGATCAAAAAAGAAAGGGGAAAAGTCATGCAATGTAGGGGCAAGCACGCTAGGCGAGGGGCGATTACAAAATCATCTCTCCACAAAAAGGGTGATCCTGCTCTACGTAGGGGTAGAAATGAAAGAAGACGGTGGAATGTGAATTTTCCAAAAATAGGAAAGGGCGAATACAAAATTTCCCTAAAGGTGAAAAGGTGAATGTGAATTCGCCAAAATGGAAACAAGCGAATGTGAATTCACCTATTGGGAAAATGGGCAAATACAAATTCACCCATCAAGATGAAATGACACAGGGGTGAAAACAAAATCACCCCTTGGGGAAAAAGGAAAATATGAATTCGCCTCTAAGGAAAACAAGGGCGAATTTGTGCTTGGACCAAAAAAGGGTAGGGATGCTTGACAAATAGGAAAACCCACAAAAAGATAAGAAAGGGGTGAACGTGATGGGAAATGGGCGAACTCACCTTACATAGAGGTGAATTTGCCAAACCGGGATAAGGGGTAAAAAGGTAAAGAAAGAAAGTGAAATTGTTAGAAAAATGACAGAATGGTCTACATGAATGCAAAACTTTAATACGTTGAGGACACACGAGTGACACTCAGTGGTGTTAGAGGTGATAGCGAGGGTGATGAATGCCCATGACCATGGATCGTTGGCATGGGTGGGGCTACTACACATGTTGGGGTATCCCAACATTAGAGCACATAGGGGATTGATGACCATGTTGATGGAGAGATGGAGTTTCCATCTCCCAACAGGAGAGATGACAGTGACATTAGAGGATATGTGGAGGATTTTATGGTTGCCCATCTGAGGGCACTTGGTTAGCTAGACTTGCAACTAGGTAGTGGATAGGAGCCTATGGGTTGTATTTGGACTAGTAGAGCTATCGATCTAGTGGAGGGAGTTGGATTTGGATGCATGTTTGGGATTGGATATGCTAGTGTTGCCATTATACCTTTGTGGCTTGATAGTGGGATTTTAATGTCGGACACGAGTGGGCAGTTCTGCAACCTCAAGGTTATTGAGGTTGTGAGACATTGTAGAGAGACGGGAGAGGGATTTTACATGGGGGGAATGTGTACTCACTCAATTGTACAGAGATATGCAAATTGTTTTCTATAATAGAGCATTGAGTGTCACACATGTGACTCTACTATAGGTATGGGCTTGGGAGCACATCAGTGTTGCCAAGCCAGACATTTTGATTATTGAGGAGCAGGATGAGACATTGCTTGTAGCATATTAGTGGGGTATGGAGCATGGGTGGAGGCTACATTACCAGGATGTAGGGGACTTAGAGGGATGGAGATGAGGCTAGATGATCCAAGTGTGGAGCATATCACTTGGAGGTCGTACCTAGCATGATGCTTCCTACGGTGGAGGGATGATGATAGGAGGTAGAAGGGTTATTTCTTCTCTTTCTTTTACTTGAGTGGTCGAGACCCCTATATTGTTGAGCTAAACAGACTAGAAATGGTCACTAGATAGTTAAGGATACAACAAGACATTCCTATAGGACCATAGAGATTTTTGTGGATCACCTGAGAGCCAGCAGCTATATGGGGAGAGAAGATTATAGGATATTTTGCTCAGTATATATGGGATGGGGTACAAGAGACATAGTACCCGTGGAGGGGAGGACTAGAAAATGCAAGTACCATGGTATGGTACTCTACATGGTGAGCGGAGAGGAGGCCAGGGAGGATTACTATAGTGCACCCGATTGTAGGTGCTCTGGGATTTAGGTCTGATGATGAGAGGGAGCTAGCTAGAACCCAAAAGAGGGGTGGTGAGGAGGATTTAGAGATGCAGGAGGTAGGGGAGGAGCATCAAGCGATGGATATTGATTCCCTATAGGTACATTCATTAGCTATTGTACCATATGCACCACCGCCATCAAAGGATCCCATTTATTGCTGATAGGAGCCTTAGCTCGGTTGAGGATAGTAGAGCACAATTATGAGAGTTCAAGGAAAATTTGCATAGGCTATAAAGAGAGGTGGATAGACTATAGGGGGATGGAGAGCTTGTAGATCATGGAGAGGGATGGAAAGAGGGATTACGGAGCCTTGGAAAATGAGGCCTCCAGAAGTGTGTAGGAGATGTAGAGAGAGAGAGAAAGGAGGCTTTGAGGGAGAGGGATGAGGCTCGAGAGAGAGCCGAGTGTGCAGAGGAGGTCACAGGGGATGCAGGGGGTTTGATGGAGAGGGCAGAGGTATAAAAGCCATAGGTACATGTACTATAGGGGGAGAGAGATGTAGGGAATAGAGGATAGCCCAGTTGTAGGCACAGGTAGACTAGATCCAGCTAGCATAGGAGGCATGGGAGAGGGAGAGGTAGTATATCTGTGGGTTATGAGATAGATATAGGATTGAGTGGGAGTTGGCTAGAGCATAGGAAACAGAGGCAGTGGATGCGAGGATAGAGGCTAGGTATTACATGAGCACCTATTTCAGAGAGGTACTTGATCCCACATGGAGAGTACCACCATACATCTGAGATGCCCCACAAATGCCTACACCATCACAGGGATCCACCCACACATGGGGATATAGTGGCTATCATGAGACACCTCCTCAAGGCAAAGGATCAGTGCCAGACTCCCCTTAGAGGATAGATGTAGAGAGTAGTGGATCAGTGAGGAGAGGAGGATGAGGAGATAGGGCTCAAATTTTTGATAGGTGCAGAGTAGATGTATAGTACACAGAGATAGAGGTTACAAATTCTTTGTACATATTCAAAGGTTGATGCATTCATTGATTCGTTGATTATTTATTCTTTATTCATTTAGGAGATGTAATCTTTATACTTGATTAGCGCTCTACACTTGTACCTTTATTTTATGGATATTCATGGACATGACGGATGAACTTTATTATGTTTTATTATGGACTTGATATGGACTCTGGTGATCTTTTATTATGGATTATGATGGACTTGATGGACACTATATTATTTTTGATATATATGATATGTGATGGACATTGATGTGATGATGTGTGATTATTATGTGATGTGATGGATATTTATTATGCTCTTGTGTATGGTTATGATTACGATGTATGCATATGATTATGAAGATTTATTTCTATGTTTATGTGGATGATATGGATTGTATGAATTATTTCTAATGATTGTGGATGCAGGATGTGATGTGACAATATTTATGCTTTTCTATAATGAATGCTATGGACATGTGACTAATGATATGTGATGTAGGTGGTAATGTAATTATGGTTATTTCTCAATGTATGCATATGAAGTGTGATATGAGAATGGATCATATATGGATAATGAATAATGTATGGATGACTATGTGATGATTAATTATGTATGGATGAATGACATGAGAATGTATGATTTATGTATATGTAATCACGATATGGATAGATGCAATAAATGTGATGTAATGCAATGTGTATAATGAAATGAATATGTTTATAATAATAACTCTAAACAATAGAACATGATGATGCAAATGGTAATGAGATGATATACAACAATATTAAAATTCTTAGAATAATGAATCAACATTAATTTTAAAAACTCAAAATAATAATGAAGATGCTAATGCAACGAAATGATAATGAAAATGCAATGAACTTAAGATGCTTAGAATAAAAAATAAATATTAATCTAAACAACTTAAGGTGATTATGAAAATAACAATGAAATGAAATGATAATGATATCAAATGGACTTAAGGTGCTTAGAATAACAAATAAATATTAATCTAAACAACTTAAGATGAAAATAAAAATGATAATGATATTAAATGGACTTAAGATGCTTAGAATAACAAATAAATATTAATCTAAACAACTTAAGATGAAAATGAAAATGATAATGTAATGAAATGATAATGATATGAAATGGACTTAAGATGCTTAGAACAACAAATAAATATTATTCTAAACTTAAGATGAAAATGATAATGATAATGCAATGAAATGATAATGATATGAAATGGACTTAAGATGCTTAGAATAACAAATAAATATTAATCTAAACAACTTAAGATGAAAATGAAAATGATAATGCAATGAAATGATAATGATGTGAAATGGACTTAAGATGATTATGAAAATGATAATGCAATGGATAATAATAATGCAACTAGATGAGCAATGATAGGTGTGGAAATTCATCACATAACATAATGAGATGAATGATGATGGGTGTGAGAATGCACCTGTCAAAATCCTAGGAATCCTATCAGGAAGAATAGGCGGAGAGAAAAATTTGCACAACCAAAATCACTAACCACAGGCTAGAGGAAAGAAATGGATGGGGAAAGTGCAATGCAATAGGATAATATATAAAATATAGATATAATGCCATTTACCATATCAGGAGCACTGAATTTTATTGTAGCATGGGACATGATATTTCGGGGTATAAAGAGCCAAGGCCAATTAGTGTCCAATGCATAAAACAAACACTTCAAACAAGGAGGCTATCCCAACACCTCAAAACCATGGGGGCTTTGATTGAGCTTGATGATAGGATAACAAAAAACACAAAGGATGTCCCAGCGTAACATAAGACTGTGGGGATCTTGGTGGGTACTACATGGGACAACTAGGAAGACAAGAACAAACAAAAGATCAAGATATGCCCCTATGTCTACATGTCAAACCACACCATGATATGATGGATCATGGTGACCCTAACAAAGTAGAATAGGAAGCTCCTTTGATAAAAAAAAATGTCAAAAGCATCAAAAGATCACAACAAATTTTAGATGTCCTTTGCCATAGGATCAGTAGGTGGATGGGATTGATACAATTTGGTTTAGGAAGGATACACCCTATTAAGACTAAAGATGGTGGAGAGATTAGATGATTGACATGACTCAAGATACTCGAAACTAATTAAACCTTAAGATACTAATGGATTCCATTTTTAAGCACCAGTTGGAAAGGGATATACTTGATGACACAACATTGCATTGAAACACACCCTACAGACCTAGGAGCTCAAGGGCTGATCAAATATTAGCCTTGCCTACATGAAAGCGCAAAGCCCTCATAGTTCGATAAAATATTGATGAATGACCATGGATAAAAGTGGAAAGAGGAAAATGAAGACCTCAATGGATGACAAATACTGGAGGAACAAATGCCTCAAGGGTTGATCAAATGATTAGCCTCACCTACGTGAAAGCACAGGGGCAATGTAGTTCGACAAAATACAAAAGATGAGATGAGACCTAATGATAACTAACACAATGGAGGATCCTAGATGAGAACGCAAGACTGATGAAATGACACATATATATAGATGGTGAAAAGCTCATGATTTAGAATAAAAGGTCAGGATGCAGGATAGCTGATCTGAATCGTCCAATGCTCAATAAAAATATACCAAGCAACAGATAGATAGGATGTCGATGGAATGATGGGATTGATAGGATGCAAGGATAGGCTATGTAGATAGGATGGATGGAAGTATAAAGCAACTAGGACACAAGGTAGATAATGATTAAGCCCTCTATTAATGGTGCCTCTTTCTAGGTTTTCACCAATCATACTTATCCAAAGTGCCACCAAGGGTGGTTTTCCCTATAAGATGAATTGTTTCTCTTTACTATTTTTTGGATTTTTTCTAACTTTTTTATTTTTTTGTATTTTTGATGATTTTTTACTTTTTCTAGATTTTCTTAGGTAGCATAAACCAGATTACTCAAGTATAGAACCTCTTCAGATCTATGATGTTGATAGGCTCTTCCAAGGGCTCTCCTTTAGGCATCACTAGCCTATATGCTCCAGAACCATATTTAATGTAACATAGGGACCCATCCAGTTTTGTTCAAACTTTCCTTTCTTTTCTTTTTCTTATTGGGTATGTTGGTTTTCCTTCAGGAATAAATCGACAATGTTGAACTGATGAGGATGGACCTTTTTGTTGTAGTTCCTCCTAAGATGATGTTGATATGCTTGGAGGTGAATTTAGGCCTTGATGCATTTTTCATCCAGGAGTTCAAGTTGACTTAAGCATGCAACCTAAGCATCTTTGTCACTGATGAGATTCTTCGGGGAGATTCAAAGTGAGGAGATCTTGACTTTAATCGAAAAGATTGTGTTGGTACCATATATAAGAGAGTATGGGGTGGTGCTAGTGGGATTATGGATGGATGTATGGAGGTCCCAATTGTGACCAAAATTATTAACCACCCTCTTGAGGATTTTGATCAAAGTTTTGTTGGTTGCGTCCACTTGACCATTACCCTGGGGATAATAGGGCATGAACCAATGATGTTGGATGTGAAAGGTATTGCAAAGGTGTTTCATAAATTGATTTTTGAAGGGTTTTCCATTTTTGGTGATGATGGTGGAAGGGATTCCATATCTGTAGAGAATATGGAAGAGGATGAATTCGGATATCTAAAGACCCGTGATTTGAGAGAGTGGAGTTTCTTCCACCCACTTGGTAAAGTATTCAGTGGTTGTGCTAATGAAAGTATGGTCATCAAAGGATGGAGGGTAAATATTTTCGATCAAGTCAAAACCCTATTGAGAAAAAGGCCATGGTGCTATGATGGGTTGCAAGTCTTATGTTGGAGCATGAATTAAGTCTGCATGTTGCTGAAAGGGAAGAAATTTCTTCACAAACTCACAATAATCGTGTTCCATAGTGGGCCAATAGTATCTTTCTCTTAGAATCCTTTTTGCAAAGGCCATACCATTAGAATGGGACCCACATACACCACTATGCATGTCATTTAATGTGATATGAGATTTTGATTCATTGAGACACTAAAGGAGTGTACCACCATACCCTCAACTATAAAGTGTACCTCCCACAATTGTATATCAAGATGAGCATTGGATAAATGACTTTAATTGGTTGTGGGTAAGGTAAGGTGCACATATATTGTCACAAAGGTAGGTATAAATGTCATGGTACCATGGTGAATCAGGACCTATCATATCACACACCATCTCATTGCCAAGGACATCATATGTTGGGATTATTAGTTGCTCAACAAGAAATTCATAGTTTGTTCAATCTTTGGGTGTGTTGATAAGGGAACCAATCGTAGCCATTGCATCTGATGCCTTGTTCTAGACTCTGGGAATCTATTCAAATAAGATGTAGGTGAAATACTTTTTAAATTCATCCACCATGTGTTTTTAAGAAAAAATATTATCATATTTTTTTTGAAACTCATCATTGACCTATTTGATAATGAGTTGGGAATCACTGAAGACTTGAAGATATGTGATGTTTCATTGGATGGTGATTCTAAGGCTAGTGATCAAAGCTTCATACTCAACAATATTGTTGGTGAATGGAAAGGCTAACCTGAATTATTTTGGAATATAGTCACCTTGATGGGTGACAAATAAGACACCTGCACTAGCTCCATTATGTGTATATGACCCATCAAAGTAGAGCATCCATGTGTATGTTTTTGTGACTGTAAGGACCCCTTCATCAAGAAACTTGACTACTAATGGGTAAACATCAACCAAAGGAGAATTGGACAACTAATTCGCTATCACCTATCCCTTTATTTCCTTTCAATATATGTACTCTATGTCGAACTCACTCAGTATCATAACCCACTCAACCATGCAATAATTCAAAGAAGTTCTAGATAACAGGTACTTAAATAGGTCCACTTTTGATATCAGCTTGATGGTATGAATACGCATGTAGTGACAAAGCTTTTGTGAACTAAAGACTGCCAAACAAGATTTTTCCATAGGATAATAGTTGATCTCATAGACTACAAGTGTTCAGCTGATGTAATAGATAGCACGTTCCTTAGAGAAATCATCATGCTATGCTAGTAATTCCCCCAGTGCAACAGATATAGTTGAGATGTATAACAGAAGTGGTTTTCCTAGAATCGGAGGCATTAGAATAGGTGGGTGAGCTAATTACTCCTTAATATTCTCAAAGCCTTGTTGACACTTTGAATCCCACTTGAAAGTGATGTCTTTACGTAGTAGATGGGTGAATGATTGACACTTGTCAAAAAGCTAGGCTATGAAGCGTCTGATGGACTATAACTTTCCTTGAAGGCTCCTTAATTGTTTGAGATTACGTGGTGGGGTAATTTCCATTATTTATTTGA
This sequence comes from Sequoiadendron giganteum, assembly GCA_007115665.2. Lineage (NCBI taxonomy): Eukaryota > Viridiplantae > Streptophyta > Pinopsida > Cupressales > Cupressaceae > Sequoiadendron > Sequoiadendron giganteum. The sequence continues at coordinate 356,540,822 of CM021104.1, read as the reverse complement.
CTTTGGTTGGATCTACTTCAATACTCCTTCTAGAGACTATGTAGCCCAATAGCTTTCTAGATGTGACCCCATACACACACTTTTTCAGATTGAGACATAGCTTGTAGAAATCTAATCGATCAAAGATTTTCTTTAGGATTTCGGGATGCTCTTCTCCAGTCTTGGACTTTTCTAATAAGTCATCGACACAATCTTCCATGATGACATGGATGAGGTCATGAAAGATAACAGTAATCCAACGTTTATAGGTTTCCCCTACATTTTTAAGACCAAAGGGTGTGACATTATAGTAGAAGGTGCCCCAAGGGGTAGTGAAGGTAGTTTTATGTTCATCTTCTGGTGCAATTATGATTTGGTTGTAGCCAAAAAATCCATCCATGAGGGATAACATCTCATGTCCTATTGTAAATTCTACCAGCTTATCAATGTTTGGAAGAGGGAAATCATCCTTTGGACAAGCCTTATTGAGATCCCAAAAATCTGTACAGATTCTTATATTCCCATTTGGTTTGGCGACATGCACTATGCTAGAGATCTACTCAGAATAGTCAATAGGTCTTATGAACCCAACCTCTAATAATTTCTCCAATTCTTTCTTGACGAGTAAAGCCACTTTTGGATGCATTTTTCTCAACTTCTATTTAATAAGTTTGTCATTCAAATGAATATCCAAATGGTGCACAACTAGTGTGGGATCTATTCCTGGCATGTCTAAATAGGTCCATGCAAAATTGATGATTCCTTCCTTGAGAAAATTGACAATGGTGGAATGTTCTTCCTCTGACAATGATTTGGCTACATATGTGATTTTGGGGTCTTCTTATATTCCTAAATTGATTTCTTGTGTCTCTTTTATTAAGATGGAAGATCATTCAAACAAGTGAGCTCCTACAAGGGGAAGATGAACATCCCCATCCTCTAGTGCCTCATCGAGGTTTTCACTGTCGAATACACCCTTTTTTTTTACTCTTGATGAGTCAGGAAGTGCCTCAAAGAGGTTTTCACTAGATGACCCTTTTTTATTTTTCTTCTTTCTATTTTTGTAGTTGATTTGTTCATCTTCCCCCAATCCCATAAGATGTACGTAGATTTCCACTAAAGGATAGGTGTCGATAGGTGTGCTACCTCATATGTCTCAATCAATCAAGTCAGGGTGATGGAGGGTAAGGTTGATGGTAAAGATTGGCATGGAATCAAAGAGGGATGGGAGATCTACATCATCGTATGAGAGTATGATGGTTTCTTCTTCCAGTATGTCCTTGATGAGATCATCATCCGTATTGACATTATTCGAAGTACTAGGGGATGATGTAGTACCCTCTTTTTTATGTCATAGCCTAGACCCACACATTTTGGTCGCATAGGTACCTCAATAGGTTGTAGTCTTCCTTTCTCTTCCATGCCAAGACCTCCCCCTTGATAGTTTTATTTTTTTACCACCCTTGATGTGTGGGGATAGACCTCTTGGAAATATTCTACAAGGGGAGGTGATGGCTTTGGTTCCTCTCTGTAGACCCATTGGTTAGTGTCATCTTCCATTTGATACTAAATTGTACCCATATCTCAGAATGTTGTCAAACCCATATTCTTAGAGGTGAGGGTTTTAGTCTTTTCTTCTCCCTTTGGTGTTGACTGAGAGGGTTGCACATATGTGTGGGGCGATGGTGTCATTGTCACCACATTGAGTGTGGTACGCATTTCATATTCTCTGAATCCCTTATCAATGATCTAGACTTTGGTGATGGTGGATTCAGATGTAGTGGATGAGGTGGATGTTGTGTTGGATGATGGATTATGAGATGAATTAGAGGATGATGCCTATGGTACCCCTACTTCAACTCCTAGGCAATGTTAGGAGTGGGGGAAAGCGACTTTGATAGCATGAAAATATTCAAAGGGTTGGGGATCAACATCAATGGTTACCTCCATCCCATTGTAAGGAAATTTCAAACACTAATTGTAAGTGGAAGCAATGGCTTGCATAGAATGAATCCATGGGTAGCCAATGAGAAGATTATATGGGAGGTCTAGATCAAGGACATTTCAAATGGTGTACTGCACAATAAGGCCAACCTGAATTAGGAGACAAATAATGCCTTCAAAATCTCTTTCTACATTATCATAGGCTTTGAAGGTGATAACCCGATCATTCAAGTCAGCTTGGGTATACCCTACCTGATTTATTAAATTTAACATACAGAGGTTAAGGGTAGAGCCATTATCTACCAGGGCCCTTTTCACTTTATGGTGCTCTATAAGGACTTTGATGTGGAGGGGATGGTTATGGTTTGAATTGATTGATGGCATATCATTTTGACTAAATCCCAGCTGATATGTAGATGATACATGTCCTACTAAGGCTTGAAATTGAGTAGGATCTATATCATTAGGCATGTGGGTATCATGGAGAGCTTTGGTGAGGAGTTTTTGATGGACAGGGGAAGACTTAAGCAAATCCAAAATGGATATATGAGTGAGATTCTTTCCAAGATGATCAAGAATGTTATATTTGGAGCTCACAAGAGCTGGTTGGGATGACATGGAAGGTATAGGGATAGATATGTGGGTGTGACACATAGTAATAGTACATTGTGGGTATTTTCTTTTATTATGGGTCATGGAAACGTGTGGCTCTACCTGACTAATGTACATAACTATACCATCCTAGTTATAGGGTACATTCTGATAGCTAATATTGTTAGTTTTTTTACCTTGGTTGTTGTTATTTCTAGGCCTGGTATTAGTATTGGAAGTGTTGGCACCTTGATTGTGCTTGAGGAAATCATTTTGATATATTTGCAATTGAGCATTGGATGAGGTTGCCTGATTCACATCCACTATTATCCCACCTCGATATATAAGATCTTGGATATATTTTTAAAGACCTTGACACTTATTAGTGGTATGACCCTTGATTTGTGGAAGTAACAATACTCATTTTCCCTATACCAGGTAGGCTTTGGTTTCAACTCGTCAAAGGGCTTCATCACAAGATAGACAATCGGATAGCTAGCTGGAAGCAACCTGTTGAAAATGACACTTAAAGGTTCTCCCAAAGGAGTGAATGAGCATTTATTTTTCCCCTAATGGTTTTGATTGGACTATTGGGAAGGATAGGGTGTACCATGCAGCACAGATATGACGTTGGGAGTTGATTGTTGATTAGGAATATATTGTAGTCTTTGTGAAGTGTTGGCTACTTGGACATGTTTGGTATCAGTGGTGCCATCATTGAAATAATTCTTATTCTTATTATATTATCGATACCTATCTCCAGTTGATTTGTCCTTATCTAAATTAAATATTTTGACTTGTCCCTTAACAATGAGGGCCCTCTCAATGGTGGTGCCCTTCTCAATGACTTATGAAAAAGGTAGTAACATAGTAAGGGTTAAGATAATGTGCCATGTGAGGATGGGAATTTGCAACAAAGATGATCACCATTTATTTCTCTCTGAGATAGTATTTTAATCGACTAGCCAAGGCATGCCACCTTTGTAGATAGCTTGCAAAGGTTTCTCCTTGACACTATTTTTCTTTCAATAGATCTAAGGTATCTATGTCCTTCTCCAAGTTGAAGGAGAAGTGTGCAATGAATTTTTTTGATAGATCTGCAAAAGAAGAGATTGACCCCTTTTGGAGACCCATGAACCAGTCTAAAGCTATCCTTGTCAGACTTCTAGGGAATAACCGTAGGAGATAATTATCGTTATGCATGAATTCCTGGCAATGTGTGTAAAATTCTTCCAAGTGGGTTCTTGGGTCACCCTATCCTTTGTATTTATCAAACTTTGACATCTCAAAGTGCTTAGGAAAGGTAACAAGCAAGATGGAGGGATCAAATGGATAGGGACAAATTTTGTCAAATTTGAAGGAATTTTTGGACGTCCCTACTTGCAATTCTTTTAATGAATCTTTAACCTCTTCCCACTTCTTATTGATAGGTTTTGGTTGAGCAGGATTTGCTGGATTAGACTAATTATAGGGGGATATTGTTGATAGGATGAAGAGAGTCACAATGGTTTGATCATGTGATGGTGGAGGTGGATATGAAGGAGTTTTCTAATATTGATTGGGATACGTGGATGGAGGATAGGTTTAATTTTGTTGATATGACTTTAGGGATTGATAATATGAGGAGGACGAGGCACCCTGCTAATAATATGGTGGTTGTTGATAGTAATACAAATAGGATTGATAATTATGAATGGTTTGTTTCTAGGAAGCATATGGAGGTTGTTGTAGAGTGGATTGCTGGTAATATGGATATTGTTGTGATTATTGGAGGCTGGTGTAGGACGAATGCTATTGGGATTGTTGTGCATAGAACAATTGTTGTTGAGATTATTATGGAGTGTAATAATAATTATTAGGATTGGGATGGGATGGAATGTCTTGTAGATGATAAGTGCTTTGAGGATGATATAGGTATTAGGTAGCAAGGTTTTCAGGGATTTGTTGGGATGGTTATTTGGGTTGCATCGGGATTTGCAAATGTTAAGGGGGTTGCTAGTAATATTGTGGTTGCTAGTGAGGAGGTTGGGATGGGATTTGAGGTTGTTGAGGGATGACCTGTGATTGATGAGGAGGTTGTGAGGGAGTTCCTTGAGGTTGATTTGGAAGTTGGTGTTGATGTTGTTGTGGGATTTGACCTTGTTGGGGATTATCTTGTGGCTGATGCGGGGGTTGTGATGGATTATCTTGAGCTTGATGTGAGGGAAATTGTTGAGGATGTGATGGGATAGTAATGTGAATCAAAGGTTGTGAAGGGGTTTATTGTGGTGGAAGGCTACTTTGAGGTGGTAGCTGGGATGTAAATGGAGGTGGTGGTAAGTTAGATGCAAGTGTAGGACCAAGGGGTGGAGGTGGTCTAGCGAAAGGATTATAAGCAGTGCCCCCAATATTCCCTAAAAGTGGACTCAATTGGTTTGGTGGAAGAGGTGGAGCGGATGGTATAGGGGTTGAAGCTTGCGGGATCTTTTTGCCTTGAGGATTGGGTGGACCTTGTGGCATACTAGGACAAAGAGGATTGTTAGGATCAAGTGATGCACCCATAATCAAAATTGGAACCTAAGGGGGTGGCACAAGAGGTACTACTTGATAAAGCACAACATTACCAAATCTAGGTTGATACCAACCCTCCTGGGGTGGACCTTGGGGGATGTATGAATTACCCAGATTATTGTGAGAATTTTGAGGATCTTGTGGCATAGGAGGTGCAGGAGGTGTAGGAGGTTTAATTTTGATGTATTTGGGCATATCAAATTCTAGCAATGGTTTGATACCTTTCATGATTAAGGTGGAAAATATCTTGTCCCCACGCTCATCTAGAAGATGATCCATCATTTGCAAATTGGTGGGATTACTGAGGTAATCGTCAACTATAAGCTCAAGTTGATTAACCATGCTTTCATCAGGAGAAGATTGAGTGTGGACCTCAGTTGTGATTGAGATGATCCACCGTCGATGGGTTGCTCCTAGGGGACCTGAGGTTGTTGTTGCTCCATGAGTTTTCTTGCTTACGATCAGGTAATGGGCATGAAAATGCAAAAACAACTAGGTGGCTAGGATAACACTAAGCTATGGTATGCCCATAACTGATGACCTAAATGATGACTAAATGATTTATTAGATTAGATTAGATTAGATTAGATGATTGATTGATGGATTGATCAGATTGGATTGGATGGGATGATTCAGATAATTGATTTGATTGGGTGATTGATAGGATCTAATGGTTGATAGGATTGAATGATGAAATTAACTCTAAAATAGGGTTAAAGGCTTAACTTGATGATAATAGGATGATCACAACACAAAATCTACTTCACAATGAGAGGAGATTGATAAGGCCATGGATAATTACTAACTCAAGATGGATAACAATCCCAAGTGAGCATGGATGATGATTATTAGGGTTAGTTACCTAACCCAATTAGATAAAAATCCCCTAAAATAAAGTCTAAAGGATTGAGATTGATGAAATTATTATGGAAATGCAATCTAGGTATGTCCTAAGATGCACCCATGTGATTGGTTTGAGGATTCAATGACTCTTGAAAAATGTAGACGAACTAAAATGATGATTATAGGCAGATGGATGATGAGAAAAAAATTTGATTGTGGCAACGAACTTAGAAAATGACGAGATTTCAGTGGTTAAGAGGGTTAACTCTCAAGATTCTTGTATGGGAAGTGCATACACCTTTACATCTAGCAAGACTTCCCCTCTAGGTGATGGATTTTCCTATCTAAAGGTCAACAAATTTGCCTCTATGTTTGACAAGTTCACCTCTCTAGGACTCAAATTTGCCTATGTCTTGAGATGCAAAAGGAATAGGTGGGCATGAGATGCAAATTCACCTATCAAGGTTTCAAGATGACCTATATGATGAAAATATAACCATTCTAAGACATAAGATCACCTACCTCTTTGAAAACCCAAAAGGAAATGGGCGGACTTGGGCCACAACGTTATCTATCTAAGGATCAAATTTGCCTCTTTCTTAAGATGCATAGATGAACACAAAAATTCCTATCTAGAGGAAAATAGATGTCCCTATGTCTTGAAATTTTATGGATGGGGATGGTATGGAAAGACACAGGTTCACCCTTATGGGAAATAGGTTCGCCTATATTGTAGGATGTGCAAACAAGGGAGACTTGAACAAAAAAAAGGATAGCCCCTTTAGATAACAAGTTCACCTATTCCAAAAATAGACAGGTGGGGGTGGAGCGAACTCTCCTATGAAGGGAGTAGGGTCTCCTATTCTAAGGGAATAGGTAGAAACAGGGTCACCTAAAGGAGGGACCCCCAGGAAAAATCACCCTTGACAAGGATGAGTTCACCTAAGGATGAACTAGATTGGACTCAAGACATAGAATTGCCCCTGTTCAGGGCAGGATCGCCTATCCACAATGCAAATTCACCCCTGTGAGAAGAAAACTCACCACTAAGGGCATGGGATGACTACGAAAAAGGACTGAAGACAAAGAAAACAAAAATTACTAGGCTGGATAGAATCGGACCGACGGAAACCAATTGTATCACACAAGAAAACACACCAAGCAACACAATCCTAGAATTAGTGATAAGGGTTTACAAACTTGATGTAGGCCCACCAGCTTGAGGGGACACCCCAACATTAATACATTGTGATATCAGGGTGGTTCTATGGATCACCCTTTCTTGCAAAGGTGGATAGCTAGAGATCCAATGGCACAGGGTCATCAACAAACACCATGGGCTATCCTTCTCTCTCTCACTTGAGGACTATCATAGTCCACCATGAATATTCCTATCTCAACACAAGGGAGTACGTAGTGAGTAACTTTGGGGTACAGTGTTCATCCCTTGTACTACACCAGCTCATGACTAAAACATGAGTCTCTATCTAGGATAAATAGGCTATCTCATTTGTCCTTGATATACACTAGGTACATGAGGCACAACCATGAACACTAGCCTATCACAAGCGTGGGTCAAGAGCCCCAACGAGGTATGGAAACTCAAACCAACCCTGCATGTCTTATCTAGGTATCACCCTAGCTTTGATGCTTCGTTAAACATGACATGACTGGGTTGGGGTAGAGCTTTAGCTCTCCTCCATTTTGTTGTATGTTGTGGTTGTATTGCTGATATGTGGTTGTGATTGATGTCAACACTATTAGCATTAATGTCTTTAAGACTATATATGTCAAAGATATTGACAAAATTGTAATAAATATGTTAACAGGTTGTTTGTGAAGTAGTAAAGATCAGTGTGTTGGAAAATTAAGTATGTTGATAGTGAGAAGTTGTGGATCAAAGGGTTTGTATTCAAGACTATTTAGTTTTTACTTTGAAATTTTCATAGGTGTGCATGAAGATTTGAGCAAGTTATGAGTTTATGTATTCCAACAGTTATTTTGTTACTAGAAATGGTGTTCATAAAATAAACTAATGTGATTCTGGTAAGTTGAGTTATTGTGTATGATCCTATAGTGTTTGTGGATGATTCTAGATCATGTTCTATCTGTGTTGAATGTTTGCATTGATTGTTGTGCTCACAATCCAATATTTTCTCTTGCGTGTTCATGTTTTTCATGTTCATGGTCGACAGGGTGATTGTAGAGTGTTGTGGATCTTTGAGGAAGAATATTTGAAGGTGTTTTGTGTTGGAGGACATTGTTTTGGGTCTCTGCTATGTTGTGGCCTACCTTGGTTGATTCACATTAATAATCTATATTGTTTTGGGCTGACAGTTTGCATTCATTCTATTATTTTGTTGAAACCGACATGAGGTGATGTAATTTCTTGTTGTAGATATATAAGTGATTATTTCTTCATTTGAAAGAGGCAGCATGTGAAGTGTGTGAGTGATATGTGTGAATAAGGTTTAGATCATTCAAAAAGTAGAGCAGTGTGTGAAGAAGAGTGAAGAAGTGTTCATGCGCTTAACTTGAACTATACTTAGGTATTAGCAAATGCTACTTTCTCAGTTCAAATTCTTCAGATGGATTTAGTCTGAATATTTATGTAAGAAAGTTGGTATTCCTTTGAATTTGAGTAGTGAGCTCTAGGCAGTGTGCCTAAATGCATTGCATTCCTCACTTATTCTTCTTATACTTTTAACAGGGTATAACTTGTGGATTAACCTCCACCATGGTTTTTCCCCTAACAGGGTTTCCACGCAAAAATCTTGGTGTCATGTGTGTTTCTGATGTTTTGTTGATTTATGCTTGGATGGTTATTAATCATATATAAGAATAAGGGTTAATAAGTTTAATAAGTTTGAAATTTTGAGATAAATGATTCACCCCCCCCTTCTCAGTTGTCTGCCCTTGTGTTGCCAACAATTGGTATCAGAGCAGGTTCCTTGAAATAAGTTTAACAACTTGAGGTGATTTGGGATGGCAACATATAAGAAGGATAGTCTGAGATTTGATGGAAAAAAATATTCTCTGTGGAAAGCTCGAATGGAGTGTCATCTAAGATGCATTGGTGAGTCTTACTGGAACATTACAAGTAATAGGTATGTTATTCCTCAAAATGGTCCTACTACTACTACTGAGATTAGGGATGTTGAATATAACATCAAGGCTAAGGAAGCATTGTTGAGTGCTTTGACTAATTCTAAGATGACGAATGGTATGGAGCTGAAGACTGCTAATGAGATTTGGAAAAAATTAGAAGCCTTGTATGAAGGTGATACTAATGTGAAGATTGCTAAGCTACAAATTCTGAAAGGGAAATATGAAATGTTGAAAATCAGCGATGATGATAATATCACTAATTTCTTGCAAAGAGTGAATGAACTTGTGTGTGGTATCAGATGTGTTGGTGGATAGTTGGATGAATCAAAGATTGTTGCTAAAGTGCTTAGATCCTTGCCTACTATATACAAAGTTAAAGCTATAGCTATCGATGAGCCCTTGACTGTGACAAATGCAACTGGAGATATGTTGATTGGTAAACTTATTGCTTTTGAGTTGAGTGAATTCAGTGATTCCCTTCCTAAGATAGAATTTGCATTCAAAGCTACTACTTTTGGGAGAGACAAGCAAAGATATGATTCGAGTGAATGTTCTTCTAGAATGGTATTCAAGTATGAGGAATAAATGAGATAGATTGAAGAAGAAGAAAGAGAACTGAATGAGCTTGAAGCACTTATTGTCAAAAGGGAAGCCAAAGGAGAAGGTAAGTATAAAGGAAAGTTTCTTATTAAATGTTTTTCTTGCAATAAGATTGGTCATTTTGCATCAAGGTGTCCAAAAAGAGTTCCTAAGCCAAGAATGTACAAGCCTAAATTTTAAAAGAAGTGTTATTATGCTACTGATGAAGGTGTGACAGATGGTGAATCTGAAAAAGGGAATGTAAGTGAAGATGAGTTTGTATTTATTTCTATCAAGGAAAATAGTCATGTGTCTACTAAATCTTCTAGTTGTACAAATGTGGAGAAATCCCTAGTTGCTCGAGTTGAAGAAAAAGATGAGTGGGTAATTGACAATGGATGTTCACATCACATGATAGGTGATAAAAGCAAATTTTTAAGCCTACAAAAGTATGATGGTGGTGTTGTAATATTTGGTGATAACAATGGTGGTATAATCCATGGTAGAGGAGTATATCTTTTGATGGTAAGCATAATACTGATGATGTTCTTTATGTTGAAGGTTTGAAGCATAATCTTTTGAGTGTTGGATAGATGGTTGATGAGGCATATAATCTTCAATTTAAGGATGGGAAGTGTAGAATATTGGGAAGTTCAGGAAATGTGATCACTTCAGGTACAAAAACAAAAGGTAACATCTTTCATCTAAATATTGCTAGTAAAAGTTATCTGATTGCTCAAGTTGATGAAATTTGGTTGTGGCATAGAAGAATTTTTCATGTAAACTTTGACATCATTATCAAGATAAATTCCTCTCAGGCAATGGGAGATCTTCCTAAGTTGGTAAAGCCTACTAATGCCATATGCAAGGAATATCAGTTAGGAAAGAAAACTAGAATTTCATTTCGTAGCAAATAGCATTGTTCAAATGAATTTTTGGAGCTTGTGCATACTAATTTGTGTGGTCTTGCTAAAATCAGAAGTTCACAAGGTTACAAGTACTTCATGTTTCTTATTGATGATCACTCTAGGATGATGTGGGTTACTTTCTTAAGGGAGAAATTTGAATCTCTAGAGAAGTTCAAGATCTTTAAGGTTATGGTTGAGACAAAGACAAGTGTGAAGATTAAGTGTCTGAGATCAGATAGAGGTGGTGAATTCACTTTCAATGAGTTTAATTCTTTTTTTGAAGAACATGGGATAAAGAGACAATTATCTGCACCGTAGACCCCTCAAAAAAATGGAGTTGTGGAAAGAAAGAACATGATAGTTCTAGATGTTGCTAGGACTATGATGCTAGAAGGAAATTTCCCTCATAGCTATTGGAGAGAAGTTGTGAGTACTACTCTTTATATCCTCAACTAAGTAAAAATAAAAAGTAATATTGGTAAGACTCCTTTTGAGTTGTGGTTTGGTCATAAGCCTACTGTTAGATTTTTCAAAATCTTTGGGAGTAAATTCTATATCATAAGAGATGAAGATATAGGAAAGTTTGATGCTAGAAGTGATGAAGGAATCTTTCTTGGTTATTCTACTAAGAGTAAGGCCTACTGGTGCTACAACAAGAGATTGGAGAAAATGGTTGAAAGTGAAATTGTTAAGGTTGATGAAGATATTGTTAAACCATTGAGAACATGTGAATATGATTCTAATGATCAGAATGATAGTACCAACAAAATTCAAACTTCAAATCAAGTTCAAATAATTTCGGTGAATCAAGAAGATCAAGAAGAAGGAGAGACTAGTGAAAGTACAAAAGAGAGATCACAAGAGCCTAAAATTCAATAACATTCTAAGACTCCAAGGTATGTGAGATTAAATCATTCAAAAAACCAGATTATAGGAGATAAGAACAAAGGTGTCCAGACTAGGAGAAGAATTGCAGAAGAATACTATTTGATTTCAAAGACTGGACCAAGTAATGTCAATGAAGCATGCAAAGATGAACATTGGATTGAACCAATAAAAGAAGAACTACAACAAATTGAGAAGAATAATACATGGATTCTTGTCCTAGACCTAAATAAAAAAATGTAATTGGAACTAAATGGGTTTTTAGAAACAAACTGAATGAACAAGGTGAAGTTATCATAAACAAAGAAAAATTGGTGTGTAAAGGATACTCTCATATGGAGGGAATTGACTTTGAAGAGACTTTTCCTGTTTCTAGAATTGAAGTTGTGAGACTGTTTCTTGCTTATGTTGCTTAAAAAAACTATAAAGTCTATCAGATGGATGTCAAGTTAGCATTTCTAAATGGAGAATTAGAAGAAGAGGTGTATATTGAGCAACTTGATGGATTTCAAATAACTAATCAAGGAGATATGGTTTGTCGGTTGAAGAAAGAATTGTATGGCCTCAAGCAAGCCCCTAAAGCTTGGTATGCTAGATTGGATAAGTATTTATTGAATCTTGGATTCAACAAAGGTACTATTGATAGTAATATATATTTCAAGATTGATGATGATATATATTTGTTTGTGGAAGTCTTTGTTGATGATATCATTTTTGGAGGAGATGATAGTTTGTGCATGAAGTTTGCTAATGAGATGTAGAATGAGTTTGAGATGTCAATGATTGGAGAGTTGAAATCATTTTTGGGATTGCAAATTACTCAGTTAGATAAAGGGATCCTTATATCTCATTCCAAGTATGTGAGAGAATTGCTAAAGAATTTTGGTATGGACGATTCAAAGCTAGTCAGTACACCCATTGTGACCAGATGTAAGTTGACACAAGATGATGATTCTCCAAAGGAAAATCAAACCAGATACAAATCAATGATTGGTGGATTGCTTTATTTGACTCGAACTAGACCTAATATACTGAATGTTGTATGCATTTTTGCAAGATTTCAAGCTGATCCTAAGGAATATCATGTGACTGTTGTGAAGATAATTTTCAGATACTTGAAGGGAATAGTTGATTTTGGCCTATGGTATCCTAAATATGATGATCTTACTTTGAGTTCCTTTACTGATGTTGATTGGGCAGGAGATGTGAATGATAGGAAAAGTACTAGTGGTGGTGATTTTTTCTTGGGAAAGAAATTGATTTCATGGTTAAGCAAAAAGCAAAATGTCGTCTCCTTGTCTACTGCTGAGACAAAATATATTGTTGTTGCTAAACATTGTACTCAAGTATTGTGGATAAAGCAAATGTTGAAAGATATTAGAGTTGTGTATGATGAACCTATTGCCATATTCTGTGATAACTGAAGTGCTATAAACATTTCTAAGAATCCAATGATGCATTCAAAGACCAAGCATATATCTATCAGGTACCACTTTTTGAGAGACAAAGTGAGTGATAAGGAAGTCGGACTGGAGTATGTGCCTACTAAGGAACAAATTAAAGACATCTTTACTAAGACTTTTCCTAAGGATACTTTTGAGTATCTCAGAGGGAAGTTAGGGGTGATTACCCCTCCTTATCAGAACTAAGATGCAAGACACTACATCAATCTATGCATTTCATAGTCATATCTTGATTTGGATTGATGTTGTGGTGGTTGCTACTCAGGGGGAGTATTCAGATGATTTAGATATGTGGTTCAAAGCTTGATTATATCTTTTTCATTAATGTCAAAGGGGGAGAAGATTAATGTGAAAAAATCTTGAATAACTAAGGGAGAGAAGAGCAATGAGAAAGAGGGAGATTGTTGGGAGAAGAGTTAGTTGCGTTGATGGTGTTTTTCACATCATGTGTTGCCATCAATGACAAAGGGGGGTATTTTTGGATGTTGTGGTTGTATTTGTGATATGTGGTTGTCATTGATATCAACACTATTAGCATTAATGTCTTTAAGAGTGTATATGCCAAGGATATTGAGAAAATTGTAATAAATATGTTAACAGGTTGTCTGTGAAGCAATAAAGATCAGTGTGTTGGAAAATTCAGTATATTAATAGTGAGAAGTTGCAGATCAAATGGTTTTTCTTCCAGACTATCTAGTTTTTACATCAAAAAATTTAGATGTGTGCATGAAGATTTGAGCAAATTATGAGTTTTTGTGTTCCAACGGTTATTTTGTTACTAGAAATGGTGTTCATAAAAGAAAAAAATATGATTCTGGTAATCTAAGTTGTTGCATATGATCCTATAGTGTTAGTGGATGATTCTAGATCATGTTCTATTTGTGTTGCATGTCTGCATTGATTGTTGTTCTTGTGATCCAATATTTTCTCTTGCGTGTTCATGTTTTTCATGTTCATGGCTGTCAGGGTGATTGTAGCGTGTTGTGGATCTTTGAGGAAGAATATTTGAATGTGTTTTATGTTCGTAAACATTGTTTTGGATCTCTATTATGTTTTGGTTGACCTTGGTTGATTTGCATTGATAATCTATATTGTTTTGGGCCGATAGTTTGCATTCATTCTATTATTTTGTTGAGGCCAACATGAGGCGATGTAATTTCTTGTTGTGGATATATATAAGTGATTATTTCTTCATTTGAAAGAGGCAGAATGCAAAGTGTGTGAGTGTTATGTGTGAATAAGGTTCAGATCAATCTAAAAGCAAAGTAAAGTGTGAAGAAGAGTGAAGAAGTGTTCATGTGCTTAACCAGACTAATACTCAGCCATTAGCAGATGCTACTTTCTTAGTTCAAATTCTTTAGATGGATTTAATCTAAATATTTTTGTAAGATAGTGAGTCTTCCTTTGTATTTGAGCAGTGAGCTCTAGGAAATGTGTCTGAATGCATGTGCATTCCTCATTTATTCTTCTTATACTTTTAACAGTTATAACTTGTGGATTAACCTCCACTGTGGTTTTTCCCCTAATAGGGTTTCCACACAAAAATCTTGGTGTCGTGTGTTTCTGATGTGTTGTTGATTTATGCTTGGATGGTTATTAATCAGATCTAAGAATAAGGGTAAATAAGTTTAATAAGTTTGAAATTTTGAGACAACTTATTCACCCCCCTCTTAGTTGTCTGCCCTTGTGTTGCCAACACCTTTATATACCTTGTAGGTAACACGTGATTGAAATCATCCCCTAAGTGATGGAATCTTATGCAAGTCCCACTAAAAGAAGCTAACACTAGACGCTTTGACTGGTCTCCAATCTCACATGTAGCGTAAGGGGAGAGCTTAGATGCACTAGCACTTCCTAGGTAGACTGGACTAGAATGGAACGAACTATGATTTATTATCACCTAGGATCACCAAAAGGTACAAGGGCAGTGGATACATCTACAATTTTCTCCCAAACACAACAAACATGGTTAATTGACCCTCTAATTATTCTACGTGTGCCTAGATTAGTATGAAAACAACAAACAGAGCTAACTAAGGCTTCGATCGCTCATCCTACAACACACGTTTTAGTAGATTTTGACCACCGATCTTGGAAAAACATAGGGGAGAAATCTACACAAACATTAGTAAAATGCCGCAAATCATCGACAAACAAGTTAGTTGGTCAGTACCCAAAACCAAAACCAAACTGTAGCTCAAACTAAAAAATTTAGGGTTCTGGATTACCAAAAATTCACCTCTGTGAGATGAATTCACCCTTGTTAGTGGAGAAAGATCGCCTATCTGCTAAAAGAGGCAATTTTTTTTTAGTGTTATATGGAGAGGCGTATGTAATTTCACCCCTATGACTTGTGCAAATTTTCCTTTGGGTTTAGCAAGTTCTCCTGTCAGGGTGTATTCACCTATGTACTCGGTGGTTGGGATTAGTGGTTGCAAGTCCACCTCTTTCATGGAAGGGCATATTTGTATTTGCATGTATTCACAGTAGTTTCAGCTCTATACCAAGAAAACTCGCTCGTCAAGGGTAGATTCACCCCTATGTGTCAAATATAAACTTGCCAAATTTTAAACAACAAGCAAACAATAAAATAGACCTGTGAAGTGGATCCCACCGAGCGTTCCATAAATGTATGCAAGTGATCTAACCTACTAAAAATGCAAGTGAAAAACCAAATGCAAAGGGAAGAAGCATAAGACAAAACACTCAAGATAGACCTAGTTTAATTTGAACAAAACCATAAAAATGAAATACTTTTACCTTGATCAAATTGTCTCCTTTGGTTGACCCTTTAGTTGATTATTTATATGCTCCTTCTTTGGTAAGATGGAATGCAAGTATGATCAAAATAAAACTAAGGATGCAAGGAATGAAATGGAGGATGTGGGTATTGGATTAAATGCACTATGATGGCTCTAGGATGGATGCAACAAATGTTGTTTTTTCAAAAAAAATGGTTAATCATACTTGAATACTTGATTGTGGATAGATCAAAATGGGGGCATTTCCACCATTTTTAGGGGAAAGGCCTTTAAATCAATGGAGGGTCAGGATTCATCCATGATGGCAAAGATCAAGGGCCAGAGAGAGTTGAGAAATCACAATCCCTCACATCTTGACATGTGGCAGGTGATGTGGAAAGGAGAGGATGAGGTGGAGGTGACATGGAGGTACCTTTATGTACCTTGGGAAGGGATAATATATCCTCATAAAGGAGGTCCTTGTCCACATGTACATGAGAGGACATGTGAGGAATTAAAAATTCCTCACAAATCCTCACGGGGATGGGAGAAGGAATATAAAATTCCTTAAAATTCCTTAGGTGAATAAAAGTGAATTAAAAATTCACTTGGGAAAGGGGGTGCCTTCTCCAAATGGAGAAATAATTTAATGTTGGTTGACTTAGGACATATGCCATAAATGGCTTGGTGATTAGGTTGGGCTAAGTTGGCGATTAGGTTGGACTAAGTAGGTGATTAAGGTTGTGCAAATGTGGGATTAGATAGGTTAATGGAGGATTAGAGGCAAGTGGGAGATTATGGAGGATGTGACATGAGGAGAGAGAGGAAAATGAATTAAAAATTGATTTAATTCACAAAGGCTAAAGTGACTAAATTAAATAAATTGGGGTATTTATTTAATTTAGAGATGAAAGGGATAAACTATTTAATTGATTTATTAAATACTTTAGGGGACATTAGGATAGAAGGAAATATTAATCAAATAAGAGATTATTTAATTAATATTGATGAAAGATGCAAGATGGAAGAAAACAAGGGTGAATTTGACCATATGGGGCTGGTCAAATTTAGGTGTCTATAGATACATCATAGGACATGTTGATCAGGGTTTTTGATTAGGATGAGGTTTATGATAAGTCGTTAATACAAACTCCACTGACTCATTTACCTATGATCTAGACTTTAGATTTTGACACTTAAGTTCTCACTTTACGACTTGTGACACTTGCTTTCTATTTGTTTTACCAAAGGTTGATGGTGATGATCGATTTATTATGGATGAAGGTTTATTGCAGGTGAAAGCAAGATGAGATGCGTGGTTTTTCATTTTCTGGAATATTTCAATGTTTTTGGTATTTTGAAAATGTTTTTGAGGTTGTTTTAGGTCTTTTTGAGAGTTTATGTAAATGTTTATGTTTTCAATTATTTGAGGTTATTTAGGGTTTTCCCAAAGATATTTGATGTTGTTTAGGTCTTTTGAATGTTTTCTAATGTTTTTGGTTTTTCAATTTTCCAATGTTTAGGTGTTTTCTGAGATTTGAATGTTTAGGGATTTTTCAAAAAAATTAATGTTTAAGGCTTTTTTTACTTTTTGAATGTTTAGAGCTTTTTGAGATATTTCAATGTTTTTGGGTTTTTTGAAATTTTGCAAATGTTTAATATTTTTCCAATTTTTGAATGTTTAGAGGTTTTCTAAGTTTTGACCAAGAACCTAACCTAAAAGACCTCCTAGGGGCCTCGAGGGCTTATTAAAGATTAACCTTACCTACGTTATACACACAGAGACCATGTAGTTTGACCGACTTGACTTATTGGAAGATGAGATATGAACAGTTGATGGAATGTCAATTTATTATGATGGACTCCTAAAGACTGACCTAGGGTGTCTCGAGGGCACATCAATGATGGTCTTGCCTATGTTCAAGCTCAAAGATGATGTAGTTTGACTAGGAAATGTTTTGGATTTTTGATGTTTGACCTTTTTAGGGATTTTGTTGTTTGACCTTTTTAGGGATTTTGATGTTTTGGATTTTGCCTTTACAATTTTGTGAATGTTTTTAGATTTTAGTTATATAGGATTTTGATGTTTTTGGATCTTTTGATGAACATCTTAGGAATTTTTTTGGGGTTTTCAATGATATTTGAGGAAAACGATACCTAGATCATGATGTTGATGTCATGTTGTGAGATAAAAGACATGGATCAAGAGTTATTTGAAAAAAAGAGTGCAAGAACCTGCCCCTAGTGTCAAACAATTCTTCATAATTAAATGGATAACCAAGATAGGTAATGTATATGCAAAGAGTTTGACAGAGTTTTAGCATGCTAGATATAGGCTATGGGACTTCATGAGATAAAATGGTAAAGATACTGTCAAAAATTTTCCATGAGGAGATTTGAAGTATACGTTGAATCTTTGCCAAGTGAAATATTTGGATGAATCTGTATTGGATAGATGGAGGGAACACTGGATTTATCATGATAAGGATGAGATGCTTATGTCTAAGAAGGATCATATAGACACTCGATTCTACTCATGACACATTTTTTCTAGGTTTTCATCATGGTACTTTCCCAAATCACCACCGTAGTGGTTTTCACTGGAGGACAATTTTTAATTTTACTATTTTCTTGATTTTTTAATTTTTTGGAAGTTATACCCTCATGTTGAACCACCTAGTGGAATTTATTTAGAGGCCACTATCATAATATGCCAGTGATATCAAACTTGAATAAGTTGCTTTGCTAAGATATGACCACTTGAATGAAACCTTGAAGAACTATGATTTTCCTTGCTGGTACCAGAATTAACCTTATTTATGTGCACACATCACGATAAAGTGCCTTTAGAATCCTTATCATGAAGGGTAACTGCCAACACATAGTCAATACGAGAATTGGATATCATGAATGGGGTGGACAGTGACATGTATGAAGGAATATGAGATGTATTGGTTGATGGTTTGGAACCTTTGACTCTCCAAATTTGGGAAGATGAGAAATGATGGGTGGGAATGGAGGTTTTCATGGAATTGGGACCAACCACTAGATATACTTTGTTCCTTACTTGAGAAGCCTAGTTTTTTATTTGAGGACTCTTTTGATGGATACATTTCCCTTTCAGATTTTTCCCTGTAGTTTCTTTGACTAATGGAGTTTTAGAGGGATGATTTTCTTTATTTTGCTTTGGTATCCATTTGTATTTTCTTTGTCCCTTTTGTGTTATTGTTTCATTTTCTTTGATGATCTTCACCTTTCTTTGATAGGAATTCTTCTTTTATGTTGGTCTCAATTTATGTATGATATGATGGGTGAATGCCAACTCATGATAAAACTAGTTGTAGCGTTGATAGTATTTTCATCACAAGGATCCTTCATGCCTCATATGTTGATGTTTATTTTAGAAATGATTGCCCTCGATGTTGTGAAGGTATTATCAATACCTAATTATTTGCCCTGATAATGCATCCTCTAATCCATAGCCACTGAATTTGACTTGCCATGAACACATGATATTGCTATGGGTTCCTACTGCTTAGAAATATGAACTATTTTCTCTGGTTCTATGACATAGTTTTCTGTTGATATTGTTTCAAAATATGTCGATGATGCACAATCATGTTAAGGAATATGAACTATTTGCCCTGATTCTACGATATCATTATCTATTAATATTGCTTCAAAAGATGTTGGTGTTGATTCAAAGGATGTCGATGATGCACAATATTGTTCAAGAATATGAACTATTTTCTCTGATTATATTGATTTTGTTTCAAAATATGTTGGTGTTGATTCAAAAGATGTTGATGATGCACAATCACTGTAACAATCAAGAATCTTGATCATTTTTTTCTCTTATGTAGGAATATCAAGAGTAGGAGACTCTTGTTTTGGATGAAGAACGTCTATATGTCTGTCAAAAAGAAACATCTTGGGTGTGATATCGGGGACATATTTGGAGTTTAAAATGGTTTGGAAGATGTCCCTTAGCTCTTGGTGAAAATTTGGGGATAGGGGTTCTTGATCCTTATTCGATTCGAATTAACTTTCATTATCCTCAAGAGCCTCCTCTTGACATGATCCTTGGGTGGATGCTATATCATCAGTAAAAGACTATTCACAACATTTTATGGGTATAGGTGCAATAATGGATATTTCTGGCTCATTTGGAACTTCTTCAACATGCCCAATCATTGAGTCATATGTGGGAGAGATATCAAAATTTGATATCCACTTGATGCCATTACGGTATAAAATAGTACTAAACATTTTTGATGGGTTTGGACTTTGTTTTAAAATAGTATCTTGATATGTTTTTGATTCCTCATGTTGTGATAGATAAATATTTCCCACCATGGTATCACAAGTATTTTTTACATTTTTTGAAGTCGATGCCTTTCCTAAATCTTTTTCTTTTGTATGGTCAGGCATAGGGTTTGTGTAAATTTTCAAATTTTCATTCCCAAATTTTTGATCGACATGAATGTCTCCTTGTTCGATAAGCTCTTCTATCAGATATTTTAGTCTAACATTATTTTTTGTGTTATGACCTTTGTATTAGTGAAATTCACAAAAATGATCTTCTCTATAACTGTGAGGTTTGACTTATGGCTCTTGATATTTTGAGAAATTTGGGTGTGAGATAAGATTAGACTATATCAATCTCTTCAACACATCCTCCATAGGTTCCCCTAAGGAAGTGAATTGTCATTTAGGAGCACTGTTTGTTCTTTGTTGTCCACATTGAGTGTTTTTAGCATTGATTGTTTGATGGTGATGTGTATGGTTGTTGTGTGTTCATGGTTTGGGTGTTTTCTTGTCTAAGAGAAATTAAGACCACATTTGCATCAACAATACCATCACTAGTAACATTTTTTGTTCTTGGCCCAATAGTGGGGCTTGTTATTAAACTAGTGGATGGGCGATTGTCTCTATATACTTTTGTGTTTCCTTGTGAGATTAGGGCTCTCTTGATGTTAAGGGCTGTAGAGACAAGCTCATCATAAGAATTAATGCACTACATCTGCAAGTGGAAGGATGGATCTGGATCAACATTTGTTAGGATAATCTCCACTTGTTCATTGGGAATGGTCCACTTGCTCTTACTAGATTTTTGCCTCCATCATTACAAGAAATTGGAAAAATATTCTCCTTTGTTTTGTTTGAGAGTATACAACTCTTCAAAGCTTACATCCATGTCAAGATTGAAGGGGAAGTGATCTATGAATTTTTCAATGATTTCTTGGAAAGTTTTGATACTTGGAGGTAATTGAGAAAACCAATCCATGACAGGACCTGTTAAACTTCTAGGGAAAAGGTGCATTAAATAAGAATAATTATAGGCCACCTCCATACACATGGCATTTAACTCTTTGGTATGGTCCATAGGAATTCCTCTCCCTTTGTATTTATCAAATTTGGGGATTTCAAAACTAGGAGGGAATGGCACCATTGCAATGTTTCGATCGAAGGGATAAGGACATAAATTCTATGTATGGGGCTTATTTTTCTTGCCCATTCAAAGGTCTTGTATTTCTTGTGATAACACCTTGAGTTGCAATGCTAGATTATCATGTAGGTTTTTTGGAGGAACATATGTTGGGATGATGGATGAGTTGTAGGTGGAATTCTAATATGATGGTATGTTGTACGAGGTGTATGGTGGTGTGGGATTCTATGAAGGTGATTGTGGTGTTGATGTGTATGTTCCCAATGCATTTGTATTGATGATATTCTATTGAGGATTATAGTAGAAATTTTTTTGTTACTATTGTTGTTGGATATACTGTTGAGTTAGTAAGGCTTCTTGTTTTTGTTGAGCTTATTGTTATTGTTGGGCCACTAGGGCTTCTTGCTATTGTTGTTGTACTACTAAGGTTACTTGATGTTGTTGAGCCACTAGGGTTGCTTCTTGTTGTTGATGTTATTGTGCTACTAAGGTTGCTTGATGGGCTTTATTTTTTTTTTTTTGTGCTAAGGTTGCTTGATGTGTTGTTAAGGTTGCTTGATGTTGTTATTGTTGTTGGGTTGCTTGATGTTGTTGTTGTTGTTGGATGGATGTTTGAAGTTGTTGTTTTTTTTGGATTTTTTTGTTTCTAAGGCTGCTTGATGTTGGTGATGTTGTTGGATGGGTTGTT
The DNA here is from genome assembly GCA_007115665.2 of Sequoiadendron giganteum. Lineage (NCBI taxonomy): Eukaryota > Viridiplantae > Streptophyta > Pinopsida > Cupressales > Cupressaceae > Sequoiadendron > Sequoiadendron giganteum. The sequence goes on along the minus strand of CM021104.1, from coordinate 356,519,094 downwards.
GATAAGCTTGTTGTGCTTGTTGTAAAACTAGGGCATGCGCTTGCAATGTAGGATCAATTGGTTGTTGGAATATTTTTGATGGGTTTTGGGTGTTTATGTTTTGTGTAGGTTGTGGTTTGTTGATGAAAGGATGTGGATTCTCTTGGTTTAACATTCCTTATAAGATGGATTGAGATGGAGGAATGTAATTTTGAGGTCCCATTTGATTTTTCATGGTGAGAGGGATCATGGGAAAATATGATGATAGTGCCATTAGATATTGTGATTTTAAGGGCACATTAGGACCTTGAGTCCATTAATTGAAAGGATTCCCTTGACCGATGCTTGGAGGATTTCCTTGTGCTTGGGATGTGATCAAGTTATTTCCTTGGTTGATGGGGTTTGTAACCAAGGTGGTATTTTGATTTGGGTTGATGATAGATGGGTTTTATGTAGATAGTGGATTGACTTTAGTAGCTTGGGTAACCACTTGTTTTAGTGTGTCGATGGGGTTGTTGGAACCACTTGCTAAGGGTTGACTTTGTGTGGAGTGTTAACTTTCCCTTGTTGTCCTACTTGAGGCACTTGGTTCACATTACTTTGCATATCATTAAGCATACTTGTGGTATTTGTGATGATAGATGAGGATGGTTGCACTAAAAATATTGAGGTTGTTGTGGCATCATGAAATGTAAGTGGTTTGGAAAAGGCTGGTGTCCAACTTATGTTTTGGGGAAGGTTGGCGGTTAATGGAATGGTTGTGTTGTGAATACCCATAATTGTTTTTGTTCCTAGACATGAAGTGAGACCAAGGTTGGTTCCTAGCCTAGTTGCAAGACTAGATGTTAAGTGTTGACTCAGCACAAGGGATGGACTTGGTTGAATTGTAAATAAATTCAAGCCTTGTGTCAATGATTGTGCAACAAAAGACGAGGAAATTGGAGCCACATTTTCTAAGGCTTGATGTTCCATAATTTATTTCCTAGTAAGTTCAAATAGATTGTTCGTGATGTCCTCTACTTATATCGTCTTGATGGAGATAAGGGATGTTGTGACGAGGTGACTTGACTTCTTGGATCAAATTCTTAAGGTTTGGTATCACTAATGGTAGATGAGACTTTTATTTTCTCCATGATTCTCCTATGTTGTGATCTTGTTGTTACCATAAATTGTGGGTCACCTATGAGAGTTGTGTTGAGATTTATAATATTTGAACTCTCCAGATGACTCAAATCTAGGTAAAAGGGATGCTCTAAGTATTTTGGGAGAAATGATGATAATGGGAGATGAAAAGGGTGGATGATATGGAAAGTCATCTTTGCAAAAAAATTGGGACAACACTTTTGACTTAAAGGTTTGATTTTTAGATGTTTTGATAAAGGATGTTTATGAGCTTGAGAATCTTTAGGGTAGACTCGTGACCTTCAAGATAAACTAGTTAAAAGATGATAACTAACTTAACCCAATTCATGGAAAATGATACATTTCACATACAAAATAGCTAATTTAGGATTTTATTTGATAGATGTTTTAAGTCAAAAGGTGTTGGTGTATTCAAAAATTTTGCAAAGTTTGGTGAAGTGAAGGATGAAATTTGATGAAGGGGTGGATAAAAATTTTGACCCAATGTTGACCTAAAGTGAAACTTTGTTTTTGCAAGACCAAGGCAGTGAGAAAAGTGCACTACCTCTAAAGTGATCAAACCCTAAGGATTCAATGATTTTGGTAAAATAGGACTCAATAGGACCCAATAATTTTGACAATAGAATTCAATGACTTTGGATAATGGAACTCAATCATTTTGACCATAGAACTCAATGATTGTAGTGTTTTCCTTATATGATAGTGGACATAAGGTTTGGTTGTTCAACGAGATAAATCGGTCTCTAAATGGTCATGTGGGGTTCAATTTGTCAAGTTATCTTGCTTAAGTGAATTTATTTTACCACAAACAATTGTCTTGATTAAGTTTTCGAACTAAAATGTTTATGTTCAAAACATCATAACTTTCACAATGTCCATTTCGTGAACATCACGAGGTTGAAGTCATAATTACCTATGTTGTCTTTGGAAAATATGGATTGATATATAAGTCAAGATATTTAGAAATCTCTAAGGATAGAAATCCTTAGGAAAAGCAATAATCTCAAGGCTAATTCAAGAGGTATCCATATTTGAGCCAAAGTGTTTGAAATTTTGAGGAAGATAGTGAATGTTTGTTTTTGTAGCATTTTGGAACCAAGTTATGTATTCAATTGACTCACAATAATTTGCAATCCTAAGTTTGAAATGGCCATACTTGTTGATTCCCCACTCAAATTCCTCGAAACACTAAGACATTGTGAATAGTTAGAGATTTGGCGACATTGGCTCCCCTCAACGACACACACTTCTTAGGACCACCAAATCTCAAAATATTGAAGATCCTAAGATCCTAAGGATTTTTCTATTTCAACAATGAATAGTATAAATGTGGGGCAGCTTTAGAACGACTGTTCTTGCACCAAAAAATATTAAAGATTTTGGATTCTAAACAATGGTTCGTAATAAGGGTTTATAGTTCAGGGAATACTATGATAAACTCCCTTGAGAGGTCTCCCAACACTTAGAACAAGGGATTTTTGCATCATAAAGATATTAGGGAAGAGCTATCATGTACCACTTCTCGTTGATTGCAATTTTTATCACAACCACACATTTATATAGTGGTTCAGGAGAGCTTGGCTTTAGCTTGTTACCGCTTGGGTCATTCCCTCCTTTCAAAGTGGGGTGGCAGGCCCTCTAAAAAAAAAAAATAGTAAGGAAGTATGTTTATATTTTGATAATACCCATTCGCATGAAGCGGGAAGAGAACACACACCACACCTTTTCCCTACACTAGCTAGGGGTTCATTTTTTTAATTTGAAATGAAAGATGTAGGCAATTTTGCAAAATGTTAAGGAATGTTTCTATTTCTCAAGATCACTAAGTGGCATGAGAGAATTGCATACACATCCAATAAAATTTTTGAAAATCAAAGCACAACACTCATAAATTTTAACCCCTAAAGTTAAGATGAATTCATTTTATGCACCAAAATACAATGATGAAATGAGGGTTCAATTTTAGTCCCATTTGAGCATTCTTTTTAAGACCCAATTGAAAACTAGTGTGGTCCTAAAGAGTGAAATAAAAAAGAATTAAAAATGGGTTATAATTTCCCAAAAAGTGTTGAAACACTTGTTACAATTATAGTTCAAATGATAATAGTATGCTTTTTTTCTTCAAGTTGTATTGTCCAAACCTGCAAAACCCAAAAAACCAAAACAAAAAGTTAGACATGTTAGAAATCGGATGAAATAAGAAATTTAAAGCACATGTCACAATTTAAAGCAAATGTGAGGTTGTTTGGTTCAATTTTATCCAACTTTGAAAGCTAATTCATTTTATCCTTTCAAATGTTTGAGAAATATTTTTAGAAAATTAGATTATAACAACTTGAGATAATGCAACTTTCTCAATCTTGATCAATTTTTAAATTATAAAATGTTTTGGAAAGCTAAACACGAGATATTCAAAACCCAATAACCTTTCTGCAAGATTAATCATGTAGAATTCATTAAAATTAAAGAAAATCATGCATTCAAGAGATTAAACCCAATTTTTTTAAAAAGAAAAAGAAAAATTAATCATGGACAACTTGAGATAATGACAACTTTCTCAAATCTTGGTCAATTTTAAAATCGTAAATTTTTTTAGAAAGCTAACATGAGATCTTCAAAACCCAACAACCTTTCTACAATAATGGTCATGTAGAATTCATTAAAAATTAAAGAAAATCATGCATTTAAGAGATTAAACTCAATTTATAAAAAAAACAACAAAATTAATCATGGACAGCAACTTGAGATGATGACAAATTCCTCAAATCTTGATCAATTTTGAAATCATAAAATGTTTTGGAAAGCTAAACATGAGATCTTCAAAACCCAACAACCTTTCTACATGATTACTCATGTAGAATTCATCAAAAATTATAGAAAATCATGCATTTAAGAGATTAAACCCAATTTAAAAATTAAAAAAAAAATACGGCAAAATTAATCATGGATAGCAACTTGAGATAATGACAACTTCCTCATATCTTGATCAATTTTGAAATTGTAAAATATTTTTGGAAAGCTAAACATGAGATCTTCAAAACCTAGCAACCTTTCTGCAAGATTAGTCATGTAGAATTCATTAAAAATTAAGGAAAAACATGCATTTAAGAGAATAAACCCAAAATTTCTTTTAAAAACACCCAAAACATTAAAGTTCGCCCCCAACCCCTCTCCCTTCTAGCATCAAAATGTGACCAATGACATAGTGAAAGTTAAGTACACTTGATCCATATGAATTCGAAGCATATTTAACCCACTAAGCATCAATCCCAATAAGATCATCCATTGTAAACAAAGACAAAGAAGCCATTAAAACTAACTTTCTAAATCATGAAAGCTTGAAAAACCTCTAATCTAAGATATTGAAACTTATCCTATTAGGGGAGTGGTGTCGCATGATGTGGAATGGCGGCCATTTCCCAATCCCTTGGATAATGAGCTTGTTTCAATCAATTTTATTGAAGAAAACTGATGAAACCATTGATAGATGTCTATGAAAACATGGTTTTAATATAAATGAGCATGATGCAAGTTAGTTTAATATGATTTATGTTAAGATAATGGATATGGGTGTATGAAAATATACTCTAAATATATGCAAGCTTCAAAAGATTAAAATCCTAATTTAACAAATAAGCTAAATGCATGCACCTAAGTTATCATGGAAGCCATTAATGGAAGATAAACTATTATGCAAGTAACTTAAACTAAAAAATGTTAAATATGAGTGCAAGTGCAAATGATTTTAACAACATAAGTTTGATGTTAAAAGATGGATCCTTTTGTCTCTAAATAGTGTTTTATTTATAGGAGACCAAATGAAAAATGAAGGGATAAGATTGAAAAATCTAATCAATGGTCAAAAAGGAAAGAAGATGGAGGCATGGATCATGGATTCTCATCAACGGGTGAGAATGCAAGATAATATTGAATCAAGGGTTCTCATTCCTTCCAAACAAGCACACTTTTGACCTGTACAAAAGGTCAAAAGTTAACTTGCACAAGAAGTTACAAGGTAACTTGCATTTGAAGCTAAGTGAGAATATTCACTTTCTTAAAAGATTGGAGGAGAAAAAATATTCTTTAGAATATTCATGGGTGAAGAAAATAGATATTTTGCTAATTAAAAAAAATTTTAATTGTGCAAAAGGGGAGGGAATATTCTCTTGCAAGTGGGAGGAATTAGTAATTTGATAATTAAAAAAAAAAATTTAATTATGCAAATTAGGGGAATTATATGATATTCATTGAATAATTGATTTAATGAAAATGAAATGAAAAAGCAATGGATAAGATTGATTTGATCTATCAATGGTCAAAAATGAAAGGAGGATGAAACATGGATCAAGGATTCTCATCAATGGATGAGAATCAAAGATCACATTAATCAAGAAAAGATGAAGGGCTCACAATCATGCAAACAAACACACTTTGCAACAACTTTAAAAAGTTGTTTCAAATTTGTTTGGGGTAATCATTACCTTTTTTTAGAGGAAAATAGGAGAATATTCCTTTGGAGTATTCCTTATGCAAGTGGATGAGAGGGAAATTAATAATTTAGTTAATTAAAACTAAATTTGAATGTGTGATATGGGGAATGTGAGGATATTCATTAAATTATTGATTTATTTAATGAAAAAAAGATACAAATATGTGTAGACACTGAAAAATGTCCTAAGTCTATGAGCATCATTTTTCCTAGTCATCATCTTTTAATAATTGAATAATTTTAATTATTCTATTATGTTCGATCATATTCTTTTATTAATTAAATAGTTTTTAAATTATTTAATTGATTCACCTTCTCATTTCTATCTTGATCAATTAAAATTATTTAATTGTGTCACTAATACCCCTTTCTTCAATAATTAAATAAATCATTATTTATTTAATTATTTATCTAATTATTTATTTTTTATCACATGTCTATAGTCAGATAATAATAATTATTTGACCTTTTATTTTTCTATAATTAAATAATTAACAAAATTATTTAATTATTTGTCATTCTTCTCCTTTAAATAATTGATCATAATCAATTATCCATATTTAATTTATATCTCCTCCTTTAATTAAATTTATGAATTTAATTAAATCTCCTTTTTCATTTCCTCCAAATAAATGATTTCAAATAAATTATTTATTTGCCACTTGTCCTTTTCCTCCATTTTCGAATAAATAATTTAAAATAAATTGTTTATTTGCCACTTGTCATCCTCTTCCATTTTCGAATAAATAATTTAAAATCCCTCTAATTTGGTCAAAAATCCCCTGTCATTATTTCATGTCATAGTCTGCATGTCCTACATGTCTGTCATAGTCGTCGGGCGTCATAGCCGTGGGCGTCATATCTTTTCCATGCATGGCATATTCTGGTTGCATCAATTCTCAACCGTAGATCTTGGCATCTTTCTAGAAACTTGATCTTGGCCATCCATTTCGTAACTTCCCTCTCATGAATCCTCATCCATCGATCTTAGAATCTTTCTAGAAGATCAATCTTGTCTGTCTATTCGAATGGTTGTCTATAAAAGAAACCCTTCCCCTCCATTTTCAATTTAACAGTCATTATCTCCAACTTTCTTGCTTACTATTTGCAGGTATTTGCACAACTTCATCAACAAATCTGAGGGCAGTATTGGCATAAGAAGAAATAGGAGAGACAAGAGAAAGAATCAACTTCAAAGGGGAGTATTTTATTTCATTTGCTTTCATTTTGATTGCTCTCTTTGTTTGTATTCTCTTGTTTAGATTGGGATAATAGTTTAGAAGTGTTGGCTGTCACTTAATCTAAATCTATTTGATTTTCCCTATCTTACATTGGTGAACCCGAAGTGAATTCGAATAATATTGCAAAAAATCGTTTGTTTTCTTGTTTGTTTGGTTGTTTTGCAGGTTACAGCCAAGAATTCATACGAAATCCCGTCATCTTTTTTTGACCACAGAAAAATGGGTGCATAAATTCTTTAAAAATGATTATCTAGGTTTTGTAGCCCTCGTTTTCAGCTTTCTGAAACTTCAAACGGTTTAAAATTTCGTTAAAATTTGAGAAAGTTATGGCTATTTTAGTATTTGCTATTTTTTTAGTTTAGCTGTTAAAACCCGCGTTTTCTTTTGCCTATAACATTTTTTCATGCAGAATCTTGGAAAAATAATTTCTGGGTTTTGAAGGGTTGAGTTTTAGCTTTCCATGGATATAAACCAATTGAAATTTTGTTAAGTTTTGAGAAAGTTATGATTATTTTAATTCATTGGTGTCATTTTCTTTTAAGTTACTAATCTCTTGTTTTTGGCATGTGGCACAGCTTGGGGGGAGTCTAAAAAAATTGTTTCTTTAGAAACAAAAATCGAGCTTTTAATTTTTTTAGGCATAATCAATTTTGTTTGCTTTCAACAACTACAACAAATTGCATTTATATTCATCGGTTAAAATGAATATGCATTTCATGTCATGGGCTTAAAATGAACACAAATTGCATGCACACTCATTGGTTAAAATGAACATGCATTTCATTTCATGGGATTAAAATGAACACAAATTGCATGCACACTCATGGCTTAAAATGAACATGCATTTCATATCATTGGCTTAAAATGAACTTTGTTTGTTTCATATCAAATTAAATTTTTAAAATGAACAAAGTGTCTTGTGTGTCCTCCTCACATTATCATTCGGTAATTAAAATTTATAAGTGTCTTCAATTTTGTGTTACCCTTTGATGCAATAATCGAAGTATCCTCTCCCCTTGCACATTTATGTGATCCTGGGTGTAAGAGAAATGGTTATTGCCTTTAGAACTTGGGCCTTCTTTGGTGGGAAAAAGTACTCACCCTAAGGCGACTCAGACCGGTAACGGAGCTCTTTGGCCGAGCTACCCCCGACTGGTATATAAATGTGAATCCTAAGGGAAAACCTAGGATTACGAGTGCGGATGTGTCATACGGACCAAGTAGTACTCCCCAAAACCCTGTTGAGCGTAACCTCTTCAGACTGGAGTGCCTCCTAAACGAAGCTTAATCTTGTGCCCCATGTATGGCCACTCGAACGGGGGTCCCGAACTAAAAACCTTTGTGTAGTTGCCAAAATCCTTCTATTTGCTAGCGCAACAACGGTCGTTGTGAAGGCATCCACATTCTCGCAATTCTTAGTAGAGGTGATCAACCTGCCATGGGAGTTTTATGGGGGTTGGAAGCTTGGTTGGCCTGAGAAGTGAGTGCAATGTAAGCGGGAGCCCGTACAGCCAAGTTTCTGGATTCACACGCTAAGAATAAGTGTGGTTGGGAAAACCCACGTGGAATCTAGTGAATATTGTCTTTACTTAACCTAGGGTTGTGCTTGTCTTCATTGTGCATGTTTTCAAATTTTCAAAGACAAGATATTATGTTTGCCAAGTGTTTTTCTAAGACATTGAGACAAATAAACACCTTTCACAGACTTGGAAATGAACATTCAACTTGAAACGATTCCAAATTTCACAGTCTAAAAGCCAAGACCAAACTTGTCCAATTTGATATCAAACAGCTTCTGTCGAAAATAAAAAATAAAAAATAAAATTTTTTTGCTCAAATCTTCCATTAGTGACATCTTTAGTTTGCATTCACCCATAGGTTCATCCTTTCATATCATATCCTTGGTAATAAGGTCATTATCATTCCACCATTACTTAATCTTGGTCTTAGGTACATTGGCACTTTGCATCCTTATATCCTTGAAAATCACAAAAAAAAATAGCATAGTTTCATATCCATTTTGCATTGACACCTTGCATTTTTCATCCAAAGGTCACAAGTTTTGTATGGTCCTCATCCATCATAATCCAAATTCATGACCATGTCTTCACTTTACCTTGATCTTCTTCGTAGTCAAGCTGAATATCAATCAATCCTCAATCGCCAATACCAACCACTCACATACCCTTCTTACCAACAATCCATAAGCTTTAGTCCTTCATCCATTTACCCTCACTATCAAGAGTCCCTTAACACAATACATACCATTAATCCCCAACAAATGTCCATTAATCATCCCTATCCTAACATTGACAAGGGAAACCAACCTTCCACTAGTCCATTCCAATCCTCCACATCCTATCATAATCCATCATCCACTAGTCCATTCCAATCCTCCACATCTTATCCTAGTCCATCATCCACTAGCCCATTTCCATCCACTCCATCCCAAGCTACATTTGGTCATGAAAACACATTTGGTCAGGGTCTCCAACACCACATCACATTGCCTGCACCTTGGGATACATGTCAAAATAAAATTCCAAAGCATGACATCATAGCTTCACCTTCATGTCAAGATCAAAGTAGTTCATTCCAGGACCCCATCCTTAAGTCCATCCAAGAAGTCCTTCTAGATAATCATACACCTATCCTTGTTCAAGAGTCTATTCACAACCATGTTCTCCAAGATACACCTATTTTTGACCAAGATCCTACCATTGAACAAGAAATCCAAAATGATCCTCTTATTGACCTTTATGCCATTCATGACCAAACATTTGAAGATGACCCCATCCAAACACAAAACACCTCCATTCCCCAAATTGAGACACTTGCCTCCTTTGGACACATAGATAATCAAATCAATGATATGGATAACAACAAAGAAGAGCATAAAGCAACTACTATTGATCAAGTCAAAGGAGAAGACAAAGAAGCTACTATGGATCAAGTCAAAGAAGAAGATACAAAATCTAAGACAAATCAAATTGATATCCCAAATGATCGAGAAGAGACAAGCATGACGAATGATAAAGCCAAAACATCCTTTCAATTAGGAGTGTCCACCTTTGTCAAAGCAGGATTTCTTGTAGATGAGGAGATTCCAAGTAACAATTTTCACGTACAAAATGATGGGTTAGCATCTTGTTTTCAAAATAAGAAATACCTCATCGGAAACAAAATCTGTCAGAGCATGCAGTATCAAGGAAGAGGACTAGGTCTACATGAGCAAGGAATTATAGAACCAATACAATTTTATGCAAATCCTAGACATCAAGGTCTTGGTTATTCTTCAATCAGAGAATCAAATGATGTTAGTGGTACCTCCTTGATATTGGGGGCAACTTTATCTGATATAAACATCAAAATAGGGGCCATGAGTAGTCCTTGTCATAAGGTTGTTGCCAACACTCCTTCCATCCACACCATAAACCATCATTCCAACATGAATAAATCTTCCATTTGGAACCAACAAAAAGAAAATTATTATAAATCTAAAATCCAAAATCAAATGTCAAAGGTCATTGAGTCAAACAAAAATTCAAGAGGACAAATGAAGTTAAAATGGATCCTAAAGAAAAATGGATCAAACAAAGAAAATATTTCAAATCCAAAAGTCAATCAAAATATGGAGCCACAAGAAAAGAGGACTCCCACATATAGTAAATGTCCACCTCCTTTAAAATGGTCATCAAGAAAGGCATATAAAAATGTTGGTTCCAAACACTATCCTAATCAAAATTCCAAACTCCATCATCCACCATCCCAAGTTTGGAAAATAAAAATTGCTACATCCAAAACACCAAATATTCCATCCACACCTACCATCATCCATCATAATCTTGCATCTCGCCTAAAGTCTAAAAATCCTACTTCACAAATCCATCGCATCTTGGCAGCAACCCTTTATCATAAGGACTCCCATGGTACTCTATCACGATGTGCATATTCTGATAAGGCCAACACTAGTATCAGAGAGGATCACAATGACATCGATCAGTTGTATGCAAGTGCTATGATCTTGACAAGACAATTACTCCATAAAGGTCACTATTGGCATATCATGACACCAGTATCTACATCAACACCATCAAAAGATTCAGAACAATCAACAATCATCCAAACTATCAAATCGATATAAAAAGTCAAAAAATATGTCACCTTGATGAAAACCTGGCAAGCAGGCGTCTTGTGTGACATCATCAAAAAGAAAGAAAAAAAAATAGTAAAGAGAAAAATTTCGTCCAATAGTGAAAACCATTTTTATGGCGCTTTGGATAAGTACCATGATGAAAACCTGGCAAACAGGCGTCATGTGTAAGAGAAATTATCTATGTGGATTATTACACTTGGGGGCAAGTTGTCTCATCTCCCATGCCTTTCTCATAACATTTCCATCTAGTCCATATTGTTTCCATCCCTTCTCCCACCTACCTTGATCTTGATAAGAAATGGGGCACAAACATAAATCATGCTTTGGAAAATTTTTGGACATGTCTATCCTTTGATCATACACTACCCATGAAATATCATGTCATTTCCTTCATAGAATTTATCCAAACCCATATCTTGGAGAAAACAAATTGTTCCTATGCAAAATAGTCCTTGGAGATCATATCCTAATTCTTCCATCCAATAATCCTCACGTCTCTTATCATTTGCCAAAAGCAATCCATTATCTTTTCATACCTATTGTTGGACTTGGTTTCCCTTGTTATTGGTTTAAGGATTCTAATCCACTTATCCAAGTTCCCTCCATAATCCCATCTAGTTCTAAGGTTAGTCATTCCAAATGCAATGAGTCTAATCCATACAATCTTGCTATGTAACCTAGTACATCATCCAAAACATTTCTTGGCTTTGTTCCTAGCCCTATTGTGAACCTTGATCCTTTAGTCACATAATCATCATCCTCATGTTGTTTCGGGATGTGTCCTTCCCCTATCAAACAACATTGTCATCATCATCATCACCTATCAATTGGTTCTCAGCTTGACTAGGGGCAAGATCATGTTTGTCCTTGGATTCGTGTGCATGCCTTCCTGGTTGATTGTGGATATCTTTCACATGCATTTTTCATGATCCCTATAGTTATCATCCATAATAAAGTCTCATTCATCCATAATAAAGTGCCATCCTTTCCATGAACCAAAAACCACCGACATTTAGCATCCTTCGCTTTCATATCCACCTATCGCATTCGTCGCTTCCCCTCACACATAATAAATTTGTCCTATACTCAACTGGGGGCAATTCCTTGACTTCCATCTTCATGGGAAATAATACATGGTATCACCCCTTTAAAACCTTCAAAATAAAAAAAAATCATCAAATGTCCTGAAAAAATCATATAATGTCCTGAAAAAAAAAAAACATCAAAACATTTCAAAACCCAAAAAAAAACCAAAATATTTCAAAATCCAAAAAAAATCAAAACATTTCAAAATCCAAAAAAATCAAAAAGCTTCAAAAATCCCAAAAATAGAGTCTGAGTCTGAATCAGTTTTGTTAGAGTGGTCGAACTACGTTGCCTCTGCGCGTTTGCTACGTAGGCAAGACTCATCTTAAATGAGCCCCCGAGGCATTAGGTCAATCCCTTTAGGTTGTCCAAATAAAATCATGACCTAGTATTTTGTCAAATAAGACAAATTCAAGTCGTGTCGAACTACGAGGTCTCTGTGCACTGCTACGTAGGCAAGGCCATCTATCGATGAGCCCCCGAGGCCCCCTAGGTCAAGTCCTTTAGGGTTCATCGAGTTGGGTCGTGTGCTTGATCCGAAGAGCAATCATCATTCAAACTACATCAAGAAACAACAAACAAATTAAATCTTTCATCAATCAATTATCCTATCATCAACTCAATCAAGTCACTAGTCTTATATCGGAATGGGGCATCATGTCATTTGTCTCATTTGGTCTTATCTCTTGTCTTTTATCAGGATACATCCTTCCTGGGATTAGACTTTCTCAACCTTGTCATTTACCTTACGCAGGATGTGTCCTTGCAGTTAGGTATCATGTCAAGACTTGTCACTTGGTCAACTTTATCAGATGTGTCCTCTACCTAAACAGGATGTGTCCTTCCTGCGGTTGGGTATCATCACATCACTTGGTCATATTCATCAAATCTTTGTCAAACAATCAAACAATCTTGTCAACTTTGTCAATCAATCTTTCCTTAATCAGGATGTGTCCTTCCTGAAATCGGGCATTATCATTATCAATCAACTTTGTCACACCACTCAATCTTATCATCTTGGTCAATCAATCTTGCCTTCATCAGGATGTGTCCTTCCTGAGGCTAGGCATGGTCAATTAAATCACTTTATCGATCCTTATCAACCTATCAATCAACTCGGTCATCTTGGTCAACCTAATCAACCAACCAAACAATCATCATTATCACTATAAAACACTCTCTTGGCAAACACTTTGTTGGTATGGATTTTCTTATCTTTTTGATTGGTTTTGGGTCATGTTACTAGTCTCCTCGAGGATGTCCTATCAATGGATTTAGAGGGACGATGATGGATCATGGCCTCTTTTCTCTGTTTGTTGTCTGTGGTTTGTCTTGGAAAAAAGACTGGGACAATCAGGTCCCTAGTATGAGCTGGGGCATTCCTTGTCTTTTTTGATTGTTTGTCTCTCCCAAATGGTCACCTTGCACACCTTGGTTTATGTCATACCATGGTGTTTGTGGTCCATTTGTGACATTTTTGATGCCCAATGATGATAAATATAACAATGTAAGCGTGAAAGTTGGTTCCCTTATCATTTCATGTCTATCTTTTTTCCCCTTTCCACTCTAACATCCCATCTCCCTTATTTTTTCCATGCTAACATCCATCTCCTTCATGCCAACATTTCTTCCATCTTTCATACTCTAGTCTTCTCTTCCATTTCGAGAGCACATTCTTGTTCTTTGAACCTGCATGTCCTCTCAAGGGGGCATACCACAACCCTCTTGGTCATCCTTCCCCTTTCTCTTTACACTGGGGCATATTTCAGAATTAAATTTATTTGACACAATGCAATGAACTACATTATGTCAAAGAGGGGCAAAATGCAGACACTGAAAAATGTCCTAAGTCTATGAGCATCATTTTTCCTAGTCATCATCTTTTAATAATTGAATTATTTTAATTATTCTATTATGTTTGATCATATTCTTTTATTAATTAAATAGTTTTTAAATTATTTAATTGATTCACCTTCTCATTTCTATCTTGATCAATTAAAATTATTTAATTGTGTCACTAATACCCCTTTCTTCAATAATTAAATAAATCATTATTTATTTAATTATTTATCTTTTATCACATGTCTATAGTCAGATAATAATAATTATTTGACCTTTTATTTTTCTATAATTAAATAATTAACAAAATTATTTAACTATGTGTCATTCTTCTCCTTTAAATAATTGATCATAATCAATTATCCATATTTAATTTATATCTCCTCCTTTAATTAAATTTATGAATTTAATTAAATCTCCTTTTTCATTTCCTCCAAATAAATGATTTCAAATAAATTATTTATTTGCCACTTGTCCTTTTCCTCCATTTTCGAATAAATAATTTAAAATAAATTGTTTATTTGCCACTTGTCATCCTCTTCCGTTTTTGAATAAATAATTTAAAATAAATTATTTATCCCTCTATTTTGGTCAAAGATCCCCTGTCATTATTTCATGTCATAGTCTGCATGTCCTGCATGTCTGTCATAGCCGTCGGGCTTCATAGCCGTCGGCGTCATATCTTTTCCATGCATGGCATATTCTGGTTGCATCAATTCTCAACCGTAGATCTTGGCCATCCATTTCGTAACTTCCCTCTCATGAATCCTCATCCGTCGATCTTAGAATCTTTCTAGAAGATCAATCTCGTCTGTCCATTCGAATGGTTGTCTATAAAAGAAACCCTTCCCCTCCATTTTCAATTTAACAGTCATTATCTCCAACTTTCTTGATTACTATTTGCAGGTATTTGCACAACTTCATCAACAAATCTGAGGGCAGTATTGGCATAAGAAGAAATAGGAGAGACAAGAGAAAGAATCAACTTCAAAGGGGAGTATTTTATTTCATTTGCTTTCATTTTGATTGCTCTCTTTGTTTGTATTCTCTTGTTTAGATTGGGATAATAGTTTAGAAGTGTTGGCTGTCACTTAATCTAAATCTATTTGATTTTCCCCATTCTTACAATATGATATTTAATTAAATAAGACAACTTAGGGATTTAAATTAAATAACTTGATGTATTCAATTTAATAAGACAAAATGTTAGCATGAAAGGGAATGAATTAACCTAATTAATTCAATTAGATTAATAGATGAAAATGAGGCAATTAATTAAATAGCTAGGCTAGTTTAATCAATTAAGCAAAAAGGGGATGGGTTCTAGGATGAAATGATGTTATTTAGCCAATGTGATCCATCGAGACATTTTTACATGTCTACAACTAGGTTTAAGCATTTTGATTTGCATTTCATTTATCTTTCCAAGCCCTAGCTTGGTGGTGAACCCCTCATTAGTTTACAATCAAACCCTAGGACAACCCTATAACAAGATCTTTTCCCCTTTGCATACTTTAGATTGAGATCTTTAAGGTTTCCCTTCAATGAGATAATTGGAAAGTGGGTTTTTCTCTATGTCCTAAACCATATGAAAGTGATTCCATTTTTTTGTTGTTTTAATTTTCCATTTTGTGCATATCTTGTAATCATTGTAGTCCACGAGAACATATCTCATTGAGGCATTTTGTCAAATAGTTCATGTGCCTTATCTATGCATCCACTTTTCACATGTGTCTACTAAGACAATTGTAACCATAACACATGAAAATCCCATCATTTTTTCAAATAGCTCATTGTCTTGTCTATGCTAACAAATTTTCCATGCATTTTCCATTTTATGCATATCCTGCAATCATTATAGTCCATGAGGACATATCTCATTGAGGAACTTTATCAAATAGTCCATATGCCTTGTCTGTGCATCTACATTTCGCATGTGTCTACTAAGGAAATTGAAACCATAACACTCATGAAAATCCCCCCTTTTATGTTTTGATAGATGTCATACCCCATTCCAAGGTCCCCTTGTTGGTTAAAAGCCTAAAACATGTGCTTTCTACCAAACTATGGATGCATGGAAAAAATATACCAAAGCATAATAGTAAGCAAAAGCATAGACAAGGTAGTGAGCTATCTGAAAAAAATGCCTCAAATAAATGTGGTCTCATGGTGATGGACCATGAGACCACATCTCTTTGAGGATTTTTTTCAAACAGCCCATTGTCTTGTCTATGCTACCACATTTTCTTACATGTCTACCAAAGCATTTTATCATACAACATAGACAAGGTAGTGAGCTCTTTAAAAAAATGCCTCAAAGAAATGTGGTCTCATGGTGATGGACATCTAGTCCATCCTTGATCGAAGGTATGCCATCTAGCCCATCTCATTTAAATATTGATGAAATTCTTAATATTGAGATGAATTTAGCTTTGAGAACACCACCTATAATTTTGCATAGAAAGCCAAAGTATTTAATTAATATTGATGAGAATATTTTGCAGCCATTGGAAGGTAAGATTCCAAAATGCACTTGTAGAAGATATGCTCATAAGATTTGGAGAGTTTTCTTTAAAAATGTAAATGAGAACACAACATGTCAACTATTTTTTGAAATGATGTGAAGTATAAAGTATAGGTCCATCATGAAGATTCTTGGGTTGAGAACATCAGAGGCTTCAAGTGAAAAAACTATTGTGAAGAATCTAATAAGTGCATATGAGAGTGTGGGTAACACCTCATGCTCAAAAGATAGTAATGTCACATGACGTTTCATTACATCGATAATAATAAGTAATAAAACCAGGAAAGCTCATCTCATTAGAAAGATGAGTCAAGAATTGAGAATTAATAGAAATTTTTTATCAAGAGTCATTCAAAGGTGCAAAATAATTAAAGAAACCGATGCCAATGAATTATGGGCATTCTCGAGGAGACTACCACAAAAAGATAAACTGATTGTTGAAGCATTGAGATCACTAATTGAATAATTTTGGAAGAATAACACAAGGATATCTTCAAATCAAAGGGATGTGGTAAGAAGCAGAATCAATAGTTGAAACCATGAGCCACATCCAAAGCATTTTTTGGATACAACTCAAACATATTTTTTTGGTAAATTTCTAGAGATGTATCATCAAATTAAAAAAATTCAAAGATATTTTAAAATGCTAAAACCTTTCTATGTAAAGATAAATCACACACGCACTATTTTTTGTAGACTACATATTGAATTTTCTAACCATTTTGATGTTTATTGGTCTATATATTTAGATTTTCATACTAACAATGTTTTGCAGGATTGTTGCATACATGCCCCACCAACATCTTCAACAGACTTCATATCAACAATTTTATGTCAAAGAGAGGAAGTTCAAATATTTTACAGGAAATTATGCTTGGATGACACGTGTCAGCATTGTGGTGGCTTACAATGCATGCTAATATGTGAAAATATGGAAATCACACATGTTTGGAAACGAACTAGTAGAGTTTGGAAAGTATAAAAAAGTGGCCTACAATACAAAATATGGTAAAGAAGAAAAAAAGTGTGATTCGGTTATTAAAAAGATTCTAGTGCATTAGTTTATGTCTACATTTTTTATAGTATAGTGTGAGTATGGAAGGCATACCCATAGAGCTTAATGGTTGGACTTGCAATTCAAGTTATGCAAGGATACCTTTCCACTTGGTAGCATTGTTTCAGTTGTTGAATTTGCAGAGAACTATAGTCTACAGCGACAGCATGAGGTGCAATCACAATATTACAACTCCACATATGTTTCTATATTTGTGCACATAGCATTCATTCATGCAGCTGATAGTACAGAGGATAATAGGAAGGTATTGAGGGAGTACCATTTTTACATTAGTGATGACCACACACATTCTACAAAGTTCATGAAAGGTTTCTTTCAATTGTTCTACCATGATTTGGCTAGGAGGGGCATATCATACAATCATCATATAATATGATCAGATAATTTTACATCATAATTCAAGAGATCATGGATGTTCTTGGTTGAGCAAGATGCATGTTATTACAGGTGTTCAACATATGTGGAACTTTTGTGAGGTTGAGCATGATGGTGCAGGAGCATGTATCAAAAGAGAATTAGCATGAGAAGAGTTAAAGTATAAATACAATGCAAAGTTCATAGATGGGTGATCCCACAATAGTGGTTTACACTTTTTGTGACATCTTGATTTTTGTTGAAATCACATATTTTTAGAAAATATAATGATTTAATCCTTGAAATTTTATATTTAAAGGATTCCAATTGAAGAGGGTTTGAGAAAACCACCTTAGATCAAACCCCCTTGGATAGAACCCTACTAGTTTTAAACCATACCTATAATGGAGTCTCCTTTACACCTATTAGAATGTTGATTAAAAACCACTTTTGGTAACTTACCTTTTGGGGAATCAAATTAATACGTTTAAAAAAAAAAGAGTATGTAGTCCTTATTATAAGCTTCCCAAAAAGTATAATTTTAAATATATTTAATTTCATTATTATATTTATTTTTTATTTTTTATGAATTTAGGTTTTTCACTAAAAATCAAGCTCTGTGTTTTGCATGTGTGGAAAAATAGCAGATTATCAAAAAAATATAAAAAATATCTATGCGCTATATATTGATGTCTTGATCCAACCAAAAAAAAAAGAATTTCAATACATACAAAAAAATTTATGTGCTAGCAAGTAAACCTATGTCTAAATTGTAACTAGTCTGACTTCAAAACTTAATTAAGAAAAAAAAATCAATAAAACATTGAAACCAATTGCATGCACTAGATATCATAGTTAGAAATCTAAATTAGAAAAAAATAGAATTTTATCCTTCATAGAAAAAATTTATGTGTTAGCAAGTACATGCCACTCTTTAAAAATGGTGTTTACTGTTAAAAACTAGTTTTCGAAGGAGATGGAAAAAGAAATGCTATAGGTTCCTGAAAGTGAAGATTTGGTTCTAAAATTTAGCTCAATGTCCAGTTTGGCCAAAAATTGTAAACTAGTATTGTGGGATCACCCATATGCAAAATCAATCATTGAGTGATGTAATGCTTTGATGGGTCTAGGTAATGAAGGTAATTCTTTCATTCATAGATTTTTTTGGTTGATAGAAGATACTAACATTACACCATATGATATTTTTGTACACTGATAGGATCAAGTGAGCTACACTCTTTCAAAAGCTCAAATGCAGGTTCATGGAGTATCTATATGCAGAAGATGGCATACTTTTGTTCTTCATGTACAATTTAGCTTGGAATGAGTGTGAGTCAAAGGAGTGGGTTGATGAATGGTGGTTAAGTTATCTTAGCCCACTTGACACGTATCGCCTCCTGACAACACTGGAACTGACATAGATGGAATAATTGGCTGACTTTGACCACATATCAGATCTAGTTCAACCAAGTAATATATCTACTTGCATAGTTTTTGAAATTCCTAATGTTATCTTACTTTGTAGTGTTTTTGTAATGTTGACTAATTTCATCTAATTTGCTGCACATATCAATGTAGGGCATGTTTATGCAGTTATTGAAAATGAAGACAACAAAGAGGGAACAAATTATTGCTTGTGTTGTTGTGTTGAGGCTAAAAAGAAATTGGAGGCCCCAATTATAGATGGAGAAAACATCAAATACCCTATAGGCTCAGTGGTTGTTACTGGAACATGGCTTAGAAGGTACCCACAAAAGAGTGTTAATGTTTGGCTATTTTAGGACTTTGACATGCATAGGAAGATTTTTCATTACTCAAACCTTGTCATGGCATCCAATGTTCATTTGATAAAATATGGGGGTAGACCTTTGAATAAGACCTTTTAGAAGTTGTGTGAGTCTAACCATGAGGCAATACTTGACACAAAAAAGAATAGAGCAAACCTAGATCTTTTGTTAGATTAATTTGTAAGTATGCACATTGATTTTGTAAAGTCGTGTTATTGATATTAATGTATTAGTTCTTATTTATTTGTAAGTATGCACATAAATTTTTATTAATTTGTAAGTATACACATTGATTAGTTGATAGATAGAGCTTTTGTTTCTATATTTGAAGTTTACATATGTTTTGGTTCCAATTTTACATATGTTTGTCCTTTCATTGCTACTAATTTTTTACACCTATATAGTGAACATTGGGCAGATTATATGAGTATTATAGTTTGACATTTGACCATCTTGAGACCTCAATTTGAAAACTTGACCTTTGCAGCCCTAGATTAGACTTGGGAGACCCTTCCTCAACCATAATTTCACTTGAAATATCAACCATTTCCATCATATCCATCCAAAATATACCATATTTCCCTCATCTTAGCATTTTCATCCATTATCATAAGCTAGTCATCACAACTCACTACCTTGTCATTGCTACCACATTGACAAGGTAGTGAGCTCACTACCTTATCAATGCTACCAAATTGCCCCTCTACAATAACCTCTTTTAGTTTTTGATAGCTCCAAATCATTTTCCCATGGTGAAGATTTTTGAGTTGTTGGAAAACATATTAATTGCATGTAGTGTAAAGTTGCAAAGTGGTGTAACTTTTGTTTTGCTCATCGTACAGAAAAATCAACAATTCCAACACATCCATATGGGTGTATTTATAGTTTAAAAGGTCCTTTTTTTCACCCAAACATGCCAGAACAGTCTGAGATATATTGTACCAACAAAGTCTCTTAAGAGACCAAAGTGCAAAGGGGTAGAAAAATTTGATGGGTGATTACTCAGAAACTGTGACACTTAGAAACATTTTGTCTAAGGTGACAAGATCATGTAGGGACCCTCTACAATAACCTCTCTCAATTTTTTATAGATCTAAGTCATTTTCTCATGGTGAAGAGTTTTCAGTTGATGGAAAATGGGTCAATTGTATTTAGTGTAAAGTTGCAAAATGGTGTAACTTTCATTCTATTTTTCATAGGACCAAACCAAAAATTCCAACACATCCAAAAGGGTGGTTTTATGGTAGGTAAGGTCTTGTTTCACACCCAAACATTCCAAAACAGTCTGAGCTACATTGTACCCATAAAGTCTCTTAAGAGACCAAAGTGCAAAGGGGGAGCAAACTTCAATGAGCGATTTCTCAGAAATTGTGACACTTAAAAAAATATGTTTGAGGATATGAGATCATGTAGGGCCCCTATACAATAACCTCTCTCAATTTTTGATAGCTCCAAGTTTTTGTTCTCATGGTGAATATTTTTTAGTTGATGGAAAACAAGTCAGTTGCATGTAGTGTAAAGTTGCAAAGTGGTGTAACTTTATTTTGTTTGTCAGATAAATGAATTGACTATTCCAACACATCTGAATGGATGGGTTTATGCTAATTAAGGTCTTGTTTTTCACCCAAAAATGTTGGAACAATCTAAGCTACATTGCACTAGTGAGGTCTCTTAAGAGACCAAAGTGCAAAGGGGCAATAAACTTTGACAAGCTCTTACTCAGAAACCGTGGAACTTAGAAACATTTAATCTGAGGCTATAGGATCATGTAGGAACCTCTAAAATAATATCTCTAAATTTTTGATAGCTCCAAGTCATTTTTCCATGGTGAAGAGTTTTCAATTGATGGAAAATGGGTCAGTTACATGTAGTGTAAAGTTGCAAAGTGATTTAACTTTCGTTATGTTTGTCATATGACCAAACCAACTAAACCAACTATTCCAACACATTTGGAGGGGTAGTTTTATACTAAGAAAGGTCATTTTTTTCACCCAAACATTCGAGAACAATCTAAGCTACATTGTATTGGTGAAGTCTCTTAAGAGACAAAAGTGCAAAAGGGAAGAAAATTTTGACGAGTGATTACTCTGAAACTGTCACACTTAGAAACAATTCATCTGAGGCTACGAGATCATGTAGGGCACCTATACAATAACCTCTCTTATTTTTTGATAGCTCCAAGTCATCTTCCCATGGTGAAAGTTTTTTTGATGCCCCAAAAACTATCAAATGTATATAGTGTAAAGTTGCAAGGTAGGCTACTTTTTGTTTTGTTCTTCGTGGAGCCAAATAGTTAGCACCAACACATCTAAGTGGGAACATCTACACTAGGTATGGTCACTACCCTTCATTATTAAAGGGTCATAGTCTTTCATATTCAAAGATCACAATTTTTTGCCTTTAAAAAGTCACAACCAAATTTATATCATCACTATTCCTAAGAACCTAAATTAATTTATTTGCAATATTTCATTTGGTTATATTCTTGATTGAATTCTCCAATGAAATAATACATGAAGTCTACATAGAAACCATGAAGCATACACATGAATAATAGTAAATAGTGAAGTATATACAGGAAGCATGAAGCATACACATGAATACATGTAATACATAAACTATACGCAGTAAGCATGAAGCATACATGTGAACACATGGTGTACATAGGAAACATGAAGCATACACATGAATACACGTAATATGTGAAGTATACATAGGAAGAATGAAGCATACAAATGAGTACATGCAATACATGAAGTATACATAGGAAGCATGAAGCATACATGTGAACACATGTAGTAATCACATGAAGCATGAATCATACACATGAACACATGAAGTATACATAAGAAGCATGAAGCATACAAGTTAATGGTGGCATAAAGCATACACGTGGAATGGTAGATGTCTTCCTTAATAATATAAAGCATGAAGCATACACATGAATTTCCTCCATGAATCATGAAGCATTACTATATTCATATGATTGATTTAGCGTTCAATAATCTTACA
This sequence comes from Sequoiadendron giganteum, assembly GCA_007115665.2. NCBI lineage: Eukaryota > Viridiplantae > Streptophyta > Pinopsida > Cupressales > Cupressaceae > Sequoiadendron > Sequoiadendron giganteum. The sequence continues at coordinate 356,496,409 of CM021104.1, read as the reverse complement.
GGAGAATAACGTTCAAGCTTTATTTAATATTTACAATCATAGAAAAGAAGAGTGCATCGAAAACACTTGGATTTTAAATATTTGAAGTAAACCATCTACAAATATCTATTAAAGTGTGGATTTATAATAAAAATATGGACACCATCAATAAAAAAGAGGTGTATTAACCAAATAGCCAAGCAAACATACATCAGTATATGTCGATATAAGTATAGGCTTACGAGAATTTCATATAAGCATACAATGTCAAGTATATGCATTAAAAAATATGTCCAAAAATGCCATATAGGCATACAACAAAGGACCCCAATCAAAATTCATTTCCCTCCATGTGAAGAAAATAGACGGGTGACCTTTGTTCACTAGGGGGATGGAGATGCATATGACACTCATCTACTTTGAACTCAAAGGTTGCTCCTCCTATTTAGTTCTTGATCAAGCTCCAGTTGTTACAATAAAAAGTAAAGACATTACTATATAGAAATTAAATTATAAAAAATGATATATTTAATAAAATAATCACTTAATGCTGCTAGATGATATCTCTCCTCAATCAAAAGATCTACATGCTTAGGATTTGGCATGCCAAAGACCTATAGAAACTATCCAGATAGAAGTTAAACTACAAATCAAAAATTCAATGAAATGTAGAAAAATAGGTGGGGTTCACCAAAATGAAAAAAAAATGATGAACCTAATTTCTCTATAAACATGTAAATGAGTTACAAAAATCAAAATTAACCCAAATACTAGTAAAAAGGCAAGTTTTCAGAGGGTTAAATGTTATGTACCTATTGCAAAAAGTGCTTTTTCAAGCCTCATTCAGGAATCATTCGCCCTATGGTGAATGGGTCCTCGCTAGGGCTCTAGAAAATTTGTTTATGGGTTTTGTTCTTCAATGTCTACACTAACATATTCTAGTTGGGCACTGTCAGAAAGAAAGAAATAAATCATCTAGCTCAGTTTCCATGATTTGACAACTTTCTTAGCAACTTTGACAACTTTTGCAATTTCGCTCTCCAAATGATCTTCAACCTAAAACCTCCAATCACACATCAAAGGAGAGAGAAAAATGTTTTTTTGTTATGGAATAGGGGTTTTTCTTGGTCAAACCTCATTTTGGTAATTAAAACATGAATTGAATGAAAGCATGGAAGGAAAGATGAAATGAAAAATTCAATGTCATAACTCACCAATCCTCAATTAAAACCTTGGAATGTAGATCTACAATCTAGCATGGAGTGGCCTCAATGAATGTAGATCTTGATCATGAACCTTGATTAGAAACGTGTTTAATTTGGCATGATGTTTGTCATTGATGTCAAAAGTTGCAAAGAGCTTATGATGAGGAATAATAGTTAAGGTGCTTTCTTATTCATGTTAATGCACAAGGTGTTTGATGCTAATGTTATGTTGATCCTCAAGGTAGAGGTGTTCAAAGTGTTTGATGTTAATACTATGCAAGAGTCAAATCCCTTATTATGTATTCATGGTCAGTCTTCATAAGTCATATCATGGTATGTACAATGGTACATAGTGATCCAAAAGTGATATTACAAAAGTCACATTGATAAGCATTTCCCAAAAGTGGAAGTTGTTGAAGTTAAGCATTTTCCAAAAGTGGAAGTTGGTGAAGTAAAGGAAATGCTAGTGCAAGTTTTTGATGCACTGGACTCTTGGAAAGATTAGTAAAGTTGTTGGTACAATTAATAACACATATGCAATTGGGAACATATACACTGTGATCTTGTGATAATCAAGAGTTTCTTAAATTAAGGGATGCATTCACTAAACCCTAAGTCTTAAGAATTCCAAAGCACTAAGTCCTAAAATTGACAATTTTCACTTTATTTATAATTTTAAAGTGACTTAGGATCACCGGTTGGTGATCACTTAAGTCATAACTTAAGATGTATAGCAACGTATGGCAACTAGCCCTTCTATACTAGGTAATCGGTGCTCCCTGACTCCCTCAAAGTAGCTTGGTGGAAAAAAGACATATATGGTCATTGTTTAATATTCCATGAGTGCCAAAGTTTAGATCGACAGTGGATATTTGAATCATAAAATATTACAATGGTTTATTTAGTTTAATGGCCATCTACATGTCAACTATGTACAAGACATTTATGACAGCTCATTTGCAACTATTTTAGATCGATAGGAAGAAGGAAATTTAAGGGAGTTTTTCTAATGAACAAGGGTTGAAGAAATACATTGTTGAAGACCATGGAAGAGAATTCTTTGAATGATTTTTGAATATTTTTGATTTAGCATAAGAGGGTCGTATACTGATGCAATAAGGATACCTTGTATACAGTGATTGCATTAAGGATCTGAAATAAAGATGTTGGTATGAACATGATCACAAGAGATAGGAGTATGAGAGGTTGTTGAAGACAACTATACCATAGTTGTGCTCTAATAATTGATAGTGACAAAGAATTGAAGAACAATGAATAAGAAGGTTATATGTTGTCACAATGGGTTTGCATTCCTAAAAATGTGTCACTGCACAAGATTAATGTTTGCCAAAGTAAAGCTCTGAGAGGAAGGTTTAAATAACAAAATATAAAGGTGTTGAGTAGTAGTTTTGTATCACGGTATTCATGTAATGTGTCTTCTTTTTTTCACCGACAAGTGTGCAAATGAGATGAATGAGACAGTATTCTGATTATGCATTAAAAAGGATAATAGTCAAGGATTGTGCAGAGATTGATGCAAATTTTTCATGGTTCTTTATTCAATGCTTTTTTTTTCATTGTGTTTATTGTTTTGCTCGTGTAGAGATAGGGCAGTACATTGTATGGAAATAGAGTAACCCTCTGAGTTTTTTAAATTTATTCTGAAGTGATATTGTTTAGCTAGTGAGGCATATTGAGTTGCTAGTGAGGCATGTTGTTTTTCCAGTGAAGCTGTGTTTTGCTAGTGAAGCATAGTTTTTTGCTAGTGAGGCATTTGTATTTGCCAATGAGGAATATTTGGAACCAGTGAGGTTCCTTTTCCAGTGAGGTGTGATTGATTTTTTGGTGAGGCATGTTGTTTAACCAGTGAGGCACAAAAAGTAGCCAGTGAGGTTCTGTAATCAATGAGGCATTTTTTGAGTGTTTTTTCATCCCTATGAGGGTTTTCCACTCATAAATCACAGTATTATGGTTTCTCATTATTTGTGGCCTATTTGGTCTTCATGTTAAAACATTTAGTCTTGTGTACCTTTCAACATTTGAACTTCTATGTTGATCAAGCATTTAATCTTGCCTATATGATTGAGTTACTTTCAGCATTTGAGCTTGCAAGTTATTACATGTGCATAAGTTTAATAAGAAACAATAAATTGATTTTTTTCTAGAAACACTAATTCATCCCTCCCCTCTCAATATTTCGGTACTCCAACAAGTGGTATCAGAGCTAGACCCTTGCACAAAGTTTAACCAACTTAAGGGTTCCAAGTAGCAGAGTACAATGGATAAGAAGAATAGAAATAAAGTTTCAAAAAGGGAGAAAGATTTGCATCAAAAGAAAGAGAAACCTATTACAAAGGTTGATGATGTTTTAATCTTCTTGGCTTTAAAGAATGTTATGTAGGAATGTTTGATGCAAAAGGAGATGAGTCATAGTTCATGGAGGTTACAAATGAGTCATATGATGAAGAGGAAGAACAAGTTTATTATGAAGATGAATTGATTATTTCCTTAGATGAACTGAAGAAAGAAAGAAGAGAAAAAGGATAACTAAAGAAGAAGTATGAACAATCTAATCAACTTGTTGAGGAACTAAAGAAGAAGTGTGTAGAATCTAACCAAATTATTGAGAAACTAAAGTTGCAATTGGAAGATTCTAGAAAATATGAAAAATCCACTTGTATGAAGTTGCAAACCAAAGTAGAATATTGCCAAAAGTTAGAGACTAAAATGTTGTCCCTAAAGAAGCAATAGAGAAGGTATATCAAGATTTGAAAAGAAGTCTACAAAATGAATAAAGCACTAAGTTGTTTGAGAAAATGATTATAATCCAAATTTCACTATCAAACAAATCTAGAATAGGATATGAAGGAGAAATTTGTAACAAAGAAGATGCAGTGTCAAAGAAGCCAATGAAATTGACAAGCCTATCAAGAGGAGCAACACATAAATAAAGAGAATCAAGTTTTACTTTCAAAATTCCTATAGATCAGAATAATTATGAAGATGGATGCAGAAGAATTCATGATTCCAAACAAAGTCTAAGAAGAAGTTCATTAGCAAGATAAATCGGGTACAATTATTCATATTTCCATGGTTACTATTACTCTTGTAATGATTATGGACATAAAGCAATTAGTTGTAGAAGAAGAAGTCAATCTAAATTTTATAGAAATATGAATGTAGTTTGTTATAAATGTACCAACCTTGGACATATAGCACAATTTTTTAGAATTTTAGTGAGTCCACCTAATCATGATAAGAGGATAAATATGTCAAACAAGAAAAGGGAAGAGTCTGAAAAAGCTTGGAAAAGGAAAAAACCTAAGAAATTTTGGAGGAGGAAACATGAACAAAAATAGAAAGAAGAACCTAATATTGTGCATGTTGCAGAAGAGACTCTCATAAATATTTAAAGGATAGCATAAATTGAGGAGGAGTTGGTCTTATGTTATATTACTCAAACCCCATGGATAAAATTAGGAGGATATGTCAGCATAATGAGCAAAGGATGTCAATGATATGTAGTAAAACTTATGTGATCAGATCAGTTAGGTTTGTACTAGGAACATATGTCATGTTGCAAGTATTAGTAGTGTTACCTAAGTGAAGTAAGTGGAGAAGACATACAACCAAATGCATGGTGATAATTTGTTAGAGATGGATAGTAATAAGACTATGAGATCATTCATCTATGCCACCTTGAACACATCATCATCATCATGTGTTAACAAGGTACAAATCACTCAAGGGCTTGTATAGGAGGTCTTGTTAGTGCACACTTCATTGAGTTAGTATTAGATCAATTTTGGATCTGTTGACAATGTCAAATAAGGTGGGATTGTGTGTTCAATCAGGACAAGCATATTTGATATGTATTATCTCTATTGCCACAACGTGGGGGAGAATATGAATTGTTACAATAGTATAGAGGATAGTGGATTATTTGGTAAGTGGTAGATAGGTTGATGCATTTTGACAAAATGATAGAGATAGGTTACAAAAATAACATACTATCATTAATTGGAGGTAGGTTACATCTTCATATCATTAGAATTCATCATGACTATCTAAGCTTAGAGGTTGGTCAAAGGTTATCAATAGTGAAGAATTGAGGTGTAGTAGAGGTTTTTGTTAATGATTCCTTGGTACTATAATGTTGTTGGAGAATAAAGAAAATTTGTATTTTTAGTCATATTTCTTATGGAGTGGATGCATCAAGGTTTTTGATTTGTGACCATGAGGTAATGGTACTTAGATGATACTCAGAGTTGATGTTGATTGGATGATCTTAAATATATGTCATCTAAAAGAGTCACAATACCTTACATCTGGATGTTGTTATAATGGAGAAATAGTAATGCAGAGACAATATATTGTAGGTACAGAGATATAGAGAGACTTCTCTAGAAAATTCAGTATAGAGATTCTTCATTGGAGTCTTCATTGTTCTTTGATATAGAAGGTATACTTCATATGTATATTTCAGTGATTTATGCATACGGAGAGTTCAGTTATTTAGTGTTCCTTGAAGAAAGATGTTGTTCAATGATCTTTAGTCCAATGTTGTAGTTGTAAGTCCCCTGGTAGATATGAATGCAACATGTAGAAGAAATGTGGTCTAATGAAATGACATGTTCTCAGAATAGGTTCAACATGGGTTGGATAAATTGTCATAGGAACAAGAGAGATCTTTGGTGCTAGTGAACAATAAGTTTACTAGGACTATCAACAAATAGAAACAACTAAAGGCATTGACATGGAAGATAGTGAATACTAATCCACAAAGAGCGGTGAGGTTCAAGATTACTATGATTGTGAAGTGTTTTTAGATTATCGTTGTCTTTGTATCTCAATTAATGCTTGTAGAGTTGTTGAGAATAGTGGTATAAGTTGTCATTTATTTCAGAGGACCACATTTTTAGTTCAAACAAGTGCTTTATCAATCAAATCATGACAATTTCTGATATTTTAGGATAGTTTGTGATAGAGGACACAATTCTAGTATGATGTTGCAATGGAAGATGGATATAATGATAATGTAGTTATTAGTTTGTTTCAGACTTACAAGATTGGATGTGTTTCATGTCTTTATTTCAATGCATTCCATCCTTGATGTTGGTGTAGTTTGTATGGTGCAATTGTTCCAACAAGTGGTATCTTTTTCCCATGGACTATGTCTGAGATTATCTCAAACATTGACAGGATAGTATATATGTTAGTGACAAGGCAGCATATATAAGTTACATGAACTTGATGACAATGGAATAGGGAAAATATGGATAGAGGATATAGGGTTTAGACAATGTCGAAATTGGAGAGGTATGGACCTTACACATACAAGGTCACAATGGTATTGTTCTAACAGTATGTAGATGCTACAAGATGATTTCCTCAGACTACTTGCTACCGTACTCTTACTATGTACTTGATAAATAATCATCAATGGATGATGTGTAGTATAATGGATAGTTGTCTTGGTCTTTTGTTTATTGTTTACACTAACAATGAAATGATTGGTTAAGTGACTTCTTTTATTTCTCTTATGTTTGGTGAAGTGGTTGTGATGCATCTAATAGAGTTTTTTCTTTCCATGATTTAAGTATTTTTGCTAGTTCAAAGAGTGCTTCCAATTCTCCTCTATTGAGATGAAATTGAAAGGTATAGTGCAATAGTGAGCAATGAACACTAAATAGCTATCATACTTTGTTGTCATGTCATGCTACTCAGTTGAAGTCATCAATCACAGTGGATTGTTTGTTTATAGCTTTGCTTACTATCTTGGATGGTTCTTGGCTTGCTTGGAACATATATCTGATGTGAAACAACAATTTTTACTTGGACAATTGATGTGTTATGCAAATGCTTTCATTCATCATATCATTTTGAAGAGGAAATTTGCAGATTTCATACAAGTATTGATGCTTACTCTTGACAGTGAATGATGTTTTGAGGAGAATCTTATTGTAGAAATGACAATATGCTTTGGTATCTCATATCTCTTAATTTTAGTGATAATTGTGCAATGATAGAAGTGAAAGTGGGCAATGATATGCTTCTTTTGTGAATAGTGCTACATGATAGTTCTCTACATTTTATGCTTACCTATGTTTACTTTAGGGGGAGTTTTTCATTTCTTTGTCATTGTTGTTAAAAGGGGGAGAAGATAAAAGTGTAGTAACTAAAGTGAAGGTGCAATGTTAGTTTGACATCAATGCCAAAGGGGGATTTTTTTGACTTTGGCATGATGTTTTTCATTGATTTCAAAAGTTGCAAAGAGATTGTGATGAGGAATAATAGTTAAGGTTCTTTCTTATTCATGTTAATGCAAAAGGTGTTTGATGCCAATATTATGTTGATCCTCAATGTAGAGGTGGTCAAAGTGTTTGATGTTAATACTATGCAAGAGTTGCATTCCTTATGATGTATTCATGATTGGTCTTCATAATTCATCTCACTGTGTGTACAATGGTACATAGTGATGCAAAAGTGATATTGTAAAAGTGACATTGATAAGAATTTTCCAAAAGTGGAAGTTGTTGAAGTTAAGCACTTACCAAAAGTGGAAGTTGTTGAAGTAAAGGAAATGCTAGTGCAAGTTGTTGATGCATTGGACTCTTGGAAAGATTAGTAAAGTTGTTGGTACAATTGAGAACACATATACAATTTGGAACATATACATTGTGATCTTGTGATAACCAAGAGTTTCTTAAATTAAGGGATGCATTCACTAAACCCTAAATGGAAACTAAACCCTAAGTCTTAAGAATCCTAAAGCACTAAGTCCTAAAAGTGATGGTTTCCACTTTATTTCTAATTTTAAAGTGACTTAGGATAACCGATTGGTGATCAATTAAGTAATAACTTAAGGGGTATAGCAACATATGGAAATCGACCCTTCTATCCTAGGTAATCGGTGCTCCTCGATTCCCTCAAAGTAGTTTGGTGGAAAAAAGACATTTATGGCCATTTTTTAATCTTCCACGACTACCAAAGTCCAGATCGATGATGGATATTTGAATGGTAAATAGATACAATGGTTTATTTAGTTTCATGACCATCTACATGTCAACTGTGTGCAAGGCAGTTATGGCAGTTCACTTGAAACTATTTTAGATCAATGGGAAGAAGGAAATTTAAGGGAGATTTTACAATGAACAAGGGTTGAAGAAATACATCATTGAAGACCATGGAAGAGAATTATTCGATTTTTTTTTGAATATTTTTAATTTAGAAGAAGAGGATAGTATATTGATGAAATAAGGATACCTTATATGTAGTGATTGCATTAAGGATATAAAATAAAGATGTTGGCCTGAACATGATCACAAGAGATAGGAGCATGAGAAGTTGTTGAAGATAACTATACCATAGTTGTGCTCTGACAATGAATAGTGAGGAAGAATTGAAGAATAATGAATAAGAAGGTTATATGTTGTCACAATAGGTTTTCATTCCTAAAAATGTGTCATTGCAAAAGATTAATGTTTGTCAAAGTAAAGGTATGAGAGGAAGGTTTAAATAACTGAATATAAAGGTGTTTTGTAGTAGTTTTGTATCACTGTATTTATGTAATGTGTCTTCTCTTTTCACTGAAAATTGTGCAAATGAGACGATTGAGATAGTATTCTAATTATGCATTCAAAAAGGATAGCAGTCAATTATTGTGCAGAGGTTGATGCAAAGTTTTCATGGTTCTTTATTCAATGCATGTTTGTTCATGGTGTTTATTATTTTTCTAGTGCAAAGATAGGGCAGTAAATTGTATGAAAACAAAGTAAACCTCTAAGTTTTTTTAATTTATTCTAAAGTGATATTGTTTTTCCAATGAAGCATATTGGGTTGCCATGAGGCATGGTGTTTTTCCAGTGAAGCTATGTTTTCTGGTGATGCATATTGGGTTGCCAATGAGGCATGGTGTTTTTCCAGTGAGGCGGTTGTATTTGTCAATGAGGCATATTTGTAACTAGTGAGGTTCCTTTTCCAATGAGGCATGATTGATTTGCCAATGAGGCATTTTTTTTAACCAATGAGACATGTTGTTTAGCCAATGAGGCACAAAAAGTAGCCAGTGAGGCTCTGTAATCAATGGTTTTTAATTAAGCTAGTGAGACATTTTTTGAGTGGTTTTTCATCCCTATGAGGGTTTTCCACTCATAAATCACTATGTTATGGTTTCTCATTATTTTTGGTATATTTGGTCTTTATTTCAAACATTCAATCTTTTGTACCTTTTAGCATTTGAATTTCTATGTTGATCAAGCATTTAATCTTGCCTATCTGATTGAGTTACTTTTAGAATTTGAGCTTCCAAGTTATTACATGTGAATAAATTTAATAAGAAACAAACAAATTGATTTTTTTTCTAGAAACATTGATTCACCCCCCGCCCCCCCTCCTCGGTGTTTCAGTACTCCAACAAAACAATTCCTTGAATATGCTTGATTGATCTTGATATTATACATCAACACATTAGCTTAACAACATGCATGATGCACTAAATCTTTGACATGATGTTAGGAATCTTGATTGCTGCAATAAAAAATTAATAATTATTCCCTTGAATTCCTTAGAAATGCTCTTGAATGATCTTGATCTCATAAACTTTCTATTGACATGATGATAGGAATCTTGATTGCTGCAATAAAAAGTTAATAATTATTCCCTTGAATTCCTTAGAAATTGTATTGAATGATCTTGATCTCATAAACTTTCTATTAGGATGCTTGCATAAAAATTCTAGGTGAAACTAAGTGAAATAACCTTGTATTTCTACATAACTTATCATTAATTAAATCCTGAAATTCAAATATCACAAGCGGACATCAAATCTAGGATTTGAAATCATTAAAATAATTCCAAAGACATATTTCAAAGAGGGGTCTTAGGTCTAAGTGAGGACCCATTCGCCATGTGATGAATGGGTCCTAGCTCACTTAGCTAGGACATACTTTGGGAAATGTGAAAGATCATGTGAAAATAGAGTCCTAGGACCTAGTGAGGACCCATTCACCAAGTGGTGAATGGGTCCTAGGTCATTAACCTAGAACACACACCTTCAAAAATTAAGTGTTGTGTAATGGCATTAAGAATGTCGAGTTTTATCCCTTGGAATTTGTAATTAATTAGGCTTGGATTTGAATTCAAGGGGCCAATTAAGGAAAATTAACCTCAATTAATTAATAAATCCCTAGATTAGTGTGAAAGTGTAAAGAAACACTTTACAACACCAAAAATAAGGCACAATTAAGTCCATTTAGTCTAGAAGGGACCTAAACTTGATGTGAATGTGTAAAACACATTACAATGCTAAATCAAGGAAACATTAAGTTTATTTATTATTAATTATTCATTCCCAAACTCAGGAAAAAGGGATAATTTTTCAACTACTACATTCAATAATAAATAACTATAAAAAAGAATGTAATTTGAAATTTACTAATCTGCCTCATACCCCCATGAGAGCCATCAAGTTGTGTACTGTGAAAGATTCACCGGACTCCATTTCCCTATCAACATCAGGAGGTGTTTCTGCTTGCATCATCTGAAAATAAAACAAAAAAAATTCAATCATGAAAAATAGAATAGTGATGCAAGTCATGGCTTATAATGTATGATATAATCAGAAAAATTGTATACTTATTGAATTATATATTTCTTACTATTATGCTTACTATTTTCCCTATCCATAGCTTGTTCAAAAGCACCTATTTTAGGATTTTATCCATAACAACAAGGCAGTGATTTGTTTGATAAAATTATTTTGTAGACATGTATGAAAAATGTGGTAGCATAGAGAAGATAGTGAACTATTTTTAAAAATGCCTCAAATAAATGTGGTCTCATGGTGATTGAATTTCATTACAAATTTGTTTTTCATGGCATTCCATCACCATAAGACCACATTTCTTTGAGGCATTTGTTCAAATAGTTCATTGCCTTGTCTATGCTATTATGTTGGGGTAGGGTGGATGGTATAGTGTGGTGTTGATTTTGAGATGGAGGGGGATCATGACATGAAGAGGGAGGGGTGGTTTGATTATGATGGTAGGATCATTATATGGGGTGGAAGGTGTACATTGAGACCACATTTCGAGAGCAATCATACAATGGAGTGGAAGATGTACTTTGATCTAGACACATAAGGATGTCATTAGATGAAGTGGGGGAGAGGGGATTGTGAGAGGGGGATAAAGGGATATCTTTCTCTTGAGATGGAAAGATATCATTAGATGAGATGGAAGAGATATGTTTTTCTTGATTGGAAATGGGATCATGAGATGGAAGGGGATCATATGATGGAGGAGAATGGTTTCCTTGATATTTATATGGAGGGGAATCTATGTTAGCATGCTTTGGATTAGGAGATGGACGTAGTTCATTTGATATGGGTGGTGTGATGAGGGAGGAAGGTTTTATAGACTTTTCAACTTGGATAGATGGATTGATAGGGGATTCATAAGATTTAGAGTATTAGGGTTTATCTTGATGTGGGGGTGATGAAGGTGGATGCATGATATGGTAAGATTTCACCACTTTGTTTTTGCATGTGGAAACATCCACCTTTTCAAATAGTCTTTGGAGGAAGTTATTATGAGATACATGTGATGAATTTGCTTGGTAATAGTGGGGTGATGTGGATTTTAAGGATGTGGGATATGAATAAGTGGAATAAAAGGTGGAAGCTTCCATAGATTAGTAAATTGATGAAAAGGATGAGGATCTTGAAAAGGATTTGGAGGGGAATTTCGGCTAAAGTATTGGTTTTTGTTGTCAAAGGAAAGGTAAGGATAAGCAAGAGAAGATGGATTGGGATTGGATGAACGTAGGGAGGATGGAAGCTTAGAACCAATTCCAAGGAGACATCTAAGCATGGAATCTTTATAATTATGGAAGTATTAGGTGAGGATAAAATGAGTGGTGGTGGATGGGGATGATATGGATGGGACTTGAGGAAAGCTTTGGATGGGGGATTGGTGGAAAACTTGAGCATTATGTCTATTGAAAATGGATTCAAGGTGATCCTCAATGCTCTCATTATCATCATTGGGATTATATTTGGGTTGGTCAAAAAGGATATCCTCATCATCATTGATATGGTTGGGGTTGGTTAGAATTGATGAAGGTGGATTGGAATAGATTAGGTTGGATGGAGGATAGATTAGATGGTTAGACATAGTGGAGGATTGATTAGTAGAAAGATTGGTATTGATTTTGGATGAGGATGGAAATTAAGATGATGGATTAGAAATGAACTTAGGGATTGGAAGAATAGGATCTAAGGATGAAGATGGAGGATGGGATTAGATTTGGGGATCAAATCCAAGACCTTAAATGATTTGATTTGATTAAAGAGGATTATCTATTCTTAAGGCAGTGAGTTGTTTAAAAAAATTCCTCAAAGAAATGTGGTCTCATGGTGATGGAATGCCATTCCATCACTATGAGACCATATTTATTTGAGGCATTTTTTCAAACAACTCACTTCCTTGTCTATGATATTGCTTACTAGTATGCTTTGATATATTTTTTCCAAGCATTTATAATTTGTTTGAAAGCACCTGTTTTAGGCTTTTAGCCATATCAACAACGAAGTAAAAAAAAAAAAATTATGGAGGTCATCCACAAATTATTTGTAGCTACTCGATACAGGAGCATGAGCCCTCTTCGGCTAAGAGCCAAGGACTAAGGGGTATCCATTATGCCAAATTCACCCAGGGAACGATCTCGACCTCATCCCTTTTTTGGTGTCGAAGCCTTGCACCCAACAAGACTTGATCCCTGGTGGGCTCATTTAGAACCTTTCAACTTCACTAGTAGATCAAGGGCCCATTGAGAAAAATAAACTATTTGATAAAATTCTTGGATAGATATGTATGGAAAATATGGTAGCATAGACAAGGTGGTGAGTTGTTTGAAAAAATTTATCAATAAAATGTGGTCTCATGGTGATGGAAATCACCATGAGACCACATTTCATTGAGGCATTTTTTCAAGTAGCTCATTTCCTTGTCTATGTTATTTCTTATTATTATGCTTTGATAGATTTTTTCCAAGAAACCATAACATAGGCAAGATAGTGAACTATTTTAAAAAATGCCTCAATAAAATGTGGTCTCATGGAACGCTATGACAAGCAAATTCAATTGACAGCTGCTCCTAGTTATAAGTTATGCAATGTGAATTAATTGCATCACTTCTTAGGTTGACTTTCTAAAAACTATATCGTAATTGAAATTTTGTCATCTATCGACATCTAGTTATTAGTTATGTAATGTGAAGTAATTCTTTGAGTCTGAAAGATGTGCAATGAAATGTAATCAATGATATGAATATAAACTAATAAAATCTATTAAGTACAATTCATTAGTTAAACTCTTTATTATATTACTTGAGTGAAGCTTTGAACTCCATTGCCACTAGGCGGTGTTGTCGTGAAATCTCCAAGATTAACCTATTCAACATCCAAAATTAGATATTAGAATACCATTCATATAAAAATGCTATTCACGTGTAATATTTATAATTTTTTACTATTTAAATACCTCAGTAGTACATGTCTTAGCATAATATAGAGGTGGAGGACCACTAAAAATTGAATGGATGTTATGACCCTAAAATTTCATTACAAGCATTAAACTAAATTATTTAATCTTGCATTCCAAAATTGAAATTTAATAAATGCAATTCAATGAGCTTACTAACATTTACCTGAGTATCAAGGTTGAAAGCCTCATTTAGGAGGGCATCTATCATCACCAACTAGTCATTTGTAGATGTAGCGTACACACCTACCTCTTGACTATTCATGGATTCATAACCATAGGTGGACCCACAAACCTAAAAAATATGGGGTGGAACCCTACCCCTTGAAGTCTCCCCCGGCTCATGTTGTATTGCAGGACTGGAACGCTCTATGATTCTCTGGGTCAAGGAACTAATGGACTATAGTATCTCAGCCTCAACACTCTCCTTCACAATGGAAGGGATAACCATGTGCTCATAAGCAAGTTTGGTGAGAGCTCATCTCATTGTTTGTTGAGGATCAAGACGTGCCCTTGGTGTATCCTATGTAGACCCACCACCTCTACCCTAGAAGTATTGCATATCAAAATAGTTTGGGATTTTGTTGAGGACAAACTCACAGTAGAGTTTCCTCAAGAAATATTATGGTACCTTGTTATTGTTGCATGGAGGATGGTCAAAAGCCATCCACCACCTTTGTCAAAAATGGTCTTTTATCTCTTGGTAATTGCACCAATGGGTAGGAAACCTCTTGCTTGTAGGGTGTAGATGTTGATTTTTTCATGAGTTTGTGAAAAGGGAACACAAGTCAAATTTTGTATTTTTTTTCATTTTTGACTTGTGTGTAGGATAGTTTATCTGCATAAAATTCTCTATACTCTCGTCTCTTCTCTGCCCAACCACTTAATTTATTTCTAATTGAATATACATGTGTTAACATAGCTTTAAGTGATTATGCAAGTGTGGTTCTTTGTGAGGTTGAACTAGCATGATCTTTGAACTTCACAATTAACTCCTTAATTTATTTTTTATTATTTTCAATTTCCCCCATTAAATTTTGTTGAGTTCCAAGAGGATGTTGAGTAATTGTTGGAGGAGTTTGTTGGGGTGGTTGTTCATCACGTCTGTGTTCATGAGGTGAAGAATTATTTTGAGGAGGAGAAGGGGGTGAATTATCAAATCCTAAAAATTAAAAAAAATTAACATCAAAAACATATTAAATCTACCTATTTAACAAAAATTTCACAAAAAAACAATAAAATATTACTCCTTTGAGCTTCCCGTTGATGTTACATGAGTGAGTAAAATGATAAAGTTGAAGGATATGAGTTTAAGTACATAAACTGTAATTATCTTTTGAATTATAAATTCATGATATCTCATAAGACATCTATATAGTCTTCATCATAATTTGGATTGAAAAGGTGATTTCTACTTGTGAATTTATAGAGGCAAATAATGTAGATAAAGTAAGTATTATGAAAAATAAAAGTATTCAATGTTAGTATCTTCAATTACTAATCAAGTGCTCCTTTGAGTTGTGATGTAGATGCATCTTGTGCTACTGAGGACAATAGTTAATTTACAGGGGGAGAATTGTTATGTGACTTTTTTCTCAAGAGAAGAAAAATATATAAATAACCTTTTGGAATTAAAAGGGAGATAGAAAATAAAGGATATTATGATCCTTTGGTTAAAAGAGAGTTGAATAAAGAATACTTATAAACACTCTTTAAAGAAAAGAAGAATAATTATTTATTTAAATAATTATTAAAAGGAAATCTTTTGTGAAAGGGTGTGATGGTTTGGAAACCACCCCTTAAAAGGATATATAAATAATTCATGTGAGACTTGTGAGAGACATGAAAGCATGGAGAACATTCAAGGAAGAAAAACAATCAAGGAAGAAGGAAGTGGTTGGTGAGCTATGGACAACATGGAGAAGGGGGCACATCTATAGTGTGTGTCCAACCTGGGCTACAAGTGCGTGCACTCAGGACGGTCCTAGCCAGGGCATAGTTTCCCACGAGTGTTAAGCATTATTCTAGAGGAATTAGCACATCGTGAAGAGCGGAAAAGTATGCTTATTCCTCCTAGACTGTTCCATGGCAAGAGCCAATACCATTGAAATATTTCTAAGGGTTGAGGATAGACCTGCAGTGTAGTATGGGATGCACCGAATCCTCTTCCCATTTTTTTAATGGTGCAAAAGATGGGAGGAAAGAATAGGACCCACGGTGTAGTGCACAATACACCGATATTCTTTCTATCTATGATGCATTATGGACATGTTGTTGAGTACTTTGTCACTGATGTGAAGGTGTTTGAGCTAAGAGTGGCTTTTCCAAGTGTTATTATTCAGATAAGTATTAAAACCATTGATTCTAAATTATATTGAGAATAGTATATGTATAGGATTATGATGTTAATGTATATGAATTATATAGATGTGTATTCCATTTATCAAGTTAACTATCTATTTTAAAATTTCTTAATAAACTCTCACATATTATCTTTTGCATTGGTTATTCACATCCATTTTAATAATATTGTAGCTCTTAAATTATCTTCATTTAATCCACTAAATCCACTAATGGAGAAAAGTGACATTACATTTGGTATCAGAGCCTAATGATCATAACTAAGTTCTTGTGACTTGTGATTATTAGATTGATTACGAAATTTTTTAGACCAATTCTTCAATTAAAATTTATTCCTATAAATTATAGTTATGAGACAATTACTCATTTTTAAACCCAATCTATGAAAAAAATAAAATTAAAACCTATAATCATACTTCAAAAATTAATACATATTTATTAAAATCTAAACAATTAACAAAACAAAATACCCTTAAAAATATTAAATTTCTATATCTATTTGTTATTTTAATACGTTATAAATATTTTTTATACATATAAATACAATTTTTTATTGAATATAATAAATAATTTAAAATTATTAAAAGATAATAATAATCATAAATATCATCCTATATGAAACACCCTCCATTAAAAGGCATAGATATAACCTTCGAATGCCTTAAGCTCTCTCTATATAATACATAAAGTTTTAGGGAAAAATGAATGACCATGTCTCTTACGAAATCGCTTGGAAATATCTATATACTAGAAAGTAGAAATAGATTTTAGAAATAAAGATATTATAGTATGAGTGGGATTAAAAAGATATTTTTTTTAAATGTTTCTAAAATTTATTATGAAAATATCATGATTAGAAAATAAGAATATATATATATAAATAAGGAGATTAATAAATAATAAATAGAAATTTAGAAATGTTTTTAAATTAAAAATATATATATAAGAATAGAAAATGGTTTATAAAGTAAATTAATAAATAATATAATTTTTTAATTTTTTTGGTAATTTAAATTTGAATAAAATTAAATTTTAATTGATTATTAATATAATTTATGTTCTTTTTATTTTGATCTTTTGTAGATATTATAAATCAAATTTTGACAATAACTAAAAGTAAGGTCATTCTTTTTAGTTGATCATAGTATATGATAACTTGAGTAGGTTCATTGTTTTTAATACCAAGTTTAAGCACAATCAAGAAAATTAGTAGTGAATTTGCTTTTATTTCTTGTATGTTCTAATATATATAATAGTAAATAAATAAAATGATTAAGGCTCAAACCTATACATTCACCTCATCTTGGTGAGATGGAAAAAAAATTGGATTAGTCAATAAAGAGTATCACCTCATAAAAAAAAGAGATTGGTTTAAATTTTATTTTATCTATTTCATCTTTAGTTGTTCAAGATCCATTGAAACATCCTATCAGTAATTCATTTATTATATGAGCATTGTTAGAAATTTTTTCAAAGGTGTTGATGTGTTTTTTATGCACTTCTCAACACAGGCGATGCATAGGTGCATCACCTCTCTTGAAAGACAATCTTCCACAATCAAATTGCATAACACTATCCCAAGGTCTCTAATGTCAGGTCTTGACAGTGCTTGGAATATCTCGTTGTTTCATGTGATTTGTTGGAATCACAAGGTGGTCTTACGGATGAGTCACAAAGTGGGGAAGTTGGATTTGCAAATGGGAATCTTAAGATGGGAGAGTTGTTGAGCATTTGCTACAGGTTCAAATAGCAGTCTAGAACTCCATTTCAACATCAGATTTAGCTTTATAATATGCAATGAACCTTGTCTAAGGTTACTTATTAAAAAAAAAAGGAAAAAAGGCAGGGAAGAGAAAAGGTTCCTAGATTTGAAACTATGAATGAACAGTGATCATGGAGGCTACTACAATAGACAAACTCCCTAAACTAGGTTTTGCTTGGCCAAGAGAAACCTACAGTTACACAAAACCAGTGCAATCTTCTAAACACTGTTGATTTTCAGATTGCACATGCACACCATGAACATGCAATTGAACTAAGTTGTAGCAATGAAATATGGAAGCCCAGGCTAACTTTGCACAACAACTTGTCATCAACAAGTGCCAAAAGTATGGGTAGGAAAATTCATCAAATACTGTAACAGCAAACACTATCATCACTTCCATTCAAGAAACTAGCAACTGAACTAATAGGGGAGTAGAACCATGCACACATAGTGAGAAAAATCAAAATGAAACACCCATAAATCATGCAATGTTGCTTTCTATTATTGCAAAATGCCTTTACACCAGCTCTCCAACCTTTTTACAAATGAGGGGAGGCCCCTATTTATAGTTTTTCAAAGATCGAATGAATGGATAGGATTGAATTACATTGTGTGGCTCAAATTCAATTACATTAGGGCTTCACCTACCCCACAATATTCAGCAATTTAAAATACATATTTTTCCTTTTTCCTATTTTGTCTTCTAGTGCTCAGGTGATGTAGCAGTTTTGTCCTCTAGCTAATTTCCCTTTTACTGTAGCTAAAACTGCCTAAAAGTTTCCCTTTGCTTGATGGACTTGCAACATTCTTCACTGGATCAAACGGGCTCATCGATAACTGGCATCAATGGATTGGTTGCCCTTGATTTGGGTGGACAACCCCTTAAAGATCATCATCATCTGGTGAAAAGTAGGACAACCCCCTTTATGCATCTTCAAGGCCACCCCCTTGCATTTTGTCATTGACTTCCTTAGCACAGGCCTTCTTTTAATGCCAGCTCTGTTGATGGGCACCATGAGGAGAGGTGGGCATAAAATGAATGATGACAGGAGCTATGTGCTTTCCTTGTCCAGCTTTCTCAATGGGTCTCCCCGGTGGACCCGCAGTAGGCTTCTTGAAACCTACATACATGAAGTGTCATAAGTGCTTTCATACACAAATCAAGGCAAACGTTAATAAAATCTATCAAAATCCTTGTTATATCCATCCACGCATCATCAAAAGATCATAATATTCAGTGGGAATTTCCATTAGCAGTTTACTAGAGGGAGTTTGGACAGTTCGGGCCCGAGAGGCTGGAATGTTGGCCAAAATGTTGTTTTGAAAGGGCGAACAAGGCAAGATGACCCGAATGGTTTCTCCCAGATTCATATTTGGAATTTGAAAAATTCATGTAGGAGAGGATCCAATTTGAATATGTGGGTCTAAGCTTGTTTCTAGATTTGGAGGCATTCAGGTTATCTTCTAGGTGATCGAAGTCAAGATGAGGGAAGGTTGTCTAAAGTTTGTTGTTTGGAACAACCATGGTGAAATGAAATTTTGGGTGCGGAGTTCCAGGGTTTGGGACCCGGGAGGCCAGGAGGCCGGAAGGACGCCAACCAGTGGACGATGGATAGAAAGACAACAATTCGGAAGCAAAGTTCTCGGACAGCGACGAAGGGACAACATTCCGGGAGGAAAGTCTCGGAAATGGCCACGGAGGGGCCGGGCTCTAGAAGTTGGAATGCCTAAGGCAGATGGAAGTCCAAAATGGAAAAAGAGGGACGGACTTCCGGAAATGGCCATGAAGGGGTCGGGCTCCTGAAGCCAGAATGCCTAAGGCAGACGGAAGTCCAAAACAAAAAAAGAGGGATGGACTTCCGGAAACGGCCACGGAGGGGCCGGGCATTGAAAGTCAGAATGCCTAAGGCAGATGGAAATCCAAAATGGAAAAAGAGGGACGGACTTTCAGAAATGGCCATAGAGGGGTCAGGCTCCAGAAGTCGGAATACCTAAGGCGGATGGAAGTCCAAAACGACAAAAGAGGGATGAACTTTTGAAAACGGCCACGGAGGGGTCGAGCTCCAAAAGCTAGAATGCCTATGGCGGATGGAAGTCCAAAATGGAAAAAGAGGGACGGACTTCCAGAAACGGCCACGGAGGGGTCGGGCTCTGAAAGCCGGAATGCCTAAGGTGGACGGAAGTCCAAAATGGAAAAAGAGGGACGGACTTCCAGAAACAGCCACTAAGGAGTCGGGCTCCAGAAGTCGGAATGCTTAAGGCAGAAAAAATTCCAAAACAGAAAAAGAGGGACGGACTTCCAGAAACGGCCATGGAGGGGCCAGGCTCCGAAGGAGCCAGGGACAAACGAAGTTTCCAAAACAGCCGCAAAGGGATGGAGTTCCAAAATGAAAATTTTGCAACTTCCTGAAAATTAACGAAACCTTGGGAGTTCACCTAGGCACCACAAAAACATCCCAAATCCATGGGAAACTTGTCCCCACAGTCAAAATGAAGGAAAAAGTGAACCGAGCGAGCGGGGATGAGGCGTAGAGGATGCCGGGGCAACAGGCGAAGGGAAACCCACAAGAGGGAAGCCTAAAAAGGGAAACCCGAAAGGCGAAAACCCTAACGAGGAAGCTCGAAAAGGTGGGAAGTGGGAAGCGGGGAGGCGAAGGGCGAAAGGCGAAAGAAGACTTAGCAATTTTTTATTTTAGGGGCAAAATATGGTCAACCCAAATTGAGACTTTGAAGAGTGCATTGACCAACTAGGACACCAAAATGAGTGGCACGCAAAATGAGGCGGCAACAAAATGACCCGGCAAGGCAAAAAGAAAGAGAGGGTCCTCGTTTTGAATGGGGGGTTGTGTGCTATAGGCACAACAAAAGGTATTATTCATATTTCTAGTTTATTTATTATAGATTTTCTAAATTTCATAGAAAGCCAAATTTTGAATCATAGAACCCTAAATATCAAGTTGGAATATAGTTTTGGATGATTCACGAAGCCCTTGGAACATTGATAGATTAAGTTCATATTTCTATTCGGGTAGCACCCTTTTATTCTAAGTTGTCTTTGAAATAAGAGTTAGTGTATTAGTATTTTTAGGGTAAAAATTATATATCCCTACTAATTTTCAATTATTTTTCTATTAATTTTGAGTGATTTTAATATGTTTGTCATGGTTGTGCAAAATCAACATCTATATTTGTTTATTGTAAGCAACATTATGGGCCCATAACCCATAGGTCCTTGGATTCACATCTAAAACTTGGAAAATTGACATTGTGTTTGGAATGAGTTGGTGAGAATGACACCATGTTGTTATAAGATATAAAACCAAATAGGCTCTTAGGCTTAGGCATGAGGATATGACGAGACTTACAAAGGGAGAGACTCTCTATTCCAACCTTTTCCATGATATGCAAGTAGGTTATGTGATATTTAAATCTTTCACATGTTTCTTTTATAAATCATTTTAGTGAATTTCCTATGTTGTCAAACCTATAAGAAAAAGAAAAAATAGGGTTATTGAAGATTCATATCAATAGTTTGTACTTTTTTAGTTGACTTGATCAACCCATTAACCTTGTACAATTGCCTTATACTAAGATTATTGATTTTGATATGTGAAAAGAGGATATTCATGAATACCATCTTGGAATGTGTGTTGAATTTATAGATTACTTTTATAAATTATGAGCTACCACATAGTATCAATTGGAAATGCATAGTAATTATTGTGTGATTACATTTAAATAAGTTACATGAGAGTAAAATGATAAAGTTGAAGGATAGGAGGTTAAGTACATAAATTGTAATTATCTTTTGAATTATAAATCCATGATATATCATAAGACATCTATATAGTCCTCATCATAATTTGGATGGAAAAAGTGATTTTTACTTGTGAATTTATAGAGGAAAATAATGTAGATAAAGTAAGTATTATGAAAAATAAAAGTCTTCAATGTTAGTATCTTCAATTACTAATCAAGTGATCCTTTGAGTTGTGATGTAGATGCATCTTGTACTACTGAGGACAGTAGTATATTTACAGGGGGAGAATTGTTATGTGACTTTTTTCCCAAGAGAAGAAAAATATATAAATAACCCTTTGGAATTAAAAGGGAGATAGAAAATAAAAGATATTATGATCCTTTGGTTAAAAGAGAGTTGAATAAATAATACTTATAAACACTCTTTAAAGAAAAGAAGAATAATTATTTATTTAAATAATTATTAAAAGGAAATCTTTTGTGAAAGGGTGTGATGGTTTGGAAACCACCCCTTAAAAGGATATATAAATAATGGTTGGTGAGACTTGTGAGAGCCATGAAAGCATGGAGAATATTCAAGGAAGAAAAACAATCAAGGAAAAAGGAAGTGGTTGGTGAGCTATGGATAAGATGGAGAAGGGGGCACATCTATAGTGTGTGTCCAACCTGGGGTACAAGTGCGTGCACTCAAGACGGTCCTGGCCAGGGCATGGTTTCCCACGAGTGTTGAGCATTGTTCCAGAGGAACCAACACATCGTGAAGAGCGGAAAAGTACGCTTATTCCTCCTAGATTGTTCCATGGCAAGAGTCAGTACCACTGAAATATTTCTAAGGGTTGAGGACGGACCCGCGGTGTAGTATGGGATGCACTAAATCCTCTTCCCATTTTTTCAATGGTACAAAAGATGGGAGGAAATAATAGAAACCACGGTGTAGTGCGCAATACACCAATATTCTTTCTATCTGGGATGCTTTATGGACATGTTATTGAGTACTTTGTCACTGATGTGAAGGTGTTTGAGCTAAGAGTGGCTTTTCCAAGTGTTATTATTCAGATAAGTATTAAAAACATTGATTCTAAATTATATTGAGAATAGTATATGTATAGGATTCTAATGTTAATGTATATGAATTATATAGATGTGTATTCCATTAATCAAGTTAACTATCTATTTTGAAATTTCTTAATAAACTCTCACATATTATCTTTTGCATTGGTTATTCACATCCATTTTAATAATATTGTAGCTTTTAAATTATCTTCATTTAATCCAAAGTTTAAGATATGACTATGAGGTTTAGGAGGTCCTATAATGAGAGTTGAATTAGGAGCAGGGATAACTTTAGTGGTGAATCTTCACCAATTGGTGAATTCTAGGAATCTGGCAATTCAAATTTGGTGAATCTACTGTATCTACAGGGTGTTCAAATCGCCAGGAATTCACGGACTATCGGTCCAATGCATGTCCATTCGCCAACAGTTTTTTTTTATGAGGCATGTTTAGGCAATAAATTTTCCATAACAGACTACGCGTTTCCAATGCATCGATCAATATTTTCACTTGGAATCCCGGGGAGCATGTCAAAGTCACCTGCATATTCGCCAATACTATTAAAACAACATTATATGAAGACCCATTTCGCCAATTAAAATTTACAAATAGTTGCTTGTGAAGACCCATTTCGCCAATTAAAATTTATAAATAGTTGCTTATGAGGACCCATTTCACCTTGAAAATTTCAAGGTATCGTTGTATAAGCACACGGGATTCGCCAAATTTTTAGCATACCATTTCAAAATCCCATGAAATTCGCCAAATATGGATTGATATAAATACAATTGAAACTGTTATTTGTTCTTACACATTTTGTTCGGTTTTACACATTTTGTTCAGTTCTGAGGTTCTACTTCTCAATTCAGAAGTCAGTGAAAGATGAAAACGTAGACTCAAAGGTGAGTGATCATTTCTTCATACTGTTATTAGTTATTAGACTGTTAGTTATAATAATAATATTTCTTTATCTATTTTCCATTCTTGCTTCAGTCTTAAACATAATTTTAAGTATGGAATGGGATCTATATTCTCTGTCGGTTTGTCCTTCTTAAACAAGAAGACATTTTTTTCCAGCTTTTATTCAAAGTGAGATCAATATGTCGAGCAGCAAGGGTATGAGCAGGTGGGTAATGAAGAGACTGGGAGGCCATCAAAATGCCCAAAACGGGGAGGTAACATACAGTCTTACTTTGGAATTGGCAAAGCTTCTAATCCATCAAATCAAGGTGGAGCTACACCATCAACTCTTCCACCAAATATTATTGAAGATGGAGATACATCATCAACTCTTTCACCACAGGAAGGTCAAGGTGATATTGTCATTGTGTTAAATCAAAATGTATCAAATGAGGATGGCAATACCGCAGATAATGTTCCAAGGGATACCCTGGATAGCCAGAATGAGATAATCAACTTGGATGAGGATGATGTTGGTAGCAAGAAAAGAGAAGGCAAAGAAAAATTGAGGCGTGAGTGGGAAATGACAAGGAATTTTCAAATTGGTTGGTTGTCGAAGTACCCATTCCTTGAACCAGTAGGCGTATGAAATGAAAATGATATTGAAAGGGCAACAAAGGTCAGATGTAAGATTTGTAGTTGGAAATGTGGAAGAGACAAGATGATGCAGCTAAAGCTTGACACTATAGAAAAGCATATCGGTAAAGTTTACGAAAAACAAATCGTAGACAGAAAGGAACAATCAGTCGTACGATGGAAATCAAAGGAAGAATGTCTTCATGTTAAGTATGCCATAGATTATGGAGAGCATAACCATAGAATTTCGAAGATTAAAAAATTTGAAGGTACACTTGACGCTCATTTTGGAAAAGCCATGGCAGCAGCAAATCTGTCAAAAACTATTCAGATGAGTGTTGTTTTTCATATATTGTCCAGGGGGCGTCCTATGACAGACTACCCAGAATATTTTGATTTATTATCTTATTTGAGTGTTCCCCACTTTCCCTTCTCACATTGGTCAATAAACGCTGGATGGGAATGGGCGAATTGTCTTGCTGTAGTGGAAAAGCAAGATTTAAAGGAGAAATTAAAAGATTCAAATTTCATTGCATTATCTTTAGATGAAGTTACTGCATTAGACAATACTTCTTGGGTTTGTATGCATTCGTATACTATAGAACAACATGTTCGCCAAGCTCATATTCTTTATGTTCGTAAAATGAAGGACAGTTCAACATCGCAAAATCTATTTGAACTAGTCAAGAAATCTTTGAATGAATTTGCAAGTATGGATGAGTTGACAATTGCCAAAAAGTTGGTGTGTGTAGGAGTTGATGGAGCTGCAATGATGCAAGGTCAAAGGAGTGGTCTTTGCACAAATTTACAAACTACTTGTGCACCATACATGCTTTGCGTTCACTGCATGGCCCACGGAATGAATTTAGCATTCAAAATTGTAAGCAAGTTTCCTACAGTATTAAAAGTTAAAAATCTAGTTTGCGAGATCTACGCATACTTCTGTCGAAGTCCCAAACGTTTCCTTGAATTTCAACATTTTGCTAAGGGAATAACACTTGGAAACAAGCTTCTCAAGGATGTCAATACCAGATGGATCTCCCTACATGGACTAGTGTAACGAATTCTTTCAGAATATCAATCCTTGATTGGAGTGATGTATGAGCATCATAGCACAGTAGACAAAGCTCCTGACCTCTTACATAGGTTAAGCAATATAGAGACACTCTTGACTTTAGCTAGTCTTCTCTCCATTCTGGATGAGATGAACAATCTTACGAAGAAAGCCCAAGACAAAACTATGTATATTTATGAATATGTCAATCTATGTAAACTTACATGCTTGGCCCTCGATCATCTATATCTAGATCTAACACAAGAAGGTGCAAATTATTTGATGTGGCAGAAAATTACTAATTTGAATAATCTTGATAATTATTTACAGTTTAATGCAAGCGGGCACTTATGTATTTGTGTACGTGGACATGAGATACCAATGCACCATTGTAAGACAGGCACTGGCAGGCGCTCTAAAAAAGAAGTACCTATTAACGAGGAAGATTTTAATGGTATTGTTAAATCTGTTAGTGATAATTTGAAGGAAATTGCAAAATATCTTTCCTCAGAGATTCGTGAAAGATTCCCTCGACATGAAATACTTGAAGCCATGGGTATTGTGTAACCTCAATTTTGGGTAAACCGAGATAAGCCAAAATATTTTCATGATCAAGTAAAAATCTTGATCGAACAGTTTTCAGAAAAGGTAACATATAATGAACAAATAATAGAAGGAATTTTAGATGAAAATAAGCTTAGAAAGCAATCTCGGATTTTTGCAACAACTATGAGGGAGCAGTATAAATCCATGGGCAAGGAGGCCTTTGAACTGGGATCAATAAAAAAGGTTTGGACAAGCTTAGGTTAGAGTGAAATATTGCATGGTTTGATGTCAGAATATTTCAAACTAGCTGATTTATGTCAAACAATGATATTGGGGTCAATGGAGGATGAGAAAGTTTTCAGTACATTGGGGTTTTTGAAATCAAAGTTAAGAAACAAACTGGACAAGAATTTGGAAAATTGCTTGAGGATGAAAGGAACTGCTTATAATGTCAAAAAAATTCCTTTTGAAAGGGCACTCGCAATCTGGAGGTCCACATGTGAAAGAAGAGGGACCGGGTTGTGCAACACAGGCTCTCTAATTCCAATAGCCGCCGATACTAGTGATAGTGGCAGTGGGACTGGGCCTGGGATAGATGACAATGATATTGAAATTGACACAAATCAAACAATGAATGTTGAATTTGAGACACAGGTCGAAGAAACTGCAGAGCAGTCTCAGAATCAAGATGACTCTTTTACTTTATCTGAAGATGAGGATCGGTTTGAGGACCTTGACTCCATTTGGGAAATGGGAGATAATTAGCAGGTTTTTGGTATTTTTTCTGCACTTCATGAATCAGTTTCCATTGTTCGAAAGTCCAAACTATAGTTGATGTCTGATGATATTTTATATTGTATTCAATGAACATTGAAATTGTGAATCATTGCACTTCATGTTCATGATATCTTATTTTATATTGCACTCAAGCACTGCATGTCAGCTTGAATCATATTCCAAACTGTAGTTGATGATTTTGTATATTGTATTCAAATAAATTGTGTATCATTGCACTTCAAGTTCAGAATATTTTATTTTATATTGCAATCCAAGTCTCCATGATATTTTATATTATATTGCACTTCATGAATCATAATACATATGCCAAAGTCAAACTGTAGTAACGTAGTTGATGATATTTTATAAATTATATAAGATTCAATACCATCGGGCATCGGCCTAACAATGCTTCATCGACGGAACCCCCATCACAATCCCGTCGATGGCCCGATAAAAATACCTCACAACCTAGTATCGATGTAACAATACTCTATTGGGTTGACTCCTAAGGTGCTCTCCCGATATACCAATAGATTCAAGTTGTCAACAAAAGTAACCATGAATTATAATTTATGACCATGGGCATTAATTATCTTATTTTATCAATAATCACAAAAATATACCACACTTTGATTTTATGAATAATGCAAATTCTAGAAATTTGTGTGACAAGATCCATATTATAGCCTACATTCACATTGCATCCATAAATACTAGTATACATATATTAATTAATAATATATATAAAGAATGTTGAAATTTATCAATACTTAACATTGTTTATTATAATATTAATTAATAAAATATATGAAAAAATAATAATATATATAAAAAGCTATTTCTACTATTTATATATATATTAATTAATAATATATATAAAAAACTATTTAAGCATACATATCTTAGTTTGTAATTTTAATCCAAAAGTATTTAAATTAACAACTATTTATTGGGAAGCTTTTAATTTAAAAAAAATTGAAAAATAGAAAAAAAAAACGTTTTATATGCTTGTTATTTTTAAGCACATACTTCCACTTGCTTGTCATTTTCAATGAAGCTTCAAAAAGTTTACGAATATTCCTTTGTTGCTTTCACTGTATAACGCTTTCAGTGTAATTAAACAAAATTTGAAATTTCGTAGTGACGTAGTCCTTCCCCCATTCCTAACAAAATTCAATACCATCGGCCTAACAATGCTTCATCAACGGAACCCCATCACAATCACGCCGATGGCCCAATAAAAATAGCTCACAACCTAGTATCGGTGTAACAATACTCTATCGGGCTGACTCCTAAGGTGCTCTCCCGATATACTGATAGAGTCAAGTTGTCAACAAAAGTAACCATGAATTATAACCATGGCCCATGGCCATGGGCATGAATTATCGAATGCATAAAGTATATCGAGGGAACTATGGTGCATCGGGGAAACATTATCTGGTGTCCCACCGATAGAACGAAGGATAGGTGTCCATTGGTGGAGAGGGTGGATATCAGTGAAAGACTGATGTGACATCCTATGGCATTGTGTTGCGGTGCATTTATGAACCAGAATTGAAGTGAATTATATCACAAGTTGATCGCATAGTTGTTACAAAATCCTGGAAGATTTTGCTTAGGGCAGAAGCAGAAAGGAAAAAACTTGGAGTTCTGACGCAGAAAAGACCGGTGGACTATGGAGGTGGCTCGGTGAGACTCACGTAAGTACTTCACTTTCAAACCCAGCTGAGAAGCTATTTTACTCAAAAGCTTAAGATTTAAATAATGGAAGAGAGTACAGACAAACCTAAAGCTAAAAAATAGAAAACCGAAAAGCCTAAGAGACTCCTAAATGAAGACCTGATAGATCAATGTCCTGGGTCGCGGCCGAGACCCGAGAGGAGTTCTCAAATGAATCCTTCCATGGATTGATTATGGGAAAAACATAAGGGATTAGGGGATATTTGGACACTGCAACGAGGGTACGACCTCTTCATGTACCATTACAGAAAACAATTTAGGTTCCAACCAGTCTGCAATCCATGGAGGTTGAACCTGGGAAGACTTGTGGTGCCCAATGTGTTTGTGAACGCAGAGCTAATTAAAGCTCTTGCTATCAGATATGACCCCAAGAAAAGAACTATTCAATCACATGGTGGGGGTGGCATGCTTTTTATTTCTATTGATCTCATTTCTAATGTCTTTTAGTTAGAGTGTTCACTGAATTTATCATTCACGCTCAAAGAACTCTTGACAGAGTATCGCCACATGGATACCAGCTATAAGAGATGGAAATTACCTTTGCATAGGCCCAAGGATGATGGAGGCCAACTCAAGAGGTTCTCTAGCAGTGAAAACCCTCCTTTCCATGAAGATTTGTTCGAAGAGCATTTCTGATACACCTATTATTCAGTTGGTCAGGTTTTGGGAGTAGAGGTTCCACCTCTCATGTCAATTGCCCCAATGGTCTTAGCTACAGACATACAGAGCAAGGATGCCAGGCCATTTGATTATGCTAGCTACTTGGCCAACGCCCTACATCGAGGGCTCGAAAAGATTAAAAATAATAGTGATAATATTAATTTTGAACACTATTCTTTGCTTATGCATTTGCTATTGTACGAGGGACAAGTCAGAGGGGTCTGGAGTGAAGAATTAAGGATAAAAGATACAGATGAAAATGGAGATTTTAAACCTGTACAAATGTGGACTTACTGTGGGACAGTCAATTTAGTAGGTCTCATTACCTTTATTTTGAAGATTTTTTTGTAAAACCATTGATGAAGTTGCTAGGGTATCTGTGCAACTATAACCTATCCCCAGAAGTACAAATATTTCTAAGACCAAAGGAAAATGATCGGAGAAATAAAGTGAATCATAACTGGGGAGACTGGTATGCTTTCCCTGATTATACAGTGATAAGGGTTTATGGGTTCGAAGGGGCTCCACACTTGATGCCACGAGTAGTTCCTGGCCGAATTGTTTTTTAGAAATTGTGAGGCAATTTGCAAAATCTGATTCCAAACACCTCAAAGGACATAGCAAACAATCAATTATGCCCACCACCTTATGTTTTGGAGACTTTACAGTGGTTGCCAATGAAGGATATGGAGAAATTGATGGTAAATTAGCACAGTACAACCTACCTCTAGGTGATGTAAGGAAACAATTTGATGCAGAAGGGTTTATTCACAAGGCGAGATTATCACAGGGGCTATCAGGTTATGAACATTTGTTCTCAATCGAAGATGTCATAAGAAACCATGATGAGGCTTCCACCAAGGAAAGAATGGCTGCCTATAACAAGATTATGCTTGCAGAGGAATGGAAGAGGAAAAATGTCCCATCTTATTCAAAGGCATTTGGTGAGATACAGGATCCTTTAACAAGAATTGAGCAACTCATCGCTCATGTTAATGAACTAGTAAAGGATGTTCCCCCAATTATTTTTGATGCACCTCATACAACCTATTCAGGAGTACAAGCTGAAGACATAGAGCCCTTGGATTACATACCTTCACAACCTACTCCTGAGGTATGTTTTTCTATAGATACTAATATAAGTGAAGAAGAGCAGAGTGATGAAGAGGGTGAGCAGGTCAAACAAATCAGTGCTCTTGTGATTGCACAGTATGATCCCCCTCAAGAGAAGAATATTGTAATATTTGAGGCATCAAATGAACTATCTGATGATGTGAGGGTCATGGTTGGACAACAGTTTATTTTTTATTGTGATTTTGTTAAATCTTCTGAATTTAAATCATTTGTTTATGAATATAAAGGTAGAAAAATGAGACAAAAGATACAGGATATCACTCCTGAACATGAGGCAACCACTCTAGAGGAATTGAAAAGGGAGGTAGAAAAGGAAATGGAGTCCATCACTCCTGAAAGAGGTAGGGAATTGCTTCAAGAAGCTGGAGTGTTGCTCCTACCAGGGTGGGATATTAGCTCTTCAATTGTATTTGATAGCTTCAGAAAAAAAGGTGATACGAAAATAAACTTAACAGAAGAAGCAAGTGACAAAATGTATTCAGGATCTGGGTACAACCCAGACAAAGCCACCTTGCTTATTTGGTCACTGTATCCCCATGATAAAAGACCTGCTATAATTAGTAATCCAAACCAAGTGTTTGGTCATCTCTTGGTTCAACGAGTAGTGGATACCAACCCTATGGAGACAGTAGAATTGAACATAAATGTGGCAAAATTTACCAAAGCACAGATCGATAAACTGATTAAGGAAAATGACAAACTGAAGAAGGAGCTAGCAAATCAGCGAGAAAAAACATCTTCCTCCTCCACATCAGAGTTGTACTCCCCATGGCTTGAAAAAGATAAGAGAGTGGTTGATGCATTGGCTAATGTAGCCTACTGGAAGAATTGCCATCTGAAATCCCAGGGGAAATGCAAAGAATTGGAGAAAGAAGTGAAAACCATCAAATATAACACTATATCTGAAATGATAAAAGAAAGGTTCAATAAAATGATGAAATGTGCTATTGAATATTGGGAAGTATTCAATCAGACATGCATTGCATTGGTGGAGAATGAACGATTGCAGCCTAGAATGATGGAGAAAAAAAAGGAGCTCGTAGATAAGAATGCCAAGAAAGGACAAATATTGCTGACATATAACAAGTTGGTAGAATCACATAACGGATATCATAGTAGGCTTAGGGAAGATTTCGACTACTTTGATTCAGTCCCACTCCTGACACTTCATTTTGGCATTAGAAACCCATGAGAATATGATGATTGGAAGGAAGAGCTTGATGGGCTTCTGACTGCTGCGTTGCAAGAAATAAATAACGACGATATGGTTTTACAAAACAGTCATAAGCAACTCGAAAAAATAATGTCTCTAGAATATGATATGAAAGAGGTGATCTCTAATGTGGACACCTATGCTGAACAGGAGTACATCCATCACCTCTCTGCAGTCAATGTGTTTATTAGCCAAACTGTAGATTTGTCAGAATCAGATCCAATGGGACAACCATCAGATTCAGAGGAAGAACGCCAGAAGATAGCATGATGAGTGCCCTATCATGGAGTAGAAGCCTTGAATAGATCTTAGGTGGTCATTGGTCACGGGCTTCTACTTGGAGATTAATGGATCGGTGCATTCACCTGTGACATTGTTTTATTTATAATTTGAGTTATGTTTAGTTGTCAAAACGTCATGAATTTTTGCAAGGGGTTTGTAGCTTGTTGCCTCTCATATATAAGAGAGATCAAGACCCCAATAGGAGATCAATGGATCATCACATCATTTTTAATTAGAATTTAGAGTAGAAAATAGTTAGAAGATAGATAATAGATTGCACCAATTCGCCCATCCATCTCATATCATAAACTAATTTTATAATGCATATCATTTGAACTTTGAAGATCAATACAATGGAGAATGTTACACATATTTACTGATTTTCTTTCGAGTGTTCAACTGTTGTGGATTCATATGTTTATAAGTTATTAACTTATGTGGATGTCTCCAAAGTGGTTGTTTATGTTATTCAATTTGTCAGTACATTGAATTTGAATTCTTTAGGAATAGGGGTTGTGACCATGGGGTTTTAGATTTATTTATGGACATGATCATTGATCAAGTATTAATGTGGGCCACAAAATGGATCTTGTCACACAAATCCCTGCAATTTGTGCTAATCATAAAATCAAATGTAGTGTATTTTTGCAGTATGTGGGATGTGGGTGAGGTGTAAGTTGGTGGATACTGATCAGGATTTTTAGTCAAAACATAACAGAAGCTAACAATTCAACATCCATAACTTATAAGCTTTAGCTCTATGAAGAAGTAAATATAATGAGCTAACAGTTCAACATCCATAACTTGGAAATGGAAGCTCTACCAAGAAGTAAATATAATGAGCTAACAATTCATCACTAGTTCAAATGATAAAATAAATAATACAGAATCCAGATAATTGAACATCATCACATTACTAAAGTATGAATTTGAGATTTTTAATTGAATTTCACATGAAGGAGTACATATTGGCATTGGCAATGCAAAATCTTGCCAATGCCCAAAAACAAGTCTGCACAGAGCTGAGTTGGAACTTCAAAACTCATATTATCAAAGATTGAAAATAATAAATCAAGTCATTGTATCAACTTTTCTAGCAACTTCCACTCTTCAGGTGGTGGAATTGCCATTTTCTCTAACTGGAGTTGTTTGACTTGAAGTTTTGTTAACATTTCTTGATTGTAATTGGAAATGGAACCTATCTTGAATTCTTCAGTCAATTTTGCATTCAAGGTTATCAGTGTTCTGATGGAATCCAAATAGTTCACATCTTGGTTCTGAGGAAACTGGTCCAAATCAATCTTCCTTACACCTTCCATCTTCTTTCTGAAAGCATCCTTTCCAATGAATCACTCATTTGTGTCAAAAGGCTCTTGAAAACCAAGCTTTGTGAAGTTCCTTACATTTTCATCCACCACCTTCATCTTGTCTGCAACCAAATGCAAATATTCCTTTGTTCCAGACATTCTCAAACACTTTTCAATGATAGATGACAACTTCATTGAGGTTTCAATCCAATTAGTAATCCCTTTTGATTTCAAATCATTGTCACTGGCTTTGTAGACTGTTTGTAGAACTTCATTTGCAGATTTCTCTAATTCCAGCACCTTTTTGTTGTCCACTAAATATTTGTTGAGCTTCTTATAATGTTGTTTGGTAACATCAATCAATTGAAACATGTCACACAAATGATCAAACCTCTACATTATTTCATCCCGGATCTTTTGTTTCATATGCCTCACTGTATCTCTACAAAATGCAAATAACTTATTTTGAGAAGACTTAATTTCTTCTTTTGCTTCCGTCAGCTCTGTCTCCAATCTTTCATTTGTTTTTCTCTGTTTCTCCAATTTTTGTTCCCATTGTGCATTTCCATTCGCAATGTTTAGTCTTAATTTTTTTGAAGTGGATTTTTCCTCATCATATTTCTTGTTGCTCTCATCTAGCCTTCGCTTCAGGTCATTCACTTCTCTCTCATTTGATTTATCCTCATTTCTTGCTGATGTAGAGTCAGATTTTATTATTCTTTTTTCTAATTCATAGCTCGTGTTATCTATTGCTTTCCTCATTGCTTTCTCACTTGCTAGGTCTGCCTGTAACTTTTCTATTTGGGTCTGCAACCTTTTCTTATCTCTTTCTTGCTTTAGCAATGATGTGTACACCAATTCATTGTTCTTCATTGATACATTAATTTTGTCAGTATTTTTCAGGCCAGAAAAATCCAATTGAAAATTGGTTACCTGGTATTCAGATTGATCCATCTGATTTGTTGGTTTGTTTTGAACTGTGGGAACAACAATTGTGTACTCCATGATTTCTTTATTTGTGTCAAATGTGGGTAATACCATGGTTGTTGCAGTCTCTGAAGTTACAGCAGACGCACTCTCCATCAGTTGCTTCTTTTCTTTTTTATTCAAGTTTGATTTCTTTTTAAACTCTTCAATGAAATCATAACCTGGGGAGGCAGGAACAATGGAATGCTTGAATGGCAAAGGAATAGGAGTACTTGCAATTTCTAATGATGTCGCACCCACACTAACTTGATTTGTGGGAGTTTCTAGAAATAACTCCTTTGTGGTACTGGTGGATCCACCGATAGTGTGACTTTGACCTGTCAAAATCCTTTGCCTCTTTTGATTGCCTTGATCACCTGGTGTTTCTGTGGTATCTTTTTTTGTTTTCCTCTTAGTATTGTGTGTAATTTGTTGTCATTGCACATGTTGACCACTACTAGTACTACTACCCATACCATTGCCACCAATGGCACTCCCAGTTGCACTAAGCTGTCCACTAAGGGCATGTCCTAGTTGTGATTGTATCTGAACATGAGGATGAGGACTAGAAGCTCTAACAAATTGATTTTGTCTTGTATCCCCTTGGTCTACTTTTTCACCTCCAATCCCAAGGCCAGATTTATCAACTATTTTTCTATGCTCAACACTTTGTATTGTCCAAGGGCCTCCGCCTTGTCCTTTGGACCCCAAAGGACCACCTTCATAACCAATTTTTTCAAGTATGGCTACTCCTGAAGTATATGTTGAAGCATATTCTGCTTTTGCGGCCTCACTTAAACCAGGTTTGTAATTGGCATGGCTTTGTTCTTCTTCTTCCATATCAATATCATCATCAGATTCATCACTTCCATCAGGATGCCCATGATCTATATTCCACAATTTGCTAAATTCTTCATCTTCTTCATTATTATCACACTCTTCAAGAGCTCTTGGATCACCTAGGTCCTTCCTCATAGACCAAAAGGCGGTAA
Organism: Sequoiadendron giganteum; assembly: GCA_007115665.2. NCBI lineage: Eukaryota > Viridiplantae > Streptophyta > Pinopsida > Cupressales > Cupressaceae > Sequoiadendron > Sequoiadendron giganteum. The sequence continues at coordinate 356,461,535 of CM021104.1, read as the reverse complement.
TTTTTTATCGTGACCATTTTTTATCTATAAGTTTCGTCTCTAGAGAACCTGGAATTTTTACTCTACTAGATGGTTTATCACTTTTTACATAAAATTTTTTGTATGTCCTGATTTTCTTTTGGTGCAATGCCATAATTTCTGCTGACAATTGTTCAAAAGAAATACCATTCTCAACAACACTTTTCTCCATTGCTATTTTGACCTCATCCCAAGAATCCTTGTTTCTCAAGTTTTCAAGCAAGGGTTTACTTTGATGTTGAATTCTATTTGCGGCATTCCTATTAGCCACAATCATTGATTTAATGATGTCACATGGATCATACTGCCAGTGACAGATAGGATCAAAGTAAAAAAAAATTCAAAAGATTATGTGCCACACTAAATTCTTTTCTCTCGAATGTGAACCCTCCACATGAAAAAGGTAAAGAAGGAAATAAGGTCTTCTTTTGCTGACTGAGAAAGTGTAGTTCATCAGCACTCTGCACCTACCTTACATATTCCAATGCAAAAACCATTTTTGGTCACATGTATTGGAAGTTTGTATGGCTGTACTCCCGATCCATAAGATCTTAGCACAGTATATTCTTCCATTAAGTACCAATCAGCCAATTGTATTTCTTTTCCTAGTTGCATGCAGTTTCTACATGACAGGCAATCTAGGCATTGGATTATTTGTAATTACTTGATGCAATGGAGCCAAAAAGTAGTCTACAAAATTAGTGTAGTTCCTTCGAGAATCATGCATCCTTATCTCATTGGTCCATTCATATACTAGAGCCATTTTTTTTCCTCTGCATTACTATAGGGTTGAATCTGAAGCTTGTTGGTCTGAAACATTCCTCTAAATTTGAATAGAAAAAAATAGCACAAGTAGGTTGTGAACCTAAATGTCTTTGTGGAACCTGCTTTAATCATTAAAAATTGTTTATGTATGGATTCTACAATGTGTTGTGTATAATTATATTTGACATGTTCTTTAGTATAATGGATATTATATACCATTTCAAGGAGGCTTGCACCCACTTCCAAATTGCTATCTAGACCGAGGCAAAATGCAAGCATGGAAATAGTATCCTGAACCCATGGTTTAAAAAAATCCAAATTATAAGGAGGCTTATGATCACCTTTCAATTTGTTTCTATCCTTAACTATTTGATTTAAGAAATCATTTTTCAGCCTTTCTTCCACTGCTTCATAATCACTAGCAAGCTTTTCTAGGTCAATGTGGTGGTTTCCAAATTCTTCGGTTGTAAACCCCAACACTTTTCCAAGTTCTTCTGCATTAATGGATAACAATTCTTCTTGGTTATCTTTATTAACAATTGCTCTTTTCTTATCATCATAATTTTTGGCACAGACCATGATAAATTCTGGGCAAGGGAAAACTTCATGTAACATCATGCGCCCTAATCCAGTTACCCATGGTGCACTGATACTATCAACTTCTGTTTTCTTTGCAGCCTTATTCTGAGATGAAAATCTAAGTTCTGAGGTACACCTACCATAGATTTCAGAATCATAAATATCATGGTGCCCATCGATGAAACCTGGCGTTTTAAGCAATTCTACATAATGCATTTTTTTATCGGACATTGTTGTAGTGGTACTAGTGGTAGACATGCTTGTACAAATGTGAAGTTGTGTAATTTGAATTCCCTAATAAGTAATACCTATTAGTCCTCCTTAATTTTAATGAATTCTTGAGTCTCTAAAGTCTAAAACCAAACTTCAAACTTTGACAAAATAAGATTTTAAGAAATGTCAAACGATGAAAGTTGAAATGTAGCCACAGGAATTCTTTCACTTACCCAGATTATGAGTCCCGACGCTTGAAAAATGGAATGGCATTGTTGGAAGTGGAACTGTGGAATCCAAAACAGGGTGGTGCACTGCAATGAGCAATCTGAAGATTGAAGACTTTAAAAATCACTGTACAATTTCAAAGTGCAAAGTGCTTTAAATGTTTTTTTTTCTCGTAATTGGAATGTAAAAGTGAATGGCACATCTTAGGAGTTAGGTCTACAAGACTACAAGTTGCAAATTCCTAACTGTTGATCTTTTTAAATATAACAGTTATAGGGTGATTCCGGAGGTTTAAGTTGGGAAGCCCATCGCTCTGTGCATGTCATTACGGAATGCAACTACAATCATACATCAAATGTTCATCCAACGGTTGAAACTTGAGTAGTTAATGATATTAAATTTTAAATTAAACATTAATCACTTGACAGTGAGTTGACACTTAGTAGTACAAAGTGCTTTAAATACTTTGTTTCTCGAAATTGGAACATTAAAGTGAATGACACGTCTTAAGTCTACAAGTTGCAAATTCTTCATCGTTGATCTTTTTAAATCTAACGGTTATAGGGTGATTCCAGAGGTTTAAGTTGGGAAGCCCATAGCTCTGTGCATGTCATTACGGAATTTGATGGTCTATTAAATATTTGACCGTTTTTTCAATTTTAGACCGTATATTATAGCTATAAAATTTATTAGACCATATAGTTTGACTTGCTATATTTTTATTAAACTGTAAAAAATTATTAATTAGTATTTTAATTTATAATATATATCATTTTATAATTTTTATTATAAAAAGAAAATAGAATACAACTTTTTTGAATATTTTTAATATGAATTTAGAAACTTTTGACTTTTTTATAATAGCTATCATTTTTATATTAATATATATGATTTATAATATTATTATAAAAATATATATTAATTTAGAATCTTTTCAAAATAAAACATAATTATTTTTAATTTTTAGAATATATTTAACAAGATTTATTTTTAATACGATTTTAGAAACTTTTGTTAATTGTTAATTATAACAGTAGATTTTTATATTTATCACTAATAATTATCATTGTTTTCTAATTTTTCAAGATAATCCATTTATAAAAGATTTTATATAAAAATTCGTAAATTAAACAATTTTTTTGATAGGCATTTAAATGACCAAACCGTCATAAAATTTTCATATTGATTGTTTGCTATTGTCATAATCTTAACTGTTGATCTTTCTGAATCTAACTAATATAGGGTAATTCCGGAGGTTTAAGTTGGGAAGCCCATCGCTCTGTTCATTTCATTACGGAATGTAACTACAACCATACATCAAATGTTCATCCAACGGTTGAACTTGAAACTTTAGTAATTTACTAATTTATGATTTTAACTTAAAAAAATTAACATGACACATGTGTTTTAAAGTCAATACCATAGGCATCGGCCTAACAATGCTTTATCGGTGGAACCCCCATCATAGCCCCGCCGATGGCCCAAAGGCGAAGACTCATAACTAATAATATTAACTTTAAAGTTTAAAAATAAACACTAATCACTCGATAGTTGACACTTAGCAGTACAAACTACAAAGTGCTTTAAATGCTTTGTTTCTCAAAATTGGAACATTAAAGTGAATGACACATCTTAGGTCTAGACTCTACAAGTTGGAAATTCTTAATCTTAGCCGTTGATCTTTCTAAATCTAACGGTTATAGGGTGATTCTGGAGGTTTAAGTTGGGAAGCCCATCGCTTTGTTCTTTTCATTACGGAATGTAACTACAACCATACATCAAATGTTCATCCAACGGTTGAACTTGAAACTTGATTAATTTACTAATTTATGATATTAACTTAAAAAAATTAACATGACACATGTGTTTTAAAGTCAATGCCATAGGCATCGGCCTAACAATGCTTTATCGGTGGAACCCCCATCACAGCCCCACCGATGGCCCGAAGGTGAAGACTCATAGTCATAACTCATACGGTGCGCTCCCAGTCCCCGATATACCGATAGAATCAACAAAAGTAAGCACATCGTTATAACACATAAACATCAGTGGAATGAATGATTGCATTCCCCCGATGGCCCAATATAACCCTGAATTATCAAGTGTATATTGCATAGAGTATATTACTTAATAACTCAAAAGAAAAAAAAATTGATTTGAATATATTAAATTATTAATAGACAGTGACACTGAAGTTTCGAACTCAGAAAACAACTCTTTACTCTTAAACGTAAATGAATAATGAAGATTCAAGAATAGCACAACACAACCATTTATTTTATTGCAACTGAATTTCAATGTCACATTATTACATATCCTTTTACAGACGAGTAGCACTATAGCTCCTGTTTTGTATAAATAACATATGTCAGTGTGTCACTTTAGTACTTTACATAGACAAAATTTAATAATTTATTCCAAGTTGTTGCTCGTTACAATGGATTACAAATTGATTCCAATTTCCAAGCTTTGTTCCTGAAAACCTAATACACATTTATCTCTAAAAATAAATGTGGCTCTGAAAATAAATTCATGATTCCAAGCTTCTACTGGTGGATTTGCCAACCATGCTGGGCAAAGGGGGTTCCAATCAGTCCTGGGAAAATGGGAGTCATGAAGATACAAAATGTACTTATCCCCTTCAAGAACCAGAGTCATACAGAAGATGAAAAACAAATGTCTCTTTGAAAATAAATGCATGGGGCTTGCTTGGCCAACCATGCTGGGGAAATGGGAGCTATCAGAATACAGAAGGAGAAACAAATCTAGTCCCATCTTTTACCTACAGCCTCTATGCATTCGAATAGCACTTATCTCCATCAGAGCTCCTCATCTTGGTTCAAAACCCATCTGAAAATTCAGGTTAACCAAATCAACTTCTTTCCAATTCCACCCATTCCGAACTTGAAGGAAATTCGTCTTTTACTGATTACTCTGTAACTACATAATTGTAGGTAGGAGAATTTACTGTATCCCCAATACTGCATCATCTTCTTCGTGAATCCTTATTAACCCTAGAAAATAAAAACCCTTATGGCACTATCTACTAATCACTGAATCACTATCCCTATTTATGGGCCACCAGTGCCACTACCAGCCTGTATAATTAAAATTTCTAATTTGATTGATGTCTTGCTACGTGCCAACTTGAACTCTACCTCAAGCTGACAAGCTGTCAAAATCACTCATTCAAACGATATGAAATCATTACAAATCTTGTTTCATTAAAGCTATGAGTTGTCCAAGAAATTGCTTTGGATGTTCATATCACATATGGCATTAATTGCCGCCATTGCCACTGCCAAGTGCCAACCACACTTTCTTCAAAAATATTGAGAATTTAAATGAAATGAAATGTACAACATCGAGATTTGAGGCATTGAAAAGAGTGAATGAGCGATGAATTAATCTGAACACAAAGTCTCAGAGATGAAAAAATAAGCATTCTAAATTTGACCTAACACTAACAGATAAACATTGAACAATTATCATGAAGAAACACAATTCATTCATAATTAAAAGGAAGCATTGATAAATACAAAGATTTAGAAATATATTATTTTATCTCTCTAATGCCAAAAATGTGGTTTCACAGACCTGTCACCCCACACCCTATACAATCAAAATTCAAAAAGCGCTCAAAAGCTGAAACTATGCCCCCTTATCATTATGTGTCACAAATTCACAATTCACTAAAGGATTCGTGTATGTTGTTAAACTACTGGAGGTTCTGGGACTCTGTACAGTTCCAACTACATTTCCATAACAAAATTATGAAATTCAGCGCGTTCTTCTTCTTCTAAAACAAAAATTACCCTATTGTACTTGGCATAGCTATTTTTCTCTTTCCACGCCACTGAACATAGCTGGGAAATGATGTTGAGTTGCTCTTCTTTAGGCCAATTCAAATTTGGTTGCATGAAGGCCACAATTTCATCTTCCCGTACCCTAATATCGGCTGGAAGTACCATTTTGAGGAAACTCTGAGTATGGAGTTCAAAATGCTGCCACCTTTCCTCGTATGCAGGCTCACTTAACTTTACCAGCAGGAAGTGACAATCTGCTACTAAATCCGTTTCTCCAAACTCCTTAATACCTTATTTAAGATCTATCCTTTCAGAGGATTTAAAAGATTATGTTAAATCTATCCAGTTGGTGTTTGAGAAGACATCCCTTAATGGCATTGTACAATTTATTAAATGATTTGTCACTTCAAAAGTTGTGCATCCCGTCGAGGTCACCCAATCATTGAGAAACAGAACTTTATAACCATTTGTACAGTAATAAAATCTCAACCATTGATTTCTAGAAATCTAACGGTTCTAGTGATATTCCGGAGGTTTCAAATCGCAAGTCTAGTGCTTTAGAGATTTACTTCCAGAATGCAACTACAGTCGTCCATCGAACGGCCCATATGATTTTTATTTTGCCACTGTATTTTTTTATTATTTTGAGATTCATTTTAATTCACCAATGATTGAAAAAAGGTTTTAATCGCCAATGGAAAAAAAATTCTGGTTTGAAAAATGGGTTTATTTGCCAATGAAAAATATTTTATTCGATTCATAACCTCAACGAAATTAACTACTTGATGTTTTTCTATCAATGGGGGATCTAATGATAATTTAGCATCTTCATCTATGTAATCCATATTATTATCCTTTGAAATAAAACTATCAATAATTTCATCCTCTTGTCCTACAATATCTTCCCAAGTAGGAGAGGTTTTCAGAGTGAAATAAACAAGATTCTCGTGACACTCAATGATTGGATCTTCTAGTACCGATATATCTTCTTTACAAGTAGGTGAGATATTGGGAGAAAAATAAACATGATTATCATGGTTGTCAATTATTGCATTCTCTTGCACCAAGCTAACCTCACACATAAGACAAATAGTGGGAGAGGGATCAATGAAAAATAACAAAAAAGGAGAAATAAACTCATTTTCACATGCTTGTAACAAAAATTCTTTGAAATGCTTAACAAGATTTGACAATAGAACATGAATTATGACAACACAAGATTTTTGCAATGAAAATATTATGTTATGTCTTATGGATCAAACTAGTGATGTTTTTAGGAAAACAGACAGTTACAAGAGTAATCTTAGAGACTGAGGCCAGATCTAGGAAGGGACCAGAGACAAGATTATACCCATAAAAGTTGGGATTAATTTGGCTGGACAAGGGCACCTAGGGCACCTATGTCTAGTAGGTGTTTTTATAAATTTCAAATTTTAGGAAATGATGTACAGTTTTTGAGGGTCCTATGTCTTGGAGGTTTAGGTCTGAAAGTCAACATATTTTTGGAAATACACTAAAACCTTTTTTTTCTATATGAATCACATACATGCATTCAAATTTTAGATATTTTTAGAGAAATTGAATATGTTGGAATGATTTTTTTTTAAAATTAAATGATGTAATTGACTGATTTTTCCAAATAATATAGAAAATTAATGTTTTTTGATCTTTTGGAATGAAAATACTATATAATTTTGTCACTTTTTCAATATTTTTCACTAAAATATGTATGCAAAAATGATTAAAATAATTTATAATTAATTTTCTCAATGAAAATAACTAAGATCTAAACCCTAGAGAATTAAAATTAGATCTAAATTTTTTTGCAATTTTTTCCAAATTATTTTATAATTTTTATGATGAAAAACTAATGAAAATGGATAGTTTTTAGAACATAAATGCAAATTATCACCAATATTTTCAAACAATTTAGGTTTAAATTCAATTTTTAAATTTTATGCACTGAAAAATCAAAAAAATTGCAAGTGTAAGATATGTCAGGTTCACTAAAATGTAATGTGGGAAAAGTGATCCTAGGGTTTTACTAGGATTAGCCACCTTTCACTACAAAAAATTAGAATTTAGATCGACAAGGGAATTAGATTGACTTGCAACCTTGAGGGTGAACCAGTCAACCTTGTATTTGAATTGCCTTTGGGGGGTTTCAAATGGATTTGGAATAAAAATGCAATGATGTAGCTAAATGACTATGAGGATGCACTATTCTGATGCAAATATAGAGAAACTAAAAATTGGAAGTCAAATTCTGAGACCAAATCTGGAAAGGGCAAAGTATTGTGCACCTATCACATAAAGGTGAGCCTAATTTTGGAGGACAGTTTCCTAGGGTGACTATTTCCTATTAACTAAATTTGGAATCTGATTTCACAATCCTTAGGAGTTAGATCAGAGCCTCTTTCTTTCAAGTCCCACTTTTAGATATTCATTAAATGCTGAGATAACTAAATTTCCATATGTTGTCAAGTTGTAGAGTTTGAATGCAATAATTAATGAATGATCTTCAATATCTTTCCAATATTCCTTAGATATGAAAAGGTTTCACATTCAAAGAGAGAGGAAGTCTTGTGCCATATAGGGGGCTTGGCTCAACCAAACCTCGTGTTGGTGTTTCCACCTCCACAATGACAAAGTTGATGATAAAGAGAGCTTATCCTTTTGAGGGATAGAGGATAAATGATAAATGAATGATGAATATACAATGGACTGCAACTCACCACTCAATTTTGACATCCTTAAAGGATCGAATTCATGCACATCACCTCAATGCTTGATTGTTGTTTGGCTTGATTTGCTTGAAGGACCTATAAGGGTTAGTACAAACAAAGTGGTAGCATAAACATAAACAAACACACATGAAACTTTACATGATGCTTTAATGTTGAAATACTACATTAAATATACTCTTGACCAGGCTCTTGACTTGATAATGATCTTGCTTCCAAAATTGCCACTTCTTGCTAGATAGATTTCAAATGATGCAATGACTGGGTATTTATATGCAATTGATCTAACTTCCTAAAAAATTAAATCCTAATAGCTAATATTTGACATTTGGAGTTTAAATAAATAAATTCCAACTCTGAAATATTAAAATTTGGAGGCAAAATAGGGGGACCAATTCACCTAGGGAAACTTTTTCCTAGCCCTATTTTATGGGATGTAAAGTGTTGGGAGCAAAATATTAAATGTTTGCATTGGTTTTGCAAATGGGTTTTCTTGATAAAAGTCTAAATGGACCATGGAATGCATAATTTAGGACATTAGATGTACAATTAGGTTCATGGACTTAAGGGGAGAAAAAAATAGTGTGGCATTGTCAAGCGTGAAAATTTAGGATGCTACACAAAAACTAGAAAAGCACAAGACTTTAAGATAGTTGTAACATCAAAATTGAGAAAAAGAATCCACAAGAGGCTAGGACTTGGCACCATGGGTATAAAATGGTTAAGGAAAGGGTTGAATGGGCTTAGAAATACACCAAATGAAATGGATAACAAAGTGAGTCCAAAATATAATGTGAAATTGCATGTGTATGTAATTTCTAGCATTACATTTTGTCCCCAATTTAGCAAGATTACAAGACTAAGTGAATATGCATGTTAAATTACATAATAGAAAGTACTAAAAATAAATAACATTATGAAACACCAAAAAGGATGATATAGAGAAAGAAAGAAATTAAGCAAAGTGATGATGCCCCTAGACTGAGAACCAACGAGACTAATGCATAAGAAGCAAAATTAAGGAAAAAACATAAAACATGCACAAGGAAAGGATTAGAAATTATAACCTATAAAATAAAAATTTATCAAATAATAGCATAAACATAAATAAAATATACATGAAAGGCAAGAAAAATACTAGAAAACGCAAGAAGATAAAATGATGAAGAGAGAATCATAATACTAATGTGTTCTATTGTTAGAAAAAATGCAAGGTATAGCTTAAGAACTAGCATGCTCTATATCTAAGAACCATATGAATTTTCATGGATCACATGCACTACAAATTGAGTTGTAGGGTGATTATAAGAGATCTAAAAAATATAGGTCATATGAAGTGCATGGGCTAGCAAGGGTTTAGGGTTGTTACAAGGTGACTCATATTCTACTAAAGTAGATCACGTGAAGTACACAAGCTAACAAGCTATGCTGCTAGATGACTCAGAGGATACCAAGGTACATCATGTGAAGAGAAAATTAATTAGAAATTTATGTTGCTAGGTGGTTCACTTGCTACCAAAAAATAAGCAATATGAAGCACATGGGATAGAAAATATCATTGATAAGCAGCTCATGATCTACCAGGGTAGGATATTTGCAGGACACACATGCTAGCAATCTATTTTACTTTGTGGATCATATGCTACCAATGTTGTAGGGAGAACAGCAAGGATGTGGGTGTGTGCAAATGGATGCCCCTTAAAATAATTTCATGGATGAATAATATGTAATTGATTTTAAGATGGAAGAGAGAAAGAAGGATTCATGCAATGAGAGGAAAAAATAGGATGTTGCAAGCATGAAACACATAAAATTAAGCTCGCATAATGACATCACATTCAATATGGATGTTACATTAAAATGAGAAACATCACATGAAGTAGACAAAGATATCTACAAACTTGGGTTCTTGATATGCATATATAAGAATAATAATCATTGTGAGGAAGGGAATGAATCATCATCATATCCCAAGATCGTAGAACTATGGATACAAGGGAATAATGATACATGGAAAACACATTAAAACTTTGGGTCAACATGGAAGAGACCTAAATTTCCCAATGCTTTGCATCATCCCTAAAATGTCACAAAACCAAGATACACGATAGAGATGGGTGAAAAGTCAAAGTAATATCACATCTCAAACCAACTTAGCAACACAAACAAATTTAAGAATTTCTAATTGAAAGTCATTTTTATCAAGCATATGGTCTAGATGGATTCATTCTAGATAAATATAATTTGGTCCACACCTTTTCCAATTGTCTAATTACTCATTGAATACATATATAGCATCACTTTGGGGCCATTTTATTAAATAATCAAAAAAATCAAAAATTTGCAATATCCTCACAACTCCTATTCATTTAAACATTTATTTAATCTGCAAATATCCCTTTGTAGATCTATAAGTGTGGTTTTTTTAAAATAATATAATTATTATTTGTGATTTATTTTTTATTTTACTAAAAGTAAGTCATCAAGACCAAAATATAAGGTTGATTTTCTTGTCAAGAAAAAATAGTAAAGTTTATTAAAAATATGTTGTACTATAGAAGAGATTACATGTCGAGATGATATAAATTTTCATGTATTTTGGATAAATAATTAAGACAAAAGGTGATGTCCTATTGAAATGGTTGTGTTTTCATTATACACAAATTTTAAGATTTATTTTTTTAAAAGTATTTATTGAAATAAAAATAAATAAATCTATGCATTAAAGTTTAAAGTTATAAATTTTTAAAAAATGAAGGAAAATAATAAATTTACTATATAAAGATTGGCATCCCAATCTTTCATCAACACCAAATTATAGTACATCAATTTTACAAAAATCAACATTCAAATAATTTTATAAGTTTTTTTTTAAATATAATATAAAATTTTCTTTAGTTTACGCTATTTAAATTAATTCAAAACATATATGTCACTTTCTAGCATGATTCAAGTTAAAAAGTTAGATCATTGTCATTTCCTTTATAAAAGTTTGGCATAGATTTGAATTTTACCTAGATGGAATTAAGATACACATAGAAAAATAAAATAACATGGCATTCCTCTTAGATCCAAGTACCTACAAAGGTAGAAAGGGTCCTCTAGGGGTGCTAATAAACAATAAATACATGTATAGAAGAGTAAGAAAAATAATCAAGTTTTAATCTAAACACACAAACAAACAAAATGAGGATAGCATGCTCCTAGTCCTCAATCAAGTAATTATTTTCTAGAAAATATAGATCAAGGGAAGGAGTAATATTGTTTGATGAGGAAACCATAGGGGTATCACTACAAAAATAATCTACAACAAGAGGCCCTAGAAGAGAATTTAAAATACCATCCTCCAAGGCATTTGTGGAAGCAAAAATTGTCAACAATCTTGTGAAGATCAAATAAAATGCTGAAATATCCAAGACTAACTTGAGCATACAATCCTCCAAAGATAGAGTAGAAGAATCAAATTATAGATACGCAACAAGAGATTATCTCATTAATAACCATAATTCTAGGAGTAGGAGCATTTATAGGCTAGACTAGAGAAATGGTCTCCACACTTGAGGGAGGAAGAAGGTAATAATAACATGAACAATGAAACATAAAAAATTCTTACATAGTATGGCTAACTAGTTATTCTATCTTTTTTGTGTTGAGCTTTGTGCTAGGATGAGTAGGGTCAACCAAATTTGTTGGCTTTCAACTTTATATTCTAGGAATAGGTGGTGGAATAGAAGCAACCACTTGAGGTCATTTGACCAATCTTGGTGTAGAAGAAGGGGAAGGGTAAACCTACACACTTTACTTTCCTCTTCTCACCTTGGGGGTAGAAAGAGGAATAAGAGAAACCACCAAAGATTGAGTAATCATATGATTTGTAGAGATAGTTGAAGGGGTGTGAGAGATGGAATTTAATGTTATTACTTTTGATAAATTTTAAATTATATTTCCACATGAGATTGAAGAGAATTAGAAGGGGTGGGCCAAAAATAGATCAAAGAGTCTAAGTTATCCCTAAGGATGTGTAGTTAATATTCACTACATCATAGTTTATATTCCACCACTATATGAAACTTGAAGCACCAGTGAACAAAAAATAGAATAAATTTCATTATTGTAGGCCACGAGTGGCCCAATAAAACATAGAATTAATCTAATGTGGGAAATACTATGAAGATAGTATACAAGCTCTTAGGTCCAACCTAGATAGAAAGGGTAAGTTTACCCATAGAAGGAATGCAAATATCATTGTGTCTACATAATGAGATGTTAAATGAATCATATTTATCTTAGTGTATCTAGTTAGCATATAGGAATTCCTCACCACATTCACCATGCTCATAGGATCAACCAAAAAATCATGAATATTTTTTGGTTTACCATAATATCAACATACTTATTATATGTCAATAAAATAAAATGAAATGGTGGGCTCAAAGAACCATTCATCTTGAGGTTTTTCATTCCCATAATTTTCTCTTTGGACATAACACAACTCTAAAATCCATATGTTTGTTTGGTTGAAAACACAAAAGATTCCACTCACTTCTATTTACATCTTGAAGATATGATGTATAACATGCACACTCGAGGATGTTGCATACACAACTTCACAGTGAGCACACCTCCTAAAAAGAAAAAGGGATAAAATGAAGGTGAGTGCGACAAAAACAAATTTCCCACTCTAAATTGGAGGTTGTCCTATATAAATTTGACATTTCATAAAATACCACAATGAGATCTTCCCCAAGATTGATTCTCTTAAGGACTCTATGAATGATGAAGGTCAAGTCCAAATAACATGGCCTAACATACAGTAATAATTTCACCTTAGTTCAACAATCCTATATATAAACCCATAAAGTTTAATTCATTCCACTATAGGTTGATGCTACTCTTGAATTATTTTCTATCATGGAGAATTCTTTACGTAATTCCCTTTTCACGAAAGAGCAATTTTATTCAAAATAATAGAATAATGACCAAATTTTTTCCTATCTCAAGGAAAGGGAACTTTACACATCTACTTAAATGGTTGATAACTTCATAAATCATGGTCATCAATTTAATACGTTTACTCATTGGTAAACCATCTTTATTTTTCTTTAAGAAAAATTCCCAAGTAAAAAAAAAACATTAATCTCAATGTTATAAGCTTATTTGTATTTATGTGTTACCCTTATTTATCTATTTTTTATTATTAACCACATTCTTATTATTGTCTAATTTATTATTTTTTATATTATTTACAAGACTAAAATATCAAAAAATATGAAAGACAAATAAAATAACCATAAGAAATACTTTTGAAAAAAAAAAAAAAAATTATTTTACTTTTTCTTAGATGGAATTATAAGGAAATTATGAATCTAATAATTTGATTTTGAATCAATTAAAAATTAGAATTTTATGTTCCTCAAAAATATATATTTTTTAAATTGAACAATGTTAAATACTTAACTTTAAAAATTATAAAAAATATTTTTCTTCAATATATTTGGTTAAGAAGTTTGGGGTGTTATGGGAAAATTTGTAGGGAAAGCAACGTAAACTATTTTTTAACATTTTTTTAGAATGATTTTTCATTTTTTACTTGACTAAATCATTTTATTACACGTGTCTTATTTGAGAATAGCCAATTGAGTTTGTCCATCCACGGTGCATGAGAAGATGCAATACGGATCTTTCGTCATAGCCGTTGATCTGTTCATGTTTTCCCCTCCGTTTTTCACGTCCGCTTTTATCTGTTGTTTTTCACAACTGCATTTTTTCGTTGGGTTTCTGCCCTTTCACAGTTATTTCATTCAACATTTTAAGAGGTGGTTATTACCTGCAGTAACATAAGGAAAGTTAGATCATGTACCAAAAAAATCACATCATTCCAGCTGAGAAATTATTTTCTATTATTTTTTTAATCGTTGGATTCTGAGTTTAAAAACTAAATCGTTGAAACCAACTTCATTAAGCTATACAAAATATTTATTTACATAGTAATGTTTCAATGTTCAAAAATTTGAATATTTTATTTTTCATTAAGAAGAAAATTTTGCAATTTAACACGCAATTGTATGTGCCGCTTCATTACTTTCTTCAAGCAAATTGAATTTCTTTGTCAAATATGATAAATTGTTCTCGCTTAGTTAAAAAAAAATACAATTCTATTTTATTGGGATTTTTTTTTATTAAATCGGGGCTCATTTTAGACACAAACTTCGTGAGAGAACAATAAAAGATTAATTGATAATTTATAGACTAACAGATTTTAAAATGAAAAAATGGTATTGTTTTTCTTTAATTTGTTGGCATGAATTGTGATTTAATTTAATTTACATTCAAAAAAATTAATTTATTAAAGTTATTTAAGGGTTAAAATATGGTTAAATATTTTTATAAGAAGAATTGAATTTTTTAAATGGTATAATCAAGGAATACAATTAAATTAATTAAATTATAATTGGGGAGGATTCAATAATGTGGTTTATATAGATGGATGTGTAGAAATAGATAAAATACAAATAAATGTATGCAAATGTGTGTATATAAGGATATGTGAAGGTTAAAAGAATGAACCCAACATTACACAAAAGTATATGAAGGCCAAAATAATCATATAAATATGCAAATTCAACCATTACACATATATACATTGTGATTTATAATTATATGCATTATAAAACAAAGATTAAATATATATAGTAAATTATTATTTAAAAGTGGTAAATTTTAATAGGCATTTGTTTATTATTGGAGTTTTTTAATCAAGTGTAGCTTATAATGTATAAAGAATCAATTTAAAGTTTTTCATTTAGGATGGATTATGTTTTTAAACGGATGTATTTAAGATTAAAAAACATAGAATTATTTTTTATTCATCAAAGAGTTATTTTATTTATTAAATATCTTTAAAAAATTGTGTTTTGATTTTAATATGAAATTATTTTATTTGATGCATATTTAAAGTCCTTAGTGTCTTTAGTGTATGCTATTATAGAATTATTTTATTTACTTCATATTTTTTTACCTTAATATAAATCATTTCTTTAAAAACAAAAAAATTGAGAAAAATTAAATTTGGTCATGTTATCTCTATCTATATCTCACTTCTTATCTCTATTTTTATCTTTTTATATATCCTTCTCTCATTCTCTCCCTCTCTATTTATTTATCTCTTCCATCTCTATCTATCCCTCTCTCCTCTCTCTTTCTCTCCCTCTCCCTCTCCATCTCTATTTTTGTCTTCCTCTTTATCTTTATCTCCTTATCTCTCTCTCTCTTCCCTCCTCTAACTCCCCCTCTTTCTATCCCTATCTCACTCTCTCCATATTGCAAACATAACACGAGCCTATTGGTTGTTGGTAATTGAGTCTCGATTCAAAGATTTTATTTTTGTCATGTACATGGATCCATAATTTATTTGAAACTATCACTTCTCCATTGACACCTTTTTTGAACAAACAACATCATTTGCTAAATGGCCTACCAATTGACCTAATGTACTACACAAATGTATGCAAAAAATAAACCAATATTAATCCTAATTGACCTTCTACACTTCGGCCTACCCATTGAACACCAAGGTGCAATTCCTAGTTAAATATTTCTAAAATAAATAAATGTTGCTTATTTTTTACATTTTTTTTAAGAATGTTTTTTTAATGTATGTAATTATTATTATTTTATTAAAGAAAGTTTCACAAAAATCAATTAACTATTTAATAGAGATTTTCATACTATTATTTTAATAGAATAAAACTTAAATTAAAACACATCCATAAATTAACATATAAAGGTAATCTAAGGATTTGATTTTACATAATTAAAATTAAATTTTAAACTATTTGACATTGCCACTTTTTTATTTTCTAAAATTTATTAACTCCAAAACATAGATAAATACAAATAAGAATTAAATTAAAAAAACTAAAATTATTATAATTATTAATTAAATTACAATTCTAATCCTTCTATTATTAGAATTAGAATTAGGATTAGGATTAGAATAAAGAATAATGTAAAAGTTATAGTTAGAACTATTCAAAAATTAAAATAAATTAAAAATAAAATATTAGTAATAAAAATCACTAAAATATGATTAATAGATATAGCACTCTAAAAATTTATTCATCTAATATCTTTATTCCAAATCTTATTTTCAATATTAATTCATAGATTTTTTTTAATGTTACTTTACAATTCTTTATTGTTAGAGTTAGTATTATAACCATAGTTATGAATAGTGTTACAACCATAATTAGGATTAGAGATAGATCTAGGATTAAGATAATGACTTGTAATTTATTGTTAAGATTAAAATTAGAGTTAAAATTAAGATTTTGAAATAGATCATACAATTTATCAGTCAAGGAATCAAAACAAGTCATGCAACAACAAGGCAAAACATCTCAAACGGTTATCAAGTCAATATAACACACATTGTCAAAGCAATCAACCTATGTCTAAACAAGATATGTCTTTCTTGTCAATAGACGTCATCAATTGTCATAGTCTCATGTGGCTTGTCACTTCAACGTCATCAGACTTCAACGTCTTATACAACACGTGTCTTTTCTGAAACCAGGCTTTGTCATGCCTTATACAGAAGTCACCAAGTCAAAATCAGACTCCATGTCTTATGCGGTATGTGTCATTCTCTCACATTACGCTATGTCAAACATCAACATCAAACAATCCAACAAGATCAAGTTTTGGTGAATACATTTATTTGGCTTTATGACTTTATATCTTATTTTGTCTTATCTTATTATCGATTTGTGCAAAATCTTGTTACTAGCTTTCTTGAGGATGTCCCTTGAAGGATTTAGAGAAGCAACAATGTCCTAGGATTCTTTTTCTTTGGCTGTTGTCTGTCAACTGTCTTTTTAACATTGATTTTTGAGTCATGTTACTAGTTTCCTCAAGGATGTCCTATCAAGGATTTAGAGGAGCGATGACGTCTCATGACCCATCTTTTATTTTGTCTGTTGTCTGTGGTTTGTCTCGACAAAACGACTGGGGCAATTTTGTCTTTAGTGTGAGTTGAGACACTCCTTGTCTGTGACTGTCTATTTTTCACAAATGGATGACTTTGTACACTATGGTCTATCTCATATCATAGTGTGTACTATCCATCTGTGTCATGTCCTGCCCAATGATGATAACAAGCAAGTATAGCATATTTGGCAATATATCGAAGATTATGTCTTTTTTTTCAATCAATCAAACCTTAATTGTTTCTTACTAACATTCTGAAATCATCCATGCTAACATTTCTTCTTTTCTACATCTTCACCACCATTATCTATCCATTTCGAGAGCACACTCATGTTCTTTGAACCCACCTATCCTCTCGAGGGGGCATACCACTACCTCCTCATCCTTCTCCCTTTTACTGGGGCATACCTTAACCTGTTTCATGCTGGGGCACGATCAAGGCATATTTTCTTTGACACAACGTTGTACCAACATTGTATCAAAGAGGGGCAAACTGTAGATACCAAAAATTGGTCTAGGCCTGCGAGTACACATATTCGACATAATTTTCTATAGTCTGTGGTCATGATTAAATAATTTCAATTATTTAATTAACCTTTCTAACACATATTTCTTCTATTAATTAAATACCCCTTTTTAATTAATTCGTTAATTCATTATTAATCTTTATTCAACTTGATTAATTAAATAAATCATATTTGTTTAATTATGTTGCTAACTAATTTATTCTACCCCCTTTGTCTATCAATTAAATAATTTATTATTTAATTACCCCTTTATCATAATTTTCCAACTATAATTAAATATCTTTCTTTAATTATCCATTTAACCCCTTTATCTATAATTAAATATTTATTATTTAATTATTCATATTTATCCTTTTCAAAAAGTCAAATTAAATAAATTACTTTATTTATTTAATTAAAAGTCTTATTTTTGAATGTTGAATTAAATTAGCATTTAATTCATATTTAATTATTTATGTCACATTCTTCTGTCAATCAGTTGACTAGGTCATTCACTCACCTTCAGACTCCAGTTCTATTTTTAGTTCTCCAGTTATCTCTTCAGTTTAAACACCGATTTAACTCTGTGAGAGAACTCTCCATCACAACTAGTCGATTAACTAGTTCTAACTCACGTTTGCATTCGAATGCATTTATTCTCCAACTTCTAACTTTGGCTTTTGCATACAAAGTCTATTTCTTCTATTTTTGAAGATTAAGATTGGAACTCATGTTCTAACTCACATTCTAAAATTAGTCTTTATCCTGCAGTTGAACTCACATTCTAACTCGCGTTCTATCTGTCACATAACTCATTGCATGGAATTCATCAATCTCATCCGTCGATCTCTCTTTCAATCTAAGCCGATTGTTCGAAAACCTACAATCTATAAAATGGCCTGTCACAATCATTATTCCTCCTCCCGAAATTATACACTTTTGAGAAGAAACAATCTTCGATATTTTGCTTAGACATTCAACACAGCTATACTTGCATTCAAATATAGAAATCTAAGGGCAAGAACACTAAAAAGGCAAAATGGAGAAGAGCAATGGAGTTAATTCGAAAGGGTGAATACATATTCCGTGAGATCAATTCAGTTTGTTAATTATTCATTATGTTTTCAATTTCGTTCTTTATTGTTTGATTTTAGATTAGTTTTGATTTAGATAAGGATTGATATTGTTCTTTCTAGTTGTAGATCTTATTAGACAGATTTAATCTACAATTACATTTGGTGAACCCGACGTGAATTGCACTTCAAATCCGCACATCTTTCCATTTTTCCGTTTTTTGTTTTTCATTTTTTTTGGTAGGTTTTTCGTCCAATGAACTGCATCTATCAAAAACAGTGATGCAATTGTCATTATGAACCGCATCTGCAATGCCATACGCCGCATATGCCTGTCAATCGCCGCATCTGCCTGTCAATCACCGCATCTGCCTGTCAATCGCCACATCCGCCTGTCAACGAATTACCAAACCGCATCAGACTTTCCATTAACCGCATCCACCTGTCACCAGTCGAACCGCATCTGTGGCTCCAAAAGCCGCATCTGGCTGGTAAAAGTTTTTTATTTTTTTATCGATTTTTGTGCATCCATGTTTTCAGTTTTCACTTTTTTGGTGGTTTGGATTTTCACTAATGTTTGTTATAGTTGTGTCAAGGTGGAATAACAAGTGTTTGCAGGATGAAGCATAGAAGACAATACAAAAAACCAAAGATAAATAATGAACTATTGACAAATTTGCATGCAGGACCTAATGCTTTTATCTTTTTAGCAAGTTTTTCGTTTGATAAATAGATAATTGTCATGTGGAATAAAATGAACTTCTGTTTGGTAGTGTAAATAATCTCGTTTGAGCTTAATAATTTACCAGTGTTTTTCGTGTCTACATTGTTAGTTTAGAACCCCACGATTTAGTAATCGAAGTATCCTCTCCCCTTGCGCATTCATGCGATCCTAGGTGTAAGAGAAACGATTACTGACTCTAGAATTTGGGCCTATCTTGGTGGGAAAAAGTACTCACCCCAAGACGACTCAGACTGGTAGCATGCTAAAGCCAAGCGACTTCCAGCCGGTATACAAAAGTGGATTCTTGGGGAAATCCCAAGAATCACGCGCACTATTCTGACGAGATGGACAGAAATGGACTCTCGCCAATGTTGGATAGTGTCTGACGAACAGAATGCCCGAATTAAACACCTTGTTGTAGAGTTACCAAAATCTTATCTACTTGTTGGCGCAGCAGGGTCGGCCCTATGAAGTCGTCTTACAATCTTACGATTTACGTGTAGAGTTGAAAGGTATGCCATGGGAGATTCATGGGTACTATAGCTTGGCTGGCCCATATAAGTGAGTGTCATGGAGGGGAGCCAATGGGGTCAAGCTACTAATCATCCACTATAAATATGCGTAGCTGGAGAAATCCAAGTAAGAATTCAACAAGTACTGTCCTAAAAGCCTAGGGTGTAAATGTTTTTCGAGTCTCAACAGTCCATCCATCACAAAACTGAAAATACTTTGAATGTTGTGTTTATTTTTTGCTGTATTTTCCAAAATCTTGATCAAACAAACACAAGTCAGTCAAACAACTTTCGGGAAAAATTTCAACTGTCAGAAACAGAGTCGCATTTGTCAGTTTAAATGCCACATTTGTACTAGCGAGCTGCATCTATTAGGGGAAAAGCCACATCTGGCTGTCAAACATTTCACTTTTCATAGTCTACATATCACGAGTCGCATCTGTTAGTTTTTGAGTCGCATGCGTCCAAGCAAAATGCATATGTCAGTTTTTGAGCCGCATGTGTATCAAAAAACTGCATCTGTCAGTTTTTGAGCCACATGTGTATGCGAAAACCGCATCTGTCATAGGAAAATCTGCAACTACCAGAAACATTGCATGCATTGTCGAAAAGTCGCATCTGTCAAAATCTGAAACGCAATTGTTAGGAGGACCGCATTTGCTTGTCAACAGAAAACATCAAAAACCGCAAGTTGAGTCCAAAAACATCATTGTCATAATTTTTTGTAGGTTTTTAAGATCAACCTTAGATTTGAAACTGGTAATTTTTTCTCAAAACCTTGCATCGTTAGGTGTCATATACGTCTTAGTTACCATCATTAGGTGTCATATACATCTTGGTCACAGTAAACATCCTAGTCATAGTCATCCTAAGTTGCATGCATATAGATACTCCCTAGGAAATTGCATATGACACATTAGATAACTTTCCTCGTCATTGGAAATATTCATGTGTCAATTTGTCAAAATCATTAAACCTTGTCACTTTAGTCCCATCTAGTGGATCTTTTCAGCTCATTAGTCTAGTTTGAAAAATTCACGTTGTCATTGTCCTTGTCATACAATCAGGTTCCTTGGTCGAAAACGAGTCTTTGCATGCATTTATCCCATAGGTGGTAGGTTATACCATCTTAGAATCATTTCTCGTCATAGTATACTCATATCTTGCATATAGTCAGTCCTATCATACGTCATCTTAGTGTACGTCTTTTAGAAACCATTTTAGCTACATCATTTATCGTCAGAAAAAATTCAAAAACATAGACATAGGTCATATCAGTTTTTAGGCATAGTCTACATTACCCATTTTGAGCAACTTTTTCATGGTCGAAACAAGGTCCCAAAAGAAACACAAATCAATGACAGACCCTAATGAATTCATCAATCTGTTCGCAAATCAACCGTCAGGAAGTAAATAACCCCACAAGTCCCTACTAGAAAAACATGTCACTAGGGACATGTATGGTCAGATTTTCATAGAAGACATAGACGCAGCAGTGCAAGATCCTGAATTTGCATCCTTTATGGATGACTATTTGGCAAATGATCCCCAACGCTATCTAGCAAAATTGCTAGCAGAAGGTGCCAAACTACCCATAGCATTTGATATGCGTACCTTGCAAACATATTCAACTCAACCATCTCAAACTGCAACGTCAACTGTCTCTATTCCACAAATTACCGCAACAATACCAACTGGTATACCAACTTAGACATCATCAATTGTAAACACCACCCCTTTCAACATCACACAAGGTTTACAATTTACTATGGGGGCAACTTTCTCCAACCCCTTTAGCACCAACATGACTGGTAGGAGAACCAAAGTTGGCAGAAACATACCTATACCAAGTCAAACCATTCAGACAGGAAGCATTCCTATTCCTAATCAAACAATTCAGACAGGAAGCATTCCTATACCAACTCAAACCATTCAGACAAGGAATATCCCTATACCAAATCAGAATATCTTGGCAGGATATATCCCCTCGCCTAATCACAACCTGTCACAGAACATGGCGTATCAAAATGCTTACATTGATCCAAATATCATGAACACCATGTCCTTGACGCAAGTCGATGTCCTTCAAAATAAGATGCAAAATATTCAACAACAATTGGACAACATGTCTATGTTCGGAAAATGAACTATCTCAGCACAAGACCTATGTCCATGTCCCTTTGACAAAGCGCTTTACATGACACCTTTCCCCCATGGATACATTATACCAATTTTGCCTAAGTATAATGGGAGAAAGAATCCTATAGAACACATTAGAGAGTTCTCAATAGCATGCATGGACATAGCGTATGACCCCACATACTTGATGAGACTATTTCCATGAACCCTTGTCGGGATAGGATTGGAATGGTTCTCTAAATTACCATATGGTATACGATCATGGGGCGAATTAGGTGAGAAGTTTATCAAAAATTTTGCTTTTAACATAGACAATGAGGTAACAATTGCAACCTTGTGCCACACGACACAAGAAGATGGTAAAAATTTCACCACTTTCTTCCAGAGGTGGCGAAGTCTAGCTAGTAGGTGTCTAGTTGAAATACCCGAAAAACAAAAGGTCACAATATTCCTAGAGAACATCAACCCCAAATTGCAAAGTGATCTAAGGGTACACTATTGTACTTCATTCTTAGACTTAGTACAAAAGGGAATCATCCTTGAGAAAATCCTCATAGACAAAGGAGAAATGAAAGCACCAGGCAGAAACCCCATTGTCCAAAATCAAAACGTGCCAAATGATAGAAGGCAATTCTGGTCTAGGAATAAGAATGTTACAAATGATGGCATTGTTGATGCTAAAAACATACATACGAGACCAATTATCACACTTAGAGGGTACAACTCCAATCAAGACACGATAGATAGTCCAGATCAACAAGCTAACTATGTCCAAAATTCACAACAACAAAGGAGATTTCCTACACGTGAATTTACACCTTTAGGACAACCAATCGAGGTTATTTAAAAAGAGTTGATTAAACACAATCTCATCAAACCTTTGGAACCAAGGGAGTATGATCTGGGACAGTTTAAACCTTGTTGGTGGGATGACAAAGCCCATTGTGAATATCATCAAACCAAAGGGCACAACCTCCAACAATGTCGTCAACTCAAGAACATAATACAAGACTTTGTTGAGAATAGAACCATAGAGGTTGGTGGGTAGAAAAACACTAAGAATAGTGATCATAAGGTCTTCAAGGACCCATTACATGACCACACAAAAGGAAAAGCCTCCAGTTCAGGACCTAAGACCAATCCATCAGCTAATTACGCAAACACCAACTATGACTATGGAAAAGGAAAGATCGTATATAGCCTCCGCATGGAAAATGAGCATGTCGATACCTTCACCATTAAGAAGCATCCAGAATGTAGTGTAAACACATGCAAAACTAAGATCACTATTCCAGGTCCTTCGTTTGAGCCATCTATGCAAGCTTCCAAGTTCAAGTACAATCTTCTTGATCAATTGAGTAAAACCCCCGCGCAAATATCTATCTTGGAATTGTTGACCTTATCACCTGGGCATCGAGCCATCCTTGACAAAGCTCTACAGAATACAACTGTTCCTATAGACTTAGATGTCAATCATTTCGAAGAGATGGTGGGATATTTAACCAATTCGCATCATGCCACCTTTTCCCAATAGGATTACCCAACTGAAAAGTCAGATCATAATGACCCCTTACATCTTGAAGTCTTAGTCCATGAAACCAAAGTCAGATGAGTCTTGGTAGACGAAGGAGCAGGTTTGAACCTGTGTACCCTTAAATTGGTTAAGGAATTAGGATTCTCAGAAGACTGTGTAGATACCTCTAAGAGTATAGTCATCAAGGCTTACGATGATGAGGAAAGATTGTCCAAAGGAGTTGTCACACTCCCTATCCGAATTGGCCTAGCAATCATGAACACCAGCTTCCAAGTCTTGGATCTCACCCTCCCATACAACTTGTTGTTAGGTAGACCTTGGATACACACAATGAAGGTTGTACCTTCAACATAGCACCAATGTCTCAAATTCCCCTATAATGGCACAGAGATCATCATTGATGGTGACCCAGATCCTTTTCAGTATTGTACAAGCCTAAAGGAAATTTCACAACAACAAGTGCCAGTTAATCAAGAAGCTTCTTCATCCACTTTATCCCAATACATTGACCCCTCACATCTCACTAAGTCCCTTTCATTCAAACCACCATCATCCACTCCAAAACTCGAGATCCAAGACAAGGGTTGTGGCGAATACAAAATAAAGGCATCATACTGTGTTAGTGAACTGATTCCACCTAAGGCATATGGCCTACCCATGGCGGATAGAAGACAGGAAGTGGTCACGTTTCATGTTCCCCCTACAATGAAATTAACCAAATGGGGAGAGTTAAGCGAAGAAATTATGGATCAAGGTGATTCCTAGTTGTATCAAGAAGAACATGAATACCCCTCCTGTCTATTCAAATAGCCAAGGACCAGTATGGAAAAGGTTTTAAAATAATGCAAAAAGAAGGCTATGATGGGCACAATGGGTTAGGTCTATATCAGAATGGAAGGACAGAACCAATTACTATCTACCCACGACCGAAGTATCTAGGGCTAGGGTGTCAACCGCTTAGAATCGGGTTTCCTAGTACTTCGTTATCGTTTCAAGAGGAAGTGAATGATTACGTAGACATCGATACATCTCATGAAACACTTCCCCCATTTTACGAAAAACCTCCAGTCTATGATGAATCCCCTTACTCTAGTGATGGTGAATGGGATTCCCTTTCATCTACTAGTACTATGAACATAGATGCCTTATTTGGAGAATCGGACCTCAACGTGAAACCTGAACCGAAATTATCTAGTCCTCGTCCTAAGAAGCACTTGTCCAAACAAGAATGGCAAGAGAACTATTATTGGGAAACCCTTGATCATGCATCTTGGGCACCTGAAAACCCATCTTCTGACGAATTTTCCCTTACTATGGTCCCACATCAGAGTTTACCTACCTGTAAGGAAAAGACCAAGCAGGAGTTAGTCCAAAACTTCTGCGACCATGTCAACCACTCTGTATTAACCTTGTCAGCAGATACCTTTAAAAACTCCGATGATGGCATGCCCATTATATATCCCGAACTCATCGACTGGGATCAACAAGGTACACCTATCATAGATACATTCGAGAACGACAAAGCAATTGCTGAGTTCATGGGACTTAGAGAAGGCATACCAAGAGGGGACCATAAAGCAGGTTTTACCATAGACTTGGACGATAAGGCATACTTTGGGGAGTCTATTTGCACCTCTAGTCGCAAAAATGAAAATGAAAAGAAAAAAGATAATAAAAAGAAAAATGATCAGTCCCTAGGTGAAAATCGAAAGGCGCCTTTGGACGAAGAAAAAGACAAAATAAAGGACGTATCCGAGGGCGAAAACCTCTCAGAGGCACCCAAGGATAGAGGTTTAAATATTCTCCCCGTTGAATAGGAAAATTCACCGATGCTAGTGGAAGAATCTGTTGAAGTCAACATAGGTACAGAAGAGAATCCTTAGAAGGTATATTTTGCAACTTCTTTAATAGAGATAGAAAAAAATGAGTTTAAGGACTTCTTCACAAAGAGACAAATAAACTTTGCATGGTCGTATGCTGACATGCCTGGGCTGGACCCAGACCTAATATTGCATCATTTACCATTGCAGCTAGGTATCAAACCAGTCAAGCAGAAGTTGAGGAAGATGCATCCGTAAATTGCCCTATTGGTCAAGGTAGAACTTAAGAAACTTTTGGATGTAGGATTCATAAGGAGAATAGACTATGCAGATTGGATATCAAATCTTGTACCAGTGACTACGCCAACTAGTGACTTTAGAGACATCAACAAGGCATTTCCTAAAGATGACTTTCCTTTGCCGAATATCAACATGATAGTAGACCTTACAGCAGGCTACGAGATGCTATCCCTCATGGATGGTTTCTCTGGATATAACCAGATTAAAATAGCACCTGAAGACCAACACAAAACATCATTTACGTGTCCATGGGGCACATACTGTTGGAATGTTATGCCATTTGGCCTTAAGAATGCAGGAGCTACCTATCAGTGGGCCATGACTACAATTTTCCATGACTTTGTACATACTTTCATGGAAGATTATGTAGATGACATCATAGAAAAATCAGAAACAAGGGAAGATCATTTGATAGTCTTAGACAAGATATTCCAAAGGTTGGAGAATTACAATGTCAGGCTAAATCTGAAGAAGTGTGTCTTTGGAGTCAAATCAGGGAAACTGTTAGGGTATATCATCTCTCATAGAGGCATTGAAGTAGATCCAGAGAAGGTAAGATCTATCATAGAAATGCCTCCTCCAGTCGGTATTGGTCAACTCAGAACCTTACAAGGGAGATTACAGTCAATTAGACGTTTCATAATACAATTGGCAGATAAAATACATCCATTTCAGCATCTACTCAAGAAAGGAGTGCCATTTGTATGGACCCTTAAATATCAAGAGGCCTTCCAGGAAATCAAGGACTATTTGCTTACTCCACCAGTCTTAATGCCACCTATAGAGGGAAAACCATTGATACTTTACATCTCAGCAACTCAGTAGACATTAGGGGCTCTTCTCGTACAACATGATGATCAAGGTCATGAGAGAGCAATCTACTATATCAGTCGTACCTTAGTGGGCTATGAATTGAATTATAGCAACATAGAACGTGCCTATCTTGCGGTAGTCTTTGCTACCCAAAAACTTTGGCACTATATGTTCAATCGACAAATGATGCTAATTGCAGAGATTGATCCACTTAAATACCTCCTAAGTAAGGCAGCTTTAACAAGCCGATTGGCTAAATGGGTCATGATACTTAGCAAGTATGACATTCAGTATGTCGAAAGGAAGGCTATAAAAGGACATGTGATTGCAAATCAACTAGCTGATGCACCTATAAAGGTAGACCATCCATTAGTGGCAGATTTTCTAGATGAATTTCTCTTCAACATTGACATTAAAACAGAATGGAAACTGTACTTTGATGGGTCACACAAAAATCATGGTTCAGGAGCAGGTATCTTATTTGTCACACCTCAAGGTGATACCATTCCCAAATCATTCAGGATTGCATTTCCTTGTACCAACAATATAGCAGAATATGAAGCTTTAGTGACAGGGTTGAAAATGGTAGTTCAATGGGCAATTAAGAGCCTACATGTTTTTGGCGACTCTCAACTTGTAATCCGACAAGTAAATGATGACTACGAGACTAAGGATGAGAAGCTTGCACCATACAAGTGAATGGTAGATAGTTTCAAATAGTATTTCAAAGACATAACTTTTCAACAAATACCACATATCCAGAATAGAGCTGCAGATGCAATGGCAACCATGGGTTCCTTGTTGGATATTCCGAGTAATGTGCCTAAGTTCGAGTTCTTGGTTGAACAGCTTTTGGTTCATGCTTATGATGTCCCCGATACGGCGATAGTGTGTACCATTGTTGGTCCTACGTCTCCTTGGTATAAATACATATTCGATTACCTCACTGACCAAACCCTACCACAAGACTTGTCTAATAACCAACGTCGAACATTCATCCAAAAGTTAGCAAAGTACACCATCATCGGAGAAACCCTATATAGACGCACCTTAGATAACACCCTTATGAGATGTCTCGATGCCGAAGAAGAACAAACAACTTTGTGAGCGGTACATGAGGGTATATGCGGATCTCATTTGAGTGGTCCCACTCTAGCCCACAAGATTATGAGACTAGGTTACTATTGGCCTATAATGGAGAAAGATTCATACGTCTCTGTAAAGAAGTGTAGACACTGTCAAATACATGGAGACTTGATAAGAGCACCAGCGCAGGAGCTTCGTCCAATTAATTCACCATGGCCCTTCGCCCAATGGGGACTCGACCTCATAGGTAAGATACACCCTCCATCATCAAATGGCCATAAATTCATCATCACCGCCACCGAATACTTCACCAAATGGATTGAAGCTATTCCCATGACATACATAACTGACACACAAATATCTAAGTTTATCCTAAACTATATCATTTGTCGGTATGGTGTACCACAATCCATAATCACAGACAATGGCCGCCCATTCAAGAACCAAGAAGTACGCCATTTATGTGAAGAATTCCACATCAAACACCATTTCTCCACTCCGTATTACCCACAAGGTAATGGCCAAGCTGAGGCATCTAATAAGACTATTGTTAGAATCCTTAAGAAGACTGTCAATGACGCTGGCCTGTGATTGGCACCTACAGCTTAATCCTGCCTTATGGGCTTATCGCACAAGCATCCGTACTCCCACCGGCGCCACTCCATTTTCCCTCGTATTCGGGTCCGAAGCTATCTTACCTATCGAGGTTGAAATACCTTCTCTACGGGTATCCTTGAAGGGTCATGTGGATGATGAAGAGTACCGTGTCTCAAGGTTACAAGAGCTAGAATTGCTGGATGAACGAAGATAGAAAGCGTTAGATCATTTGCAAGCATATCAGAATCGTCTTCGTCATAGTTACAATAGGAAGGTTCTCAATAGACATTTTGACATTGGTGACCTGGTATTAATGGAGAATCCTAAGAACCAAGCTGAAAGAGAGAAACCAGGTAAGTTCGAGCCTAACTGGTTGGGGCCCTATATAGTCACAGAAGCCTTTGGATCAAGAGCATACCAACTCTCTACTCCTGAAGGAGAGCCGCTTTTGTCCCCTATCAACAGTCTGCATCTAAAGAGGTTCTATGCTTAGTCTCTGAGAATCCGTGTCTTAATCTAGAAAAATACAAAAAAATGAAAAAACAAAAAAATGGTTACCTTGATGAAAACCTGGCAAATAGGCATCTTTGTAACACCAAAAAAATTGAGAAAATCAAAAAAAAAAAAAAGAGAAATAAATCCGTCCAATAGTGAAAACCACTTCGGTGGCGCTATGGATAAGTACCATGGTGAAAACCTGGCAAACAGGCGCCATGTGTAGTCAAGCTCACTCTTCCGTCTACCATCATTCTAATCAGACTTTTTCATCATCATTCATAATAAATGGTTGTCTTATCCATTCCTTGAAACGATTGACATCTAGCGTCCATTCCATCACATTACCCACTCCATCTTCCAAATCTTATTCCCGACTGGGGGAAAATCCTTGTTCTATGCCCTAACACCTTGTACATAACGTCGCATCATCGAAAATGTCCTGAAAAATACCAAAAACATTAGAAAACTTCAAAAATCTAAAAAAATTGAAAAATGTCAGAAAATCCCAAAAATAGAGTCAGGTCATCATGTCAGGTCATCATGTCAAGTCATCATGTCAAGTCATTATGTCAAGTCAGTCATAGACATAGTCGAACTACATTGCCTCTGCGACTGGGACGTAGGCAAGGCCATCAATCGATGTGCCCCCGAGGCATTAGGTCTGTCAGTCTAGGTTTGTCATGTATCACACATTTAAATCATGACGCTTTGTATATTCAAAGTCATTGGTCATGTCGAACTACGAGGTCTCTGCATGTACAATGTAGGCAAGGCTAATCAATTGATGAGCTCCTGAGACCACACTAGGTCAGTCCAATAGGGTTCATTCACAATCACTATCACATAAGTGCATATCATAGTTTAAGGTATCATCTCATGTCATACACGGTCAACACACGCACACACAATTTATCAGTCAAGGAATCAAAACAAGTCAAGCAACAACAAGGCAAAACATCTCAAATAGTTATCAAGTCAATATCACACACATTGTCAAAGCAATCAACCTATGTCTAAACAAGATATGTCTTTCTTGTCAATAGACGTCATCAATTGTCATAGTCTCATGTGGCTTGTCACTTCAACGTCATCAGACTCCAACGTCTTATATGACACGTGTCTTTTTGAAACTAGGCTTTGTCATGCCTTATACAGAAGTCACCAAGTCGAAACCAGACTCCACGGCTTATGCAGTATGTGTCATTCTCTCACATTACGCTATGTCAAACATCAAACATCAAACAATCCCACAAGAGCAAGTTTTGGCGAATACATTTATTTGGCTTTATGACTTTATATCTTATTTTGTCTTATCCTTTTATCGATTTGTGCAAAATCCTATTACTAGATTTCTCAAGGATGTCCCTTGAAGGATTTAGAGAAGCAAAAATGTCTTAGGACTCTTTTTCTTTGGCTGTTGTCTATCAAATGTCTTTTTAACATTGGTTTTTGAGTCATGTTACTAGTTTCCTCAAGGATGTCCAATCAAGGATTTAGAGGAGCAATGACGTCTCATGACCCATCTTTTATTTGTCTGTTGTCTATGGTTTGTCTCGACAAAACGATTGGGGCATCTTGTCCTTAGTCTGAGTTAAGACACGCCTTGTCTATGACTGTTTGTTTTGCGTAGATGGATAACTTTGTACACTATGGTCTATCTCATATCATAGTGTGTACTATCCCTTTGTGTCATGTCCTGCCCAATGATGATAACAAGCAAGTATAGCGTATTTGGAAATATATCAAAGATTATATCATTTTCTCAATCAATCAAACTTAATTGTTTCTTACTAACATTCTGAAATCATCCATGCTAACATTTCTTCTTTTCTGCATCTTCACCACCATTATCTATCCATTTCGAGAGCACACTCATGTTCTTCAAACCTACCTATCCTCTCGAGGGGGAATACCACTACCTCCTCATCATTCTCCCTTTCATTGGGGGCATACCCATACCTGCTTCATGTTGGGGCACGATCAGGGCATATTTTCTTTGACACAACGTTATACCAACATTGTATCAAAGAGGGGCAAACTGTAGATACCTAAAATTGGTCTAGGCCTGCGAGTACACTATTCAACATAATTTTCTATAGTCCGTGGTCATGATTAAATAATGTTAATTATTTAATTAACTTTTCTAACACATATTTCCTCTATTAATTAAATACCCCTTTTTAATTAATTCATTAATTCATTAAATGATCTTTATCCAACTTGACTAATTAAATACATCACAATTATTTAATTATGTCCCTAACTAATTTATTCTACCCCCTTTATCTATCAATTAAATAATTTATTATTTAATTATCCCTTTATCATAATTTTCCAACTATAATTAAATATCTTTATTTAATTATCCATTTAACCCCTTTATCTATAATTAAATATTTATTATTTAATTATTCATATTTATCCTTTTCAAAAAGTCAAATTAAATAAATTACTTTATTTATTTAATTAAAAGTCTTATTTTTGAATGTTGAATTAAATTAGCATTTAATTCATATTTAATTATTTATGTCACATTCTTCTGTCAATCAGTTGACTAGGTCATTCACTCACCTTTGAACTCGAGTTCTATTTTTAGTTCTCCAGTTATCTCTTCAGTTTAAACACCAGTTTAACTCTGTGAGAGAACTCTCTGTCACAACTAGTCAATTAACTAGTTCTAACTCACGTTTGCATTCGAATGCATTTATTCTCCAACTTCTAACTTTGGATTTTGCATACAAAGTCTATTTCTTCTATTTTTGAAGATTAAGATTGGAACTCATGTTCTAACTCACGTTCTAAAATTAGTCTTTATCCTGCAATTGAACTCATGTTCTAACTCACGTTCTATCTGTCACATTACTCATTGCATGGCATTCATCAATCTCATTTGTCGATTTCTCTTTCAATCTGAGCCGATCGTTCGAAAACCTACAATCTATAAAATGGCCTGTCACAATCATTATTCCTCCTCCTGAAATTATACACTTTTGAGAAGAAACAATCTTCGATATTTTGCTTAGACATTCAACACAGCTATACTTGCATTCAAACACAGAAATCTGAGGGCAAGAACACTAAAAAGCAAAAATGGAGAAGAGCAATGGAGTTAATTCGAAAAGGTGAATACATATTCGGTGAGATCAATTCAGTTTGTTAATTATTCATTATGTTTTCAATTTCGTTCTTTATTGTTTGATTTTAGATTAGTTTTGATTTAGATTAGGATTAATATTGTTCTTTCTAGTTGCAGATCTTATTAGACAGATTTAATCTACAATTACACTAATTAACAATACTAAAAAATTATAATTAATAAAACTTATATATATTTTTATTCACATTAATAAAACATAAACTTTATTCCCACTATTCTTTATGTTTAATATTTTATACCCTTATAAATAAGAGGAATAACCTAAGACATCCACCTAAAGTTAACCCTAAAACGAGTGCCTTTCCTTTCCTCTTCTATGTTTGAAGATGAGTGCATAGTGGCAGCCATTAGGGTATGTAATGAACAGTCTTTGCAGGTCACAATGGAGATTCCAAGCTAATATTCGTCCACTGGAAATTCCAAGCTAATATTCATCCACTGGAGATTGGCTCGTTGATTATCAAGTATATATATATATATATGTTTGTTCATTTTATTTATTTTAATGTGGAAATTTGAAACCTAGCAACAAAACTGTGGTTGCTAGGTTTCGTTGGGTGAAATTTCTGCATACATATATGGGAAATGAGCATATGATCGGTTTAATTACTATTGTGTGTTTATGAGAGAGTTTCTCTTTTTTCTTATAGGTTTTTTCGCAAAGCCTCAATGTTGGTTTAGAACTCACGGTTAGGAGGTGTTAGGGTTGCAGTCGGTTTAAAGCTTCGACTAAGTTAGCCTTCCTTTCCTACAGAGTGTTTAAATCACAGATTTATTTTCTCTCCTTATTTTTGATAATTTTAATCTCTCTCTAAATATATATGGATGGTCATGAAACTCTCAAGGAGATGCAAAGAATGTATAGGTCAAGTGAGCCAATAATGGTCATGACATCAACTTAAATTGTATTTGGTATGAGTTTACTGTCTAAAACCTTGTATGCAGGTCTTGGGAAGCCAAAATAAGGGGGTCCTAATTTAGATTAAAATATAAAGGAGTATCTAACCAGGATCTAGATTAAATAGATTTTTTTTTATGAATTCGTTTGCCACTTTTCAAGTCATTTTTAAACACAGTATTAATGCTGCAAGGTTGTATGTTCATATATTAGTTGAAATGTTAAATAAAATCTGCCTAACTATTTAGTTGTAAACGTACAGTTTTCCTCTAAATGCTTATCATAGCATAATTGTTAAGGGAACTTAGGGGGATCATATAATATATATATGGGAAAACAATGTTTGTTTAATATTATCTATCTATTATTTCAACAAGTCGAACTCTGAGATTCATAGCACAATAGGTAACCTGCCTCAAAGGACATTTGATATACTTTATTCCTTCCTATATTGACATAAAAACATAGATATGATAATACATTTTAACAAGCATGTATATTTGTAATTGAAGATACATATGTGTTTCCTGAATGTAAGATTAACCATTATTGTCTACCTTCAAAAATGTGACAGAGCAAATTTATGAGGACGAAATTATGGTTTGTGCAAAAAATATGCTACACGATTAATTAGGGTAAGGTCTTATGGAGGGGGGCTTCCTTAAAAGTTTGAACAAATGCTATTTGGCTTTTCTAGGAATATTTTAAAGTTCTTAGTCCCATAGATTTAATGTTGCAATTCTGCTTAAAATTTTAAGCTCCAAAATTTAAAGAATGAACTGCAGTGTTTTGATAAAAAATAATAAATAAATGAAATTCTTTCATTTTTATTTTCTGATAAGAATTTAAAATTTTAGATGATAGACAAATGGAAAAAAAAATTCTTAAGATGTAGGGGCAATTTCTAGTCCTACCCCAATTTCACCCAATTTCACCTACTGAAATATTCATTTCTAAAAGGTAGGTGCTCTTATTTTTTTTGAAAAAGATTCCAACTAATCCCTTAGCATAATTTTTTTTCTCATGAGACTTCTTGCTCCATGGAAATAGAAGCCCAAGACCCTTCTTCGGACATACTATTAGAATCTTTTCCTAAAAAATAGGAACCCATACTTTTAGGATTGCA
The DNA here is from genome assembly GCA_007115665.2 of Sequoiadendron giganteum. Classification (NCBI taxonomy): domain Eukaryota; kingdom Viridiplantae; phylum Streptophyta; class Pinopsida; order Cupressales; family Cupressaceae; genus Sequoiadendron; species Sequoiadendron giganteum. The sequence continues at coordinate 356,427,411 of CM021104.1, read as the reverse complement.
GGTTTGAGCGGGTGAAATTGAGGTGGGGCTAGAAATTGTTCTTACAACTTGGGGATTTTTGCTGCGATTTGTCAATCATTGAAATTTTATTACCATAAAAATAAAAATTTGAGAATATTATTTTTTATCAAAGTATTGCAGTTCATTCCTTAATTTTTGGAAGAATGAATGTTTAAGTTGAGCTATGCTCATGGGACCACCAGCTTTAAAATATTTTAAAAAAATCTTAGGAGCACCCATTGAATTTTTTTAGAGAGTTGAACAACTAGATTTAAGAACTTCTTGTTAATTTTTAGACAATGTTATAATAGGATTATAGCATGTTACATGTCATAGGGAAACATCATTCTCTAACCTAAACTAGTAAGAAATGCATTATAGAATTCACTCAACACTAGTTTTAAGTCCATAGGGTTTTGAATGTCTATTATCCTTTATCTAGTAAGAAATGCATTATAGAATTCACTCAACACTAGTTTTAAGTCCATAGGGTTTTGAATGTCTATTATCCTTTATCTTTTTACAAAAGGTATCAAAACTAACATAACAATTCATATGAGAGAGTATAGTGCATATTCATAAGATTGAACACAAAACTTGTAATGTATTTACAATATGACTTCTACTATATCAGTAATGCCACCATGTAAATTTGCACAACATTACAAAATTATTTTCTTTTAATAACTACATTAAATTGCTCAATATACTATGAATAGATCCTTATTAAAATTTATCAAATAAGGAGGTAAGGTAGTATACAAATGTTTGTCTTTGTGCGATACAGGTACCAACATTACAATGAAGTTTTAGCATTCCTTCAACAACAATACCACCAAACCCACCATATTTTCAGCAATTCCCTCTCGATAGCAAGGAAGGCAAGAGTAGCAAGGTGACTAATGAATTGATGTTTCAGCATACAAATATCTCCATTTAATCCCATGACTTAGCCTTGCACACACTAAAGAGCTAGGAGAAACTTGTTTTATGTCCAATGGGAGCTCACCTCCCATCCTAGGGAGGAAATAGCCCATCCCTAAGCTTAGGGAAACTCATGGTAACAGGGAAAAATTTACACAACCAAATCACAGCTACAATACTAGCTTCTCACAATGAACACACACAACAATTTCAATGCAAAATATACACAACACAATAAGGTAGTCACACACAATTTGCTCAATACTACACAAAGGTCCTTCTCTAAGAACCTCATGGAGGGGGGGCAAGAACATCTACTTGAGGGGGTATTAACTAGAAATTTAACATGTATAACCAGCCATAATATCTCCCAATTTTTCCATATGCCAAGGTAAAAATACAAATTTGTGTCACACTTTTATAAAAGAAATGACCAACACTGATCCAATTTTAAAATTTGAATCACTAAAAAGTGGTATATATGTTTTGAATTTTAAAATTATGTAAACTAATAAAAAGTGTATTTTCTAGAATATATTATGTTTATATTTTTTTTTTTGAAAAAAATAAAAAATTATTTGAATATATTTTTTTTATAAATTGACGCTATAATTTAGTTGTTGATAAAATTATGAAAAAGTGAAGTTACATGAGATGTTGATCTTTATATAGTAATTTTTTTTTCTTTCAAATTTTTTATGTGTATTTATAACTTGAAACTTTAGTGCATGGATATATTTTTTTCAATTTTGATAAATATATATATATTAAATAAATATTACAATGTGTGCATTAAAACATGACTATTTTCATTCGATGTCAACTTCATATTAAGTATTTATTTAAAATAGAAAATAATTATACCATCTTAATATAGATTCTTTTATCTAGTGCATCATAATTTTTTCATATTTTTTTAATAAGTTTTAGTATTTTTTTGACATGATAATCAACCTAAAATTTTGTGTTTATAACCTATTTTTAGTTAAAATAAAAATAATAATAATAATTAAACAATTAAATTATATATATATTTTTTAAATAACACTTATTGATCTACAAAAGAGTATTTTTATATTTTAAATAAATATTTTTTACATAAGCAGGAGTTATTGAAACATCAATTGTTTCAAATAATTGTATTTTTTGGTAAATTAGCCTCAAAGTGGTGCTACATATGCATTTAGCCAACAATTTTAGTTGAAAAAATTATAGACATATCTAACTTAGCTAAAATGAATCTTACTAGATCATATGTTTGACCAAAAATGATTTTTAGTTATAAATACTTAAATTCAGTTGTGTTGATAAGTTGGTTGAAAGTGTGACACAGCTTTGTACTTTTACCCATCACTCCTCTAATTTTTTTATTTCTATAAGGTCAATTTCTCCACACATAAAATATGACATAAGCTCCATGAAATGTGTATATATATGGATACTCTTAGCCTTCAATTTCTTCCCCTTGAGGACATCTCACTCACTCAAACCCTGCACAAAATGTATACTCCCCAAAATGGAAGACATACTTCTACCATAATAAGACATACACAACACAATAAATATTAACAACAAAAGACCAACATGGATTTTCACCACAAAAAACATTTATACATGAATTTCATGAATTAACATAATGAATAAGGCACCAACCTAGTTATCCTTCAAATCTTGGCAATAAGATTATAGAAAAAATCCACAAGCAATTCTCCAAACTTTTCTTCATACCAATGCCCTTTTTCCACCCAACACCAACTTGAAAACCAAACCAAAAACCTCAAAAAGAATCAATCAATCCAAGGCCTTTTCCTACACAAAAAGAAAACTCCAAAAAAAAATGGAACCCTAATCCCTTCATCTTTAATTATGAAGGTGACAAGTGTCACCTCCAAAATTGATCCTCTTTTCCACTACCTCAACCTTGCACACTTCTAGTGTGAAGGCTTCTTAGACACATGCTTGTTAGCATCTTTGACCAAAATAAATTTGAATCTCTTCAAGTGTCATGTAAAATGCCTCCAAAAAGTGGTTCATAAGTCAAGAAAAATAAAATTTAAGTTCACAAAATGACCCTAGGTTATCATATGATTTAGGACCATGGAAAATCATAAAAAACATGAATTTGACATGTTTAATGTTAATTTAAACCTCAAATTAAAATAGAAAATTAATCTTGGCACACAAGGGACCATACCCTCTCATGACATACACATACAAAATTTAACACAAGGCACAACACCAACACTACACAAGACAACATAATTTGCATATTAACAAAATGAATGGACACATCACAAGGAAAATTAAAATACATAAGACCTTTACCTCTCCAAATAAGTAAGCTCAATTTCACTAGTTAGTTATCCAAAATATGTCACCATGAAATTTCCCTAGGTCCACTGGCCATGGACTAATCTGTACATTGGATTTCAATGGTTAGTTCATCATCAATAATCATAGGTAAAACACAAAATATTAATATTAAATGTTTCTACATTAAAATTTCAAAATTAAACATCTTAAATGCATACCTTCATTCTCATAATGTTACTATCACATTCATCAATTAAATCACCTTCTAAGTTAAATGAACATAAATTCAACTCATGTGAAATGCACTATAATCCAACGTCATAAAATTAACTACTCATAGAATAACAAGGAGTAAGATCATCAAGTTACTTCAATCATTCACATAATATCACAAAACAATAATCAATGATGATTTGTACCTATATATAATGAATATATAATGACATAAAGGTATACCAAAATAACCTATATCAAAATTGTCCATCAAGATCATAAAATA
>CM021104.1:356116542-356423575 GCA_007115665.2 Sequoiadendron giganteum | reverse complement strand
GATCATCATATTTAACCCCATCTAAATTCATTCTTTCAAAATAAAACATTAAGCTCATTATGCACCATTTCATCAATTTTAGCAATTTCATCATCATCCAAATTGATCACAATGGGGGGTTTTATGAAAATTGCATTTGAATTTTCTTGTTTCACTTCTTTTTTTGGTTCCATATCTTTTTTTGTGAGGGTTACATTTCTTCTTGAGTTTTTCCATTTTTGTTGGATTAGCATGCACTATTTTTTTCTTTTCTTCCAATTGGCGAGCAATAACACAACATCTATGCCTACATTCTTTAGCATTTCTATTTCTTATTGCACGATTTTTAAGTTGTGATGGGGTAGGAGAAAGTTTATCATCCTAAATTTTATTTTCTTCCCTTAAGGGAGGAACTAAAGGAACCACTAGGGGTTGGGAAACCATAGTCTCTTTTGGTCTATACATTTATTTTATCTTTAGAGAAACAAAAGGAATCATTTTACTATCTCTTGGTCATTTTATAGGAGATGGATGGAGGAACTACATTGTACTTATTGTGGTTAATTGAAAGGTTTTATGGCTCAATCATAGGTTCATCAATGATGGGCTAGGGAGGAGGAACAAACATGGACCTATCATCTTCAAGAAAATTGCTTAGACATTATTCTGCTTTGTGTTTTGCCTTGAACTTTTGATATGACTTGAAAAAGAAATCTTCATGAGGCTTTACAGGTTCCATAGGCTAAGGCTAGAAGAAATACAATGAAAAATTCATGTTGGAAGATAAAGGATTAAACCCACTATGGTGTACTATAAATATCCCATTTCCAAAGGGAAACTTTATGCACTTGTGAATAACTGACGAGACGACATTCGTGGAGCATAACCATGAATAACCTAGCTTCAGTTGAAATTGGTTTGACGATGGGATGATGGAGAACGAGAAATCTAATTGTTTAGGTCCAAATTTGAGAGGAAGAGTGATGGAACCTATCGTAGGGCGAGAAAAGCCATCATGAGTTTTTATCCATTCTTTCGATCGTTCATAGGTATCTTGACAAATCTCTTGCATAAACAAGAACTCCTTGGTGATCACATTCTTTGCACACGTGGGATCAATAAGTATTCCTTGTGTAGGTTTGTTATCAATATATGACCAACAATGTAGAGAGGGCCATCAGGTGCATGTCTAAGTGCATCTTCATTAGTGAAAGCAATATTGGGTAGTATGGTATTTTTTCCCTTACGAGGTTGCACATCAACAAAAACAACCATTTTTTGTACACCATATTCATTACTATTGTAATCATTATTGATATCATTTGGTGTATCAATATTAATTTCATCATTCTTAACATCACAAGCTTACACAAAGTTGGTTGAATGGTTGGGCATAAAATTGGTAAATATTTGTAAATTTTGGTTAGGCGAGGCAATAGAATTATTCCATTGATCATTAACACCACCCAATTAAATGTGATTAGAATCAATGAGGTCTTGAACTTGATGTTTAAGATGCATTCATCGTTCCATATCACGTCCATTTGTGCAGTGATATTAGCAAAATGAACTTGGATTAAAACTTGGAGGTAGAGGTTTGGTTGTATCTATAGGTCTAATTGGAGAAAAGTGGATTAGGTTCTTACCCAAAATTTGCAACATAATTGAATGGATGAAATCATGTAACGAGGTAAATTATATATCTTTTTCTCTAAATTAGTATGGGATTGAACTTATGGCAACAACTTGAGGTTCAACTTGATTTGTTTGGGATGAGTTTATCTTTAGAAAGGTCGTATTTGGATTCTTAAATGATTGGTAACTGTTTTGATGTATGGCTCAGATTTTTCATTATGATCTCTGAAGATGATTTTTCATACTTACTAATGAAATTTTGATAGTCATGAAGCACTGTACACAAACTTATAAAGGATGAAAATTGTAGATACCGAAAATTGGTCTAGGCTTGCGAGTACACATTTCGACATAATTTTCTATAGTCCATCATCTTGATTAAATAATGTTAATTATTTAATTAACCTTTTTAACACACATTTCCTCTATTAATTAAATACCCCTTTTTAATTAATTAATTAATTAATTATTAATCTTTATTCAATTTGATTAATTAAATAAATCATATTTGTTTAATTATGTTGCGAACTAATTAATTTTAACCCCTTTATCTATCAATTAAATAATTTATTATTTAATTACCCCTTTATCATACTTTTCCAACTATAATTAAATATCTTTATTTAATTATTCATTTAACTCCTTTTATCTATAATTAAATATTTATTATTTAATTATTTATACTATCCTTTCCAAAAGTCAATTAAATAAATTACTTTATTTATTTAATTAAAGTCTCATTTTCGAATGACTGAATTAAATTAACATTTAATTCATTTATTAATTAATTATGTCACATTCCTCTATCATTCAATTATCTAATTCATTCACTCACCTTCTGACTCGAGATCTATTTTTAGTTCTTCAGTTATCTCTGTGTTTATCTATGCGAGAAGACTCTCCATTACAACTGGTCGATTAACTTGTTCTAACTCATGTTTGCATTCGAATGCATTAAGTCTTCGAGTTCCAACTTTGGCTTTTGCATACAAAGTCTATTTCTTCTATTTTTGGAGATTAAGATCTGAACTTGTGTTCTAACTCACGTTCTAATTTAGTCTCTATCTACAGTCTTTCCTGAACTCATGTTCTAACTCATGTTCTATCTGAGACATAACTCACATCACATGGCATTCATCAATCTTGTCCGTCGATCTCTCTTTCAACCTGAGCCGATCGTTCGAAAACACAAAATCTATAAAATGGCCTATCACAATCATTATTCCTCCTCCCGAAATCACATACTTTTGAGAAGAGATTCAACTTCGATATTTTTCTTAGACACTCGACAATACTATACTTTCATTCAAACACAGAAATCTGAGGGCAAGAATACTGAAAAGGCAAAATGGAGAAGAAAAATCAAGATAATTCGAAGGGATGAATGCATATTCGGTGAGATAATTTTGGTTTTATTAGTTTAGTTTATTTCCTTGTTCTTTGTTGTTAGATTTTAGATTATTTAGATTAGGATTTAACTTTGTTTATCTAGTCACACTATGTAGAAAAATCTAAGATGTTACATTTGGTGAAGCCGACGTGAACACGCTTCAAAATCTGCACATATTTTTGTCTTTCCATTTTTCCATTTTCTATTCTTTTTTGCAGGTTTTCTGTACGACGCACCACATCTGTTCCACAAAATGACACATTTGCATCCACGAACCGCATCTGTGAAAAACAGCGATGCATCTGTAATAAAAAGCCGCATCCACGAAGTCACGAACCGCATCCGCCTGTCAACAAGCTCGCGAACTGCATCCATCTATCAACATCGAGCCGCATCTGTGGCTCCAAAAGCCGCATCTTCCTGGTAAAACTTTTTCACCTTTTTATCAATTTCCGTGCATCCATACTTTCATTTTTTCACTTTTAAGTTGTTTTGGATTTTTCGCTAATGTTTGTGTTAGTTGTGTTAAGGAGGAATAACATAGTGTTTGTAGGACGAAGCATAGAAGACATTTAAAAACATAAGACAATTTTTCTGCAGGACGACAGTTGAAGAACAATGAACTACTGATGAATTTGCATGCAGGACCTAATGCCTTTGTGTTAAATTCATTTATTTAAGCAGGATTTTGCTTGGTAGATAGATAATCGTCATGTGGGATTAAAATGAATTTTCTATTTGACAGATAGAAAATTGTCATTTGGATTAAAAAGAACCATTGTCTTCTTTGTTTGGTGCTTTGCACGTATCTGTAACCCTTACGATTCAGTACACCGAAGTATCCTCTCCCCTTGCACAGTCATGCGATCCTGGGTGTAAGAGAAATGGTTGTTGACTCTAGAACTTGGGCCTGTCTTGGTGGGAAAAAGTACTCACCCCAAGACGACTCAGACCGGTAGCACGCTAAAGCCAAGCGACTTCCAACAGGTATAGAAAAGTGGATTCTTGGGGAAAGCCCAAGAATCACGCGCACTATTCTGATGAGATGGACATAAATGGAATCTCACTAACGTTGGATAGTGTCCCACGAATGAAATTCCCTTATTAAACACTTTGTTGTAGAGTTACCAAAATCCTACCTACTTGTTGGCGTAGCAGGGTCGGCCCTGTGAAGCCGTCTTATATTCTTATGGTTTATGTGTGGAAATGAAATGTATGCCATGGGAGTTTCATGGATGTAGTAGCTTGGCTGCCCTGTATAAGTGAGTGCCATGGAGGGGAGCCAGTGGGGTCAAGCTACTAGTCATTCGCCATAAATATGCGTAGCTGGAGAAATCCAAATAAGAATTCAACAAGTATTGTCCTAAAAGCCTAGGTTGTAATTGTTTTTCAAGTCTTAACAGTCCTTACCATCACAAAAATTGAAAATACATTGATTGTTGTGTTTTCTCTTTGCTGTATTCGTCAAAATCTTGATCAAACAAACAAAGTCAGTCAAAAACTTTAGGGAAAATTTCAACTTTCGAGAAAAATTCAGCTGTCAAAAAATCGAGTCGCATTTGTCAGTTTAAATGCCACATGTGTATTAGAGAGTCGCATCTGTTAGGGGAAAAGCCGCATCTGGCTGTCAAAATTTTCACTTTTCATAGTCTGCATATCACGAGTCGCATCTGTCAGTTTTTGAGTCACATGTGTCCGTGAAAACCGCATCTATCAGTTTTCGAGCCGCATGTGTATCAGAAAACCGCATCTGTCATAGGAAAAACTGCAACTGTCAGAAACACCGCATGCACTGCCAAAAAGCCGCATTTGTCAAAATATGAACCACAACTATTAGGTGAACCACATTTTCCTATCAACAAAAAACATCAAAAACTACGACCTGAGTCCAAACATCATTGTCATAATTTGTTGTAGGTTTTTAAGATCAACCTTAGATTCGAAACTGGTAAATTTTGCTCAAAACCTTGCATCTTTAGGTATCATATACATCTTAGTTACCATCATTAGGTGTCATATATGTCTTGGTCACAGTAAACATCCTAGTCATAGTCATTCTAAGTTGCATGCATATAGATACTCCCTAGGAAGTTGCATATCACAAGATTAGATAACTTTCCTCGTCATTGGAAACATTTATGTGTCGATTTGTCAAAATCATTGAACCTTGTCACTTTAGTCCCATCTAGTGGATCTTTTCATCCCATAAGTCTAGTTTGAAAAATTCACCTTGTCACTGTCCTTGTCGTACAATCAGGTTCCTTGGTCAAAAACAAGTCTTTACATGCATTTATCCCATAGGTGGTAGGTTATACCATCTTAGACTCATTTATTGTCATAGTCTACTCACATCTTGCATATCGTTAGTCCTATCATACGTCATCTTAGTGTACGTCATTTATCGTCAGAAAAATCCAAAAACATAGATATAGGTCATATCAGTTTTTAGGCATAGTCTGCATTACCCATTTTGAGCAAAGTTTTCATGGTCAAAAGGTCCCAAAAGAAACACAAAGCAATGACAGACCCCAATGAATTCATCAATCCATTCGCAAACCAACCGTTAGGAAGTAAACAACCACACAAGCTTTTGCTAGAAAAACATGTCACTAGGGACACGCATGGTCAGATTTATATAGAAGACATAGACGCAACAGTACAAGATCCTGAATTTGCATCTTTCATGGATGAATGTTTGGCAAATGATCCCCAACGCTATCTAGCAAAATTGCTAGCAGAAGGTGCCAAACTACCCATAGGGTTTGATATTCGTACTTTGCAAACACAGTCAACTCAACCATCCCAAACTACAACGTCAATAGTCTTTATTCCCCAAATAACCGCAGCGATACCAACTGGTATACCAACTCAAACATCGTCAATTATAAACACAACCCCTTTCAACATAACACAAGGTTTACAATTCACTACGGGGGCAACTTCCTCTAACCCCTTTAGCACCAACACGACTGGTAAGAGAACCAAAGTTGGCGGAAATATACCTATACCAAGTCAAATCTTTCAGACAGGAAGCATTCCTATTCCAAATCAAACATTTTAGACAGGAAGCATTCCTATACCTACTCAAACCATTCAGACAGGGAATATCCCTATACCGAATCATAATATCTTAACTGGATATATTCCCTCGCCTAATCACAACCCATCATAGAACATGGCATATCAAAATGCTTACATTGATCCAAATATCATGAACACCATGTCCTTGACGCAAGTCGATGTCCTTCAAAACAAGATGCAAAATATTCAACATCAAATGGACAACATGTCTATGTCCGAAAAATGAACTATCTCAGCACAAGACCTATGTCCATGTCCCTTTGACAAAGCGCTTTACATGACGCCTTTTCCCCATGGATACATTATACCAATTTTGCCTAAGTATAATGGGAGAAAGAATCCTATAGAACACATTAGAGAGTTCTCAACAACGTGCATGGACATAGCGTATGACCCCACATACTTGATGAGACTATTTCCATGAACCCTTGTTGGGATAGGACTGGAATGGTTCTCTAAGTTACCATATGGTATACGATCTTGGGGCGAATTAGCTAAGAACTTTATCAAACATTTCACCTTTAACATAGACAATTAGGTAACAATTGCAACCTTGCGCCACACGACACAAGAAGATGGTGAAAATTTCACCACTTTCTTTCAGAGATGGCGAAGTCTAGCTAGTAGGTGTCCAGTTGAAACACCCGAAAAAAAAAGGTCACAATATTCCTAGAGAACATCAACCCCAAATTGTGAAGTGATCTAAGGGTACACTATTGTACTTCATTCTCAAACATGGTACAAAAAGGCATCATCCTTGAGAAAGGCCTTATTGAGAAAGGAGAAATAAAAGTACCAGGCAGAAACCCCATTGTCCAAAATCAAAACACGCCAAATGATAGAAGGAAATTATGGTCTAGGAATAAAAATGTTACAAATGATGGCATTGTTGATGCTAAAAACATACATACAAGACCAGTTATCACACTTAAAGGGTACAACTCCAATCAAGACATGACAGATAGTCCAGATCAAACGGCTAACTATGTCCAAAATTCACAACAACAACGACCTCAAAGAAGATTTCCTACACGTGAATTTACACCTTTAGGACAACCAATCGAGGTTATTTACAAAGAGTTGATTAAACACAATTTCATCAAACCTTTGGAACCAAGGGAGTATGATCCTGGATAGTTTAAACCTTCTTGGTGGGATGATAAAGCCCATTGTGAATATCATCAAACCAAAGGGCACAACCTCCAACAATGTCGTCAACACAAGAACATAATACAAGACTTTGTTGAGAATGGAACCATAGAGGTTGGTGGGCAGAAAAACACTAAGAACAATGATCATAAGGTCTTCAAGGACCCGTTACATGACCACACGAAAGGAAAAGCCTCCAGTTCAGGACCTAAGAATGATCCATCAGCCAATTACGCAAACACCAACTATGACTATGGAAAAGGAAATATCGTATATAGCCTTCGCTCTGCAAATGAGCATGTCGATACCTTCACCATTAAGAAGCATTTGGAATGTAGTGTAAAGACACGCAAAACTAAGATCACTATTCTAGGTCCTTCTTCTGAGCCATCCACGCAAGCTTCCAAGTTCAAGTACAACCTTTTTGATCAATTGAGTAAAACCCCCGCGCAAATATCTATCTTGGAACTATTGACTTTGTCACCTGAGCATCGATCCATTCTCGACAAAGCTTTACAGAACACAACTATCCCTACTAAATTAGATGTCAATTGTTTCAAAGAGATGGTGGGATATTTAACCAACTCGCATCATGCCACATTTTCCCAATAGGATTACTCGACAGAAAAGTCTGATCATAATGACCCATTACATCTTGAAGTCTTAGTCCATGAAACCAGAGTCAGATGAGTCTTGGTAGACGGAGGAGCAGGTTTGAACCCGTGTACCCTTAAATTGGTTAAGGCATTATGATTCTCAGAAGACTGTGTAGATACCTCTAAGAGTATAGTCATCAAGGCTTACGATGATGAGGAAAGATCGTCCAAAGGAGTTGTCACACTCCCTATTCGAATTGGCCCAGCTATCATGAACACCAGCTTCCAAGTCTTGGATCTCACCCTCCCATACAACTTGTTATTAGGTAGACCTTGGATACATGCAATGAAGGTTGTACCTTCAACATACCACCAATGTCTCAAATTCCCCTATAATGGCACAGAGATCACCATTGATGGTGATCCAGATCCTTTTCAGTATTGTACAAGCCTAAAGGAAATTCCACAACGACAAGTGTCACTTAACCAAGAAGCTTCTTCATCCACTTTATCCCAATACATTGACCCCTCATGTCTCACTAAGTCCCTTTCATTCAAACCACCATCATCCACTCCAAAACTCGAGATCTAAGACAAGGGCTGTGGCGAATACAAAATAAAGGCATCATACTGTGTTAGTGAACTGATTCCACCTAAGGCATATGGCCTACCCATGGCAGATAGAAGATAGTCAGTGGCCATGTTTCATGTTCCCCCTACAATTACATTAACCAAATGGGGAGAGTTGAGCAAAGAAATTGTGGATCAAGGTGATTCCTGGCTATATCAAGAAGAACATGAATACCCCTCCCTATCTATTCAAATAGCCAAGGACTAGTATGGAAAAGGATTTAAAATAAGCAAAAAGAAGGCTATGACGGGAACAGTGGGTTAGGTCTATATCAAAATGGAAGGACAGAACCAATTACTGTCTACCCACGACCGAAATATCTAGGGCTAGGGTGTCAACCACTTAGAATCGGGTTTCCTGGTACTTCGTTATCGTTTCAAGAGGAAGTGAATGATTACACGGACATCGAGACATCTCATGAACTACCTCCCCCAGTTTATGATAAACCTCTAGTTTTCGATGAATCCCCTTACTCAAGCGATGATGAATGGGATTCCCTTTCATCTACTAGTACTATGAACATAGATGCCTTATTTGGAGAATTGGACCTCAACGTGAAACCTAAACCAAAATTATCTAGTCCTCGTCCTAAGAAGCACTTGTCCAAACAAGAATGGCAAGAGAAATATTATTGGGAAACCCTTGATCATGTATCTTGGGCACCTGAAAAGCCATCTTTTGATGAATCTTCCCTAACTATGGTCCCACATCAGAGTATACCTACACCTAGGAAGAAGAATAAGGAGTTAGTCCAAAACTTCTGCGACCATGTCAACCACTCTATATTCACCTTGTCAGCGGATACCTTTAACAACTCTGATGATGACATGCCCCTTGTATATCCCGAACTCATCGATTGGGATCAACAAGGTACACCTATTATAGATGCATTTGAGAATGACGAAGCTATTGCTGAGTTCATGGGACTTAGAGAAGGCATACCAAGAGGGGACCATAAAGCAGGTTTTACCATAGAATTGGACGATAAGGCATACTTTGGGGAGTCCATTTACACTTCTAGTCACAAAAATGAAAATGAAAGGAAAAAAGACAATAAAAAGAAAAATGATGAGTCCCTAGGTGAAAACCGAAAGGCGCCTTTGGACGAAGAAAAAGACAAAATAAAGGACGTATCCAAGTGCGAAAACCTCTCAGAGGCACCCAAGGATAGAGGTTTAAATATTCTCCCCATTGAATAGGAAAAGTCACCGATGCTAGTGGAAGAATCTGTTGAAGTCAACATAGGTACAGAAGAGAATCCTCGGAAGGTATATTTTGCAGCCTCTTTAACAAAGACAGAAAAACATGAGTTTAAGGACTTCTTCACAAAGAGACAAATAAACTTTGCATGGTCGTATGCTGACATGCCTGGGCTGGATCCAGACCTAATATTGCATCATTTACCACTACAGCCAGGTATTAAGCCAGTCAAGCAGAAGTTGAGGAAGATGCATCCACATATTGCTCTATTGGTCAAGGTAGAACTTAAGAAACTTTTGGATGTAGGATTCATAAGGACAATAGACTATGCAGATTGGATATCAAATCTTGTACCAGTGACTAAGCCAATTGGGGGCATTCACATTTGCAATGACTTTAGAGACATCAACAAGGCATGTCCTAAGGATGACTTTCCTTTGCCGAATATCGACATGATAGTAGACCTTACAGCAGGCTATGAGATGCTATCCCTCATGGATGGTTTCTCTGGATATAACCAGATTAAAATAGCACCTGAAGACCAACATAAAACAACTTTTACGTGTCCATGGGGCACATACTGTTGGAATGTTATGCCGTTTGGCCTTAAGAATGCAGGAGCTACCTATCAGCGGGCCATGACTACAATTTTCCATGACTTTGTACATACTTTCATGGAAGATTATGTAGATGACATCATAGCAAAATCAGAAACAAGGGAAGATCATTTGAAGGTCTTAGACAAGATATTTCAAAGGCTGGAGAATTATAATGTCAGGTTAAATCTGAAGAAGTGTGTCTTTGGAGTCAAATCAGGGAAACTGTTAGGGTATATCATCTCTCGCAGAGGCATTGAAGTAGATCCAGAGAAGGTAAGCGCTATCATAGAAATGCCTCCTCCAGTCAGTATTGGTCAACTCAGAACCCTACAAGGGAGATTACAGTCAATTAGACGTTTCATAGTACCACTGGTGGATAAAATACATCCATTTCAGCATCTACTCAAGAAAGGAGTGCCATTTGTATGGACCCTTAAATGTCAAGAGGCCTTCCAGCAAATCAAGGACTATTTGCTTACTCCACCAGTCTTAATGCCACCTATAGAGGGAAAACCATTGATACTTTACATCTCGGCAACTCAGTCGGCATTAGGGGCTCTTCTCGCACAACACAATGATCAAGGTCATGAGAGAGTAGTTTATTATATCAGTCGTACCTTAGTGGGCTATGAATTGAATTATAGCAACATAGAACGTGCCTATCTTGTGGTAGTCTTTGCTACCCAAAAACTTCGACACTATATGCTCAATCGACAAACAACGTTAATTTCAAAGATTGATCCACTTAAATACCTCCTAAGTAAGGCAACTTTAACAGGCCGATTGGCTAAATGGGTCATGATACTTAGCGAGTATGACATTCAGTATGTTGAAAGGAAGGCTATAAAAGGATAGGTGATTCCAGATCAACTAGTTGATGCACCTATAAAGGTAGACCATCCATTAGTGGCAGATTTTCTAGATGAATTTCTCTTCAACATTGACATTAAAACATAATGGAAATTGTACTTTGATGGATCACACACAAGTCGTGGTTTAGGAGTTGGTATCTTATTTGTCACACCTCAAGGTGATGCCATTCTCAAATCATTCAGGATTGCTTTCCCTTGTACCAACAATATAGCAGAATATGAAGCTCTAGTGATAGGGTTGAAAATGGTTGTTCAATGGAAAATTAAGAGCCTACATGTTTTTGGCAACTTTCAACTTGTAATCCGATAGGTAAATGATGACTACGAGACTAAGGATGAGAAGCTTGCACCATACAAGCGAATGGCTGATAGTTTCAAATAGTATTTCAAAGACATAGCTTTCAACAAATACCACGTATCCAAAATGGAGCTGCAGATGCAATGGCAACCGTGGGTTCCTTATTGGATATTCTGAGTAATGTGCCTAAGTTCAAGTTCCTGGTTGAACAGCTTTTGGTTCCCACTTATGATGTCCTCGATACTGTGATAGTGTGTACCATTGTTGGTCCTATGTCTCCTTGGTATAAAGACATATTTGATTACCTCACTGATCAAACCCTACCTCAAGACTTGTCTAATAACCAACGTCGAACATTCATCTGAAAGTCAGCAAAGTACACCATCATCGGAGAAACCCTATATAGACACACCTTAGATAACGCCCTTATGAGATGTCTCGATGCTGAAGAAGCACAAACAACTTTGCGAGTGGTACACGAGGGTATATGCGGATCTCATTCGAGTGGTCCCACTCTAGCCCACAAGATTATGAGACTAGGTTACTATTGGCCTACAATGGAGAAAGATTCATACGTCTTTGTAAAGAAGTGTAGACAATGTCAAATACATGGAGACTTGATAAGAGTGCCAGTACAGGAGTTTCATCCAATTACTTCACCATTGCCCTTCACCTAATGGGGACTTGACCTCATAGGTAAGATACACCCTCCATCATCAAATGGCCATAAATTCATCATCACCGCCACCGAATACTTCACCAAATGGATTGAAGCTATTCCCATGACATACATAACCGACACACAAATATCTAAGTTTATCCTGAACTATATCATTTGTCGGTATGGTGTACCACAATCCATAATCACAGACAATGGCCGCCCATTCAAGAACCAAGAAGTACACCATTTATGTGAAGAATTCCACATCAAACACCATTTCTCCACTCTGTATTACCCACAAGGTAATGGCCAAACTGAGGCATCTAATAAGACTATTATTAGAATCCTTAAGAAGACTGTTAATGACGCTGACCATGATTGGCACCTACAGCTTAATCCTGCCTTATGGGCTTATCGCACAAGCATCTGTACTCCCACCGGCGCCACTTCATTTTCCCTTGTATTCGGGTCCGAAGCTATCTTACCTATCGAGGTTGAAATACCTTCTCTACAGGTATCCTTGAAGGGTCATGTTGACGATGAAGAGTACCGTGTCTCAAGGTTACAAGAGCTAGAATTGTTGGATGAACGAAGACAGAAGGCATTAGATCATTTGCAAGCATATCAGAATCGTCTTCGTCGTAGTTACAATAGGAAGGTTCTCAATAGACATTTTGACATTGGTGACCTGGTATTAATGGAGAATCCTAAGAACCAAGCTGAAAGAGAAAAACCAAGTAAGTTCGAGCCTAACTGGTTGGGGCCCTATATAGTCACAGAAGCCTTTGGATTAGGAGCGTACCAACTCTCTACTCCTAAAGGAGAGCCGCTTTTGTCCCCTATCAACAGTCTACATCTAAAAAGGTTCTATGCTTAGTCTCTGAGAATCCGTGTCTTAATCTAGAAAAATACCAAAAAAATGAAAAAACAAAAAAATGGTTACCTTGATGAAAACCTGGCAAACATGCGTCTTTGTAACACCAAAAAAATTGAGAAAAAAAAAAAAAAAGAGAAATAAATCCGTCCAATAGTGAAAACCACTTCGGTGGCGCTATGGATAAGTACCATGGTGAAAACCTAGCAAACAGGCACCATGTGTAGTCAAGCTCGCTCTTCCGTCTACCATCATTCTAATCAGACTTTTTCACCATCATTCATAATAAATGGTTGTCTTATCCATTCCTTGAAACGATTGACATCTAGCGTCCATTCCCTCACATTACCCACTCCATCTTCCAAACCTTATTCCCGACTGGGGGAACATCCTTGTTCTATGCCCTAACACCTTGTACATAACGTCGCATCATCGAAAATGTCCTGAAAAATACCAAAAACATTAGAAAACCTCAAAAATCCAAAAAAAAAATCTAAAAATGTCAGAAAATCCCAAAAATAGAGTCAAGTCATCAAGTCAGTCATGTTAAGTCAGTCATAGACATAGTTGAACTACATTGCCTCTGTGACTGGGACGTAGGCAAGGCCATCAATCGATGTGCCCCGGAGGCATTAGGTTTGTTAGTCTAGGTTTGTCATGTATCACACATTTAAATCATGACGCTTTGTATATTCAAAGTCATTGGTTGTGTCGAACTACGAGGTCTCTGCGTGTACAACGTAGGCAAGGCTAATCAATTGATGAGCTCCTGAGACCACACTAGGTCAGTCCAATAGGGTTCATTCACAATCACTATCACATAAGTGGCATATCATAGTTTAAAGGTATCATCTCATGTCATACACGGTCAACACACGCACACACAATTTATCAGTCAAGGAATCAAAAAAAGTCATGCAACAACAAGGCAAAACATCTCAAACGGTTATCAAGTCAATATCACACACATTGTCAAAGCAATCAACCTATGTCTAAACAAGATATGTCTTTCTTGTCAATAGACGTCATCAATTTTCATAGTCTCATATGGATTGTCACTTCAACGTCATCAGACTTCAACGTCTTATACGGCACGTGTCTTTACTAAAACCAGGCTTTGTCATGCCTTATACAAAAGTCACCAAGTCGAAACCAGACTCAACGTCTTATGTGGTATGTGTCATTCTCTCACATTACGCTATGTCAAACATCAACATCAAACAACCCAACAAGATCAAGTTTTGGCGAATACATTTATTTGGCTTTATGACTTTATATCTTATTTTGTCTTATCTTATTATCGATTTGTGCAAAATCCTGTTACTAGCTTTCTCGAGGATGTCCCTTGAAGGATTTAGAGAAGCAACAATGTCCCAGGATTCTTTTTCTTTGGCTGTTGTCTATCAACTGTCATTTTAACATTGGTTTTTGAGTCATGTTACTAGTTTCCTCAAGGATGTCCTATCAAGGATTTAGAGGAGCGATGACGTCTCATGACCCGTCTTTTATTTTGTCTATTGTCTGTGGTTTGTCTCGACAAAACGACTGGGGAAATTTTGTCTTTAGTGTGAGTTGAGACACTCCTTGTCTGGGACTGCCTGTTTTTCGCAGATGGATGACTTTGTACACTATGGTCTATCTCATATCATAGTGTGTACTATCCATCTGTGTCATGTCCCGCCCAATGATGATAACAAGCAAGTATAGCGTATTTGGAAATATATCAAAGATTATGTCTTTTTTCTCAATCAATCAAACCTTAATTGTTTCTTACTAACATTCTGAAATCATCCATGCTAACATTTCTTCTTTTCTAAATCTTCACCACCATTATCTATCCATTTCGAGAGCACACTCATGTTCTTTGAACCCACCTATCCTCTCGAGGGGGCATACCACTACCTCCTCGTCCTTCTCCCTTTTACTGGGGCATACCTTAACCTATTTCATGCTGGGGCACGATCAAGGCATATTTTCTTTGACACAACGTTGTACCAACATTGTATCAAAGAGGGGCAAACTGTAGATACCAAAAATTGGTCTAGGCCTGCGAGTACACACATTCGACATAATTTTCTATAGTCCGTGGTCATGATTAAATAATTTCAATTATTTAATTAACCTTTCTAACACATATTTCTTCTATTAATTAAATACCCTTTTTTAATTAATTCATTAGTTCATTATTAATCTTTATTCAACTTGATTAATTAAATAAATCATATTTGTTTAATTATGTTGCTAACTAATTTATTCTACCCCCTTTATCTATCAATTAAATAATTTATTATTTAATTACCCCTTTATCATAATTTTCCAACTATAATTAAATATCTTTATTTAATTATCCATTTAACCCCTTTATCTATAATTAAATATTTATTATTTAATTATTCATATTTATCCTTTTCAAAAAGTCAAATTAAATAAATTACTTTATTTATTTAATTAAAAGTCTTATTTTTGAATGTTGAATTAAATTAGCATTTAATTCATATTTAATTATTTATGTCACATTCTTCTGTCAATCAGTTGACTAGGTCATTCACTCACCTTTGAACTCGAGTTCTATTTTTAGTTCTCCAGTTATCTCTTCAGTTTAAACACCAGTTTAACTCTGTGAGAGAACTCTCTGTCACAACTAGTCAATTAACTAGTTCTAACTCACGTTTGCATTCGAATGCATTTATTCTCCAACTTCTAACTTTGGATTTTGCATACAAAGTCTATTTCTTCTATTTTTGAAGATTAAGATTGGAACTCATGTTCTAACTCACGTTCTAAAATTAGTCTTTATCCTGCAATTGAACTCATGTTCTAACTCACGTTCTATCTGTCACATTACTCATTGCATGGCATTCATCAATCTCATTTGTCGATTTCTCTTTCAATCTGAGCCGATCGTTCGAAAACCTACAATCTATAAAATGGCCTGTCACAATCATTATTCCTCCTCCTGAAATTATACACTTTTGAGAAGAAACAATCTTCGATATTTTGCTTAGACATTCAACACAGCTATACTTGCATTCAAACACAGAAATCTGAGGGCAAGAACACTAAAAAGCAAAAATGGAGAAGAGCAATGGAGTTAATTCGAAAAGGTGAATACATATTCGGTGAGATCAATTCAGTTTGTTAATTATTCATTATGTTTTCAATTTCGTTCTTTATTGTTTGATTTTAGATTAGTTTTGATTTAGATTAGGATTAATATTGTTCTTTCTAGTTGCAGATCTTATTAGACAGATTTAATCTACAATTACACTAATTAACAATACTAAAAAATTATAATTAATAAAACTTATATATATTTTTATTCACATTAATAAAACATAAACTTTATTCCCACTATTCTTTATGTTTAATATTTTATACCCTTATAAATAAGAGGAATAACCTAAGACATCCACCTAAAGTTAACCCTAAAACGAGTGCCTTTCCTTTCCTCTTCTATGTTTGAAGATGAGTGCATAGTGGCAGCCATTAGGGTATGTAATGAACAGTCTTTGCAGGTCACAATGGAGATTCCAAGCTAATATTCGTCCACTGGAAATTCCAAGCTAATATTCATCCACTGGAGATTGGCTCGTTGATTATCAAGTATATATATATATATATGTTTGTTCATTTTATTTATTTTAATGTGGAAATTTGAAACCTAGCAACAAAACTGTGGTTGCTAGGTTTCGTTGGGTGAAATTTCTGCATACATATATGGGAAATGAGCATATGATCGGTTTAATTACTATTGTGTGTTTATGAGAGAGTTTCTCTTTTTTCTTATAGGTTTTTTCGCAAAGCCTCAATGTTGGTTTAGAACTCACGGTTAGGAGGTGTTAGGGTTGCAGTCGGTTTAAAGCTTCGACTAAGTTAGCCTTCCTTTCCTACAGAGTGTTTAAATCACAGATTTATTTTCTCTCCTTATTTTTGATAATTTTAATCTCTCTCTAAATATATATGGATGGTCATGAAACTCTCAAGGAGATGCAAAGAATGTATAGGTCAAGTGAGCCAATAATGGTCATGACATCAACTTAAATTGTATTTGGTATGAGTTTACTGTCTAAAACCTTGTATGCAGGTCTTGGGAAGCCAAAATAAGGGGGTCCTAATTTAGATTAAAATATAAAGGAGTATCTAACCAGGATCTAGATTAAATAGATTTTTTTTTATGAATTCGTTTGCCACTTTTCAAGTCATTTTTAAACACAGTATTAATGCTGCAAGGTTGTATGTTCATATATTAGTTGAAATGTTAAATAAAATCTGCCTAACTATTTAGTTGTAAACGTACAGTTTTCCTCTAAATGCTTATCATAGCATAATTGTTAAGGGAACTTAGGGGGATCATATAATATATATATGGGAAAACAATGTTTGTTTAATATTATCTATCTATTATTTCAACAAGTCGAACTCTGAGATTCATAGCACAATAGGTAACCTGCCTCAAAGGACATTTGATATACTTTATTCCTTCCTATATTGACATAAAAACATAGATATGATAATACATTTTAACAAGCATGTATATTTGTAATTGAAGATACATATGTGTTTCCTGAATGTAAGATTAACCATTATTGTCTACCTTCAAAAATGTGACAGAGCAAATTTATGAGGACGAAATTATGGTTTGTGCAAAAAATATGCTACACGATTAATTAGGGTAAGGTCTTATGGAGGGGGGCTTCCTTAAAAGTTTGAACAAATGCTATTTGGCTTTTCTAGGAATATTTTAAAGTTCTTAGTCCCATAGATTTAATGTTGCAATTCTGCTTAAAATTTTAAGCTCCAAAATTTAAAGAATGAACTGCAGTGTTTTGATAAAAAATAATAAATAAATGAAATTCTTTCATTTTTATTTTCTGATAAGAATTTAAAATTTTAGATGATAGACAAATGGAAAAAAAAATTCTTAAGATGTAGGGGCAATTTCTAGTCCTACCCCAATTTCACCCAATTTCACCTACTGAAATATTCATTTCTAAAAGGTAGGTGCTCTTATTTTTTTTGAAAAAGATTCCAACTAATCCCTTAGCATAATTTTTTTTCTCATGAGACTTCTTGCTCCATGGAAATAGAAGCCCAAGACCCTTCTTCGGACATACTATTAGAATCTTTTCCTAAAAAATAGGAACCCATACTTTTAGGATTGCAGGTTTGAGCGGGTGAAATTGAGGTGGGGCTAGAAATTGTTCTTACAACTTGGGGATTTTTGCTGCGATTTGTCAATCATTGAAATTTTATTACCATAAAAATAAAAATTTGAGAATATTATTTTTTATCAAAGTATTGCAGTTCATTCCTTAATTTTTGGAAGAATGAATGTTTAAGTTGAGCTATGCTCATGGGACCACCAGCTTTAAAATATTTTAAAAAAATCTTAGGAGCACCCATTGAATTTTTTTAGAGAGTTGAACAACTAGATTTAAGAACTTCTTGTTAATTTTTAGACAATGTTATAATAGGATTATAGCATGTTACATGTCATAGGGAAACATCATTCTCTAACCTAAACTAGTAAGAAATGCATTATAGAATTCACTCAACACTAGTTTTAAGTCCATAGGGTTTTGAATGTCTATTATCCTTTATCTTTTTACAAAAGGTATCAAAACTAACATAACAATTCATATGAGAGAGTATAGTGCATATTCATAAGATTGAACACAAAACTTGTAATGTATTTACAATATGACTTCTACTATATCAGTAATGCCACCATGTAAATTTGCACAACATTACAAAATTATTTTCTTTTAATAACTACATTAAATTGCTCAATATACTATGAATAGATCCTTATTAAAATTTATCAAATAAGGAGGTAAGGTAGTATACAAATGTTTGTCTTTGTGCGATACAGGTACCAACATTACAATGAAGTTTTAGCATTCCTTCAACAACAATACCACCAAACCCACCATATTTTCAGCAATTCCCTCTCGATAGCAAGGAAGGCAAGAGTAGCAAGGTGACTAATGAATTGATGTTTCAGCATACAAATATCTCCATTTAATCCCATGACTTAGCCTTGCACACACTAAAGAGCTAGGAGAAACTTGTTTTATGTCCAATGGGAGCTCACCTCCCATCCTAGGGAGGAAATAGCCCATCCCTAAGCTTAGGGAAACTCATGGTAACAGGGAAAAATTTACACAACCAAATCACAGCTACAATACTAGCTTCTCACAATGAACACACACAACAATTTCAATGCAAAATATACACAACACAATAAGGTAGTCACACACAATTTGCTCAATACTACACAAAGGTCCTTCTCTAAGAACCTCATGGAGGGGGGGCAAGAACATCTACTTGAGGGGGTATTAACTAGAAATTTAACATGTATAACCAGCCATAATATCTCCCAATTTTTCCATATGCCAAGGTAAAAATACAAATTTGTGTCACACTTTTATAAAAGAAATGACCAACACTGATCCAATTTTAAAATTTGAATCACTAAAAAGTGGTATATATGTTTTGAATTTTAAAATTATGTAAACTAATAAAAAGTGTATTTTCTAGAATATATTATGTTTATATTTTTTTTTTTGAAAAAAATAAAAAATTATTTGAATATATTTTTTTTATAAATTGACGCTATAATTTAGTTGTTGATAAAATTATGAAAAAGTGAAGTTACATGAGATGTTGATCTTTATATAGTAATTTTTTTTTCTTTCAAATTTTTTATGTGTATTTATAACTTGAAACTTTAGTGCATGGATATATTTTTTTCAATTTTGATAAATATATATATATTAAATAAATATTACAATGTGTGCATTAAAACATGACTATTTTCATTCGATGTCAACTTCATATTAAGTATTTATTTAAAATAGAAAATAATTATACCATCTTAATATAGATTCTTTTATCTAGTGCATCATAATTTTTTCATATTTTTTTAATAAGTTTTAGTATTTTTTTGACATGATAATCAACCTAAAATTTTGTGTTTATAACCTATTTTTAGTTAAAATAAAAATAATAATAATAATTAAACAATTAAATTATATATATATTTTTTAAATAACACTTATTGATCTACAAAAGAGTATTTTTATATTTTAAATAAATATTTTTTACATAAGCAGGAGTTATTGAAACATCAATTGTTTCAAATAATTGTATTTTTTGGTAAATTAGCCTCAAAGTGGTGCTACATATGCATTTAGCCAACAATTTTAGTTGAAAAAATTATAGACATATCTAACTTAGCTAAAATGAATCTTACTAGATCATATGTTTGACCAAAAATGATTTTTAGTTATAAATACTTAAATTCAGTTGTGTTGATAAGTTGGTTGAAAGTGTGACACAGCTTTGTACTTTTACCCATCACTCCTCTAATTTTTTTATTTCTATAAGGTCAATTTCTCCACACATAAAATATGACATAAGCTCCATGAAATGTGTATATATATGGATACTCTTAGCCTTCAATTTCTTCCCCTTGAGGACATCTCACTCACTCAAACCCTGCACAAAATGTATACTCCCCAAAATGGAAGACATACTTCTACCATAATAAGACATACACAACACAATAAATATTAACAACAAAAGACCAACATGGATTTTCACCACAAAAAACATTTATACATGAATTTCATGAATTAACATAATGAATAAGGCACCAACCTAGTTATCCTTCAAATCTTGGCAATAAGATTATAGAAAAAATCCACAAGCAATTCTCCAAACTTTTCTTCATACCAATGCCCTTTTTCCACCCAACACCAACTTGAAAACCAAACCAAAAACCTCAAAAAGAATCAATCAATCCAAGGCCTTTTCCTACACAAAAAGAAAACTCCAAAAAAAAATGGAACCCTAATCCCTTCATCTTTAATTATGAAGGTGACAAGTGTCACCTCCAAAATTGATCCTCTTTTCCACTACCTCAACCTTGCACACTTCTAGTGTGAAGGCTTCTTAGACACATGCTTGTTAGCATCTTTGACCAAAATAAATTTGAATCTCTTCAAGTGTCATGTAAAATGCCTCCAAAAAGTGGTTCATAAGTCAAGAAAAATAAAATTTAAGTTCACAAAATGACCCTAGGTTATCATATGATTTAGGACCATGGAAAATCATAAAAAACATGAATTTGACATGTTTAATGTTAATTTAAACCTCAAATTAAAATAGAAAATTAATCTTGGCACACAAGGGACCATACCCTCTCATGACATACACATACAAAATTTAACACAAGGCACAACACCAACACTACACAAGACAACATAATTTGCATATTAACAAAATGAATGGACACATCACAAGGAAAATTAAAATACATAAGACCTTTACCTCTCCAAATAAGTAAGCTCAATTTCACTAGTTAGTTATCCAAAATATGTCACCATGAAATTTCCCTAGGTCCACTGGCCATGGACTAATCTGTACATTGGATTTCAATGGTTAGTTCATCATCAATAATCATAGGTAAAACACAAAATATTAATATTAAATGTTTCTACATTAAAATTTCAAAATTAAACATCTTAAATGCATACCTTCATTCTCATAATGTTACTATCACATTCATCAATTAAATCACCTTCTAAGTTAAATGAACATAAATTCAACTCATGTGAAATGCACTATAATCCAACGTCATAAAATTAACTACTCATAGAATAACAAGGAGTAAGATCATCAAGTTACTTCAATCATTCACATAATATCACAAAACAATAATCAATGATGATTTGTACCTATATATAATGAATATATAATGACATAAAGGTATACCAAAATAACCTATATCAAAATTGTCCATCAAGATCATAAAATAATCGATATTAGTCACATAAATATCTAATACTGGGAGGTGGGTCTCACATCCTCCCCTTAGGTTTGGACTTCCTCTTGAAAGTCATTAAAGAGGTGAGGATATAACGTCCTTAAAGAGGTGGAGATATAACATCCTCCTCTGTGAAGCTTCCTCCCAGGTGGCGACAACCTCATCATCTTTGTCCCACTAGACCCTAACTTGGTCCACCTCTTGTCCTCGCAGGACCAACATCTGATGAGACAAGATGTGAATGGGCTCCAATGTCAATTTCTCATCTGACTCCACTTATAAAGCACCCTGATCTAGAACATGAGATGCATCATGCACATAATGCCACAAAACAAAAATATGAAAGACATCATGGATACGTGATAGGTTGGGTGGCAAGGCTAAATGATAAGTGACTTGACCTACATGCCCTTAGATCTCAAAGGGGACCACAAACCAAGGTGCAAACTTAGAGCCCTTTCTATAATGGATTGGACTCTTATACGATTGCACTCTCAAGAATACTTGATCACCCACTACAAAACTCTGATCTTTCCTCTTAGTATCTACATACATCTTTTGACAATCTTGAAGATCAAAACCACCTATTGCTCCATATCCTGTAACAACTCTTGTGTATAAAAACACTTTTGTGCATGAAGGAAAATTTCACCATTAATGTTATAAGTGGAGTGGGATCGCAGAGCGAAAATGGATTTTGGTAACAACACGAAAATGGTCCAAATTCCTTTCGAGGTTTCAAACTCTGGTTGGATCTAGGGCAAAGAAACACAAACAAGGGTGGAAGAAGAAATGAAATTGAAATTCAATTCACTTTAGGATAAAGTCCCAAAGTGTAAAGGACAATTTGAGTCTTGATGCTCAACAAGAAAAAGACAAGTCAGGTTCGAAGACTCGAAAGGGATTTGGAATTTTGGACAAAATTCTAATATCCTTTCAGAGTTCCAAAACCCTACAATGAAAATATAAGAGCAAGATCAGGGACCCGAAAGGGATTTGGACTTTAGGATAAAAGTCTAAAATCCTTTTTTGAAACTTGACAAAGAAAACAAAAAGTGGAGTCAAGGATCTGCAAGGGATTTGGACTTTTGGATAAAATTTAGAAATCATTTCGAAGTTCTGAAACCCGACAAAGAGAAAACAAAGACAACCCAAGAAAATAAAAACCCCTAGGACTAAAGAAAATAAAGGCCAAACCAAAAAAAGAAGAAACACCAAAATAGAAGACAAAAAGGGGGTTCCTCCATTTCAACCTAAAATAAATGGGGTGTGCATGCAAGGCATTTAACACTACCATAACATATGGGAAAATAACAAACACACGCACAAAGCAAAGGAAAATGAACAAAACCCAAAGAATGAATTTAGGAAGAGAATAAAATTCCACCATTAATGGAAGAAGGAGAAACCATACTAGTAAAAAATGGTGAGAAGGATGGAAAGGCAAGAAAATGAGCTCTCACCATGCACAATACTGCTAAAAGCACACACATGAATAGAACAAATTTCAGCAATGGAAACACACAAAGAAGCACAAAAAAGCCAAAGCTTGGGAGAGGGAAAACATGAAAATAAAAGATCAACAAAAGGTAGGTGTAAAAATATCCATGGGGAACCAAAAAGTGGCCACTCCACTTTTTGGTCTCAAAAGAGAGAAAATGTGAGTGTGTTATAATGAAACATGCTCGCATTATGTTTTTCTTTGAAAAAAAATCTCTTTTTTTTAATCTTTCTCTTTCTCTTTCTCCTTCTCTTTTGGTGAAAGTATAAGTTGATGTCTATATATAGACATTTAATTTCTTATACTTTAAGTTATATTTCATGTATATAGTTTCAAGATGTTTGAGTGTGGTTTTGGATCTCTAGGAGTTATAATGCAAGTTCTAGTTTCTAGAAGATCTTATAATTCTTTAGACAGTCAAATTTTAGTAATCAACATGTCAAATTTTAGTAATCAAGAGATAAAATTTCAGTAATCAACAATTTGTATCATATTTCTCTCTCTATCTCACTCATTATTTATCCCTTATGCTCTGGACCCGTCTCTCTCACTATCTCCATCCCTTTATCTAACTCTCCCCCTTGAGCTCAACAACTACCTCTACCCATATATCCTTCTCTCTCTCTCCACATCCCTAACTCTCCCTCCCCCCTTTCCTCTCTCTCTCAATCTCTATGCCTTCCTCCTTACCTCTCTACATATCTTTATATCACCTCTATCTCTCATATATCCCTCTCTACCTTTCCCTCCCTCTCTCTCTTACTCTCTTTGGCTATCTATTTCTCTACTTCTCTTTATCCCACCTCTCTCTCCCTACATACCTTTATCTCACCTATCCAGGCTCCCAACTCTCTCTTTATCTCAACTCCTCTACTTTTTTATCTCACCTCTCTCTCCCTCCCTACCTCTCTCCCTCCTCCCCTCTCTCTGGTTCTCTTTATTTTACCTCTCTCTACTTCTCTATATCACTCATCTCCCTCTCTATGTCTCTCTCTCCATACCTCCCTCTGTCCTTCCCTATCTACTCTCTACCTCCCCCCTCCATGTCTATCTTTCTTACTACCTCTTTCTCTCTCTATGTACCTCTTCCTACTTGAAGTGAGATGAATGGAGGGATGGAGAGTGGAGATAGAGAGAAGTAGAGAAGAGACAGAGAATTAGAGAGGGAGGGAGAGATAAAGAGGTAGGGAAGGAGAGAGAAAGAGAGAAGTAGAGAGAGAAAGAGATAATGAGAAAGATATATGGAGGAGGGAGGGAGAGAGAGGTAGAGAGGGATAGGTGAGATAGAGAGATGTACATATAGGGTGATCCCACAATAGTGGTTTATAATTTGGGCCTTCATGAAGAAAATTTGCAAAAATGCTCCTAAACAAAAAAAAAAGGTTTTTAAGGATTCACTTGAAGGGGGTGTTTGAGCAAACCCCAAAAATGGGTTCACTCAAACACCCCCTTTGAGTGAGCTCCTTTTTGAAGCCAGGTTCACTCAAACCCCTTTTGGCAGGGTTTTTCTTTTGAAATCTAGGGAAAATGGAAAAAAGGGGGGTTCAAGCAAACCTCCCTTTTAGTGAACTCCCTTTTTTTGCCCTTCTCCCCCTCTAGCATTTTTTTTGCAAAAAATTTCCTTTTCAAGCTTGGGTTGAAGATGAAAATGGAATCAACTTGACAGACCCAACTGGATGATGGTAGTCCTCGAAATGAGTTATCCATCAAATATAATTTTAATATATTTTGGTTTTATTATATATATATATATTTAGTTAAATTAAACATTGGTTTTTCATTGAAAGTCAAGCTCTCTGTGCACATGTAGAAAAATAGTAGATTATCAAAAAAATCTAAAAAATATGTTCATGCTAGGTATTGATGTCCTTGATCCAGCAAAAAAAAAGAATTTTGATACATACAAAAAATGTTATGTTGTATATAGTTTTCCTATGTATAAATTGTAATTAGTTTGACTTCAAAACTTAAGGAAGAAAAAAAAATCAATAAAACACTATGAAACCAAATGAACATGCTAGATATCATACTTACAAAGCTAAATTTGAAAAAAAATAGAATTTTATCCTTCATAGAAAAAATGTTGTTTGGTGAATATCACTCTTTAAAAATGGTGTTTACTATTAAAAACTAGTTTTTGAAGAACATGGAAAAATAAATACAATTTGATTAAAAAAATATATTTAAAATCTACAGACAAAATGACAAAAATCACTAGTTTTCAATATCTTCAAATTACTCATGGTTTAGTAACTATAGGTGCCCAAAAGTGAAGATTTACTTAAAAAAAATCAGTTCAATGTCATGTTTGGCCCAAAATTGTAAACGAGTATTGTGGGATCACCCTACAGAGAGAGGGAATGAGGGAGGTTGGGAGAGAGAGAGGAGGGAGGGAGAGGTAAAGAGGGATAGGCGAGATAGAGAGAATTAAAGAGAGGAGGGAGAAGGGAGTGACAAAGAGAGGGAGAGAGAATAGTGAGATAGAGAGAAGTAGAGAGGGAAGGAGAGAATGAGAGAGAAAGAGGAGGGAAAGAAGGGGGAGAGAGAGAAGTAGGGAGGTAAGGAGGGATAGGGGAGATAGAGATAAATATAGAGGGAAGGAGAGGTAGAGAGAGAGGTAGGTAGAGGGAGTGATAAGAGAGATAGAGAGTAGAGAGGGAAGGAGGTAGGGAGGGAGATAGAGGGAGGGAGACTGAGGTGAGATAGAGAGGTGTAGAGAGAGTGTGTTGTAGGGAGTGATGGAGGGAGAGGTAGGTAGAGAGAGGGAGATGTAAAGAGAGTGGTAAGGAGTGATTTTTGGAGAGTTGAGATAAAGAGGTGTAGAGAGAGAGAGGTAGGTAGAGAGAGTGGTAGGGAGGATAGAAGGAGAGGTGGGTGGAGAGAGGGAGAGGGGTGATAGAGATAAGTAGAGAGGGAAGGATATATGAAAGGAGAGGTAGGGAGGGAGGGAGAGAGAAATAGGTGAGAGAAATAGAGATAGAGAGTGGTAGGAAGTGATGTAGGGAGAGGTAGGTAGAGAGGGAGAGGGGAGATAGAGAGAAGTAGAGAGGGAAGGAGAGAGGTGAGATAGAGATATAGTGGTAGGGATTTATGGAGGGATAGGTAAGTAAAGAGAAGGAGAGGGGAGATAGAAAGAAGTAGAGGGGGGAGGAGAGAGGGAGGGAGAGAGAAGAAAGAAAGAGAGAGAGAGAGAGAGAGAGAGAGAGAGAGAGAGAGAGAGAGAGAGAGAGAGAGAGAGAGAGAGAGAGAGAGAGAGAGGAGAGAGAGAGATGAGAGAGAGGGAGAGGTAGAGAGAGATGGGTGAGAAATAGAGAAGTAGAGAGAGAGGGAGAGAGAGGGAGAGGAGGGAGGGTGGGAGAGAGAGGGGATGGATGGAGAGGTAAAGAGGGATAGGTGATATAAAGAGAAGTAGAGAGAGATAGAGAGAGGAGAGAGTGACAAAGAGAGAGGGAGAGAGAATGATGAGATAGAGAGAAAGAGTAAGAGAAAGAGGGGGATAGAGAGAGATAATGGTGAGATAGAGAGTAGGAGAGGGTGAGATAAAGAGGGGGAGAGAGTGGGAGGGAGAGAGAGAGAGAGAGAGAGAGAGAGAGAGAGAGAGACAAACACACACACATAGAGATGGTGAGATAGAGAGGAGAGAGAGAGAGAGAGAGAAAGAGGGAGAATAGAGAGAGAGAGAGGTGGAGATAGAGAATAGAGAAGGGGGTAGGGAGGGAGATAGAGGTGAGATAGAGATGTTTAGAGTGATAGAGAGCGGTAGGGATTGATGGAGGGAGAGGTAGGTTGAGAGATGGAGAGGGGAGATAAAGATAAGTAGAGAGAGGAGAGGTAGAGAGAGAGATAGAGAGAGAGAGGAGATATAGAAAGAGGTAGGAGGGAGGGAGAGGTAGAGAGAGATAGGGAGAGGGAGAGAAGAGGTACAAAGAGGTGGGAGAGAGGGAGAGGTGGAGAGAGGGAGAGGGAGAGGGAGAGGGAGAGAGAGAGGGGGGGAGAGGAGAGATAGAAAGAGGTGGGAGAGAGAGAGTTGTAGGAGGGAGGGAGAGGTAGAGAGAGAGTGGTAGAGAGGGGTGGAGGGAGAGGTAGGTAGAGAGAGGGAGAGGGGAGATAGAGAGAAGTAGAGAGGGAAGGAGAGAGGGAGGGAGAGGTAGGGAGGAAGAGAGGTGAGAGAGAGTGTGTGAATGAATGAGAAAGAGAGTGGTAGTTCTTAATTTCAAGGGGGAAAGATTCAAATAAATGGATGGAGATAGAGAGAGAGAGAGAGGTTTAGAGCATAAGGGATAAACAATGAGTGAGATAGAGAGAAATATGATATAGCTTGTTGATTACTAAAATTTGACCTCCTAAAACCACTCTCAAACATCCTAAAACTATATACATAAAATATATAACCTAAAGTATAAGACAATAGATGTCCATATATAAATGTCAACTTATACTTAAATATTTATTTCATGTATATAGTTTCACCAAAAGAGAAAGAGAAAGAGAAAAAGAAAGAAGAAAAGAATATTTTTTTCAAAGCAACACATAATGCAAGCACATTATAATGCACTCGTGTTTTTGTTTGATTTGAAAATTTCCAATCCTTTGGCTTGGATTTGCCTTGGACTTCTAATCCAAAGGCTTGGAGTGACTTTTCAATGTCCAAATATGTGTTTTTGTAAATTGTAAGAAACTTGACATAATCTCAAGCGTGCTCCCCATCAAGTTTGCACATTTTTCAATGTCAAATAAAAAACACCATGATAATGTTAATATCTCTCTTAGCTATCTAGCTTTGTAATTTTTTTCACATTTAGAGTATGTTAAGCTTTTCATCTTTAATTTATTTTGTTAGTGTATCTATTTTTTGTCAAAAACCAATATGTGGTATTTTTTACTTTATTTTTTAACTGTTCATCAAAATTTCAAATAAATTAAATTTTTAGAAATTGGACTCCATTCTACACTTTAAAAAAATTGATTTTCGATCAATTTTCAAAAAATTTAGGGTGGAGCACACTCAATTTTTTTTTAGGATGTGTCCACTTTGAAATTAATTAAAAAATCATATATTCATTAAAAAATAGCACAAAAATTGGGGATAAACTAGATATTATTAGCTAATTTCTCACCAAAGCGATTTGTAGAATACTTTTAAAAAGTTAACATTTTAGGGGGGCACACAAATGCTATGTTATATTTTTTTGTAAAATATGGGACCAATTTGTGTGGCCCCCTTTTTTGAACCTCTTAATCTCTACCATTTAAAAAAAATAGTAGTTTAGAAAGTAGATTCAAAGAACTACGACTTTTTTTTTTGTTGCATCTTCATATTTTGAAGTTATCTATCTTCAATTTCTCATCCAAGGTCAATCTTTCTCGATTTCAAAAAAAAGTGACCACTTAAGACCCCTTTTTGGTCTCTCATCTTTTTGCACTACCCCAAAATAAAATGAAACACGAAATAAAAGAGGAAAGAAAATGTAGGATAAAATGACATAAATACATATCCAAAGGAGTAAGTTTGGATGACATCATATCCTTGACATTGGGGTTAAACAATCCTTTAGAGTCATGATGAGATGGCCAACTCTGAAATTATGATATGGTAACATCTCTAGCCTAATAATTTTGGTTTACAAAGCATTAGGGTTTTAGACATTCCTTTTAAAACATGCCAAAATTACCAACTCTAAAATTCTAACAATAGGCAAAATATCCAAAATAAAACTAAGGGAAAAAACATGAAAATAAAGGCAAGTAACAAGACAAGAAATAAAGTAAACAAATAAGGTGACAATAGTAAAAGAAAACAAGAGGGATCCTTATTTTTTCAAGGTTAAATTTGGCATGTGTGTCTAAGACACAAGAGATCCTATTTGGCCCATTATGCTCTTGCACTCACTTTTTAAGTCTTATTTGTTGTGTATTTTTTCATTTTCATCCTAAAAGATATGAAGGGACAAAGCCTCTCAATCTTTGGAGAGATTAAAGTGTTGAAGAGATTATACCTACTCCTATCAATTGACCCAAATAAGTTGTGATTTTATTATAATTCCTACTTAATCATTTAATTTGATTTATATCCTTAGGGTCAAGTTTTTATTAATCATCCTTTATAATCACACAGAATAATTTGGAGCACCAATAGGGTGGACAAAGATAAAGAATATGAAAAATGAGAAGGCATAGAGAAGAGTAAATAGTCCTCAATTATTAAATGTTTGTTCATGACAAAAAATTATGATAGATGGATTGATCATATCATCACCTTGATCAATAGATAGGGACAAAGGAAACATAAAAAAAATCCTTATCATTCTTATTAAACACATGCACGTACTAGTTAATCCTAAGATGAAGGCTTATAAGGATCCATGATTAGATGATCTAACAATAATGCTAAATCAATGTGTATATAGATAAAATAAATATAATGAACGCCTAAACACTAGCCAAGACACAATACTAAAAATGCAATCAAGGGTGGATACAAACCCTAATCAAATATGAAATGAAAAATGCAATACAAATTCAAATTAAGAACTCTTTAATATATAAGTCCAATAAACCTTGAGGAAAAAACATGGGGGTGTAAGAATGTTGAGCTCACCAATTTATGTAAAGGAAAATAAATCAAATTTAAACATTTTTCTAATTAATATAGAGTAAATAAGTAATTCAAGTAATACACCCAAAATTAATGAGCCACAACTAATAATGCTAGTGAAATAAATGCACAAAATTAAATAAATAAAATTAAGTACTTGGCTCTAGGTTCAATGTATTTGAATGTGGTCTAGATGTTGCCAATTGATTCGTCAATGTATAAAAAAAAATGAAACTTGTTAGACAATCACCTCAATATTGATAAAAATGAGCATTTATCTTATTCTAGTTCACTCTTATACCTATGGAACTAGTATTTATTCCCATAGAACTAACCCTATACATGGAATTGAACTATGGTGTATCTTATGCCAAGAATATATTTGCCTTTATCTATATAATCTATGTTTGAAAAGGAATGTTGTTATTAGACATCGTCAAGGAGTTTGATGAGCCACAATTATTTTCCTTTAGTTGAAACCTTGTCACTAATTCAACAATGCAAAATAATGGTTGGAGACAAGCAATCACATAATATGCTTCAAATGTTGATACAATGGTGATGTCACATGATAATGTAATGATGCCCACATATGCTTTTCAAGATTCCGCCTAGCTTGAGATAAGTGTAAAAATGAATCAGAATTTATCCTTTTATTTTACACCCTACCATGTAATTTGAATATTTCGCACTTTAGTTAGCTCATAATGATCACTTAAGGGAGTCAACTTGTGTCTAAAATTTTAAATTTTAATTTGAATGCTTAAGGATCATTTTCACACCCATAGAATTGTAAGAGTTAGTTTATTGGTCATTGATTAGATAAAGATAATGAATTGATAAAACAAATAATCAAGATTAATCTTAAGAAATCTATAAAAATGTGATGAAATTAAGATCAAGTTATTTACCAACTTCTATATAAAATATATTATTTTATGTACTAATTATTAAACAAATAAATGGTAAATTGTGCATTTTTCACCATTACAACTTTTTTTTTCTTTTTTTTTTATGGAGGTCATCCACAAATTCTTTTTTGCTATCCATTCCACCAAATTCGCCCGGGGCACGATCCCGACCTCATCCCTTTTTCGATGTCGAGCCTTTGCACTCAGCAAAACTTGATCCCTGGTGGGCTCATTTAGAACCTTTCAACTTCACCAGTAGACCAAGGGCCCATTGACTCCATTAGAACTTTGAAGAAAGGAAAAAAAATAAAATCTTTACAAATAAGATCTATGGATTATTGGGTGGTGGGCCTGGTTTGATTGGCTAAAGCATCCTCTTACAGACAAGAGGCCACGAGATCTAGTCTCCCCATGGACTGGAGGACATGTCATTTGTTACCTTGTCCAGCCTTTTCTGTTAATGGCTGATGTGGTGGCAGCCACTATCTGGCTGTGAGACCTTTTCCGGGTAATTTTTGTGGTTGTCATCTTCTTCTTCTTGTCTTCTGCTGTGCGTTGCTCATGTTTTTTGCTGGGGTCTGTTGCTTTATAGACTCTGTGGAAGTGGCTGCTCTTGCAGATGATCTGCTTAATCCAATAAAAAAGAAAATCTGAACTGTGATTCATAGCCTAATCCATTAAAAACAGAGCACAAAGCCTCATATTGGAGGCGTGGTGATGCATTGGTGACCTCCTACTTATGTCATAACTTCTTGATGTCAATTTAGCACTTCGGCCGGCCTTTCCGACTAAATTGGAAACTTCCAAATCAAACAAAAATTCCTCCTTTTTCCGAAATCTTCCCGAAACGTCAGTATTAAAGCTGGCAAATGGTTGTGATCGACTGTACCATTCAAATGTACCTGTTTATCCTTCTCACCGGTAAACTGTAACCGTCATCAAATTCAAATCTTGATCATGGATAGCTCTTCATTACTTTTAACTTTTTGTTTCCTTCAGTGCTATTTCATAAAGGTGCTATTCAATAATGGATATGTACATATATAAATAGTTCTATCCATCAAATGACTTTGTGGACGTCGGTGCTCTTGTACATATATAAATATAGAGTGTTTGATCAATAAAATATTTATGTATGTATTTATTGACCATCAGATAACACTTTTAAATACTTGTACTAATCTATACTTCACAATCGCTCAAATACCCCTCTCACCTACAACATGCATCATGATTGAGTCATTTACTCATTTAATTGAAAATAACACCAAAAGAACATAGAAACTTATCAATGTTGCATATTTTATAAGATGAAATATGCTATGTGAGTTGTCTGATCAATTGGGGAAAATATGGACCGCATCTTGATTGATACGTACAATAAAATATCTTTGGACAATATTATGTTCGACATAGCAGATTCGTTTCACAGAGAGATAAAAAGCCAACCCATAAGATTCGTTTTATTCTCAACGAGATTAAAAAATATTAGTTCAACTTATTAATTAATGATAGACAACTATACATGATTGGAGCTGACAGCTAAGGAGGAGACCCCATTGTTGCTTACAATAAGGCTGAATGAAGATCTAGTTACAGAGACAATTCCTCCTGATGGTAAAAGACCTTCAAATTTGCATGGAGTCAATCACCTATAGTGAATGGGTAGAGATTGGGAGTGAAACAAAATCAAGTTTGAGCAATATTAGAATGCCAGCTCTTGGCTCTTTCAAATCCATTTCTGCCCAAATGATAATCTTGAATGGTTTGCACTATCTCTTGTCTGGTGTTCATGACAAAGGGCCCATGTTGGACCACCGGCTCATTTAGTGGCTGCCCTCCAATGAGTAGGAACCTGCAGGGCTTGTTATTGACGTTGTTATTCCACACACTCACTCCATCACCACTGCTCAATAGAAGTGTATGATGAGCACCCACTGCAGGTGAGTTAGGAGCACCAAAGCTCGCCTCGCCTTCCAACACATACACAAATGCATTCCAAGTCTCTGGAATAGGCTGGTGAAGCACAGCTTTCGCCTCCACTCTAAAATCCAAATACATTGTGGGAGTCCTCGTATACACTGCAGCTTTGATGCCCAAAGCTTCTCCTGCTATAACAGTTGCCTTCACTCCATCTTTCTCAACTTTGGGTATATCTCTCCCTTGGACTTCTTGATATTTAGGCTCAATCCTAACCACCATATCAACATAGAAATTATAAGCATTCGTTATAAAAAAAAATTTTGCTCCTTGGTATCTATTAGTTAATTTAGGTAGAAGTATGAATTGAGAAGGCACTCACATCTTGTCTTTGGAAGAAAGATTTACCCACAACTGCAGACCATGTTGCACTCCTGCTCCAGCTGGCATTTCAGAGTGCACTATACCTCGCCCTGCAGTCATCCACTACACAATGCATTGCAACAACACCCTTCAATACATGACTATCACAAAAAAGGGTAAAGCACTGTAATTGTGCTTGACAGTAATATAGTGGAGAACAAGTGATTCCACACCTGCAGATCGCCAGCCTTGATGGTACCCTTGCGCCCTACAATGTCCTCGTGGGTGAAGGCTCCCTGTAATCAAATCCAATATATAAGTATTCATTTAGAAAGCCTTTAACCCCAATTAATTTGGGCAGCAGTTCTGCAATGTATTAATTCATTAATCAATCTTTAAGTCCCCTAGAAACCACCCCCTGGTCTGTCCCCACTTTACTTTTGGTTTTAGTTATATTTTACAGTGAAAAATACATCTGCACATCCATATAAGCATCAAACTCAACCCCCTGTACTGAAAAAGGAAAAGAAAGGGACATAAGATTGTACGTCCAGCATGTATGTCACGGTCTCGAAACCTGCCCAAAACATATTGTCAAATCATTAGTGTGAATAGAGCAAGGAAACCAGACCCAAAAAGTGTCAAGATCCAACATAAATTATACCTCTATGAGGATGGTCTGGAAAGCCAGCAGGAGCACTTACTGCAATACCCACACATTTGATTTGTTAGATGAAATACAATCACAATTGTTACCCAACGATTTTGGGTAGAGACCAACCAACCTGAGAATTCATCCAGTAACAGAAAGGGGTCCAAAAACTTCAATTCTGGTCTGTCCACAGCAAAGAATATGATTACATAGACAAAGGAGATAGAAATCTAAGCATATTGGGAAGTAAATAAATGAACTTGGTACCTGCCAATACTGCGCCTGACAATGGCTCCATCTCCTTCATATTGCTCCCTCGCCAACACCTTCTTCGCCACAATGCGTGGTTTCACAAACGGAGTCATGTTATTCATGCTTGAAAACTCTTTACTTTTCCTTACAAATAATGAAATCATATAGATACTTACTGCGTTTGAATAAGGCAAAGGAGATGGCATTTTATAAGAATCGAACAACCCTCGACCACGTACGAGCCTGCATGGCGGTGTGCAGCGTAGCTGCTGACGAGCTAGTGAAGTCATGGTGATGTCATCAATCGTGCTGACGTCAAATCAAGAAGCATGTACGTAATGCTCCGGACATCACAAACGTCGAGAACTCTATCTAATCTAGATAAACACGAACATTTTTCTTATCTTGTGACTCGTATTGGTGTGAATCGAAGCCCAAAATTATGGGCGAATAATAAAAGTTCTGAAATAGATGATTGATAAGGCCACCATTTTTCTTATTTTGCAGGGCTCTCCATAAGCAATCTTGTTAAAAGTCAAAATTATCGGTGTTAATAGTTATAATCAACTTGGACGGCTTTTATCCTCCACTCGCTTTTGAATTAGCTTGTTTGGCGAGATTGAATTAATGATACGTGATACATCATCTTCTCTGGTAGCAGAAGTTGACGTCTCTTCTTTATTTTATGCTCTTCCATAATGCAGTGAGCACTGAGTGAAGATCTAAACTTTTAGTACAAGCACCCACCAAAAAAAGATGAATAGAATTTATTCAAAACATTGGATCCCGGCATAATATCAAAATTCAATCAGTGGGATGAAGAGCATTTATTTCCAGGCTTTTACTCTTGTTTGATAAGAAAAGGAGGGAATATATTTATCTTCTTCATTATCAAGTCAATAACCTGATTACTCAAGTCTGAAAATCATGTCCCAAACTGTAACTCAATGCTTTCGTTCGTAAGCATGACCCGTAAAAATTTGTTTATCTTTGCAGCATGGATCATTTTCAAGACCACAGCTCACAACCTCCGTCACATTCTAACACTTTTTTAAAGTCTTTTTGTCATTTGGGACAAACACTCCCTTATGCTTTTGTTCTCGAGATAAGATTGTAATATTAGTTTCATCCAAATTTAAAATGTACATTCCCCACTCAACACTTTTTATAAGATCTAATTCATAAGGACAAGGAAATAACACCTAAGATCAAAGGACAAGGCATTCAACATATTTAGAAGCAAAAGCCACACACCACTATTGATTCCATAGTTGTAGTTGTTGCACATACTCTTTTAGCATCGATGGTG
The DNA here is from genome assembly GCA_007115665.2 of Sequoiadendron giganteum. NCBI lineage: Eukaryota > Viridiplantae > Streptophyta > Pinopsida > Cupressales > Cupressaceae > Sequoiadendron > Sequoiadendron giganteum. The sequence continues at coordinate 356,388,277 of CM021104.1, read as the reverse complement.
TCTAAAACCTTAAATTATTGTTCAAACATTACTATTAAATCAGCCATAAGGAATATGATCTAATTGAGTTAAATACATTAATTTGTTCCAAGAGGATCTGATTGAGGTAAATATATTGGGGCGGGGGTCTTAGCTCGATTGGCTAAATCTTTCTTGTTGCAGGAGGTTGGGCACGAGGTCTAGCCTCCCCCACCCCTGTGGTACCAGAGGGCGTGTCATGCCAGTGCCACCGGACATATTAAAAAGTTTACCAGGCGCACTACAGTTTATAGGGGGTCATGCTACCCGATTCCTACAGTCTTTAAAAAAATGAGTTAAATATATTAATATGCTTCAAGACCCAATTTCCCCTAAAATAGTACATTGAAAATTTTAGCTAAGAATTGTAAAGGATGTTGTTTCATATAAAATAATACATTAGTACATCGCTTAGGCAGGATTACATATATACAAAGAGAATCATGAAAAATCAAGCATCGCCACATATGCTAAGTTGTGTGCAAGACAATGATTAGTCAAACAACACCCTTAAATGACAATGAAAATGTTAAAAAATAACCATAAGGTAACTTCACATAACAAATCAAAGAGCTTACCCACAAAATCTCAAAGTTAATAATAGAAATTCTAGCATTTTGAATTTAATTTATAAGCTACTATTTTTTTAAATAATTTTTATTTATTTTAATAAAAATCACATATTTCAAAGAGACATTTTTAGTAAAATATATTTAGAGTAATGGTTATTTTACCAAGTCATTTTTTGGAATATATATATGAATAGGTATCAATATTTTTATTAAGTTATATATTAAAAGTATGCATTCATAAAAAAAATATGGGTGGATATTAAATCACACCCCTAGAGTCCAAACAAGGCCAAGCTAAAAGTATAATAAAGCATAAATAGAAAACTTGTTAAGAGGCGAGAATAGTAGTAGAAGGTGGAGATGGCGATTCTTTGTCACCCAAATTGCCCCATACATCAACGAGATCTAAAGTGGCATTAGGAGGATCCCACCCCTCATTAGCTTTATTCTTATCTTCTTCATGGGCGGGAGAAATTTCTAAAGTTAGCCAAGAAACCTTGTTGGCATCAAACAGTTTAGAATTATCTATAGTTGACCATCCAAAAGCACCATTGGGAGGCCATATAGAAGCACCCCTTGAAGGCCACCTAAAATCAATCCCTTGAGGGGGAGGAGAGGTCGAGCATCACCGAACAAACCACAATTCACTCATGGGATCTCTATAGAGAGTTGAGGGAGAGATCCGAAGATGAGTATATTGGGTATCATGAGCCAAGAGACTCTTGTCTCTCTGATTCCCACGAGAAGGTGAGTGGCCTCAAGAAGAGGATAGTGACATAGGAACTTTGGCCATGATACAAGGGGCATTGTCTCAATTCTCAGGTAGCTCCTGAAGGTGAGCCACCTATAGGGCCACCTTGTTAGCCTGCACTTGAATCTATAATAACATATTATTTAATAGATAATAGCTTTAGAAAAAAGAAAAATATGCTGATCAACTACATAATTACAAAAAATGGAAAAATTTATATCTTTCTAAATACTGAAGAGAATCTCCACCCTAAAAGCATGTCAAGTCTAGTTAAATTTATGGGGAATGTGAGACTAATCTTCCAAAAGAACCATATGCTAGAAAAAAGGTTCTAGTCAAAAAGATGAAAAGAAATCATGAATCCAATTCTATAATTGTTTATCTTGAGGACATAACCAAAAGAGATGTATGAAGGAATCCAACTGCCCACAGAATGGGAAATGAGGATATTTAATGCGTGTATGAATTAGCTAGGACCCAACTAGAAAACCTTAAAAAAGAATACACTAGGAAAAGCGAGCCAATTTGGGCTCTAAAATTGTAGACTAAATGTTGAGAAATGAATGATGTAAGACCGAGCAAGATAATTGCAAATGCCATCTTTGGTTTAATCTAGGAATCATGGGTAAATGTAGAGAAATCCAATGGTAGCCAGGTCATAATTTATAATTGTGGAAAGCAATGTTTAAACCCCACTTACAATATTTCCACCATGGTTTGGAAGAAAAAATTTAAACTTTGTGAACCATATCATTAATAATAGCTCCTTAGCAGTTGTGAAAATCTCATAGTCCCAACAAGAAAGGTGATATTCGGTTGTAGTCTCATCCCAAGGCATCATATTTGTAGAAGTTCTACAAAATAAATCTCTTTGGCATTGAATCTTTTTTTGAAACCTCAAAGATTTCACCCATGGAAACCAACCCAAAGGATGACCTTGATCGTTGAAGAGAGGAGACCACTAGAGATTGTGATAATTGAAAGATAGGCCATCTATGAAACTCAACCCACTCTAGAGAAACCGAGGCTTAAAATCCTACCAAGCTTGCCAAATGCTTTTAACCACAAAATTACCCTCAATGTGGACTACATCTTTCACATGGTGAGAAGGGTATGAAATCCAATTCCCTTCTAGGCAAGATGATGAACTAGATAGCCAGAGGAGATGCATCGTCAGAGTAAAATATTACAGGATTTATTTCCAGCAAGGTTTCAAATAATCTATTTGATGCATAAGCTTAATCCTTGTCACTAGGTGGAAAGCAATTATAACCCTCCAGACTCATGAGAGAGGCGTCAAAATTCCCACATAAAATGATGAAATCCCTTATGATCTTCAAAAAAAACCCAAAGGAAATACTGAAGAAGCTTCTCTAACTTTAGATAAGAAGATTTAGAAGGAGCCCAACAAGAGGAATAATACACATGAGTTGTTGGGCCAAGATTTTAGAGTAGACATAAAAAAATTCTACTAGAGAAAGGGGTTTTATAATCCAGTAGGAAATTTTCTTTTAAATTCTAGAGAGAACATCATTTTGTAAAGTCAATGGAAATATTGAAAGGCAAAAGGGATGCCCAAAAATCTAATATTTCATCATGTCCAATCCATTTACAACCAAAAATTTGAATCCAAGATTACATAGGTAGAATGGATTACCAATAGCATTGAGTTGTATGCCACTGGATGGTCAAGCACAATGCTTGACAAAAAGTGTCCAAAAAATTGAGAGCCTCCTTGATATTTTTCTCCTCTTCAATGAGAGAAATAAATCATCCATAAATAATCATGTAGACAAGTTGAGTCAATGAATCCGGAAATTCAATGCTCTTAAGTAGCCCTAAAGAGATCGAGTGAGCAAGAATTTACCCAAAGCATTCAACAACAATAATATAAAGAGAGGGGGCCAAAGGGCATCCCTGATGAATGGGGCGAAATAGCCCAAAGGAATTAGATTGAGATCCATTGATGGTAATGCAAGTAGAGGCATCAAAAACTAGTATGTTGATAGATTGAATTAAATGAGAACCAAACCCTAGAGCTTGAAGCATAGTAAGAATAAAAGGCTATTCAATACAGTCATAAGCCTTGAAAAATTCAATCTTTAAGAAAATGGCTTTCTATTGAGAGCAACAAGATCGTGCTCCATTCCTTCCTAGGTAGCAATTTATTATCAAGGATATAACATAATTTGATGAAATCCATTTATTTAGGAAAAATAATCTAGGGGAGAAGATGGAGCAATTTCAAATCCAAGGCCTTAGCAATGAGTTTGTAAGAAACATTGAGCAATGTGATGGGCCTTCAATTACAAATATCCTTGGGATCGCCAGCTTTAGGTATGAACTTAATATTTCCTTTGTTAATAAATTTCCCTAAATATTTAGAAAGAAAAGCTTCCAAATAAAATTTATGCAAATCCTCACCAAAAAAATCCTAGAGGGACTTATATAATTCACATGGAAACCCATTGCACCTAGGGCCTTTGTCATCAACCTTATGCTCATGAACTCCTTAAGGTCAGAAAGAGAGAGAAAATGGTCATAGAAGGCTCTTTGAGTTGAAGAAAGCCAATAAGGAACAACCTTAGGGTGTGTGCACCAATCTGTGACACAAAAGAGGTGTCACATTGTGCAAAAAACCTAAAATTAAGCATTTTGTGCTCGCCAAATTCCTTAAGCATTTGGAGAACTTGCCAAATGTTAAAGTTGTTTAAAAAATAGGCATTACAAACTCAGTTTCCTGTAAACCCGCAACTTGAGTCCTCATTTTGTGCCTTTGTAACTCGTGCAAGAAGGAGATCAAATTTTTCTTGTGATTCTTCATGAGGATGTCGCCTTGAGACATCAAGGAGGTTGAAGAGATCAAAGAGATACGTATTTCTATTGATTTAAAATATATATTAAAATACGTTTTTCTAAATAAACTTTGTTTGAATTTTTCAGGAAATCAATCTACACCTCCAAACATTGACAATTCACAATCACCCCCTCACGAAGACCCTCCTGAATAAGAAGAACCTCAAACCCCTCCCTTAGTTCGTAGGCATCCACAACGAACCCAAGAAAATATTTAAAATCAAATTGAAAACAACAAAAGAGAGCTTTAACTATTTATTGGAAGATTAAATGAGCATTCTGCAACCCACCCTTGTAGGAGAGACATTGTCAAATTGCTCAAATCGATTGTATCACATGTAGAAGAAATGAGTGAGAAAATTATTTTTTTGTCAAATAACAGGGATGAATTAAAAAGATTTTATGCAAGTGGACTTTCCTATACAAATGTGAAAAAATAAAAAATTAGCAAAGCTGACTTGTGTGCCCTTTTTATAGACTAAGAACCAATGTAACTCTATCAAAAGCATGCAAGAGGTTCCCCATCCATTGGTTCCACCATGAATTAATTAAAAAAAAGTTTTGGGAGCGATGGTGGATGGTTTTTTACCAACCTCCATGCAATAACTACGAGTTACCACAGTATTTTTTAGAAAACTCTATTGTGAGTTTGTCCTCAATAAGGTGCCAAATTATTTTGACATTTTATACATTCAGGGTAGAGGTGGGGGCTCTGCACATGATAGAATGGGTGCACAACATAATCCATAGTTGGCATCGAGACCCTTGGCTAAACCCATGGTGGAGCATGTCACTTTTCCTTTATTTGTGAAGGATAGTATCGAGGTGGACATTCTGGACTCGATTACTCGCTCACTCAAATCATTGTGCAGTGTGTGAGGACTCTAGTAGAGCCTGATGTGTGAGAGACTCCTAGGCCCAAAGTTCCAGCCCACCATTGTGCCTCTTGCGATGTTGTTTTCATGTATCATGGTGAGAGTGCTCTAGATGTAGCCACACAACATACATTAGTTTTAGAGCAGATAGTTATGATAGATGCCTTGTTGAATGAAACATTCAGCATTGATACTCAGGTAAAATTCAACAAGTTCATTTAATAAATGTTTATTAAATTCTATTTTTAAATGTAAGAATAACTAAATTAGTAGAATAAATATGATGAAAATTTAGGGTCGAAGTTTAGATGATATGTGCATCATTCCTGTAGACCCATATATGTTTATGATGTTGATTCTATAGGTATACAACTACTATTAAAGAAATAATTATTGCATGTGAATACTTAAACATTATATGAATGATTATCTCATAACACGCTTTGGATGTCAAATAGCTTTTTGTTGGACCTTCGATCTCGACACCTCGCTATTCTCGTCCTCAAACAACTTTCACTCAAGTAAAATTTATTCATTAATGGTGTTGTAAAACAATGTTAGCTAGTTTTGAAAATTTTGTGTGTACAAATATATAATAATGCTTGAAACTACATGAATTTAAAGATAAATAGGTTCTTTAAAGTGATGAGTGCAAGAGAATTCATTAGTCTTTTAAATAATGCATCATATATTTTGGCTAAATGAACTTATCGTTTTCACTTTCATTTCAATCTTGGACTCTTTCACATATTAATTTTTCTATCTTATGGATTTTTCTTTGATGACAATGTATTCTTAACGATTGAAAACTATCATTTTGTGATGAAAAGGCACAAAGGACTCATTTTAAAGTCTGAAACTGCCCTTTTTGATGACTGTCTTGAGTTTGATGTGAAGTTAATGACACTTCAATGACCTCCCTATATCATTTGAATATCCTTAAATTGAACCTTGTATTGTCATCTATGATCAATTGACTACCTTCTTTCCTTTAATTCTCTATTACCCTTGAAGTCTACCCTTTGTAATGAATAACCTTTTTTGGAAGCCTTTCATCTCAAATCTCCCTTCCATATCTTCCCTTACTCATCATGGTTTCACTATTATATGCATTGTCATCTTTAATTGCTTACATGCATTTAGTGTCTAAGAGAAATCCATGAAATAGCATTAAATTCTTGGAGACCATTGTACTATCAAATTGTCCTTTGAATTTTCTTTCTTACTTGAAAATCCTATCACTGTCATCAATGAAGTGACTATCTCATTTGAAGCTCTCTTGAGGTCTTGTACACTATCAACAACCTCCAATACATCTTTCTATTTATTCTTTTGAAATTCAAGTATAAATTTTGACATATGACTCCCCCTATCATTTGTCTTGATTTTCATTTGTTGTAGACTGACATATGCCCTTTTTCACTATAACCCTAGCCTCATTGGTTATTATCCTCCCTTGAATATTTGACTCTGTAATAATACAATGAAAATGTTGTTCCTCATACTAGACTTTCCTATTGGAATAATTACAATATGAATATCCTCAATTAGTAGTGGTTTTCCTCTATTTCTCTAACATTTGACAAACTACCCCCTGATTGCCTCTCATGCCTTAATAATTGATATTTTATTGTCCCAGTTCACCCTTGGGTTGATTGTCCTCATAAGGTAGTTGTGACTTTAAATTTTTAATTTTCCTAATGAATGTCTTTCATAAGGATCCATAGTACAATCATAAATATTCCCCTTAGGTCACAATATAGTCACAATTATTAGTATGAAATGTATGCCCTTTAATGTACGAATGATGTCCTTTATCCATACTTTCCTCTTTAAAATTTATCTTTTTCTTAAATGGAAAAGCCATGTACTCATAAGACTCATTGAGAAATATGAATAGTCACAAGACTTCATTGAGGATAAACCATGTTACACTTAATGAGTACAAACCACATAGTCTTTAGCTTCATTGCAAATCATAGTCATAGTCATTAAGACTTAATTTAGCACACTTTCAAATTATACATAAATCACATTGATTAAACACTCTCTTACGGTCTTCATCCAATGTCATAGTGCAGTCATTAAGACTACCAAAAATACAAAAGTCTTCATCACATTCATGAGAACTATTAATAAGATCAATGTCCTTCAATAATTATTTCAATCATTTAAAATCATAGTCATAAATTGTATGTTAAGGACAAATTAAGTATCCTAAATCACGTTCATTTATATATTTATCACAATCATTAATTATTATCATTATTTTCCTTATAATAGGATTATGATTGTCCTTGCATTTACCTTCTTGGACTACCCCTCTTATCTTCATGTTCTATCTCTTTCATAGGGTTCATTGTATAGTCATCAAGAATGCCTTCAAGGTCACTTTGCAGTTATGAATTATTGTCAATGAGGTCATTGTAGATTGAAGACTTGACTATCTTTTATGAAGAGATCATCCTCTATTGTTAGCTTGATGAATGTCTTTTTCTTCATGAATTCTCAAGAATATATACTTCACTCCTTTCATCACAATGTTATTCACTATTCTTTTTGTATAGTGATGGATACTAATTCATCAACATGGTTTAAGGTTTTCCTTCATTCTTCAAAAATATTCCATTATTAAAAGTTACTTCCCATTGCATTATTGGTATGATTGTCATTAAATTTTTGCTATGGCTATCTATTTCTTTATGAGATTGTGTCCTCTTTTCCATTGTAGGTGTTTCATCCTACATTATGAAACTCTTAACATACATGTATTTTGCAATCTTTAAATTTTTCCATATTGAGACCAAAGGTCCTTATCTACTACAAGTTTGTATAAAGTAGGTGAAATATATTTATCAGCATCTTTCTAACATTCAATGAATATCAATAAGTTCTCCATTCTTTATGGATTCCACGGGAAATATATGGTTATACACCTTCAAAAAGACCCTGATAACTACCTTATAAGCAATCCGAAAATAGACATCAAGACAATCCATAGAAATTTTATTGGCATGGTATTCGTCATTTCTTATCATCAACATGAGACCACATTTCTTTGAGGCATTTTTTCAAATAGTTCACTTCCTTGTCTATGCTTTTAATTAAACAAAGAAACTAATGAAAGTGATAAAAAAAACTTTATATTTTTTGTTTCATTTTCAGATGTTGACATCAGACAACCCTAGCAATGTTCATGGAACGATGGACCATGGATTTGCTGTAGCAATAGCCAGTTTGGATCCTTTGAGAGAGGTATGCAACATATTAGTAAATTTGACATTATATTTTCTCTTCTATGGCCTATTATTATAAAAAATATGCTAGGCATGGTCATGTATTATGTGTATTCACATGTATGCTTCATGCTTCTAATGTATAATTCATGTGTTCACATGTATGCTTCATGATTCATATGTATACTTCATGTATTCACATGTATTCTTCATACTTCTTGTGTATATTTCACGTATTACGTGTATTGACGTGTATGTTTCATACTCCCTATGTACACTTCATGTGTATGCTTCATGCTTCTTGTGTATACTTCATGTATTCACATGTATGCTTCATGATTTTTGTGTATACTTCACGTATTACATGTATTCAAGTGTATGCTTCAAGCTTTTGATATATAATTCATGTGTTCACATGTATATTTCATGATTCATGTCTATTCTTCATGTATTCGTGTGTATGTTTCATGCTTCTTGTGTATATTTCATGTATTACGTGTATTGACGTGTATGCTTTATACTTCCTATGTACACTTCATGTGTTCATGTGTATGCTTCATGCTTCATGTGTATACTTCATGCACTCACATGTATGCTTCATGCTTCTTGTGTATACTTCATGTATTATGTGTATTCACATGTATGCTTCATGCTTCATATGTATACTTCATTTTTTCACATGTATGCTTCATGTTTTTTGTGTATACTTCATGCATTACATGTATTCACGTGTATGCTTCATGCTTATGGTGCAATGTAGCTTGGAAAACTCCTGCATGTTTGGGTGTGAAACAAGACCATGCCTAGCCTAAACATACCCATTCAAATGTGTTGAAATTTTCAGTTTGGATGCATGAGTTGTAGAACAAAATTTGTACACCCCTTTGCAACTTTACACTGCATGTATTTGACACTTTTTCCATCAACTAAAAACTAGACACCGTGAGAAAATGTCTCAGATATATCAAAAACCAAGAGAGGTAACCTTCTTGGTCATCAGAGTGTTCATGATTTCTCTCAAATTATCCATCAAGAAATCAACCTTCTTGTGGAATGGAGTAAAATCCATCAATAGATCATACTTGGGATCCATTTTATGTACTTCAACCAACAATTGTTCATAGGCAATCCACTTCTCCTTATTCAGCTCCTGTTTATTCAAGTCAAATTCATTCCTGATTAAGCCTTCAGGAAAATTAAATTCATGGGCAAACTTGCCAACCTTAATCCGTTACCTGAATAAGGCAAAGAAACCCTCTAGATCATGTTGCCGCCTGGGACCACTCCTCAAGTGAAAGTCATCAAAATACCTCTTGAAATGAACCTATCCACCCTTGGAAGAAACAAAATCTGATACAACAGTGTAATCAGGGAAGAGAGTCCCTTTTCCCTTCCCTGTCAGGTTGTCGTGATGGATACAACCTATTTGCCACATGAATTTTTCAAACCCCGTTATGGATGGCACATTGAAAGGGAGAATATGTGGGGCTCCCTAGAAACCATATACTCTTAAGACAGTGCTGACAGGGTACAAAATGATTTCACCCTAGTTGTGAAAAACCTTTAAATATGGCTTCCTCCCCTTAGGCCTGAGAAAGTCATGAAGATCCTTAGGAACCCTGGGCACATTAAAAATTAGTCGAGCCCTAAGCCTGGAAGCAAAGAAATTATCAAATTTCACATAACTGGTGCTTCCCCTGTTGTATGATAGGTCTGCAATCCAAACTTGCACTGGGAACCTTTCCCCATTTATGTCCTGCCTTAACTCCATCCAATCTGAAAAGAAGTCAGCATTCTTATACAAAAACACATACATAAGAAATGAATACGAAAAGAAAGGATTGCTAGTATCTCTAGCTTGTAATTTCAGCAATCCATCATGCATCTTTTCTACTAGAAAAGATGCAAAATCATATATTACAGAGAAATTTGGGTGTTGTATCTAGGCCCCTATGAACATATATGCAATGGGAATAACAGTGTTTGGGCTAAAACCTAGAATCTGGCAGAGTGAGTAGAAAGTAGCCAAAAAATGGTTGGCAAAGTAGCTTAGCCTGAAAGGCTCCTTGTCATTGGGACTGATGTAAACTGTAGAACTGCCTGCCTTTGCCAGATGAGGAGGAAGCAGATTCAACCTAAACAACGAATTTGATCTTGTGTATTCTTGCTTCATTTCCTCGAGATCAATTTGAACCAAGAATGGACTTGGTTCACTTAAATCAAAAACCTGTTGGATTTATTCTTTGCTTATACTCAACAGGACTCCTCCATTATTATCCCTAATCACCCTAGTGACAGGGTCATACCGTGTTGCCACAGCCCTAAGCAGGTCCACATCGGGGAATACATTCGACACTACCAACCTCCCCATGTCATATCTCCAGGCATTAGAGAAAGGGTGAGGTAAATTGCGCCATCTGTACCAGAGCTTGAACATGTCTAAACCTGTCATAGGAACCCTAGCATCTGCAATGTTATAGTTTTTACATACTAGTCCCTCACCTAGGGTTCTTCCATTCATCAAAACCACACCCCTCCTTTTATCATTTGTAGATAGTGGTAATTGGTTGAGTAATTCATCATACAAATTCCTCTGTAGATAATCCACATGGTCGGAGTGCTGCTTCGGTGGTGCCATCTCAAATAAAATAGGGTTTCTTTAAAATTCGAACCTTGAACAAACTAGGGCTACTTAAACAAATAATTACAGTAAAACTTTGCAATCTTGCACAATTCAATCAGACCAGTAACCCTACTTTAATAATCAACAAACCCTTTGACTAGCTTATCACAATTCTTCACAAAACCATAGCCAAAGCAATAAAATAGTTCAAAGAACAACTCACAGGATATGCTTCACGGAAGACCAAATTCTCGCTATGATTGCTCGAAAATTCGTCACTGGCTCTGTAATTGACTTGCGAGGATGCTTGAATGTTGTGTGATGAAATAAGATGAAAGAAACATGCTTTATGTCACTCGAATTAGGCCATTAAACGTCTCATCCACCATTAAAACTCTCATACATGCTACAGAAACAGCTCCAATCGCATTTGATGCAAATTTAAATTCCAACCGTCGATCTTTTACTTTCGTCAGATCATCGAACGGATACCTTCAAAAGGCTGATGTAATCGCCATCTCAGCACTGAGGGCCCACCATAGTATGCAATGTCGAAGGAAGTACACGTGGCGCCTAACCATGATATCGCCATCCATAACCATCCTGCATCTTTCGATCATGTGATGGCGAGCAACCGTTGATCTCCACCACCGGCAATCGTGTTCATCTATATCATTTCTCAGCATTGGACATAACTGTCGAGCATCTTTTTCACCTCGATTATAACACATCCGTCAATTCTGAGCATGTGCATCCTTTAGCCACTTTAGTAACCTGCTAGATAATGTATTAAAACCTTGACGCATATACTAAATCATTTTTATTATTCATTTGGCACCACCAGCTAAGACACGTGGCGCTCGCCCGTGATATCGCGATCAGTTCAAACATTGTGGTGGGGGCATCACGAGATCACGGGGGACGGCTAAGATCAACCTATGGTTGATCAACAGTCAATTAAAAATTCCCTACAAAATAAAACATTTATTAATACGAAGGAAGGGGACACCGCCTAGGCCAATGACAAACGATGGCTTAAGGTTGTTTTGAAATATGGGGCACGGGCCGACCAAAACTTAGGAAATAATAAAATCTAGGAAAAACATTTAACTCAGTTATAAAAAGGGGACCGACCTAGATGACGTAATGAGGCATAAGCCGTTTTAACACCCACTCCAAAAAGGTAACGGCCAAATAAATTTTACCCAAGGTTTTACAATAGGACATTAGGATTTTTCAAGAAAGCCAAAGTAATACCTAACCTTAACATCCTCCTAAACAATGTAGCAGACCAGGACAAGGGTGAACACAAAATGGGATTCAAAGAGAAAAATTTGAAGCTCCATCAAAAGGCATAGGGATAGCTACAGAGTCAAATAGCTGTCAAGATTCGGGCCTAGAGGGTTGAACAATGAATTGGGAATGTTTGATAGTGGATAGTTAGAGCCATTTAGCTATGATATTTTTGAATACTACTTCATAAAGATGTATTTTTCCCTTTGCCAAGTTTCAGAAATAGATTTTAGACCTTAGATGCCAGTGTCTTATAAAAGCAATTATGGTATATCTATTACCTGAAGTTCTTGTATTCATCTTGACTCTATACAAATGTATTTATTTTTTATTTGAACAAGAAAGAAAGAAAGCAACCAATTTGTAAATATTGTGAGATATTTAGAGCAAAAACCTAAAAAATGAAAAAATGAAGGTCAAGGACTCTCTATTTTTCTCAGTTCATTTAAACTTTTAAGATTATGTCAAACATCTAGCAAGCTATAACTATCATGCATATTATATTATTTCTATTTGTTTTGTACTTTGGAACAGTTTAGAAGATGAAATTGTCTCCTCATGTAGAAGTATAAGCTGCCATATTCCTTCATAAGTTGGTACAGGAATCAAAAGATGAACCTGTCAAATTGGAAACTAAACTTTTTGTGGTAAGAAGAATTGATTTTGACATGAATGGCATGTTGTAACAGCTTTATTAAGTAATACAATTTATTTAGTTATTTGACAATTTGGTGATTTGTGTGTAAATATGCCAACATATGAAACTGAGTGGAAAAGAGCACTCCTTACCTTATCAAGTAATATCCAGGTAAGATGTTATAAAAAATAACTTGTGCTTTTAGTGAAGCTAGTCAACCTACTCATGCTTTTGCATGCTTAATTTTTTCCTTTTGGATTGAGCTACTTATGATAAATTTTTAACTTTCCATGCAACTTGTGTATTACCCTCTCAAGTTTTTAATTGGTTAAAATCAATCTCTTATAAAGGATATAAAATTCCTTAGTACTTTAGATTGTCCTTTATGTTAAGGGAGGCATCTGACTATTGTTTATATAATTCAACTTTGTTTGAGAGTAAGCATATTTAATCTCTATGTGGTAGATTCAGAAACTAGAATGATATCATCCTTATTCAGCCATACACTATTTTTTGTTAGATGGATGTAATCATTAAGGAAGACGCTTTCATTATTCCCTTAATGGATTGAACTTTCAAGGAGGCCATCTAATAGTGTTTCCTATTGATATCCAAAGCAAGGATGTGAATAAGACTGATGACTATGCAAGCTATATTGTAGATAAAATTCATAGATCTTTTAACTTTATCAAGGCATATAATAGGGTGGTCCACTTCAAATGAAACTCTTTATTATGCCATACTATTTTATTTCCAAAATTCATTTGTGAAGTCAAATTTGTACTTCCAGGTTTGAAAATCATATTTTAAAGCAACATCTCATCAGATTTCATTTTTAGACTTGTGCATTTTGAGAATTTCATTTCCAGATTTTGTTGTGCAAGTTCAATATTCTGATTTTAGGAGTCTAACAGTTGGAAATCATAGTAAAATCAGAATTTAATAATTTTTGGAATTAGCATTTTAAAGTGATTTTGGGGGTCATTAACTTCATACTATCTTCTCTTTTGTAGGGGTGGTTGCATGCCAATTTTTTTGGGTGTAAAATATCATAATTATTAGATTTTTTTACTTGTCTATGATTAAAAATTATTGGAGTGTGAGTTTGATATTTTTAGAAGATCTAAATATTCAAGCTTGGTAAAGAAAAATCATGTCAGATAATATTATTCCAAAACAAAATGAAGAGTCACTTGATAGATTGTGGGCTAGATTGAAAAGAAAGGGTGATGGGAAATGTTATTGTCCTTGCAATAATTGCAAGGGCTTAAATACGAGAAGACTTTTAATCACAACAGTTGAGAAACATTGTAGGTAGCATGGTCATGTTGAAGGGGGGCATGGTTTTCGTCCATTTGTAAGTTGTTCATTATATGTGTTTATATTGATTGAATTTGTAAATGTTTATATTGTTTTAACATTTGATATATATGTAAAAAATCACTTGATCATGATCATGGTTTATTTGTGTCTGTCATTATTATAAAGGTGGGGTGCCCTAGGGCACATGATATGGATTATCACGGTCCAGAGAATGTGGTTTTGCAAGTGGAGGAACATAAAGCTGTGAATATCGAAGATGAAGTTAATGATCCTATGGAAGAAGATGATCATGCGCCAGAAAACGCAGTTAAAGATGATGGTACAAATACATTGATCCATGACACATGTAGTGGCACAGCTGATCATGTTTATCGAGATGACTTTGATGATGTTCATGATTTACCTGTACTTGAGAAGGCATACGAGCCCCTTTATGAAGGCTCTCAAACAACTCTTCTCGCTGATGTATTGTTGCTGGTGAACTTGAAGGTTATGAATGGTTTATCCAACATACAAATCTCACGGATGTTAAGGTATGCCATATATGTCATCTTTTTTCATCTTTTTTAATTGTTGTTAGTTCATCGCTAGTAAATAAAGGATGAAGTATGTACCATTAATATTCTTTATATTAAAAAATTATTTTTTGTTGAAGATTGATTGGTGAATTTTTGTTACCACCATCAAATATTTTACCTCGCTCATACCGAGATTTATCTGGCATTATGAAAGATATTGGAATGGAGTATCAAGCAATAGATGCATGTCCCAATGATCATATTATATATCATAAACAACATGAATTTGCAAGAGAATGCCTGGAATGTCATATCAGTAGATATCGAACAGATCAACTAACAAAAAAGGTGCCTCACAAAGTTCTTCATTATATTCCCATTATTCCACGTATGCAACAATTATTTAGGTGCAAAATCTTAGCGCAATTTATGGATTACCATGCACGGAATAGAAGTGGAGATGACATTCTTTGAATTCCTATGGATGGTTCTACATTTAGGGACATGGAGGAAAAATGGCAACACTTTAAAGAAGAACCTCGTAATCTCAGGCTTTCATTGGTAGCGGATAGTGTCAATCCATTTGGAGAGCTGAGATGTATTTACTCGGTGTGGCCTGTTTTTGTTATCAACAATAACATTCCTCCATGGATGTCAATAAAGAGGGAGCACATAATGTTGGCAATGATTGTTCCAAGTATGTTTTTACATCAATTTTCTTTAACGTAGTAGCATCTCATTTGTCTTATTTTTTGCATAATGACTTATATTTTTTTTCATTTAATAGTCATGTACATTAATTTATATATATTGCAGTAAAATGGTTATAATTATGTAATGTTTATGTTCATTCAACTAGGTAAGTACTAAGTTAAAGATATGAATGTATATATTGAGCATCTTATCAACGAGTTACTAAAGTTATGGAATGGCGTGACTATGTATGACCTATCTAGAACAATAGGACAAAGACAATTTGAATTCCATGCAATACTTGTATGGACAATTCATGATGCCCCAAGGCTAACACATTTTTCTGGTATGTTATAATGTTCGACTGCATGACTTTAACGATATTTAATTTTATGAAGTAGATATCATGCATGTTTTTTAAATAATCTATTCATTATATATAATTATAAAAATTGACATATTTAATCCAATTATATATGATTTGCAAGTCTTCAAACAAAGGGAAAATTTTCATGTCCAATTTGTGGTCCAAAGATGAAATCTCGTCGTTCAACAAGTTTAGGAAAGCAGGTGTTTGATGAGTATAGGCACTTCCTCCACAAAAATCATAAGTATCGAACTACTGAAAAAAAAAATTTCAATGGGAAAGAAGAGACTACATCAAAACCACGAAGAATGACACCTCGCCTATGGAAGTTGGAATATAATAGATTTATCATCAAGGTTATACATCGGATCAAATTGTTTATCTATCATATATGATATGTTTTGAATTTATATTTTTATATTGTGTTGTGTTTACTCATGTTGTAATTGACAATGATTGTCATTGTTAATTTGTTAACTTATATGCTTCATGAAGGTCGTCAAGGCATTAATGGTCGGCTTCCACAAGGATTGAAAAGTTATCCCAGACAATTTAATAGGCTTCCCTACTATAAGCAGCTATAAATTGTGCATTTGTTTGATACAATGCATATCGGAAAGAATATGACATAAACATTATGTAAAATATTGGATGGAAGGCATGACAAAGAAAAAATTGTCAAAATTTGTAGTGACATTCAGGAAGCCAGTCATGCAATGAAAAATTTCATTCAATTAAATAGCGATGGAGACCAATTTAATATAAGTTCCCTTTCTTGGTTATTAATGAAGCAGCAAAGTAATGCTATAAAAGAAGTCATACGAAAAATTCGATTTCCCACAGGATTTGTTGCGAACATAAACAATATCATAACAAAGAAAGGTTAGTCTGGGTCAGGGATGAAAACGCATGATTGGCATACCTTCATTAAGGTAATTATTTTGGTATGTTATATATATATTTGTATACTGCATGTACTTTTCAGTGTATTATGTTTACTACTTTTGGAAAAATATTAATGAAAAGATCATTTTATAATTGTTGCAGTACGTTCTACCTCTATCTCTCCCAGACAACTTCGACAACAATTTCAAGCAAGTTATATATGATCTTGGAAAATATATGAGGTAAGTAGCGATATTTTTTCAATTCGTTGTATATTTTTGTTAAATCTAGTTAATATATTTGTGCCTTGAATCACTTGTAGATGGTTGTCATCTAAAGCAATCCATAAAGAAGATATAAATTATTGGAAGAGAAAAATTCCTCATCTAATGTGTGAAATGCAAAAGTGTCTACCTTCGACATTTTTCAATGCACAAGAACACTACCTCATACACCAAGTTGAGGAGATTGAATTGTGTGGACCTGTACACACAAGGTCAATGTGGATGGTTGAGAGGCACTTGAAATTTTTGAAGGATTTGGTTAGACAAAGAGCACATCCTGAGGGTTCTATGGTGGAGGGATATATGGTATACTAGACCATGGTGTACATTACTGAATATCTTCCTAAGTTTGCAACAAAGATCCATGTAGATCGCATTTGGGATCCCAACTCCATTAGCAAATTCGAAGGGGATTACCTGGTGGGGAAAGGTAGATTGAGGAAAGTGATAGGTAATTATAAGATGGTCATGGAGATTAATTAGAATAATTTTAAATTTGGTTTTTATGTATATTGTACTTATTTAATTATTGATCTTCAATATTCATCAATTATAAATTAAGGTTGTATACCGTGGTAATTAACTAATTATACGTCGTTTGTGAATTTCAAACTTTTTTGATACAGTTGGTCGAGAGTGGGATGCACTACATTTTTATGTTGCAAACAATCTTGATTGGATGACGGTATGGATTGAACAATGTCAACAATTTGGTCGTGCATTAACATGGGAAGGTGTGGCTTCATTGGTTAAAGAAGTTCATCATAATGGAGATTCCAATGTTACGCCAAGGTAAATTGATTTAGCATATGGTTTGAGAGATAAATAGGTACGTATAAATATATTATTCACCCATATTATTTAATTATTTTCAATTATATTGATGTATATATATGTTGAGAGTTTTTTCTTTGCATACATTCGGCCAAGAATAAATATGTTTATCAACTGACAATATTGCAATAAGTTTTACATGTTTGACATATTGCCAGTGAAACACCACAAGGCTATGTGGTGCAATGGTCGTAAATTTTGAATCAAAAATCTAGATGACACAAAGAAAACTTGTGATTCTGGGATAACTACAGTCTTCCAAGTGACTAATGTTTCATCTAGAAGTGAAATACATCCAAAAGTCTCAGAAAATCAATACTGTGGGATTTTGGATGATATAATTGAGTGTGAATTTAAGTCCTTCAAATTAGTTTTGTTCTTCGTCCTATGGTACAGGCTATGATTGAATGAAAATGATCCTGAGAGAACTGTTATTGAACATGATAATGGATTTACCATGGTTAATACAAGGTATTTTGAGCGAGCTGGAAATGAGCCCTATGTTCTTCCAAGCCAATGTGAGTAGGTATTTTACTTAGAGGTTCTAGGTAAAGTTGGTTTATCATATGTTGTTAGACATGATCCAAGAGGGAGGCCGATAAAGTATAATGTGGTGGAAGAAGAAGATACCGAATAAATAGAAGATGATGTAGATGATGATCAGGATCAACAGTTAGTTGATGATGTGGCTGACGAATATGTCGAAGAGGAGGAACTAGATCACGATGATGTAGGAGTTAATGTTCATGAAGATGATATCTGTGTGGATGATGACATTATCGAAACTGATATCAATGACGATGATGATGATATGACCAATCCTTACAATGTTGAATCTGGATCGGATGATATAGACAAAGAGCTGGATGAAGAAGAAGATCAATGACATTGAAATATATGAGTTATGTGATTGTATTATCTATTTGATATTACTTTTTTGATGGAATTATATATGACTTATGTGGTTACATAATTAATTTATGATGTTTTTAATTTTAATTATATTAGAATTATATTAGAATATGTTCAGTTAACAGATGCAAAAAATAAAATGGATAAACTAAAATATGAAAGTGTGAGACCAGTGCCTTGTTGGGTGTATGGATTCTAATGAAGATCTATAAAAGTGTAATCTATGATGGAAATAATTCAAACTGTTTGGCACACAGATGTAGTTTATAACTTGTATAAATGTGCAAATAAATGATTGACAAACTCTACTTGAGATAGAATGACAATCCTAGTTATGTGATTCTTCTTATTGATCCAATTAATACTCTTTAGTTACTGTGATTGACTAGAAGGGTTTGATCTTTACTTGAAAGAACCAAATAATCAAATCACACAAATACAACAAATGTGTATCGATAAACTGAATATATATATATGCTTGATATATCAATTTAAACAACATAAAAGCATCAAAATGGAGACAACCAGATAACTGTATAATTCCACAAACAGCTGATACCAAGATTAAGCCACAAGTTCAGACATCTTCATTAACTTCATCAAAATTCATACATGCATCTGAATCTTTTAAAGGAAAGTTTCATTGCAAACTATCTATTGTATTTTTCTCCTATCCGCCTATATCTGTTTTACATTATGAAATGTAGATATAAATATATCAAAATTGTGAAAGGGCGCATCCTTTCAGAAATGTCTTTTGCTTAACAACAATAACAAACTGGAAATTATGCTCTATTAAGCCATAAATAGATGTTTGACAGATAATATCAGTAAGCTAGCCGCTTGTGTGTATCAGCAACCTCCAGTGCATTCCTTATGGCTATCTCCATTTCAAACATCTTTTCATTTTGTTCACATGCCCCATCCATTGTTAAATCATTTCTTGTGGTTGTCTCTAGAATTGTTTGCATCATTGTCTTGCATTCCTTCATCCATCTGTCTTTTTCCTTTAGTTACCCTTCATCTTCTAATAGCATTAGTACTCCCATTTTTGTGACATTGATCATCCCCTGCTCATCACCTTGCAATTCATCATGGAAGTCTTTATGTTTTTTCATAAAATGGTTTCTAGTATTAATAGCTATGTTATCAGGAGCATCCCTTTGGTTTATTTCTTGGAACTTCTCTCAGATCCTACCATCTATCATATTGTGTTCTTCTAGTGCAGTAAAATTGTTTTAATGTGTTCCCCAGAGCTTACTCAACCAAGTCATTAAGTTGGTTTGCCTCTTCCTTATTATTGCAGTGAATGCATCACATCTACCTCGTGAGTATGCTTTTGATTCTTCCCACTAGTCTCTTGCCTAGGAGCTTTCACCATGAGTCAATTGCTTTGTGGATCCTAGTGTGATTCCCATCATGTCCTTCAAGTGATCAATTTGTCTAAGTAGTCTCTTGTTATTAATCTTATACATTTCTTTTTCCTTGATTAGCTTTTGGATTTGGTCTTTATTTAACTTGGCCATATTAATGCCAATTTCTGTTGTAGCTATTATATCAACCTCACCAACTTTTAACGTCATTACATGTCCAAAAGCCTTTTTAGTATCGATTACAACAGATTTCTTGTGTGGAGGATACAAGGCCCATATCATAAGTGGTCCCTCATCTAGGTTATACTTAGATCCTGCATAGATCTATGTTACCCCCTTAGGAGTGAGTTTATGTGTGGCGTTACTATTCTTCAAAAAATTATCAAAAACCAAAGCAGAGTTTAAATCCAACCCAGGAAAGATCATGACACGTGCATCTTCTAATAATTTCCTTCCTTTGTCAGGGGTCATCCTCTTCATTTCTTCTTCCACACTTGATTTTAAGTTATTCAACAATTGTTCCTCATTACTTGGTGTAATATTCTCCACTGATTTCCTTATTGATTTTCCTTTTATTTTGCACAAAAAGGTTTTAAATTCTAAGGTTTTAATGAATTCATCATCAACCACAAATGATTTATATACTATATGCCTTATGTAAGTAGTTTCACTCCCTTCAACATCTGGTTCCCTGGCAACATACTTGTAGTCTTGATTTCTCAATCTGGAAATTTTATCAATTATACTGCTAGGCCTACCATCACCAGATGCCTCTTCATCAAAAGATAATATTTTTATATCTTGCAATCCCCTATTATACTCATCAAGAACTTTTTTGGCTTCCTCTGCTTCCAAATTCCTGATCAAGTCATCATACAGATAGGGTATGTGATTGTATCCTCCCAAGTTCATTTTATTTTTGGCAAAATCAATATACCCTTCTGGATCAAATCCTTTTCGCAATGGACCCTTCTTCATGTTGTATTGCAGCAATTTGTTGAGAGCCATGTCATATTCATCCCTTGCTAATACAGTGAAATCACCGAAGCATAATGTACTAGGCATAAATGCCTGCTTTCCGAAAGAACTTAGATTCATAACATCTAAAAATTCCAATTTCCTAGCAATCTCCAAATATGCAATCCTATTAGGCACTGTCTTGGGCAGAATGTTTCATCCATCTTCAAATTTATATACTCTTATCATGGTCATATCTTCTAGACAGTACCAGTCTCCCCAATTGTGGTTGACAGGTCCATTGAAATCCTTAGGCCTTAAAAACCTTTTTATTTCATCGGACAATGAGTATTCACAATGATGATTGTAAAATCTGTACAATGGTTTCACAAAAAACTCTTCAAAATGTAGATAAACAAGAATTAGCAAATCTGCAATCCCAGGTGGTAGTCCAGAGTTGCACTGGTAATAAGCTTCCTTCCTTATCAAATTGTACAACCCTTAGTTTTTCAGGCCACATCTGCAATTCTTGTCCATAATAAAGTATCATATGCATTAGGATTGAATAAGCATCCAAGTGCAAGATAGGAGCTCCACTTTTTAATGCCATCAGTCCTGAATCAAGTACTTCAAAGATGTGTGAAGCATAATCAAAAAACCTTGAATTGTGACATTGGATGTCTGCTGCAATTACCATGGGTACAATTGACATGTGCTCAGGGGCCTCCATTCCCAACACTTGACACACTGAAAAATATGTTTACCTCATGTAGGGTTCAAACAAATCAACATGGAATGGGGGACCATCACTGTCATTTAGTGGAACTGAAACACCATCTTTCTTAGACCTATGTAGTGGCAACCTCCAACCCTTATACAAAGTATCCATCCTCCAGAATTCCTTTTTCAGGTCTTCAGGTACAATTTTTTCACCACACACTCCCTCTAGGTTAAAAATCTCACAGATGGCAGCTTCAGATACTTGTATAAACGGTTTACCTGATGGATCACAAATAGCTTTACATTTTGGATTATAATTGGCAGCTATCATTTTCACCAATTCTACATTTACAAATACATTGGGGAAGACTAGTTTCCCTAGGTTTAACTTCCAAGGATTGCACACTGGTTCGTATCGGTTCCTTCGTTGGTAATGAAAAATAAACAGCTCATATCCCCTAATTGGGGTCCATATGTCTCGTATATGCTTTCATTTATCCTCTAACTTTTCCACTTCTACCCTAAGTTGTGCAGATCGCCTGGCCTTAGGTCTTGAGCGGAGAAATTGATCAATTAAGTCCTGGTTTAACTTCCTCTTAGCTACCCCTGGTTCCTTCTCTGCTTCAATTTTTGGCTTTTTTCCTCTAGGGTTTTTACACTCACTTTGTTTCCTACCTTTTTCTTTTCCTGAGCTAGTGCTTTCCATTTTTATGAATCACAAAACTAGAAATTTAATTGCAGGGAACTTATAAGTTTATTTAGAATTCTTTGACCACAAGATCCTTTGGCCCTTCGTTCGTTCCTCTGCTGCTAACTTTGCAAAATTCGCCTTCAATTTATTTTCTCAATTTAGGAAATCATCGACACATTTGGTAGTAATACTACCATTAATGTCCTAGCTTTGAAGACAAGCGTAGCTGATAATCGAATTTACCCACTATCACATCAAATGTTCTATTGGCAAGACAATTGAAACTTTGGGTGATCCTTTTATTCAGTCTTGACTAACGGTCATTAAACATTATTTTTGTCGGGGAGACATTACACCGATATCACATAATCTATCCATCTGATTCATATAAATGTCGCCAAGATTGACCCCGACGAATACCTTGATCTGTTTGTGTCTTCATCGATAGGACATGGTATATCACTAAGAGATTCAAAAAATTTTCTGATGTTATAAGTCTCCCCGATGATTATTCCTTCGATATCAAGTATGTTGCCAAGAGTCCTTCTGATGTAATCTTATCAGCGTGACATAGTGGGTCAGGAGGAGATTTTGAACTCATTCTGACAGCGTTTGTCTTGGCGATAGTATATTTCTTTGTTTTTTCAGAAACACAAGATGAGTGTTTTGGCGATGATATCTCATTGACGAGACAAATGCACTCAGGTTGACTCGGGGATCTTACTTCGATGGCGTTGGTCTGGCCAATACAACTCCTTGTGCTTTGATCGGTGAGACAAGACAGGTTTCTTGCCGATGGAACTTCATCGGTGAGACCTATATGCTCAGTATGACCTTTTCATTTCACCCTGATGGAACTTGTCTTGCCAATGATATGGGTTATTTGAATACTAGATTTTGGAGGTTTTCATGATATCAAATGGTCAAGAATGATGTGATCGTATGTGATCAGTGTAGAATTTTCTGTGTTGTCACTTGTAATTAATCTATTTGATTATTTTGAATCTTTTTAGTTTTTGGATATCATCATAATTAATAAATTTAAAACTTATCAACTTCAAATATTTTATATTTTTAAAATTAGAATTTAGTTTAATTTTACAATATAAAAAAGTTTGTATGTAAAAATGAAAAAAAATGCAATATAAAGAATACTTTTAAATTTAAATTTTAGTATTTGATTTTTGAATTATTTAAAAAGGAACATGTACTTCTATTTAATATTTAATTCATTTATATTACATAATCATTATAATTTAATTAATTATGAATTTAATAATTAAATAATAAATATTCTATGAATTTTAGAAAATTGAATTTAGTTTAATTTTAAAATAAAATTTATTTTTTGTAAATATTGTGTTGATTTGATTATTTATTTGCTTTATGATTGATTATTCAAAATAAGAATAATGCAATTCAACTCAAAAATATAAAAATAAGCATGTAAAACATTTTATGATTTTTTGAAGTTAGAATTTAATATGATTTTAGAAAATGAAATCACTTGGATGCAAAGAAATAAAAAAAATTGCTTTTATATATATTTTTATTTCTTAATTTATTCTCAAATTATAATTAATTATTGTTGAATTATTTTGAAAATAATATTTAGTTATATTTAATTATAACGCTAATAGTACTTAATTTCACATACAAATAAAAATATATACTAACTTTTCTTTGTTTAATATATTTATCATTGATGTCAAATTTATAAATTAATATCAAGAAATAAATAACCTTAACCCCAATATTTATACTAGAACTCTAATTGAACCCTAAACCTAACCCTAATTCAACCATAACAATAGGATTTAATTACGGTTAGGGTTAGAGTGAGAATTTAGCCATGGTTAGTGTTAGGGTTAGAATTAGGGTTAGGGTTAGGATTCAATTATGATTATAGTTAGGGTCAAATTTATAAGCTAATATTAAGATATTCACAACTCTAACCCTAACCTAACCTTAATCTCCATCCTAGAATGCTAATTAAACCCTAATTGAACCGTAACAATAAAGTTCAATGAGAGTTAGGGTTAGGGTCTAAGTAGGTTTATGGTTGCAATTAGGCTTTAGTTACCTGGTCAGGGATAACATTGAATCAATGTTATGATTAGGGTCAAGTTGAAGTTATAGTTAGGGTTTATTTAGGCTTATTTTGGTTAACCTTACAATTGGGGTTTAACTAGAATGCTAATTGAACCCTAATTTAACCCCAACAACAAGGTTCAATTATAGTCAGTGATCGAGTTCAATTAGGGTTAGGGTTAGCATTCAATTAGTGTTATGATTAATATCAAATTCAAGTTACAATTAGGGTTCAATTAGGCTTATTATAGTTAAGTTTACAATTAAGGTTTAATTAGAGTTAGGTTTATGGTTCAATCAGGGTTAGGGTTAAGGTTCATTTAGATTAAGGTTCAATTAAGATTTAATTAGGATTATTATTACTATTTAATTAGGGTTAGGGGTAATGTTAAGTTAGGATTAAAATTATTAATCCAGAATAAAACTTGCAGCTAAGGTTAGGGATATGGTAAGTGGTATGGTTAGGCTTAAATTAGGGTTCAATAAAGGGTAGGGAAAAATAAGGGTATAATAATATTGGTTACTTTTTAATTCATGACCATGCTAGATGCAAATTTGGTTTAAAAGGCCCCTTGTCAAAGCCCACACAACATTTATTTCTATATACCTTATATATTGTTCATATTTTTTATCATTGTGTTTGACCTCATGAGAATGCTTCAAAATAAAGTACACCTTGAAAATCCACCTACACCTGAAGAACCATTCAATCTCTCAAAATTTGACTTTTATTCTAGAGTGATTATCAAATTGGATATTTCCAAAGCCTTCGATAAGTTGACTTGGTAACTTCTATACTACATATATCTGTTGTGAACTTCAACCAAGGGAGTTCTAATTGCATAATGAATTGTATTATTTTTCAATTTGATTAATCATCCCCCATAGGTTCTTCTTCACCAAGTAGGTGATTAAGTTAAAGAGACCCATTATCATGTATTTTTTCCATCAAAATGGCAAAGGCCTATTGTGCAATTTTTGCACATGCCCCACTGAAGGTAGGGACCCTCTTTGCCTTCCCTCTTGGTTAAGTTCTTGGTGGTCTTCATGTCTTGTGGATGTCCTTTTGGGTGCTCTTCTTTTTTTCCTTTTGTTTTCCCCCCCTTTGTTTTCTTTGCTTGGGTCCTAAGGGTTTTGGTTTTCTCCCTTAGCTTTCCCTTGTTTCCTTTTTTCCTTGTTTTCTCCTATTCTGTCGAAGGCAGAACCGAGATGAAATCTGATTCTGAACTTTTTGCAAGTTCCGGGTCCAGTTTCCTTTCTGGCTTTGGCTCCACTTCCCGTCTTCTCATTTTTTTAATTGTCTTTACCACTTTCGGTCTAAGGGTTGGTTCCCTTAGTCTTTTTCTTCGCTTCACTTCTTTCGTTGTTTCTTTTGTTCTATCGGGATCGGAGCCGAGATGGAATCAGATTTCCAACTTTTCAAAAGTTTGAAGTCTGGTTTCCATCCCCTCTTCGGCTCCGGCTCCTGTCCTTTTGTCTTTGTCATTGCTTTGCCCCTTTTTGTTTCAATTGCTGGCTTTGATTTCCTTTCGTTTGCCTCTGGTGGAGTCGGGCGCGAAATGGATCATGACTGGGAACTTTTCCAAAGTTCCCAATCCTGGTCTGGTTCCGGTTTTGGTTCCCCCCCCGCTGGTTTGGTTTTCTTGGCCATTTTGGCTCTGGCTTCCCCCGCATGCACTTTGTTTTCTCTGTTCGTGTTCGTTGGAGTCAGGCGCGGAATGGATCATGACTAGGAACTTTTCCAAAGTTCCTAGTCCTGATCCCATTTCGGTTCCCACTCTGCTCTGGTTCCACCTGGCTTCTCGTGGGTTCCCTTTTTTGGTTCCCACTCCACTTTCGCCGGGGTGTGCTTTGTTCCCACCTATCTTGGCCCTTCGCCTGTGTTCTATTTCGCCTTTGGTTCCGCCCATCTCCTTTTGGTTTTTTGTTCCCATTTTTTCGCTCCGCCTCTGTCGGGTGGGTTTTGGCTTTGTTTTGCCTGTTCCCCATTCCTTTCCGCCTTCGCCTCCGCCTATTTTTGGCTCCACTTCCGCCTGAATTTTTGCTTAGTTCTCTGACCTTGGATTCTTTCCCTTGTCTGGATTTCGACGGTGTATTGTGTATTGATTATGTTTCATTTTTGTGCAGGTTGGATCAATGATGGATGTTGTTGGGATTTGCAGGTGTGTATGTTGCGGATCTGAGCATGATTTGCGGCTGCTATCATGTAGCTCGTTCCTGCACCCAGGGTCGTTGCATTTGGTGGCCCTTCTGGCTTTCACGTGTGTTTCCCTTCCTCTGTTCACGCGGGTGTTCATTCATGCTGGGTGTAGCTCGAGGATCTATCCCTTGGTGGCGTGTGACCCTGGTTGATCTGACGACATCCTTTGCTGCATTCATTGCTGAGCAGCAGGTTACTACTGTTTGTTGGGCCGATTTGGTTGGTGGCCGTGAGTTTTGTAACCCTAGCTTTGTTCTTGTGTGGGCAGTTTTCTATATATTTGGGCACTTTACCTCTTTTAGAAGGTTGGAATGGGTAGAGATTAGAGGACTGAGTTAGTGGAGACTTGTAACCATCTATAGGTTAGCAGTAGGATAGCATGTTAGCATATTAGAAGAAGCTTTCATGTTTTAGGCATATGTTGTAATAGACCAAAAATGTTGTAAACATGATGATTTAATAAAAAGTGTAGACATTGTGTTGTGATTGGTGCCTCCTTTGCATTAAATAATCTTGCATGTCTCTTGTCTTAGCTTTCAAAAAAATTTGAAATGTTTAAATGTAGTTTAGATTCGATTTTGAATGCTTATGACCTGATATCTTAAGTTTTGTAGTGATTCATGGTTCATATCTTGGGCAGCTTCTTGATTATGGGAATGTTGTGCAAGGTCAACCTGTACCCCTGTTCATGTGCTTAGTTCAGTTGTATCTATTCATTCAGTCTCATTGAATGAATTCTTTCAGCCTGAAAATCTCTAAGAAACCTTAGAAGATTGCACTGTTTTCTGCAAGATTGTAGGTATAGCCTGGGTCGACTAGAAATTAGTTTCAAGGGATTGGTCCATTTCAGGTCTTCTATCATTTGCATGATTAATGTTAGATTTAGTGTTAGCAATTAGAACTTTTGAAGCCCTTATCTTTTGTTGTTTCTTTATTAAATGATTATGAATCAAAGTTAAGGCATCACTATATTTTAAAATCTAATGAGTTTAGAACCTCCAGCCTCATATGTAAGACCCCTTGTGACCACCAGCATATTCAAATTTTATCACTAAGTTTGTTCTACTGCATTGTCATGACCTGACACCTGAGAGACCTTGGGGTTATCTCTCTGTTCATAGAGATCAACCTTTCAAGAGAGATAGGATAGCTTTTATTTTGTCTGAGTTGTTGTCGTGTAGAAACACCAAACAATAGGATTGGCACTAGGAGGGCCCCAAAAAGCAAGATGGAGCATTTTCTAAATGCTATCTCTCCTAAGAGGCTCAAAAGGAGAACCAGATCCGTAACAAGAGAAAAAGAAGAGTTTCAAGAATTTCCACCTCTAACCAGGTCAAGAAGTACCAAAAGGAGGGAGGAATCATCATCTAATCCAACACTTCTGTCATCTTCACCACCATCCACTCCATCCTCATCCGATTCTGAGGCTGGTTCCATTCCACAACACCAACCAATCATCCATCTACTTTTACCACCCCCACCAATGGCTTTCCTGGAAAACAACCCATCACCCTTGACGTTCAACAATTACAATGTTATGCCCAAGAACCTTGAGCACTTCTACTCCAAGTTTCATATGAATGACCCAAATAGA
This sequence comes from Sequoiadendron giganteum, assembly GCA_007115665.2. Taxonomy (NCBI): domain Eukaryota; kingdom Viridiplantae; phylum Streptophyta; class Pinopsida; order Cupressales; family Cupressaceae; genus Sequoiadendron; species Sequoiadendron giganteum. The sequence goes on along the minus strand of CM021104.1, from coordinate 356,359,974 downwards.
ACAGCAGAAGAACACATTAGAATCTTTCAGACTTGTCTGAGAGACAGAGGGATTAACCATGAGGATGTCGCATGCAGGCTCTTCCCCTATTTTTTAGGAGAGGAATCCTTCTATTGGTACAACCACTTACCTGCGGCTTCCATTCATAACTGGGTTGAGCTTGAGGCTACATTCTTGCTAAAATTCAAGATTACCATTAGTGCCAATGAGCTATATATGCATTTTACTAGGGTGAAGAGAGAAATCAATGAGCCTATAGGATCATTCAATAATAGGTTTCACCGAGCATACACCAAACTGCAAGCACCTTATGTTGTAAATGAGTCCACTGCCCTAGAGGTCTATTTTGAAGCCCTTGATAGTCTCACCTCTACCTTCCTCAAGTGGAGAACTAATCTGCCCACTACCTTGCTCGCTGCATACACAGAGGTTGTTAAGGTCAACACGAACTTGAGACAACACTTGTCAGGACCCTTGCCATCCTTGGGGCCAGTTGCTCACCCAAACCAAGTCCAATCTCTCAACCAGGCCCTGACTAACCACACTCCTATCATGAACTATATTCCGCAGTTGCCTTTGGTTCCTCACCCAATTCATCCAATAATTCAAACTCATCCAATGACCAGTTATCCTCAACAAAGTGCTAACCATCCCCTCCACTCACAACAAAAAACCCACTTCCCTACATATTTACAAAACTCAGAGGTTTTGAATCAGTCTAATGGTTCTAGAGGAGTGTTCGGGTATTCCCTAAACACTATGAATCTAGCTCCTTACAACAATCCTGATAAAGAAAGGTTAGATGAGACGACTGAGCAAGTAAAGAAGCTGAACATGGAGATAACTCACCTAAGGAACCAAAACAATCAGCTCCAAGCCAATTAGAAGAGCATGCAACCAAATTATAATAGAGGGCACTACTATGATAGAAATCAGAATTTTGAAAGAGGACAAGATTTTGGCCAGAACTTTGACAGGAACCAACAATGTGGACAAGGATTTGAAAGAAGACAATCACCTAGGAAAAATAGGCCATGGAATACTATTGTTTGTTGGGTCGATCTGGTTGGTGGTCGTGAGTTTTGTAACCCTAGCTTTGTTCTTGCGTGGGCGGTTTTCTATATATTTGGGCACTCTACCTCTTTTAGAAGGTTGGAATGAGTAGAGATTAGAGGACTGAGTCAATGGAGACTTGTAACCATCTATAGGTTAGCAGTAGGATAGCATGTTAGCAGATTAGAAGAAGCTTTCACATTTCAGGCATATGCCCTAACAGACTAGAAATGTTGTAAACATGATGATTTAATAAAACGTGCAGACATTGTGTTGTGAATGGTGCCTCCTTTGCATTAAATAATCTTGCATGTCTCTTGTCTCATCTTTCAAAATGTTTGGAAATGTTTAAATGTAGTTTAGATTCGATTTTGAATGCTTATGACCTGATATCTGAAGTGTTGTAGCAATTTCTGGTTCATATCTTGGGCAGCTTCTTGATTATGGGAATGCTATGCAATGTCAACCTGTACCCCTTTTCATGTGCTTAGTTCAGCTATATCTATTCATTCAGTCTAATTGAATGAATTCTTTCAACCTAAAAATCTCTAAAAAACCTTAGAAGATTGCACTATTTTCAACAAGATTGCAGGTATAGCCTGGGTTGACCAGAAATTAGTTTCAAGGGATTGGTCCATTTTAGGTCTTCTATCATTTGCATGATTAATGTTAGAGGTAGTGTTAGCAATTATAACTTCTGAAGCCCTTATCTTTTGTTGTTTCTTTATTAAATGATTATGAATCAAAGTTAAGGCATCACTATATTTTAAAATCTGATGAGTTTAGAACCTCCAGCCTCGTACGTAAGACCCCTTGTGACCACCAGCATATTCACATTTTATCACTGAGTTTTTTCTACTGCATTTTCATGACCTAACACCCGAGAGACCTTGGGGTTATCTCTCTATTCATAGAGATCAACCTTTCAAGAGAGATAGGATAGCTTTTATTCTGTCTAATTTGTTGTCGTGTAGAAACACCAAACAACAAGGCCATTAGTACATAACTTATACTAGCCAGTATGTTACAAAAATTTACATGACTATCAATTCTAGCAGCACAAGCCAGTACATACAGTTTGCAGATGTTACCCAACTTACAAGATAGACGAGTTTCTGGAAGAGATGCAAATAAAGAAAAATTTTCAATTTATTTAAATGCCCAGTGTGGAGTATCTGGAATTTATTTTTAATTTTGAATATGATATTGACATATATCATTGAACTAAGATTGATAATATTGTTCTGATTCATTAGCAATAATTATTGGATATGTGTGTAAAATATGGAGATTTGTGTTTGACTACAAAGAGTTATCTCTTGTGATTTATCAGCAGATTATTATTTTTGTTTGTGGGCTTCTTACATAAGACGATGTATTTATGTATTTCTTGTAGAGTCTATTCCAATTAATCATAACAAAAAAAATTCCATTACTCTACAATCAACAAAACATGCATATGGGTTCAATTGAGGTTTCTGATGTTTGATCAAGGACTTTTTCAATACACTTCACATTATAATTTTTATGAGGCTTATAAATGAGTTATCTATTACAGAATGGAATAAAAAGATCATTTTCTATCGTAAGGAATTTTTTGGAGACATTAGGCACCTATAAGAGGACTTAGGACTATATGCTTTCGTTTTCATTTGTGCAAAAAACTCTAAAATTTAAGTAGGTTGGTTATACATGAATCTATGTGCAATGAAAGTTCTAAAGATCTTTTCTTTTTTAAAGATGATTTTTTTTCATATATGTTGAATGGTTAAGGAAATCTTTGAACTCATTAATATTTACATAATATTGGCAACATGTAAATTGTGCTTTCTTCATGGCCTAAAAGCACAACCAAAGGGATATAATTAAAATAATTAATTTTAGGGTTATAACCTTTATTTTACAATATTTTATAATATTATTATATTATTCTTTTATTATAATTAAAAAAACATTAGAATTAAGATTAGGTTTAGGGTTTGGGTGAATGTTAAGATTGAGATTTGAATTAAGGTAAGAAGTAGAGTGAGAATTATACACATAGATAAGAAAATTTGTAATAAAGAAAAAATTGTAATTAAAAGTAAGGAAGAAAAAAAATGAACCAAAATTTAGATAAAAAGAGATCTAATCAAAATATACTATAACTTTAATCCTATTGAATAATTATTTTAAAATATTTTAATTTCATGATTATATATCAAAGTTACTATTATAATTATTAATTTTAGAAATATAATTGAAATAATTAATTAGAACCTTAATTTTATAATAATAATTATCAATATTATAATTTTAAACCTACTTATTAGTATTATAATTAAAAAAATATTAAAATTATGGTTAGGGTTAAGGTTATGGTGAAGGTTAAGGTTGGGATTAGAAAAAGGGTAAAAAGTAGAGTTACAATTATAGTTATAACCACAGTTAGTGTTAGGGATAGAGTTATGTTTACAATCAAGGTTAGGGTTATGTCAGAGTCATAAGAAAATTATGGTTAGAATTAAGGTTAAAAAATATGGTTAAAATTAAGGTTATGGGTAGGGTTACAATTAGGGTTACAATTATGGTTAAAGTTAGGGTTGGTGTTTCAATTGGGGCCAAAATTGAATTCATATTAGGGTTAGGGTACAATTAAGATTATGATTAGGGCTAAATTAGGGTTATGTAGAAGGATCAATTATGGTTGCTATTAAATCTACCAAAAAACTTATGGTTATTATTAAGATTAGGGTTAGGGTTCAATTAGGGTTAAAATTATGGTGTCAGGATCATCAAAATTTTATCCATAAGCATCTTCAATCTTCATATTATTATTCTTTGCCTTCTCATTTTGCATGTTAAATGAAAAAACTTGGTTTTACACCTTATTTAAGTCATTTAATCCTTGATATTTGTCTCCAATAGATTTATTCAAAAATGTAGACACCATCCAATTGAACTATGAGATTCCTCTCTTCTTCTATTAGGATGTAAGAAAAATAATTTGAGAGGTCTTTTTGGATCTTAGCCATTCTACTTTCAAGGAGATTCTTTCTCTGAAAAGGTTTCTAAAGATTTGGATATTCCACTCTTTCAGTCTAAGTTTTATGAATTTTAACTTTATGTTGAGCATGCACATCTTAGTGCGATGATCAACTATTTGGGTGAGCTAGGAGTCAGTGACAACCATTTCGAAGTTTGGATTTTCCAACTACACTTTTTCAAACTTGAAAGACACTCTTCTAGGGAATTTGTCCTTATCTATGAGCTAGTAATTCGAACCGACTTTAAATAGGGTTATGATTAGGGTTCATATAGCTTTATGGTTAGGGTTAAGCTTCAATTTGAGTTAAGGTTCAATTGATTAAAAATAGGTGCCTTGAGAAGGATATATCTCGTTGTACTTTACATATATTTCTAAAATATAGGCATGCTAGTTGATTTGTTACAAAAGAGTTTGCATATATTTTATTTTTCAATTGTTTTTAGAAGACATTTTTTTTTTATTAAGAAGATTAAATTATTAATTATTAATTATAAATAAATAAGATTCATCAATAAATATGTATTAATTTTGTGATATCTTTTTTTATGAAATTAGTGTATAGTAAAATTTCTCATATGTATAGTGTTTTTTAATTTTTAATTTTACTTTTAAATAATTATTTAGGATGCCTCTCCCAATATTAGATTTTGAAAATGAAGAACAGTGAAGAGAATATGCTCAAAATTACATGAGACAAAGATGTGAATAAATGAATAATTTACAAAAAGAAGAATACATCGTGTACAATAATCTGAAGATGAGCAATACATATTAAGAAGATTACAAACAAATGAGCATTTAGACCAATTTAATGAGATAGAAAAAAAAAAAATACAAGTATGCAATCGTGAATTATTTGAAAGGAATTATGAATCTCATGAGAATATAGAGGGTAAATTTGAAGAAATGAATTCAATTACAATAGATCGTGTGTTACAAAAACCAGATAATAGAGTTCAAGATGCAATAAATGTTGAAACTGAAAATCATGAAGAAAATAATAGTCCACAATAGGAGTTAACCTCTCAATTGAGAAGAAGAAGCCGACTACAAAAAAGACAAAATGAAAGAGATCTAGGTACATGCAATAACAATAGAAATGTGCAAATTGATTTGAAAGATTTACAAATTATATTTCGACATGGTCTGGATAAACTTGCAGCACCAAGCATGTGTTACATTTGTCAAGAAAGTTACCCTACAATGAAGGTTGTATGAGTTCCTGAAGGCAAAATTTTCAATAGATGTCGACAAGAGAAACATGAACATCAATTTTCAACATTAAATAATATGAATCCTAGTCCCACAACCATTAGAACTTGCAAACTTAACACAAATTAAGGAAATGTTGATAGGGCATGTAAATCCAATACTTCAAGCCACACATGCAACTGGAGGTCAGTACAAATATAAAGGACATACCATAAGTTTTCTACAAGAAGTAAGAGAAATAGCTAAAATTTTACCACATCGAATAAAATATTTACCAATTATTATTGTTCGAAGGAAGGACCAACATGGAACAAATTACAATTTTACAGTCAATAGAGAGAGGGTGACGTACAAGGCATTGAAATATAAGATAGAACATGATAAGTTTTATAGAGATGTGCAAATTGATTAAAATTCTCTTAGTGAATTCACATGCAATTCAAATGAAAACATTTTTGACAAATTAAACTCTATTCATATGGAGTTTGATTCAGATATTTAACTAAATACATGCACTACGACTCAATTTTTATAGAGATTTAACTAAATACAAAAAGCCTAGGAAAATGCACAGGCACTACAATTCAGAGGTGGGACTGACTAAAACATCTACACCTTACAATTATCTGGATTCATTAGTATTATGCAAGAGCTTAGAAAAGACCATGGGATGGTGGGCTGAGTCAGGTTTCCATTCCTCCCTTGGAGTCTTCATCCTCAGAGACTTCCGATTCCACCCACTTCTTGTATGCAATGTAATCTGCAATCACCGGGTAGTCTTCTCTGTAGTTTTGGTGAGCCCACCCCTTCGCTTTCTCCTCTAGGTCCTTGGAATCGAGTGGTATCCATTCTTCCCCAGAGCCTAAGTCCCAGTCAACGTCATCTCGTGATGCTAACTCCTCTGCCATCCCTTTTTCTTGCACATATCGCATTACCCAGCCATGAGGTTGGTTGGTGGTTAGCTTGGCTGCTCTAAGCAGGAAGGTGATTCTCCGGTCCCTTTCATCCCATCATTTTTCAAGCCCTTCTGGGTCAATTTTCTTGACCAGAGGGAATTTCATGACCTCCTTTCCTCATATGCTCAACACATAGTAGTTCTGGGGCATTGGGATGAGATTATTTTCATCCACATTATCCAAGGCTACATCAATGTCTCCCAGCCATGCATGAATGAAAACCATCTGGGTCAGTTTCTTTGTGATTTCCTTTGGCACACCCATGTGGAGGAGCACTACCAGAAACATTGTTGGTATTTCTGCAATGGACCAGAACCTGTGAAATGCTTTCAGGAACTCCGGTCCTACAACCTTCTTGGTTGTCCAGAGTATCAACAGGTGGGACAAGGCCAGTAGCCCATTCAGCCTTTGGTTTGTCACTTCTCCTTGAAATTCTTGCAGTTGCTTGTCGGTGTCCAGGGCCAAAGGAGTCTCCATCCCTTTATCGCCTACTTCTATCACCAAGTAAAAATCCTGAGCTTCTGCACGCACACACTATTCTTGCAAAGACACTATTTTAAATGACCCAGGATGGCCTTTTTTAACTGCGGTGGCTAGCAGTCTTCATGATTAATTTTCTATGATCCTGGCGGTTGGAGCATGTAAACTTGTGGGCGCTCTGCTGGAGGTACTGGGCATGATTAATGCAAATTATTTTGAGATCCACTCAATCTTGTCTTTGCCTTGAAACTTGTTCGATTTATTTGCATCTTGCCCTCTACTGTTGAGCCCTGTCACATCTGATTAGACCCCAAGTTTGTCTTTTCTTGTTAATATAGTAAGTTTATTTTTTACCTTTTTATTTAATTATTTATTAAAAAATAATTATTTTTAATAATATTTATATTTTGATATATTTTGACTTTACATTTAGTTTATTATATTTAAATTTTTAATTTAGATTTCAGTTTTAAATTTTTTTAAGTTTTAATAATTACAAATAATTATTAAAATAAATTTAATTTACTAATATTTTGTCTTATTAAACTTTTAATTATTGTCCCTTTAATAATTGTTTTATTTTTTGCAAGGAATGATTTTTTAATGACCGTCGATCATCCATCAGTTGATCCTGACCATTCCCTGCAATCCCATGATGACCTCACCACTAAGTTTCGGTTGATTGTGATATCACGGGCGAGCGTCACGTGTCTCAGCTGGCGATGCCGAAGGAATAATCAAAGTGCTTTAATATTTATGTTGAGTTTTAATACATTATATGACAGGTTACTAAAGCGGCTGTGAGATGCACCTGTTGAAAATCGGAGGTCATGTTATAATCTTGATGAAAAGTTGCTTGATGGTTATTTTCAGTGCTGGTGACTGCTATGAATGAACATGATTGTCGATGGTGGAGATCAACGGTTGCCTTCCATCGCATGATACAAAGATGCAAGGTGTTTATTGATTGTGATATCATGGGCGAGCGCCACATTTCTTTCCTTGGTGAGGTATAATGTGGTGGGCCCTTGGTGCTGAGATGGAGATTACATCAGCCTTTTGAAAGCAACCATTCGATGATCTGATGAAATTAAAGGATCAACAATTAGAATTTAAATTCGCATCAAGCTGGATGAGACAAATGCACTCGGGATGACTCAGGGATCTTACTCTAATGGCGTTGGTCTGGCCGATACAACTCCTTGTGCTTTGATCGGTGAGACAAGACAGGTTTCTTGTCGATGGAACTTCATCGGTGAGACCTATATGCTTGGTATGACCTTTTCATTTCACCCTAATGGAACTTGTCTTGCTGATGATATGGGTTATTTGAATACTATATTTTGGGGGTTTTTTAAATATTTTTAGTTCATATTTTTAGTGCTTTAATATTTATGTCAAGTTTTAATACATTATATGACAGGTTACTGAAGCGCTACGAGATGCACGTGCTGAAAATTGACGGTGATGTTATAATCTTGATGAAAAGTTGGTTGATGGTTATGTTCAGTGCTGGTGACTGCTATGAATGAACACGATTGTCGATGGTGGAGATCAACGGTTTCTCGCCATCGCATGATACAAAGATGCAAGGTGTTTATTGATTGTGATATCACGGGCGAGTGCCACATGTCTTTCCTTGGCAATGCATAATGTGGTGGGCCCTTGGTGCTGAGATAGAGATTACATCAGCCTTTTGAAGGTATTCGTTTGATGATCTGACAAAATTAAAGGATCGACGGTTAGAATTTAAATTCGCATCAAGTTGGATGAGACAAATGCACGTGGGTGGACTTAGGGATCTTACTTCGATGGCATTGGTCTGGCCGATACAACTCCTTGTGCTTTGATCGGTGAGACAAGACAAGTTTCTTGCCGATGGAACTTCATCGGTGAGACCTATATGCTTGGTATGATCTTTTCATTTCACCCTGATGGAACTTGTCTTGCCAATGATATGGGTTATTTGAATACTAGATTTTGGAGGTTTTTCAAATATTTTTAGTTCATATGTTTAAGATAATGATTCTTTTAAACAAAAAAAAATGTTTTAAATTTCATACTTGGAAAACAAAAATGCAAATGCAATAAATGAATAATAGAGAATCATGCATGGGAACAAAACACCACCTACAAATGCAAATTAGAATGACATAAAACAGATGATAAAGTCAAATATATTATTGGTCTTTCCCTTTCTGACATTAAATTTTATTATATAAATTTAGATAAATCATCATAGGAAATTTTTGGATAGTTTCAATAAAATATTTGGAGCAAAAATAGTTAATGTGAAGTTGTTCCTAAAAATTCAACTATTTAGATTCAAAATGAGAGATATAATCACTATGTCTAATCACATAAGAAATTTGAGATCTCTCATTAAAAAACTGGTAGAATTCAAGGCTCTATTAGATGATGAAGATGCTAAGGATATTTTGTTAAATAGTTTTAAAATACAACAATGTTATTTCTATGCTTAGTCCAATAACTTCCCAAACACAAGAAGATGTGATTTTGTCCCTATTAGGAGAAGAAAAAAGAACAATGGAAAAGATTTAAAATTTCATTCTCAACATGAGAATGTATTATACTCATGAGGTAATAATAATTAAAAAATAAAAATGAATGTTATTATTGTAAGAAAAAGGATCACATAGTGTGGACTTGTATAACTCGAGCCAATGATGTCCTTGAGGGAGAACTTAAAGAAAAATCAAATGATGTTAGCTTAGCCTTTTCTTTTTTTTGTTTCAATCAACATGTTTGGTTGTGAGGAATGTAAAACTTAAGGGAGGGTGTTGGAATATTAAGATTAACATTAATAAATTCACCTTACTAAATTTATTTTTTTTATTAAATAATTAGTTATATTCTTATAAGATAGTAGTTCAAATGCGAACGTATATTTGAAAGGCTTTGTAAAAGACATATTGTAAGATATTCCCAAATGAACTGTATGATATAATTATTATTTTGAGTGTGTTTGTGTGTAGATATAAGTTCTCTTTACTTTTCCAATATATTTTGTATGCTCTATTAGCCATGATTTCATGATTAATTTTCCACTTTCGACACTACTTCTTACTAACTTTTCTATCCAAATTTGGCTCTTAGACTAAATATTTCATGAAGGTGCATTTTAATTTTCTTACTATCACCTTTGGCTGAATTTTTAAATTGGTTCAACCATGTAAAAAGTGTGGTTACAATTTTCTAATTATTTCCACTTAAATGTTGGTTACAATTTTCTAATTTTCTTTCCATTTAGCTAGTCACAATTTCATACTAGCATTAAACCTTGAAAATGGCAGTTTACTTCTACTTAAAACTTGTGGTAATTTCATTAATCTCTTGCTACCTCTGGTGTTGAATTGGACTAGTTATGTCATCTAGGATTTGTTCCTCAATTTCTTTTTACTTTTTTCAAAAAAAGGTTATGATGGTTATACTTGTATTACCATGAATGGATATAAATTTGAGGATTTTGGGTGTTTTCATTCAATTTTTCATGTTTTCCCCTTAGCTCCTACTTTATGTGTGTTTTTTATGGAAGTCATTGGATATCTTTTGGCTAATAGTATTTCATGGAACCTTATTAAAGGTGGTACTTTTCGTAACTCTATAGCCCAACTATTCAATGGTCATTTTTCTAATGAATCCTTTCTCACTCTCTTGGAGGACAAACGTGACATTATTTAGGATATTCAATGCCTAGATATTTTTTGGAAAGCTTTAAGGTCAAATATATAGTGGCATAAAACTCAATGTTATAGGAAATCCTTCTTAGCCAAGCCCAATTGGTTCAATTCCTATGGATATAAGGGGGTTGATCATAAGGAAGTGTTGAGATTCCTAAGCATCTCTTTTACCTTTTAGGTTTCTCCTTCCTCTTTAAGGAAACATATCATTTCTAGAGCTGAGAAAAATTATCATATTAAATTATGAAGCCCCTTTCTTTGGCAAGGAGATTCCATGTGTGTTCAAAAATTCTTGTTGCACACATTTCCATTACTCATGTTTCTAAGAACCTTGCAAACCCTCATATTTGAAGGTTGAAAAAATCCAAAGGTATATTTTATGGCCTCCCTTTAACTAAGGAAAATGGTTTCACAAAGTATCCTAGGAGTTTTATTATTTCCCTCATGACTATAATAGGCTTGGCTTGCTTTATATTCACTACTCTAAATGGTGCCATAATTTTAAATTTAATTAACATACTCTAAAACCTAACGAAACCAAGTTGTAGCTCGTCAAATTGGAGAAGTGAAAGGTCAATACCAGTGCTGAGGAAGATTTTGGAGTAAAAACAAGGTCAATACCAGTGTCGTGGAAGAGTTTCGAGCTAAAACAAGGTCAATACTAGCGTCGAGTATGAGGTTTAGGGCACTCAGGGAAAATCGACGAGCAAGGGAAAATGAGTAATGTAAGTTTAGCACCCCCATTCTCTTTAACATGCAATTTTCATGCCTAGTTTACAAAGATCTTCTTGTACATTGGCCCCCCATTCTCATAAAATGGTAAAAGATAAGACAAAATAATTAAATATCTTAGTCTTTCACATTTTTATAGTGATTACTAGAGGCACATAGACCAATTCTTCATAATAGAAGAATTTGATCATACTTTTCCAATGATGGCACTATCAAAAAACCTTAGGTTAAATGAATAATTCTTAGCTAAGTTCTTGAAATCATGTCCAACCATATAAGAGAAGGCCGCTACTATGTGTACTTGGATAACATGAAGAAAGGCTCTTTGGGCTCTTTCATCAATCTACGTATTGTTAAATTTTAACACCTAAAAGTGAGAATGCAGAATCTTTTCTATGATGGTGGCCAATTATGCTTCTCAACACCTAGATTACAAAATCCCTGTCAATATCATTTCCGTCACAATAAAACCTATTGCTTGAGATATAGTCATAGAGGTAAATAAATTGGATTTCTTGATAGTAGATACATTCTAGACAATTCAATCCTTGCATCAGAGATTATTGAATGGGCCCAACAAACTACTCATGATGCCCTTACTATTAAGTTAAAATTTTGACAATGCATATGATTGCATCAAATGTCCTTTCATTTATAAAAGGCTCAAATGGATTTATTTTTAACCCTAAATTATTCACACATTCAAAATTACAAAATACCAGTTGAATGAAGAACCTTCATTTGAAGGTGATGTCGTCATGACCTTTGAATGAAGAACCTTCATTCAAAAATGATGTCATGTCAAGAATTTCAAATGAAGGTATTTTTAATTTTAAATATTTCATTTCCAAAATGCTTTATAAAAGGAACCTTGGCATGAAGGACCTTCAAGTGAAGACCTTAATTCAAAGGCCCTTAATTAGAAGATCCTTCATATGAAGGTTCCTTTAATGCCATCCCATTATAGCTCTTAGAATTGTTAGAGATATTTTTGTTTCAAAGTAGAGATTGGACCATCAAATAGTGTCACCATGACTCTACCAAGATATCCATCAAATTGATAAACCCTAACTTAACAACCACAAATTCACAAGAAAATTGTCCCTGTCAACCCTAGGGCATCAATTCAATGCCAAGTCTCTTGCTTTAATAGACCCCTAAATGCAATGAACTTTTCTACTTCTCCATCAAACTTTTCTTCTCAGCTTCTTCTCTTTCAGTTGTCTTTTGGGCCAATTTGGCCACATTTACAGTCAAGTTTGTAGCTTTCGTAGTTGAAGTTTCAGAAGCTCTTTTGATTATTAACCCTCCCCTTAGGTTTAGGCTAATATCAGTAGCATAGGGCATGGACCAACCTAAACTTAGGAAGTAATAAAGTTAGGAAAAATATTTAACTCAATTTATAAAAAGGGGCCCGACCTAGACGAAACAATGAGACATAAATCATTTTAATACCCACTCCAAAAAGGTAACGGCCGAATATATCTCACCCAAGGTTTTACATGGAACATTAGGATTTTTATGAAATCCAAGGTAAAACCCAACCTTAGGTTCCTCCCAAACAATGTAACAAGCCAAGACAAGGGCAAAACATAAATGGAATTCAAAGAACAATATTTGAAACTCCATCAAATCCACCATGATGCAAACCAATCTACTGAGTTACAGTTCCAAGACAGTGGATGGATTGGTGAATTTCATTTCTATTTAGCCCTCAAACCCTTACATACACACAACAGGGCAATCCCTGTATTTGATTGTTTTCTCCCATAAAACAGTGATTGAGAACTTCAAAAAAAATGCAAATGAAAGGGAACACATATATTTATCTACACCAATGATCTCAAAGCATTTGAAGCTTGTATGGATCCATACAACACAAAAGAACTTCAGAAAAATTGTAAAAACATAGAAAATTGCTTCAAGAACGTGGTATCTGATATGAAATTTTGGTATCAACTCTTCCAATAATTAAAATGGGATGGGAATACAATATGATAGAATTGGGATAAAAAAAAGTGCATCATTTAAACCATCAAACCAATATGCAAAGATGAAAGAAAGTGCTAGCCCCTTAAACTGAAAAAGTTTCTTTTAACTTTAAGTTTGTTGGGTAGCCAATTCTTTTAAGTTATCAAATCCTACCATCATACATAATCAAAATGTTGTTTTTTCAAATGACTATGAGCACTAACTTTCACTATTTGAAGATGTTGAAACCTTGTCATAGAGAATTAGAACATTGATGCGACCACTCATCCTACCTTAAAACATACCAAAAGTCTCCTAGCAATTAGACATAGGAAGATTTAAGATGACTTAAACAATTTTTATTGCCAAAGCATAAACTTATGATGACTTTACCAGGCCTAGTACACACTCCCTCCCTGTTAACCACTTAGACCTATGGAAATTAAATGTAAATTTGCTGCTATTTTTAATCATGTAGGTGTCCAATAAACCACTTGGTGGTGTTTCCCTTCAAGTTTATTTACTTGAATGAAGATAAAAAGTCCTTTGATTACAATTAGAGAATAAATTTGATGCCTTGGTTTTGTAACTGGTGGACCATAGTCACATTTAATACTTGTTACAAAGTTTGGGAGTTAAAACGTTAGTAGATTTGATTTCTGATGGACACATTTGGACGGTAGTAACAATAACTTGCAATCTATCAAGACTTGATTACCTTATAACCTGTCAAATTCTAGTGATGAAATGATAGATTAATCATAATGTCACCTTTGGATCACATCACCATGAAATAACTTCATCCAAGATTCTTTTGAGTGCAAGTACCACCAAATAGGTATTTGTCAGATTTGTCTTTCTCGAGTGAGGGAAATTCAGGAAGAGAAGAGGAAAGCGATACATGTAGTAGGTCTTATGATGATGAGAGAATAGGCGACATTGAGGTGCCCTTAAGGTACAAACATCTATGGAAACAATGGGTACCCAAGGAACTTCCTCCAATAAACACTAATTTTTGTGTCAACAAGAGGATATATCGCATAGCACCATCGTCATTACATGGTTTGGGCCTATTTTGCATGGACAACATAAAGGTCTGTTATGACAAAGTTATTGAGTTGATGGAGTATGTTGGACCTTGTTACAGTTACAAAGATTGGATGCAGCTGGTTCAATATACATGAAGTATGCGTAGGTATGCACTATCAGCAAATTATATACAATTAAAAGATAAGGATCAAAATAAAGGAGTGGCTAGGTACATTGACAGGAGGCCAAAAGCATCAAGGAATATTGTAGGGTTTATAAATAGTACATGACCTAGGTCAACAAATAAGCAACCCAATTGTATATTCGAGGCGTGAGAGGGAAACCGTATATTTGTATGTGCAATAAAATCAATAACTACAAGGGAAGAGCTGCTAATCAATTACAATTTGAATCACTTAGATACAAACACACTTACTATGGGGGTGGTATGTACTATATACCATTTTACCCGATCTCCAATTAATGACTCCAATATAGCATTTTATTATTATGTTTTTTTCGTAAGTCTATTGGTTTCATTTCGGTAATGTTTTTTATATTTAATGTTTGTCATAGCGGGACATTGATCATATGAGGAAGGCTCCGTCCCAGAGCGTAGATCATGATCAATCTTCAGGCGCTTCTATTTGATAGGTTTACCCATTGTAATTGTACAAATTAGATACGAGCAAAATGTTTTATTATTGTGTTTTTTTCATGAGTTTATTGGGTTAATTTCGATAATATTTTTAATATTTTTGTTGTAGTCTGATCGGGGAAAGGAACCAGCAGTATAGGAGAGCATCCATATGGAGTTGCAGTCACTATTATGCAATGATGACATCGCATTTTCCACAAACCCTGTGGATATGATGAGGAAGGCCCAAAAAAAATGCAATGAAGAAACCCTTAAGTTGGTATTCATAATGCCTCAAACAAATGAGATAAGAGAAAGGGTTAAAATATTTTTTGAGAAAGCACAAAACTTGCAAGTAAGATGTCATAAGATCTTTAATTATAACATAACTTCATTCATGGTTTTATATTTTGTACTCTTTTATGTCATGAACTAAAATATGTGTTGTTTTTACAGGATTATTTTCATCCTGATCATGCTGCTGGCCATGATCAAGGTATTGCAAGTGTTGCCCAGGAAGTAGGGGTCAGTACAAGTGTCAATATTGATCTTCCTGGGCATACAACACATCATCCAACCCCATCATCCATGCCTATATTGTCGACTGAAATTTCAGCAACACATACCATGCAGGCATTCGGTAGTGCACCATCTGGCAGTGAACACATGCCACTACATGTGTCAGTACCTATGGATATAGAGGCCGCTAGTACTGGTGATGTTTTAGCAACATTTCCTGGATCTTCTCATATTACTAGTATGAGAACATTATCGGTCACATTTGTGGTGATCGAGTATTTCCTTCCCATAAAGATAGAGAAGGTCCTAGGTAGTTTAAAAAAAAAATTATTATTATATATAATCCAATTGAAATCTACTTATTGATCACTCTTTATAGACTAATGATCCCATGATCATTTTGCAGGAAATTGTGTGTTTTATAAATATTTAAGTGATCTTACATTGGAGCTCTTTGGGCCCACCATACGTACACGGTGGAATGCCCAAAATCAAGATTTAAAAGATGAGCTCATTAACCGTTTATTTATGTTGTTCGGTGATAAAACATTCAACCGAACCAAGGTCCTTAAGAAAACTGGTACCTATCTAAAGTATGTGAGGGACCAATATAGGTCACATTTATAGAAGAACAGAAAGTACGAGTGTCCCCCCATGATTCCGGAGAGGGAGTGGAAGGACTTGGTGTCGGATGGAAAGGAGAAGGCTGAAAAGAAAAAAGGAAAGACACCACCGGGCCAAGGAAGGTATGTGATACTATCAACAATTTAATTATATACTGATTACTCTTTATTTTTACGTAATCTAACGTATTTCAAATTTTTCATAGGTTGTCTGACACATCGAAGGCAACAAAGGCAAGACTAGAAAAACACGGGTAGCACAAACTTGACTCTGGTGGTTATATGAAATTAGTTGCACGATTTGTAAGTATCAATAATTGAAATATTGCATCCAAATAATAAATTGCAAACAATTTTGGTTATATCACACCATAGAAGGAAAATTCATGATCGCATGCAAAAATGCAGGGTTGTGATTTCAACAGAGTGCCCACAGAAGAGGACCTAAAGATTGCCTTCCACCAAGGCTATGGAGCCCTGATTGAACACCTAAGAGTCTCGACTGGACAAACACAATCTTCCATTGCATCCAACACGCAGGTAAATAAACTCAATAAATTTTATTTCAAATTGAATACTTGTGCAATCTATTCAATATTAATTTCCACCATAATAATGTGCCTATTTGTTTTACACAGATAAGCAATGATAATACTACACATGACATTGGAATGTAGCTTCGTGAGGGTGGAGTACAACCTACAGACGATGTCCATGGTATGCATCCTGGTACTGGATGTATTCATCTACTATACAAAATGCAGTATGGATTAATACAATTAAACATCTTTAATTGCATTTGGTGTATTAATCAATGTAACCTTTCACATTTCAACTTTAGAGCATGTAGAGCATGATCAACATGTTGAGCATGATCGGGCTAGACAAGATCAGGAACATGATGTGGCTCGATCAGGTAAAGATGGCCACTCTAATTTTCTTTTAAACATATTTAATTGCAATTGGTGTATTAATTAATGTAATCTTTTGTGTTTCAACTCCAGATCAGGATTTAGAGGGTGTTCAGCATGTTAAGCATGAGGCTATAAGACAATATCAGGAACATGATGTGGCCCAATCAGGTAAAGAGCACCACTCTGATGTTCTTTTAATTAATGAAATACGTGTAACAATAATAATAAAACATATCAATTTAACATTTCTTTGCTATTGCAGCAAACCCCCCCTTGCAGTGGCGCCCACGTTGTGAGTACACGACTAGGAATACATTAAGATCATGAGCAGAGCTCAGAACAACTGAAGGGGGGACAGATGATTTTGAAAATGATACTCCACTTCATCTTTTATTAGCTGAAAAAAAGAAACAAAAAAAAAAATGATTGTAATCATATTATGACAACCATATTTTTGATAGTATGTAAAAACTGAAAAATGAATGTCATATGTTAATGAATGAATGTGAATATGTTAATGAATAAATGTTATATGTTAATGAATGAATTTTATATGTTATTAATGGATGAGTGAATGAATGTTATATGTTATTAATGGATCAATGAATGAATGTGAATATGTTAATGAATGAATGTTATATGTTAATGAATGAATGTTATATGTTATTAATGCAAGATGAATGAATAAATGTTATATGTTATTAATGGATGAATGAATGATTAATGTTATATGATCGGGTATGGGGAATTGAGATTGATGTGTGTATGTGTGGGGGGGAAGGAGAGGGAAGGGGCCAAATGAGCTTCCACCTTCACGTGGTTGGCTCTGTTAAGTAGAGAATATTAAACTATTCTCAAAACAAAGAGAAGCTCAATAAGGTAAGTAATGCACTTTTCAATATAAGAAATGCATCGTTTGAAGCATCAAATCAATATGCAAAGATGAAAGAAAGTGTTAACTTTTCACTATGAACATTGTGTTGTGTGTAGATTTGGATCATAATGTAATGTTTTTTATTTGTATTTTAGTGGTCTCTAAAATTTGACTTTTGTAGATAACAGGTTAGTGGAAAATTTGACAGCTCTGAAGGGTTTAGAGGCTCGATTGAGATAGATACATGGATATTTGGATCTTGTTGTTGATGGGAGGCTTCCACTTAACCATGAAATTTTGTACCATCTATAGGTATGCTAAAATATCTCTACTTACATTCATTCAACTTACTGTAATATAATATCTGACAAAAATCTCCTTTTCATTATACTTAGATGGATTTTCATGCCCTGTTCCAAAGCACATGTTTTAAAATAGGCAAGAAGGATGTTGGAAAGGGTTAAGGAATTTGGCTTTACACTTGCCAATTAAATAGTTTACTTCATTCATCCAGCATATTGCCAATGCGTTTCACAATTGTTGGAAACATATACTATAATTACATAACTAGTAAAATTAAAATATGTAAGTTTCAAATATGGCATTACATATCTTTCTATGAATTTTTGAAAGAAAATATCAAAATGGAGAAGTATTAGCAAAATAATCTGAATAATTTCTAAGAGATCAAGGAATTTTTTTGCAGAGTTATCTTGAATATATTTAAGACAAAAGTAACTTATAGAGATTAAAGCAGAATATCGGTAGTCTAAAATCACCAGTCAACACATCTTTGTAGTATCTCAATTCAAGAGAACTAGGTCCACTATCTGTTGATGGTTAAAATGACACAAAAAACATTAAAACTGAATATTTCTACTCTATTTCTCCTGAAAAAGAGAGACAACATGTAGTAGCCTAACTCCCAAGGTCCTGGTAGTTGGTTCTCAACTGTCTGATGTCACTCAATTGGTTCATGCAACTGTAATATTCAAGGGGCCTATGGTGGTAACAAAGGATTCAAGCTATAACTCTTTTTATCGAAATAGTGCCTGTAAATCAATGGGTTTTAAATAAAAGAAAAAGATAGGTCCAAGGGGTAAATTAGTAAGTATGAATTAAATTTATCTAATATCCAGACATATACTTTTAATAATGAATGTTTTCTTAACCGATCACAAAAACCATAGCATGACACAACCCACAGTATGACTGTACCATCGTATACATCTTAGGTGCTTAATTCAATTCCACTATTCACATATCACAAGTATTTCCAAGATTTCAAAACAACACACATTCATTCATCATCAAAACTATAGATCAACAGACTTCAATAACTTTAATTCAATGACAATTTAACAAGATAATCTTTAAACCTGGTTTCTTCTAATGACTTTCATCACATAAGAAACTATCATGCTTCAGCATAATCACGGGCATTCAGGTGGATTATAACTCATTAACCTTATCAAACAACACAATTCAATATAAACTCCATATTTCGTAAACCTGTAATTCTATTAACTGTGAAAAGATCTAGTACAATGTATCTCTGCAAAACTCTATAAAATTCTATCTCCAAGCACTAGGTAAGCCAATCCAATTCTCAATTAGCCGACCCTTACAATGTGATACCCATCTGGTATTTATAGATATACAAACGAAGTTCAAACTTCACTTCTATTTTAGGCTTTCCACCTTTTTAGGAACAATCAACTTTCTTGGAAACTCAGATCAACTTTAATCTTGAGTCCTTACATTATACATTCAGTTTGATCTAAATATAGAAGATAGAAATAGAAGAAAAGAAGTCATGCACCCTCAAGACTGTCAGTGCTGCATGCATGCAACATGCAAAGAAGAAGAACATCATGCATGCAACATGCAAGGAAGAAGAACATCATGCATGTAGCATGCAAGGAAGAAGAACATCATGCATGCAAGATTTTATGCATGTGAAGCCGGATCTGCCATGAACTCATCATAACTGGTGAAGACTTGTTGTACAATATCCATATCTGGCCCATCAATCCAGTCATCTTCAAATTTGATGCGATCCAACTCAACTGCAGCAAACTCTTTCATAATTTTAACCTTGATCAATTCTCTCCCTGCAGCTTTTATTTCTTCTTTGACTTCTACAAGCCAATCTATCACCAAGTCTCCTCCATCATCTTTCTCCCGCATGAGTCCTTAGAATCTTTCATTCCATTTCTCTCTAACCTGACTCAACGACATGCCATCTTTTGTCATTACATTCACATCTACATTTATGGCCATGACCGCTTCCAACTCTTCCAACTGCTCCGTCAACTTTTTTAACTGCTTCCTGAATCTCATCCTTGTGTTTGCTCAAAAATTCAGTTCTAAACTTGAGTATGCGAGAATTCTTTTCTATAAAGTCTTTGTTATCATCTTCAAGTATAGATTGTTCTAGAAGAGTAGTTAGAGGCAATGTATTTATCTTTTCTAACCTTTCACTATACTCCTTATACTCTTCTTCTTGTTTTTCTGATGCCTCAATGTATTGATGCATCTTTTTTATTACTCCCTCTGCTTCTTTGTAGGCCTCAAACCCTTTTGTTAAAACCTCACCTACCTCTCGGTTCACTTTGTCTATCCATTTGTCAACCATCTCCGCCTTACCTCTAACTTGCACCAAATCATCTACCTCCTTTTTGCTTAAATAAACAAGAGTCTCAATGGCTACAACTTGTTGTGACCTTGGAGAGGAGACACTCTTCAAGAATGAATGTAACTGATTAAATTAAGCCTTAAGCTCATCTTTCTTTTGTTTGTCCTTCATCATTCTTGATTTAGTCATTGAAGCCACCACATCAATTAGATTCATTTGTTGATTTCTAGTGGGTCTTCCCAAATTAACCGTACTCAATTAATAGTCTGTTAGCTGCATATCCCCTACCTCCTTTTAAGTCATAGGGATGGCACATTCAGCAACTATCTCCCCTTTATCTGTGAGTCTGGTAGAATGTAAGACTTTATCCTTCTTCTTAGGCCTTTCCTGTTCAATCCCCTTCATCATGTCCTCCCAATTAAGAGGTTGAGGAGGTGTTCTAGCTCTATTCTGTAGGTCTAACTTCA
The DNA here is from genome assembly GCA_007115665.2 of Sequoiadendron giganteum. Classification (NCBI taxonomy): domain Eukaryota; kingdom Viridiplantae; phylum Streptophyta; class Pinopsida; order Cupressales; family Cupressaceae; genus Sequoiadendron; species Sequoiadendron giganteum. Next base: position 356,339,140 of record CM021104.1, on the reverse strand, counting down.
ACCATGTAGGAGCACTGGGAGCAGTCATCATCATGGAAGAGGAAACAGCAACTGTAGAGGGTGGATGGATATTTACCTTAGGTTGAAAATCAACCTTTGCTTTCTCTTGTTGCTCCTGCAGCACATGCATCTGCACCAACTTCTCAGCCTCTTCTCTATCTCGTTGTTCCTGCATTTTCTTTTCTTCTTCTTTTTTTCTCAATCTCTCTTCTTCCATCTGATCCTTCTCTAATTTCTCTTTTTCCAAGGCCTCTCTTTCCAACCGTTCTGCCTCCAAAGCTTTAAGTTTTGCAGCTTTGGCATCTTCTTCCTTTTGCTTCCTAATTAGCTCTTCGGCCTCCTTTTCTTTTGTTATCTTTTCTAATTCTTCCTTTTCTATCCTTTCCATTTCTAAGGCTATGAGCTTCTATGCCTTTTCCCTTTCTTCTTCAGCTTGTTGTTTCTTTATTAGCTCTTCAGCCTCTTTTTCCTTTCTTAGAGCTTCAGCTTCTTGTTCTTTTTGTTGAGCTTCCTCTGCAAGCTTCAGTCTAGCAACCAGGGCTTCCTTTTCCGTTCGGTTTCTTGCTTTCTCTTCCTCAAGATCATGGATCTTCTGTATCAATTCCAATTTGTCATTTTCTGCCTTGACCTTGATCTCATGCTCTTGTTGCCTCATTTGCTCCTCCATTTCATCAAATGTTGTCCTTGTTTCAATTTCTTTTGCCTTTAATTGCTGCTGGTGAAGTACAACATCAGCTTGTAACTTTGCATCCATTTCCTTTTTCTTCTCCGTAGCAGCCCTTACATCAGACTCTTTTGTAGCATCTTCAAACTGTTTCCATTGCTCTTCTTGTGTCAGAATCCGCTCAATAGTCCCCTCCAAAGGCATGTTTTCTTGCAAGTGCTTCTCTGAAAGAGTTTCATCCGAGTCTGTCTCAATTTCTACCAATTCTTCCTCCACTTCCTTTCCTTTAGTAGCTTCAGCCATAGTATGAAGAGTTCCTTCTTGAAATTCTTTACTTTTCCTTTTTGTGAGTGGGGCTTGTGTAGAGGACTCACCCAATGTGGGTGTAGAAACAATAGATTCTATTGGAACATCTCCCTCTGGTGCCTCTTCTTCTTCATCGACCACCTCAAGCTCTATTTCTTCAACATCTGGAGGAAAGAATTCCAATGGCTCTTTGGGAGGTGTCTTTCTTTTAATCCTCTTATACCCTTTACATTTCTTAATAATCGGTCCCTGAGGAGCTCGAGCTTTCATCATCAACCATTGCACACTTCTATCCAAAACTGGTCTTCCAATTTTCTTAATATCAATTGTTTCTTCCTCATTCCAATCTATTGGATCTAAGTTTTTGGTGCCAATGTTCAAAGCTTCATATGAGGGATCTAATACAATTCCATCATCCACCAAAGTGTCAGGAATATTTCCTTTAATACCAAACTCTAACATGAGTGAGACTGATAATCTCTCATAATTCTTCTTCCTCAAGTCATACTCATCCTACCTATCACACCAAAAGTCCTCTAACAAATTAAAGTGTTTAGTGAACACTGAAGGTAATAAAGCATGCATTTTCTCCCTTGGATCAAAATACTTATGAGCTGTATACAATCCTAATTTCAATTGTATCAACTCATTACAAACCACCTTTTCTCCCTTCAAATGTTGACAATTATATTCACCTAGTGTCATGGGAAATTTATGGCATCCTGTCTTGTGCTTAATCCCAAACCTAGTGTTAACTCCAATGGCTTGATACACAAACTCCATAAGCACTATTCTATTACTGCAGCATCTTGGAAGCAAATGGGGATGACCTTCAAACCCAAATAACCTGAAGTATGTAAATTTGGGGTATTGGATATACCAACTTCCCCATTCAGCAATAAAATCCATAGCTTCTTGACTTAACCTGTATCATGCATCTCCACTCAACTAGTTGATAACCACATAAAAAAAGGCATCATTGACTCTTCTGAAATGAGTCTCAGCAACTTGAAGAGATAATTGATCATAGTGCTCCCATACCTTCTTTTGTCCATCCAAGGCTCCCATTATACCTACTCTGTTTAATCCTGGGAAAATCCCCAATCTTGCTACAGCATAAACCACATAAGAAGTCATGAAGAAAGATTTAGTCTGTCTAACCCTTGTGAGCTTATCATGTATGGCATCAGAAACGATCATTGACCAATCAAACTGGTAATCACCCTGAAAGATTACTTGAATAAAATGAAACATCCATTCCTTGAAGTGGAAGGCATCCCTCTTCCCAAACACTCTGGACAACATTAATATCAAATCAGATATCTCCTTCTTGAAATCTACCCTCTTTGGCTGGTCTACCAGCTTGCTTAAAGATTTCTTCTTTGTGCTTAACCAATTTTTGTTTAAATGAGACTTATTGGAGTCTTTATGCTTGCTATATTTCTCCAATGCCTCTACTTCAGTTAGCTACACCAAATTCTTGGGATCAGGAACATTAAATATGCTTTGGAACATTTGCGGAGTAAGATCTATAATCACATTATTTTGTGAATCCATGCATAATCTTGTAGCAGGATTGTAGGTACTGGCCACTGTCAATATCAACTCCAGACACTGGACTGATAAAGGAAACACAGTGATATGTGCAAGACCGGAATCAACAATCCTTTGTGTTCTCCCTGTCAAGTTTGCTCGTTCTGCAAAGGTCTCTTCATGTAATTCTTCAAAGCTATACTGGCCCAGATTAGTATATGTGATATCTGACCAGTCTGATTCCACATTGCTCACTTTCACCACTGGATTCCTATGATCATACCTCAATGTATAAGGCAGCTGTTCCAGCTTCACCTTCTTGATTTTCGGTGTTGTCTTTGATGTTCCAGCCGGTTGATTCCTTCGAGCAGCCTCTCCTGACGTTCCTCACATCTTTCAATTTTCCTGCAAGCAAACCTCTAATTAGATCTTTAGATATCATCATAAAATATTATTTTAAAACATACCTGTTACACATACATCAGAGTCGGAACCAGACAAAAGCTCAAAACAATCTCTTTTACAACACTGGCAGAGTCGGAGCAAAAACTGATATAGAATCTTCACTTAATAAAAAATGGGCTCAGAGTTGAAGTCGAAACCAGACAAAAGCTCAAACAAATCTCTTTTACAACATTGGCGGACTCGGAGCAAAAATTGATATAGAATCTTCACCTAATAACAAACGGGCTCGGAGTCGGAGTCGGGGAGGTTACTGGAACCGGGATCGGAACAAAAAACGGATTTGGTTTTCTTCAAATTTTCCTTTCTTTCATATTCTATTTCCATTCCACCTCCGCCTCCGATTAGGTTATCATTACTTTGAAGAAATACTTTCCATTATATGCAGAGCTGGAAATGGGATGAGAATAGAATTGATAACTTTGTAAACAAAATTCTTAAGTTCAAAATCGGTTCCGATCCCGCCTCCGCCAATGTTATCATATATTTCAAGGAAAACCTTTTACAACTCGGAATCGGAAAAGGAATAAAAAATGGAATCGATAACCTTGTAAAACAAAACTCTTAGGTCCATAATCCATTCCAATCCCGCCTCCGCCTATGCTAATCATGACGTCATCAAATTCTTTATTCATTTTCAACACAATTTCATGATTAAGACCTAGGTCGCTATAAAATGGAAAAGGAGCTTTAAAACTCTACCCTCATATGACCGTGGGGAACAATTGCATTTTAGGGCCATTATTTAAATCTTATTAAAGTAATTATAGAGACCAACGAAACCCTAATCTAACAAACCCGATAAAACTAGGGCACGGGTTTAAACCCTGCCATTCTACCAGACGACGAAACCCTAATTTAAACAATAAATCTAATCTACCCTAACTCACTATAAAATCTCTAATCTACCCTACTATAACTTCTAATCTAACAAACACTAAAGACCCTTAATCTAATCTAATCTACTATAAATCAAAAACAACACGACGCAATCACGATTAAGACATGAAAGTGACAATGCCCTAAAAATAGAAAGAAACGACATGAACGTACAAGACAACAAAAAGACCCACACAAACTAGCATGCCAAGAATCACGAACTTATAATGAAATGACAACGCGATTCAAAACACGGGAAAACATATATACAAGACACACAATAGCAAATAAACAACGAACAACAAAGATAAAAGACCTACCTCAAACGCAAACAAACCCATGCTAACTTTCTGAATCGATTCGCATATAATATCCCTTCTCTATCTCGATCAATTTTCTCAAACGAACTCTGCTATTGTTCTTTGCACTCTTAGACTTGTAATAATAACAATAATGATCGGCTTTAACCCTTAATAAAGGTCAATATGTGAATTTCTACCTACACCGGCAACCACCATTAATGCATTAAAACACAGTAAAGGCTGAGTCGAAACTGTAAGAGAACGAACACTGATTTGCAGTGCAACTTCAGTCAAAAAGTCAATGACAAAAGGGCAGGGGCGGAACTAAAATAGAATCGAGATCTTAAATTTATAAAATTTCCAAACTCAACTCCCATTCCGGCTCCACGTCGGACAACTAAAAACAAATACAAAAAGTTAAATAAAAGACCAACCTAATAAAACAAAACACAAAAGCCGAGACAAAACAAACAAATAGAACTAGCGGAGGCGGGATCGGAACTGATTGTGAACTTGCAAATTTTGATAACAACCATCACAATTCCCACTCCGGCTTCGCTTCCGCTAAAGACAAAAAAAACAAAGGCAAAGAAAAGACTGTCGGGATATAACCAAAAACAAGCCTCAAAAGAACTTTCAGAACCTGATTCAGCTCTGGTTCCGTTTCGAGCAGAGAAACCAAAGAAAAACAAAGTATTGGCAAAACTAGACTCCAAACTTTGTTTCAAAAACAACTAAGTACAAAAAAAACAAAGGGGGACCCATTTTGACCAAGGCAAAAGATGGGGTGGTTATGCAAGGCATAACAAATGGCAACTCAGCTGGGAAAATGGTTTACCTATTTTCAAAATACCCAAAGAAAATTTTAGTCACCCAAAAACTACTTGACTTATAAACACCTTAACTTGAATGAGATCAGATATTTGTAGGATAATCTTGAGTTTGATTCTCAGATGTTATGTGCTCATGAGTTATTTCTGAATCTGAGTGTGTGCTTATATTGTGCATCATTCTTTGTAGATACTTTCTCTGCTTGTGAACAACTATACCTAAGTTTCAAGCTACATAAGTTGAGTCCTTTAACTATCATGCAGTAAAATCCTGGGTATTGCTCCACTGCCAGACAGGCGTCCATATGCCCAATGGAGATACCTCTAGTCCTCTCAAAGCATTGCTCTAGTGCCAAACAGACATCCATAGCCCCGATAGAGATACTTGGTTACTCACTTGATATTGAGCTTTCTTTTCTTTCTTTCTTTCTCTTTTTTTTTTTATGGATGGAAACTCTTCTATGCATCTCTCAATACTCAGATTCAATGAATCTAAAAATGTGGGTTGAGTACTACAATGGATTTCATGATAGTCTTGGAATCTGATTTTTCACTTGAAACAAAGATAGAGTCATTCTAAAACAAATAGATAATTACTCATGTAGATGTTTCTCTAATTTGGTGACAGATCTTTTCTCACAATTCATGAGATATTCACATTTACATCTTCTATCCTTAATAACTTTTCCAACCCAAACTAGAATGATCATAAAACATAAGTTTTAGAATGAAAATCCTTTTCAATGATTATAATGAGAATACCTAAACCAATTTCTCTCCTAGTACTAGTATACTTTGAATAACAATCCCCTAACTTGAGATGAGCAAAATAAGAATCCCCAACGAAACAAGACAAAACAAAACAAAGAAAGAAAACAAAAAACAAAACAAACAAAACTAAAACTAAAAACAAAACTTAATTACATATGATACAATATAGTACATTCCTTTTCAAAACACCAGACTTTCTATGCACCAAAATAGTGTTTGAGAAACTGACCATTAACTGGTAATGGAACAGGCTCTCCTATTAAGGTACTCAAACGAAAGGCATTCTCCCCTAAGATATCAGCTATTTGGTAGGGGCCTAACCAAAGTCTATCGAATTTTTGATGGTCTCCCTTCCTTTCTCTAGACTTATCCCATAATAGCACAAGGTCTGATATTCTAAAAGCTTTCACTTTGGCTCTTTTGTCAAACCAGCGCTTGACAACAACCTGATGTTTAGAGAATTGCTGCAAAGCAGCATCTCTTTGTTCTTCCATGTTCAATAAGTTAAGCAGTCTAACCTCAATCCTATCATCCTTATTATAAAATTCCTACATAAATTTCAAAACAAGTATTTGTAAATGTATGGGGAAGATTGGATCTTGGCCATAAACTAGCTTAAACGGTGAATTCCCTAGGGCTGCTTTGATTCTGGTTTGATTTGCCCACAAGGCAAATCTCAGTTGGGTATGCCAGTCCCTAGGGTTACTTTCTAACAACTTTTTTATTACTTCCAATAAATTCTTATTTGTGGACTCAGCCACTCCATTCCCCTAAGGGTAATAATTGGAAGAATATTTTAACACAATCTTATGCTCATAGGCCCATGAAATAAATTCAGCAGAAGAAAAAGCAATGCCATTATCACATACTAAAGCAAATGGAACTCCAAACCTGGTTGTGATGTTCTTTTTCAGAAACTTAATGACCACCTCCGTGGTGCTATTCTTGCAAGGCAGGGCCTCTGTCCAACGCGTGCAATAATTCATCGTAGTCAAGATGAATTTATGCCCTGCAAAAGAATTTGGATTAATAACACCTACAAAATCAAGTGCCCATTGGGAAAATGGCCTTAACTCATAAACCGACTGTAGGGGCATCACAGGATTTCTTTCTCTTGATACAGAAGTTTGACATACATGACAAGTCCTGCAATGTTGATGCACATCCCTAAACACATAAGGCCAATAGTAACCTGACCTTAAAATCTGATGAGCCAAAGCATCAGCAAATCCATGTCTTGTTCCATGCCAGCCATGAAATTCACTTATAGCATGTTTAGCTTCTTGTTGATCCAGACAATGCAAGTAGATTCCTTGGAAATTCTTCCTGTAGATTGATCCTCCTTTAAGCATATAATGAGCGCTTTTCATCCTTAGTGCTCTTCTTTGAGTAGCATTCATCCCTTCTGGACACTTGTTGTTGAGGAGGAAAAAGACTAAGTCTATATACCAAGGATCTTTTGTGAATGACTAAACAGTGTATTGTTGACAAGTAATACTCTTGTCCACTTCAGCCATTGCCTTTGACAAACCTTGACCTCTTACAAGCTTCATTGGGTGAATCTCCAAGTCAAATTCCTATAAAATGGCCATCCATTTCCCTCTTCTTTCTCCTATTTCACTTTGCATCAGGAGGGACTTTACAACTGGATCTAGGACTATAGCCATCACTTGACTTTGGATTATGTACTGTCTGAACTTCTTCACTACTCGCACCAATGCAAAAGCCTATTTTTCTATTGATGACTATCTTACTTCTGCATTCTTAAACGGAGAGCTCATAAAAGCAATAGGCCTCTCCTCATTCTCTTCTCTTCTCTGCGTCAAAACTGCTGCACATGAATGCTCAGAAGCAAAAGAATAAATGTAAAATGGTTTTAGATAATCTGAGCTTGTTAAAATAGGTGTCTTAGATATAGCTTGTTTAATCTACATGAAAGCGGATTTAGCCTCTTCACTCCATTCAATTTTTGCATCCTTCTTCATCATTTCATTAAGTGGTTTAACAATTTCTGTAAACCCTGTTATAAACTTCCTGAAAAAATTGATCCTTCCAAAGAAAGATCTTATCTCCTTCTTACTTCCTAGCCTTGTCAACTTCAAAATGGCTTCTACTTGATCTGGATCTATGGAAATTTCCTCCTCTAATATAATAAGACCCAAGAGCTTCCCTTCAGAAACTCCAAATACACATTTCTTTGGATTGAGAGAGACACCATAACTGATACATTTCTTCAGTACTTTCTCTAAATCAGCAACATGATCTTCTCTACTCTTAGAGAAGATGGTTAGATCATCAACATAGATGATTATACACGTTCCTATTAGGTCTTTAAAAGCTACATCCATCACTCTTTGAAAATTAGCACTAGCATTGATTAGACCAAATGGCATCCTCCTGTAGGCAAATGTGCCCCACTTTGTAGTGAAAGCAGTCTTCATCCTATCCTCATGACTTACCAGTACTTGATTGTATCCTGAATATCCATCCAAGAAAGACATCATTTGATATCCATTAACTTTTTGCAATACTTCATCAAGCGAAGGTAATGGATAATTGTCCTTCTCAGAGGCTTTGTTTAAATTTCTGAAATCCACACATAACCTGATTTCCCCATTCTTCTTCCTCACAGGAACTAGATTAGCCACCCAGGTAGAGTGTCTAACTGGAAAAATTATTCTTGCAGCCAAAAGCTTCTATACTTCTCTTTGGATTAGAGGCTCGATTAATGCGTTGATTGGGCGTTGCTTTTGGTGAAACGGCTTGGCTTCTGGCTTAAGAGGAATTGTATGTGTGATGATAGATGTATCAAAAGTTTTCAAATCATCATAGCTCCAAGCAATTGCTTCAATATTGTGCTTCAAGACTTTGATTATCTCATCCTTTATTTCCTGAGGACAATTCTTCCCTATAAGAACATTCTTTTCTACCCCTGAGTGAGTCAAATTAACGGATTCATACTTTCCTCCCTCACTCTTTGTAGGCATTCTCTGATAAGCTCGTGGATCTGAATCAAATATCCTCTCCAATGCTATCATCCCTTTTGGGATGTTATTGCTCTTTAAATCCATTATCCCTTCTGGATTGTCATTTTTTGTATTGTCACTTTCTAGATTCCAGTCTCCTTGATCCCTATCAACTTCATCAATAATCTGTCCTTGAAATACATCAGAACTCTCCAAAAAGGCCAAAATATGTTGATCATCATTAAACACCTGGAAGTGTTGAACATTGTCAAGAATTGCAGGGATTGAAATCAACTCCACAGAAAACCTCTTTAGATTTGAATCCTGCATCAGCTCTAATGTACTTGTTGCAACAACAAGAGCATCTACTATTTGATTTGCTTCCCTTGGAATAAGAGTAATCCCAAAGGCATCAAAATATTTTATTAAATTCCAGACCCTATTCCTATAAGCAGCCAATCTTTTATTATGGCAAGTGTATTGGCTATGTACCTGTTTCACAATTACCTCAGAGTCTCCCATCACTGTAAGAGCAGTTACCTTCTTCTTATGATCAAACATAAGTCCTCTTGCAAGTGCCTCATATTCAGCCACATTGTTAGTGCAACCAAATTGCAATCTATAAGAAGCAAAATAAGTTTTCCCTTTCGGGTTAGTTAGTTCAATTCCTGCTCCACTTCCTACTTTAGATTTAGAACCATCAAATTTAAGATTCCATAACTGGTCTTTAGCTAGGAGCTCTGTCTTTTTAGAAACTACAGGGACTTTGTCAGTTGTGACATGTGGCGGCTCGAACTTTTGCTGTTTATCAGAATTCGTGTTGAGAAGAAACTCAGTTAACGATTTTCCTAGTTCCTTTATTTTTTCAACAACTACCTCTTGAGTAATTTCTTGGGCTGAGTCTAGATCTAACTCATCTTCTATTAACTCCTTTGGCATTTTCAAAGCATATGGAATAGGGGTATTAAAATGAAACTGAGATACTTCCCCTTCCTCTTTTTGACCCGAAAACCCTAAAACCTGAGTCTGTTCTACTGGTAAAGAAACTTCCTCTAGAGAAAGACTGACCCATGTAAGAATAGTTGCATCCTTAGCTTGGAAGGAGAACTCATTAATGGGAGTCTCAGTTACCTCTTGAGATTCTTGCTTGGGTAGATCTACATGCCTTAGAATATCTATGCATGACTGACATGTCAACTCCGAATGGTTATGATAGTGTATTCTACACCAATTAGGAAGCAATAAATTACTCAAATCAATTTTTGTTCCTAAAACCAGCCTATCTTGTTGCAATTTCCTTATTAGAACTTGCTGGTTGATGTGAATCATCGAATCAGTGTGGTCTAAGGATAGTATATCCTCAGGACTAACTACAGAGAAAGTAAGGACTTCCTCTCGCTTGTAAACACCCATCTCAGTTTCAAAGAATGCTACTTCATTTGGAGTATCATACTCTGTAATCATGTGTTTGAGCCTAAGACCACTTTCAATTCTTATCTAAGTGGCAACCCTTTTCCATGGTAACCACATGTGCAAGAAGTCCAAGGACAGATACCCTCCTATGTTTTTCATTAGCTCTCGACTTAAAAGCATCCCATATGTTTCTGGGATGTCAGCAACTTGAATATCTATATAGGTCTAGATCCTTGGGTTTGATCCAACCTGCACATGCATGTTCTTCAACTCACCTACAACATTAACTTCGGTTTTATCCAATTGAATCACCTTTTTATTTGTTGGAATAGGACTCAATTCTAACTTTTTACAAATCGAAAAAGGCATGACATTCCCTAATGCTCCAGAATCTAATAAGAAAATGTGTAGATTCTTTCCAAAGATTCTCAAACTTAACAAGAAAGGTGGGGTACTGGTCTTACCTTTATACATAGCCGCATTTGTCTCCTTTGCGGGAGTCACTTTACCTTTCCCTTTCAAGTGATCTGTTTCTTCCAAAGCTTTTAATACCACTTCCCTTTGAGCTGGGCACCACTTCATGATATCAAAGAAAGATAGTGATTTCTTCTGCCTTTGTAATTCTGCAACAAAATCAATCTCTAAATCATTCCTAAATTGGTACTTAGGAAAAGAAGGTTGATTACCTCTATTCTGAGAATCAGAAGGTCCCTTTGGTGGGTGTGGATTGTTATCTACATTCTGATTTGGTGGAACCATGTTGTTAGGGGGTGCAGATGTAGTGAATGGCCCTTTATTCTGGTTCCTCAGAAAGTGACCACCCTTAGATTGGAAAGGTTGAGCATCATAGACATCTTCTTCTGGCTCATTATCCCCTTGCATAGGGAATTGATACTTTTCTTCAATGGTTTCATAAGTCATGGCAGTGTTGGCTGGCCCATTGCCTTGATTGGAATTTCCTGCTTGAGGATGGGCATCAACCTATGCAATTTTCACCATCTTCTCCATTTCTAGGCAATTGACCTCAGAATGGGCTGCTGTATCATGCAACCTACACCAATTTGTCATAAAATTCAAATCAGCAACATTAGCAGTATTTGATCTTTCTTCACCTGCTTGATAATTATGGGGAACTCCTCCATTGTTAGGTCCAGTATTCCACTGCCTATTATTGTTGTTGTTGTTGTTGTTGTTATTGAACCTCTGATTGTATCCTCTGTTTTGATTTTGATAATTCTGGTTTGAGGAGTTTTGATTCTGAAAGTTCCTATTGGTGTTCTGATTAGAGTAATTGCCCTGATAGTTATAACCTCCCTGATTGTTGTAATTCTGGTTTTGATTATTGGGAGGGTTTTTTCTGAGCTATGCCATGTCATTTGACATCCAAGAGAAGGTCTTTTTTAGAGTCTCTACTTCGCTTGTAAGTTGAACAGTTTGATCATTCTGCACATTTTGAACTATAGTTGGGGAATGGACATGGGTTGATCCTCCCCCTTGTGGTGGTTGACCTTGAGGTTGATGTGTGGTATCGTGCATGCTATTGCCAAAGAAAGGCATAGTTGGTGGAGCTTGCAACTCAGATACAGGTCCATAATGAGAATAAGACGTCCTTGGGACAGTGTTGTATAACGGTGGATTAGGCATCTGATAATTCATTGGAGGAAAACGTACTCCCAACCCTCCAGGTTGTAGATTTGTCTGTTGTTGCAATTTGATAGCCAAATGATAAATCTTAGATAGTGATTCAATCTCATCAGGTTGATAAGTTCTTTGTAAGAACAAACCAATCAAAGGATCAACAGCTCTCAGATATGCCTGTATGGCCATGGCTTCTGGCACTAGGTAAGGCTCTTGTAGCCTACGATACATTCTATGGAACCTAGTGTTGAACAAGGGAAATGGTTCATGATGCTCTTTTCTGATAGTGGAAAATTGGTGATATAGTATGGTAGGGTCTACATATACCCTAAACTGATTAATAAAAGCATTCTCTAAATCTATCCAACCCAGAATGGATCCTTGGGGCAGATTTAGATACCAATTATATGCCATATCCCCTAGACAGTAGGGAAATAGTCTACATACCACATCTTGATGAGAAACTTGAGCTTGTGTGCAAGCATCTTTGAATGCTTGTATATGTTCCTCTACACTTCTTGATTCTCCATGCATGTATCTCGGACAGAACTTCTCTGGGTTCTTTGGTAAATCATGGAATCTGCCTGGAATTGTCCCTAGCGGGGAGGGATTACCCACAAAATAAGCCATTGGTGAGATTGGTTGGGCAGGTGGTGGTGATAAAGGCCGAATTGGTGGTGAAAAAGGCCTATTTGGTGGTGGTGTGGATGGAATTGGTGGAAACACTGGTGGAGTAAGCGGTGGTGGTAATGTAGGTATTTCTACACTACGAGCATGAGGTCTCGGTCTAATCGAGGTTTCAATTTTTTTCAATAGTTCAAGATTAGTAGAGGATCTAAGAACCCTCTCGTATCCTTTCGGTGAAAAAGATCTTCCATGACCCAACTTCTCCCTTAAGAGCCCTCCTTCTAGCGCCAATTTTTGTTGACGGTTAAAATGACACAAACAACATTAAAACAGAATATTTCTAATCTATTTCTTCTGAAAAAGAAAGACAGCATGTAGTAGCCTAACTCCCAAGGTCCTGGTAGTTGGTTCTCAACTGTATGATGTCACTCAATTGGTTCATGCAACTGTAATATTCAAGGGGCATGTGCTGGTAACAAAGGATTCAAGATATAACTCTTTCTATCAAAATAGTGCCTGTAAATCAATGGGTTTTAAATAAAAGAAAAAGATAGGTCCAAGGGGTAAATTAGTAAGTATGAATTAAATTTATCTAATATCCAGACATATACTTTTAACAATGAATGTTTTCATAAGCGATCACAAAAACCATAGCATGACACAACCCACAGTATGACTGTACCATCGTATACATCTTAGGTGCTTAATTCAATTCCACTATTCGCATATCACAAGTATTTCCAAGATTTCAAAACAACACACATTCATTCATCATCAAAACTATAGATCAACAGACTTCAATAACTTTAATTCAATGACAATTTAACAAGATAATCTTTAAACCTGGTTTCTTCTAATGACTTTCATCACATAAGAAACTATCATGCTTCAGCATAATCACTCGCATTCAGGTGGATTATAACTCATTAACCTTATCAAACAACACAATTCAATATAAACTCCATATTTCGTAAACCTATAATTCTATTAACTGTGAAAAGATCTAGTACAATGTATCTCTGCAAAACTCTATAAAATTCTATCTCCAAGCACTAGGTAAGCCAATCCAATTCTCAATTAGCCGACCCTTACAATGTGATACCCATTTGGTATTTATAGATATACAAAAGAAGTTCGAACTTCACTTCTATTTTAGGCTTTCCACCTTTTTAGGAACAATCAACTTTCTTGGAAACTCAGATCAACTTTGATCTTGAGTCCTTACATTATACATTCAGTTTGATATAAATATAGAAGACAGAAATAGAAGAAAAGAAGTCATGCGCCCTCAAGACTGTCAGTGTTGCATGCATGCAACATGCAAAGAAGAAGAACATCATGCATGCAAGATTTTATGCATGTGAAGCCGGATCCACCATGAACTCATCATAACTGGTGAATACTTGTTGTAGCATATCCATATCTGGCCCATCAATACAGTCATCTTCAAATTTGATTGGATCCAACTCAACTGCAGCAAACTCTTTCATACTTTTAACCTTGATCAATTCTCTCCCCACAACTTTTATTTCTTCTTTGACTTCTACAAGCCGATCTATCACCAAGTCTCCTCCATCATCTTTCTCCTGCATGAGTCCTTGGAATCTTTCATTCCATTTCTCTCTAACTTGACTCAACGGAATGCCATCTTTTGTCATTACATTCACATCTACATTTATGGCCATGACTGCTTCCAACTCTTCCAATTGCTTCGTCAACTTATTAACTGCTTCCTGAATCTCATCCTTGTGTTTGCTCAAAAAGTTAGTTCTAACTTGAGTATGCGAGAAGTCTTTTCTATAAAGTCTTTGTTATCATCTTCAAGTATAGATTGTTCTAGAAGAGTAGTTAGAGGCAATGTATTTATCTTTTCTAACCTTTCACTATACTCCTTATACTCTTCTTCTTGTTTTTCTGATGCCTCGATGTATTGATGCATCTCTTTTATTACTCCCCCTGCTTCTTTGTAGGCCTCAAACCCTTTTGTTAAAACCTCACCTACCTCTCAGTTCACTTTGTCTATCCATTTGTCAACCATCTCTACCTTACCTCTAACTTGCACCAAATAATCTACCTCCTTTTTGCTTAACAAAATAGGAGTCTCAATGGCTGCAACTTGTTGTGACCTTGGAGAGGAGACAATCTTCAAGAATGAATGTAACTGATCCAATCAAGCCTTAAGCTCATCTTTCTTTTGTTTGTCCTTCATCATTCTTGATTTAGTCGTTGAAGCCACCACATCAATCAGATTCATTTGTTGATTTCTAGTGGGTCTTCCCAAATTAACTGTACTCAAGTGATAGTCTATTAGCTGCATATCCCCTACCTCCTTTTCAGTCATAAGCATGGCACATTCAGCAACTATCTCCCCTTTATCTGTGAGTCTGGTAGAATGTAAGACTTTAGCCTTCTTCTTAGGCCTTTCCTGTTCAATCCCCTTCATCATGTCCTCCCAATTAAGAGGTTGAGGAGGTGTTCTAGCTCTCTTCTGCAGGTCTAACTTCAACCATGTAGGAGCACTGGGAGCAGTCATCATAATGGAAGAGGAAACAACAACTGTAGAGGGTGGCTGAATATTTACCTCAGGTTGAAAATCAACCTTTGCTTTCTCTTGTTTCTCCTACAGCACATTTATCTGCACCAACTTCTTAGCCTCTTCTCTATCTCGTTGTTCCTGCATTTTCTTGTCTTCTTCTTCTTTTCTCAATCTCTCTTCTTCCATCTGATCCTTCTCTAATTTCTCTTTTTCCAAGGCCTCTCTTTCCAACCGTTCTACCTCCAAAGCTTTAAGTTTTGCAGCTTCGGCATCTTCTTCCTTTTGCTTCCTAATTAGCTCTTCGACCTCCTTTTCTTTCCTTATCTTTTATGATTCTTCCTTTTCTATCCTTTCCATTTCTAAGGCTATGAGCTTCTCTACCTTTTCCCTTTCTTCTTCAACTTATTGTTTCTTTATTAGCTCTTCAGCCTCTTTTTCCTTTCTTAGAGCTTTAGCTTCTTGTTCTTTATGTCGAGCTTCCTCTGTAATCTTCAGTCTAGCAACCAGGGCTTCCTTTTCCCTTTGGTTTCTTGCTTTCTCTTCCTCAAGATCATGGATCTTCTGTATCAATTCCAATTTGTCATTTTTTGCCTTGACCTTGATTTCATCCTCTCGTTGCCTCATTTGCTCCTCCATTTCATCAGCTGTTGTCCTTGTTTCAATTTCTTTTGCCTTTAATTTTTGCTGGTGAAGTAGAGCATCAACTTGTAACTTTGCATCCATTTCCTTTTGCTTCTCCGCAGTAGCCCTTACATCAGACTCTTTTATAGCATATTCAAACCATTTCCATTGCTCTTCTTATGTCAGAATCCACTCAATAGTCCCCTCTAAAGGCATGTTTTCTTGCAGGTCCTTCTCTGAAAGAGTTTCATCCGAGTCTGTCTCAATTTCTACCAATTCTTCCTCCACTTCCTTTCCTTTAGTAGCTTCAGCCATAGTATGAAGAGTTCCTTCTTGAAATTCTTTACTTTTCTTTCTTGTGAGTGGGGCTTGTGTAGAGGACTCACCCAATGTGGGTGTATAAACAATAAATTCTATTGGAACATCTCCCTCTGGTGCCTCTTCTTCTTCATCGACCACCTCAAGCTCTATTTCTTCAACATCTAGAGGAAAGAATTCCAATGGCTCTTTGGGAGGTGTCTTTCTTTTAATCCTCTTATACCCTTTACCTTTCTTAATAACTGGTCCCTGAGGAGCTCAAGCTTTCATCATCAACCATTGCACACTTCTATCCAAAACTGTTCTTCCAATTTTCTTAATATCAATTGTTTCTTCCTCATTCCATTCCAGTGGATCTAAGTTTTTGGTGCCAATGTTCAAAGCTTCATATGAGGGATCTAATACAATTCCATCATCCACCAAAGTGTCAGGAATATTTCCTTTAATACCAAGCTCTAACATGAGTGAGACTGATAATCTCTCATAATTCTTCTTCCTCAAGTCATACTCATCCTGCCTATCACACCAAAAGTCCTCTAACAAATTAAAGTGTTTAGTGAACACTGAAGGTAATAAAGCATGCATTTTCTCCCTTGGATCAAAATACTTACGAGCTGTATACAATCCTAATTTCAATTGTATCAACTCATTACAAACCACCTTTGCTCCCTTCAAATGTTGACAATTATATTCACCTAGTGTCATGGGAAATTTATGGCATCCTGTCTTGTGCTGAATCCCAAACCTAGCACTAACTCCAATGGCTTGATACACAAACTCCATAATTATTATTCTATTACTGCAGCATCTTGGAAGCAAATGGGGATGACCTTCAAACCTAAATAACCTGAAGTATGTAAATTTGGGGTATTGGATATACCAACTTCCCCAATTAAGAATAAAAGCCATAGCTTCTTGACTTAACCTGTATCCTGCATCTCCACTCAACTGGTTGATAACCACATAAAAAAAGGCATCATTGACTCTTCTGAAATGAGTCTCAGCAACTTGAAGAGATAATTGATCATAGTGCTCCCATACCTTCTTTTGTCCATCCAAGGCTCCCATTATACCTACTATGTTTAATCCTAGGAAAATCCCCAATCTTGCTGCAGCATAAACCACATAAGAAGTCATGAAGAAAGATTTAGTCTTTCTAACCCTTGTGAGCTTATCATGTATGGCATCAGAAATAATCATTGACCAATCAAATTGGTAATCACCCTGAAAGATTACTTGAATAAAATAAAACATCCATTCCTTGAAGTGGAAGGCATCCCTCTTCCCAAACACTCTGGACAGCATTAATATCAAATCAGATATCTCCTTCTTTAAATCTGCCCTCTTTGGCTAGTCTGCCAGCTTGCTTAAATATTTCTTCCCTGTGCTTAACCACTTTTTGTTTAAATGAGACTTATTGGAGTCTTTATGCTTGCTATATTTCTCCAATGCCTCTACTTCAATTAGCTGCACCAAATTCTTGGGATCAGGAACATTAAATATGCTTTGGAACATTTGCGGAGTAAGATCTATAATCACATTATTTTATGAATCCATGCATAATCTTGTAGCAGTATTGTAGGTACTGGCCACTGTCAATATCAACTCTGGACACTGGACTGATAAAGCAAACACGGTGATATGTGCAAGACCGGAATCAACAATCCTTTGTGTTCTCCCTGTCAATTTTTCTTATTTTGCAAAGGTCTCTTCATGTATTTCTTCAAAGCTATACTGGCCCAGATTAGTATCTGTGATATCTGACTAGTCTGATTCCACCTTGCTAACTTTCACCACCGGATTCCTATGATCATACCTCAATGTATAAGGCAGTTGTTCTGGTTTCACCTTTTTGATTTTCGGTGGTGTCTTTGATGTTCCAGATGGTTGATTCCTTCGAGCAGCCTCTCCTGACGTTCCTGACATCTTTCAATTTTCCTGCAAGCAAACCTCTAATTAGATCTTTAGATATCATCATAAAACATGCTTTTAAAACATACCTGTTACACATACATCGGAGTCGGAACCAGACAGAAGCTCAAAACAATCTCTTTTACAACACTGGTAGACTCGGAGCAAAAACCGATATAGAATCTTCACCTAGTAACAAATGGGCTCGGAGTCGGAGTTGGGGACGTTACCGGAACCGGGATCGGAACAAAAAATGGATTTGGTTTTCTTCAAATTTTCCTTTCTTTCATATTCTATTTCCATTCCGCCTCCACCTCCGATTAGGTTATCATTACTTTGAAGAAAGACTTTCAATTATATGCAGAGCCAGAAACAGGATGAGAATAGAATCGATAACTTTGTAAACAAAATTCTTAAGTTCAAAATCGGTTTTGATCCCGCCTCCACCAATGTTATCATATATTTCAAGGAAAACCTTTTACAACTCGGAATCGGAAAAGGAATAAAAAATGGAATCGATAACCTTGTAAAAAAAAACTCTTAGGTCCATAATCCATTCCAATCCCACCTCCGCCTATGCTAATCATGACGTCATCAAATACTTTATTCATTTTCAACACAATTTCATGATTAAGACCTAGGTCGCTATAAAATGGCAAAGGAGCTTTAAAACTCTACCCTCATATGACCTTGGGGAACAATTGCATTTTAGGGCCATTATTTAAATCTTATTAAAGTAATTACAGAGACCAACGAAACCCTAATCTAACAAACCCGATAAAACTAGGGCACGGGTTTAAACCCTGCCATTCTACCAAACGACGAAACCCTAATTTAAACAATAAATCTAATCTACCCTAACTCACTGTAAAACCTCTAATCTACCTCACAAGAATGTACAAGACAACAAAAATACAACCTGACCAACAATATAAAAGACCCACACAAACCAGCATGCGAAGAATCACGAACTTATAATGAAACGACAACGCGATTCAAAACACGGGCAAACATATATACAAGACACACAACTGCAAATAAACAATGAACAACAAAGATAAAAGACCTACCTCAAACACAAACAAACCCAAGCTAACTTTCTGAATTGATTCACACACAATATCCCTTCTCTATCTCGATCAATTTGCTCAAACGAACTCTGCTATTGCTCTTTGCACTCTTAGACTTGTAATAATAACAATAATGATTGGCTTTAACCCTTAATAAAGGTCAATATGTGAATTTTTACCTATGCCGACAACCACCATTAATGCATTAAAATGCAGTAAAGGTGGAGTCGGAACTGTAAGAGAATGAACACTGGTCTGCAATGCAACTTCAGTCAAAAAGTCAATGAAAATAAGTGGCGGGGATGGAACTAAAATGGAATCGAGATCCTAAATTTATAAAATTTCCAAACCACATTCCCATTCTGGCTCCACGTCTGACAACTAAAAACAAAACAAAAACAAATACAAAAAGTTAAATGAAAGACCAACCTAATAAAACAAAACACAAAAACCAAAACAAAACAGAAATAAAATAAAATAAAGTAGCAGAGGCGGGATCAGAATCGATCATGATTTTGCAAATTTTGATAACAACCATCCCAATTCCCACTCCGGCTCCGCTTTCGCTAAAGACAAAAAAAAAAAAAGGCAAAGAAAAGACTGTCGGGATAGAACCAAAAATAGGCCTCAAAAGAACTTTCAGAACCCGATTCAGCTCCGGTTCCGTTTCTGGCAGAGAAACCAAAGAAAAACAAAGTATTGGCAAAACTAGACTCCAAACTTTGTTTCAAAAACAACTAAGTACAAAAAAAACAAAGGGGGACCCATTTTGACCAAGGAAAAAGATGGGGTGGTTATGCAAGGCATAACACTATCCATTAGCCAGTAAAACAAATAAAATCAATTCATAAGATTATTTTTTTCTAATAGGGTTGACTGGTTGCTTCTTTCTTCTTGATTGTCAGGAAGTCATCAATATACACTTGGTTTTCCTGCCTTCTCTTGCCTCATGGCCAGAGAGTTTTTGCATAAGGCATCAAAGTAACCTTCAAGATTGACAATGGCAATGAGTACAAGGTCAGTATATCTTAATGCTAATTGGGTATGATTTTATTTGTTCAAGACCAGTTTAGATTCATTTTCTGCTCACACTACTTTTATTTACATTTATTTTTTGCTAATATCCATTTTCCTTTACATTCATATTCTTCTATACATATTGTGTTTACAATAATGTTTTCCTTAATTTAATCTAGGGGAGAGGATCCAGTAGCTGAGAAACTTTCAATGTCATGCTGTTAGGATTTACTGTGAAGCTAATCCAAAGTTTTTCATTCCTGCTTAAGGCCATATTACAATGCTTTCTCTAGGAAGCCCACATGATCCCCATCTGGTGTCTTCTTTTTGTAGCCTCTAAATTTCTTAGAAGAAATCAACAACCATTTTGTCTAAATGTGGCTCCTTGTTTACACATTAATATCTCTTTTGGCAGCAATGGATTAAAATGGATTCATGGGGTCTTAAAGAGAAGGCTCTCAAACATGGAGATCAAGAGTGGGACCAGGTAAAACCATTCATAATCATGCTCATATTGTTTTATTGACTACCTAAGAGCTAAGTATCCAGGATAACATTCTGTATTTTTCTATTGAATTTCCAGAGTGAGAATAATTTTGGGTTTGCAATCCTATTTTTTAGTACACTAGCTAAGTATCCAAGATGCACTGCAGGTACTCTTTCTCACCAAATTGCTCATTTTCCACAAATTTAGATTCTAGTGTGTAGTTTAATATTCACTAGTTTGATTTTTTTCCTTTTTAGCAAAATTAGAATCCAATTTGTAGGTTGTGCTTGTTGTCCATGATAGTCCCCTTGATCTCATGACTCATCATAGGTTTTACATTTTGCTCCAATTGTTGATTAACATCAAATGTGACCATCATAATATCATCCATAGCCTCCATATTCTACAATTATTCATTGCTCATTTCTCATACATAGTAACCAAATAATGCAAGCCTAGAGCTTGGACTGCAGATGTATACAAAAAATGATAAATCCCTGCCTCTATAAGCCTAATTAAACACAACAATTGACATGTTGTTTGATATTTTAAACAATCATATGACTGTCCTTTTTCTACCTTGTAAACACTTACTCAATGCATACAATAATTTATTGAAATGCAAAGTTGAATGGCCTCTTAACTCTTGACACTAATGTCATTGCATTTTCCAAACAGGGTTAATCATATTGTGATCTAAATTTTCATAATGAAGTCTTCCAATCTGTCCTTTATATCTGAGCATTGATGACAATCCATCTTGTCTTTTACTACCCCTATTAAATGCTCATGGTCTTGGCACATCAACTTTCTCTCTTTTATTTACCTATCCTTATGTCCTATCATTATCCCTATGTATGCACTTTGGAGCCTCCTACTACTTTTAAATATCGCCCAGAGTCACCCCAATAAGTATTTCGATCCATCTGTATCTTCATGACAAGAGATCATATATCACTAGGATATTTTGCAGTTTCCCCGACGTGGTGAGTCTCCCCAATGATTATTCTTTCGATCTCAACTATGTCACCAAGATTCCTGCCGATGTAATCTTATCGGCATCACATAGCGGTTTGGGTAGACATTCAGAACTTACTCTGATGTTATATGTCTTGTCGATATAATTCCCTTGTGCTTCATCGATGAGACAAGATGAGTATCTCGCCGATGACAATTCATCGCTGAGACCATAGGCCAGTCCTCTCGATATATCTTCTCAAGCAATTCTGATCATTGTAACAGTCTTGATCTTTCACCGATATGCCTACATTTGAACAAATAGCTCTTTTTTAAAAAAAAATTGTATTGTTCCGTCAAATTTTTGATGGACCTCCAAAAGCGTCCAACGAATTTGTAGTATATCCAATGAAATTTCGTTGTAATGACTTTCCTATTTCGTCGCGCGTTCGATGAACTTTTGTCGTTATTTCGATATGTACTATGTCGCCAAGATGCCTACCAATGTAATCTTGTCGACGTCACATAGCGGGTCGGGTAGACATTCAGAACTTACTCCGATGGTATATATCTTGCCAATATGATTCCCTCGTGCTTCATCAATGAGACAAGATGTGTATCTCGCCGATAAACCATCATTGCTAAGACCACAATCCAGTCCTCCTGATATATCCTCTTAGGCAATTTTGATCACTGTAATAGTCTTGATCTTTCACTGATATGCTTACATTTCAAAGAATAGTTTTTTTTTTTAAATTGCATTGTTCCGTCGCATTTACGATGAACCTTGAAAAGCGTTCAACGAATTTGCAATGTATCCGACAAACTTTCATCGTAATGACTTGCCCATTTCTTCGTGAGTTCGACAAATGTCTGTCGCTATTTCAATATGAAGTATGTCACCAAGACTCTTGCCGATGTATGCTTATCGACGTCAAATAGTGGGTCAGGTAGACATTCAGAACATACTCCGATGGTATATGTCTTGCCGATATGCTTCCCTCATGCTTTGTCAATGAGACAAGATGTGTATCTCGCCAATGAAACTTTATCGCTGAGACCAAAGTCCAGTCCTCCCGATATATTTTGTCAGGCAATTTTAATCGATGTAACAGTCTTGATCTCTCACCGATATCTGCAATACTTCAAAACTTTCATCGTAATGGTGACAAACCTATGTTGTTAATCCGACGTTTTGGAAAAGGTATCCCGCTCGGGCTTCACGCATTGTGCATCATTAGATCGACGACACTATCATCATGGTTCCGATGAACATATGTCGTTGCTCCAACACTTCAGTGGAGGTACGTCGCTCGTGCTCTAGCCACTGCTCATCGCTCGATTGATGAATTGGGTGTCACGGTTCTGACGAGCTTGCTACATGAATGCGACATTTTTTAGTCCATCAGAATATAGATGAAAATTAAGTGACAGCGCTGATTTTTGCGATTCATCGGTTGGCCGACAAAACTGCATCGAAAGTCCGATGAACGTCCGTCAGAAATTGGAGTCAAATTCAGTAGTGTGATACATGCAGCGGTGGTTTTTATATGCATGTGTCATTTATTATGCTATGATGGATGGTCATGTATGAATTTTTACTTCTATATGCCATGTTGCTGACGATTATGATGATGCATTTTTATGGATGATGATCTTTGCATGATGTTATTTATCTTATGATGTGATGATTATGATGATGGTACCTATGCATACGATATGATGATGATGATGTAAATGAAATGATGTATTATGATGTATGGAAAATGTATTGATTATGGATGCAAAAATGATGAAATGGATGTAATGAATGCATTTTATTATTTTTTGATGTATGGTTATGAAAATGATGCAATGATATGGACATGTAAAATGAAAATGATAATGAAATGCTCTGATAATGATAATGAATGAAAAAAATGATGTGAAAATTACATTTAAAAGATAACGTAGATGACACTACAAGTGACAATGCAAATGGTAATGCAATGATATGAAATGATGAGATGATAAAAATGATATGAAAAATAATGATAATGAATGATTGATAAAATGATATGAGTAATGAAAAAGACAATGATAATGATAATGAAAATGATATGAATATGAAAATGGATGATGATAATGAATGATACATGTTTATGAAAATGTCGTGAAAATGAATATTATATGATATGAATTATTTGTAAAAATGATAGTGATAATGAACTAATATGAATAGATGTGAAAATGACATGAGACTAATACAAATAATGTTATGATATGACATGGAAAATGTAAATGATACGCAAACTGATAATGCAAAGATGGTAATGCAAAACGATAATGCAAAAATGGAATGAGAAATGATATGAATGATTGATGAAATCACATGATAATGTTATGAAAATGATATGAAACTAATAATGATATTGATATGAAGATGAAAATCATATGAAAATGAATACTAAATGATATGAAACTAATGATGAAAATGATAATGATAATGAAAACACATGAAAAATGATTATTTCAATGATAACACAAATGATAATGCAAAATGAATGATTGATAAAAATGAACTACAAATGATATGAAAATGAAAATTTAAATGATGCAAAGATGATATGAAAATGATATGCAACTAAGGATGAGAATGATATGAAAATAATGTGAAAATGATTTTTGTAAATGTCCAAGTGTACTCAATCTTTGCTTCAAAAGAGATATGTATCTTTTCCAACCTCCAAAAATCTATTATACAACTACAAAATAAATGCAATCTATATGAATCATGCAATCCTAACTATGCTAAATGAACTACACCTTGTTGTCATTCTGTGAGCCAATTTTATGCTTGATTTTCATCATTGAGCCTTTTGATATGTTGAAAGTTAGTACAAGCATCATAGGGTAGATCTACCTTGATAATGTCTTGAGTATAAATTTCATGATGTTTGATATAGCAATTTAATACAAGCATCGAGGTATAATTGAACTGAGACAACCTGAGTATTGCTTGCATAAACAGATAGAAGTTAATCCTTTTCCTATGCAAATCTTGAAATGTCTTCAATGATACTTTAGTAAATCATGTCTCGCGACAAATTTTCACAGTAATAATGATTAACTTACAGACAACAATCAAAGAAAAATCATACTCCTTCCTTATGACTCTAGTTTAGTACATCATTGAGTCACTCTAGAGATATGATGTCATCAAATCTCAAAACAACAGTTCAACTTATGCTTTAAGTGTTCCATTCATTTTATTCAGATTAAGATCATCCATTTTCATTCTGTGACATGTCTCATAGTTGTTATGACTAGGCTTGATTGGATATTTGATTGTTGATCTGATATTCTGATACTAGACGCATGTTGTTGTTTTCTACCAAAAATTTTAAAAGTCGATTGCCCACAACAAGTTTGCACCTTGACTCCCAATTAGACACAACCTATTGCTAGGAATATAAACAATTATCATCAATCCATGATGAAATTCTTGTCATCTCAAGGAAATTTTGTGTGCATGATGTGAATATGATGGCAATGGATGGATCTAATTCTGATAAAAATGGCTATGAACGATGCAGGATGTAACCTAATAGATGGGAGAGGCAACTAAATAAAAAATAGTGCATGTTTGCCAAGTTTTCACCCTTTGTTTTTATTACACTTTTTCAGATTTTGTGATTTTTTTATTGTTACCAAGACACCTGTTTGCCAAGTTTTCATCAAGGCAATGATTTTTTTTTTGTATTTTCTCTTTTTTTATTTTTGTAGATTTTTTCTTTTTTTGATTTTTGTATATTTTTTCTTTTTTGATTTTTGTAGATTTTTTCATGACTAATTTTTATGTTGTTTTTGTATTTTTCAAACATAGAATTTCTTCAGATGGATGATGTTGGTTGGATCTTCAAGAAGGTCCCCTTCTGGTGTAGATATTTGATACGCTCTTGAACCATATGCTGCAATGATGAAAAATGGGCCTAGCCAATTGGGCTCGAACTTTCCTTTCTTCTCCTGATATTGTTGGTTGTGAGGGTTTTCCTTCAGGACTAAGTCACCCACTTGAAATGTGTGTGGTATGACTCTGTGATTGTATTTGTGGGACATGATTTGTTGATAACCTTTCAAATGATTGGTTGCACTTTGTCATCCCTCATCAAGTAGCTCCAGTTCTTGTAGTCTTAAACTCTGTAATCATCATCAATTATGAGTCCCTTCAGTGAGACTTGAAGTGAGGGAATATCAACTTCCAGTGGAAAGATTGCTTTTGCTCCATAGACTAAGGCGTATGGGGTGGCACCAGTTGGTGTGTGAATGCTAGTTCTGTATGCCCACAAAGCTAGATTTAACTGGACATGCCAATCACGACCGACATCATTCATCGTCTTCTTCAGGATCTTAAGAATTGTCTTGTTTGAAGGTTTTGCTTGGCCATTTCCCTATGGATAATAAGGTGTAGAGAACCTATGTTGGATATGAAATCTTTCACAAATTTCGTCAACATCTTGATTCTTAAAAGGTCCTCCATTATTTGTGATAATGGAGTTGGGGATGCCATACTGACATATGATATAACTCAGAATGAAGGTGAAATTTTTTTGTCGGTGACTGTTGTTAATGGAACAACTTTAATCCACTTGGTAAAATACTCAGTGGTCGTGATTATGAACTTATGTCCATTTGATGAAGATGGGTGAATTTTTCCCACCATATTTCGTCCCCACTGAGCGAAAGACCATGTGGTAGTGAAGGGTTGTAGCTCTTGAGCAGGAGTATGAATGAGATTTTCATGAATCTGACATTTTGGACATTTCTTCACAAAGGTGAAGGATTCATTTTCCATGGTTGGCCAATAATAACCCATTCTTACAAGTTTCTTAGCCAAAGTTAGTCCACTTGAATGAATCCTGAAAATACCACCATGAACCTCTTGTAAGGCCTTTTCAGATTCATTACATTTGAGATATCTAAGGAGGGTACCATCAAGACCGCATCGGTATAATGTATCAGTGATTAGGGTATATCGAGAAGATTGGTGTATGAAGTTTCTTTTCTGATTTCAAGATAAATCTAGGGGTAAGGTAGTATCTTTTAGATAGGCATAGATTTTTCTGTATAAGGGGGAATTAGAACCAGTCAGGTGACAAATTATTTATGTTTCAAGATTTTCATAGGCAGGGGAAAATAGTTGTTCCACCAATAATTCATATCGATCTTGGTTCTCTAATAATTGCAGTAATTACGCAATTGAAGCAATGGCATCTGCAGCTTTGTTGTCAATTCGTGGAATTTTTCTAAACTTCATCTCAACAAAATACTTCTTGAAGTCATCTACCATTTTTTTGTAAGGCATTAAATTTTCATCTTTAGTCTGATAGTCATCATTTATTTGATTAATGACAAGTTGTGAATCACCAAAAACTTGTAGCTCTATGATCTTCCAGTCCAATTATATTCTCATTCCAATGAACAGTTCTTCATACTCGGCTATGTTATTTGCACAAGGAAATATTAACTGCTAGGAATTTAGAATGGTATGTCCCTGAGGTGTGACAAAAATAATTCTTGCCCCTGAGCCATGTTGTGTGTAGGACCCATCAAAATAAAGTGTCCATGATTGCTTGGCCATTGTTGTGAATACATTTGCATCAGGAAATTTGATGTGCATTGGATGGTATGTTTGTATAGTTGCCTCTACCAACTAATCCACTATGACCTACCCTTTGATTTCCTTTCGATCCATTTGGTGAATGTCGAACTCACTTAGGATCATTACCCATTTAACTAACCTGCCAGTTAGGGTTGCTTTTCTCAAAAGATACTTTAAGGGATCAGTTTTAGCCACAAGTTTGACTGTATGAGCTAACATATAGTGGCATAACTTTTGTGAAGCAAACACTACTGCCAAACAAGCCTTTTCAATGAAAGTGTAGTTTAGCTCATGGCTTGTCAATGTCCTCCTGATGTAATATATTGCTCACTCTTTTCCCATTTTGTCCTCTTGTGCTAATAAGGCCCCCAAGGATACTTCTCTGGCAGAAATGTACAGTATGAGTGGTTCTCCTTGTACTGGTGGGATCAATACTAGTGGGCTCATTAGATAATGTTTGATCTGATCTAAATTTCCTTCACACTTGTCTTCCCATTTGAATGGAACATTTTTTATGCAAGAGATGTGTGAATGGAAAACTCTTGTCTGCCAATTGTGAGATAAATCTCTTGATAGATTGTAATCGTCCTTGTAATGATTGCAATTGACTAATGTTCCTTGGTGGTGACATCTCAAAGATGGCTTGGACCTTTGTTGGATCTACTTCTATTCCTTTTTCTAATACAATATAGCCTAAGAGCTTTCCCAATTTTACATTTCTTGGGATTGAGTCTGACTTTAATTTTTTCCATTCTGACAAAAATCTTAAATAAGATATCTAGATTCCCTCCCTTGTGTTTTATTCTTCTAAGAGATCATCTACATAATACTCCATGAATGTGTGCATCATGTCATGAAAAATTGTAGTCATTGCCCGTTGATAGGTCGCTCTTGCATTTTTGAGTCTGAATGGCATTACATTCCAACAATATGTACCCCAAGGACATGTGAATGCAGTCTTATCTTGATCTTCAATTGCAATCTTTATCTAATTATAACCATAAAATCCATGCATCAATGAATACATGGCATGCCCAGTTGTTAAATCCACAATCGTGTCAATGTTGGGAAGAGGAAAATCATCTTTTGGACATGCTTTATTTAGATCTCAAAAATCTGTATAGATTATGATTCGTCCATCTGGCTTTGACATAGGTACAGTGTTGGAGATCCATTCTACATAGTCGATAGACCAAATGAATCCTACATCCAACAGTTTCTTCAATTCTTCTTTGAGTAGCAATGCAACATGTGGGTGCATCTTTCTCAGCTTTTGTTTCACAGGATTTTCCCCTTGGCATGATGGAAAAATGGTGCATGATAAGATTTGGATCCAATCTGGGCATATCTGCATATGACCATGCAAAATTGATTTGATTATCCTTTAGGAATTTTGTGAATTTTGGGACTCCTTCCTTTGTCAGTGATGCAGCAAGTTGTAGGATTTTTGGCTATTTCGCAGTGCCTTTATTGATTGCCTCTATTGGTTCTATCAAAATAGAAGATCTTTCTTGATGGTGCTCAGTGAAAGTGTCAAGTTTTCCATCTTCCAGTACCTTTGAAAGGTTTTCACCGTCAGATACGCTCTTTATTTTTCTCTTTCCATGATCTAATACTGCCTTTTTTAGGATTTCACCATTAGATCTATATTTTATATTATTAATTTTGCAAATGAAAAACTTGGCACTCTCCTATCTGATATTTTGATCATGTGATTCACTTATGGAACCTATTCACGGGTTGGAGGAACAAAGAAAATTTACAATGGTTTCATCATCTGGGAAGATTGGGATATCGATTGGTTCAGTTTGTTCCCAATCAATAAGCTCGGGATGGACCAAGGGTAAGGGATCATTTGGTTGGGTAAGGTCACTGGATGTTAAGTTCATGACATGGTTATCATTCTCTTTATGGGGAATATCTATAATGGTATCCTCCTATTGAATATTTGTCTCACTTTGAACCAAATCGTCATCACTCGATTCATTGTCTCTTTGAAGTACGTAGTCAAGTGGAGGCCTTGAACTTTCCCCTTGTGTGAGCATGGGTGTATATTTTTGTATAACATCCACCTTCTTGTCTCTCCAGAATTCATCGTTATAAATGGTATCCCATTCATACTCATTGGAATCAGTGTCAG
This sequence comes from Sequoiadendron giganteum, assembly GCA_007115665.2. NCBI lineage: Eukaryota > Viridiplantae > Streptophyta > Pinopsida > Cupressales > Cupressaceae > Sequoiadendron > Sequoiadendron giganteum. The sequence goes on along the minus strand of CM021104.1, from coordinate 356,310,051 downwards.
AATTGTCCTGCAATCTCATAATTTTCTCAGCTATCTCTTCGTTGGATTTCTTTTGGACCGTTTCTTTTGCATCTTCACCATACCCAAGTCTTGTCTTATCTTTTGGATGCACTACTATAGGCTAAATGGGGTTTACAATTCCTTCTTTTCTTTTTCCTATGGGGCTAGTCCCTTCATAACCCATTCTTTGCATTATTATATAGCTTTTCCCATATTGTTCAGTGGGAAGTTTGATATATTTAATAGATTCTTCCTCATATGTATATAGTCAATCGAGCGTCGCTCTATCTTCAGCTTCATTTTCTTGAGTGTTTGCCTTGATGAATATTCCATCAAACTTGGTGATGGGAACTGGAGCTTGTGTTCCTAACGTGGAATTTTTTGCAGCTTGTTGTGTGGATACTATAGGTTGACCATGTGACCTTGGAGAGACAGGTAGGTTAGAGAGACATAGTGAATATTCTCCCACCCCATTAGCTTTTAATTGAAACTTTGTGTTAAAGCTTTATATCAATTCCCTTGTTTGATCACTGTGTTTTGAAGTAGAAATAGCAAGAGCTTCTTTATTATGCGAGATGAAGGTGTCCTATGTTTCTCTAAGGTTAGAACAAACTGACTGTTATTTTGGTCCGTTGGTATGGTTATTTCTTGCCTGACATATGGAAATTTTAGACATTGATGGTACGTAGACAGTACCACTTGCATCTCATGGATCCATGGTCGACCCAAAAGTATGTTATAGGATAAGTCTCAATCCAGAACCTGACAAAAATTGTTCTATATAATAGGTCCCACTCTCATAGGTAACATGATGAGTCCCTTAGAAGCTCATTCCTCATCATCATATGCTTTGATTGTTATTTTTCTCCTTGTATCAATAGACTCTTTAGAATACCCTAAGGCCATAACCAATTTTAAAGTAAAAATATTTAGACCAGCTCCCCCATCTATTAAGACACATCCGATTCGGGTTTTATGAACCATGACCTATAGATAAAGTGATGAATTATGGGGATGAGTCATGGAGGCATCATCCTTTTCAGAAAAGGATAGGCATGTCGGTAAGGACAAGTGTCCCACCATGGCTTGAAATCTATCAATATCCAAATCAGGAGATATGGTTGTGTCAATGAGAGCCTTCTCTAGAATGTTCTTATGTGTCGGTGATATTTTAAGAAACTCCAAGATAGAAATTTGAGCTGATTTTTTTTGTAATTGATCGACTGAATTGTACTATCTTGGAGGGGGAACAGTTGATTTGGATGAACTTCATTTTACAACAATTATAGCATGTCCCCTTATTGTTTCATTAACTTCTCAATACTCCTGCTCTCCTTTGACTTTGATGACATTGACTTTCTGGTCATCAGAATAGATATGATTGATGGTGGTGTCATAGACATTATTTATATTTTTGCCTTTGTCACCTGAAGATTCCCCTTTTTGATAATTGGGGAAAGGGTACTTGAATGCTTGATTATCTCCATTAGCATTATGTCCCTCGATAATTATGGTGCAATTTTCGATCAAATCCTAGACCAAAGTTTTTAAACCTTGGCAATTATTCATCCTATGGCCTTTGCATCTATGATAATCACAATAATACAAGTCATTCCACGATGGTGGTTTTACTCGCAGCTCATAATCTCTCTATGGTGGAAATTTGATGGCGTTTTGATTCAAAATCTCTTTGAGAATTGATTCAAGAGACTGGCCCAAGGGAGTAAAACTCCATCGATCTGAGAAAAATTGTGATCTGGGCGGATTTGAATTTTGGTTGTTGTTGAGATTATTACCATGATTATTGGCCATATTTCCTTGGTTGGTGTTGTTTCCCTGATTGGAATTGTTATTTCCTTGGTTAGTGGAATTTCTAGGGTTGTTTTTGTTGCGTTGAACACCTGATACATTGAGAATGGTTGGCTTTTCTTTCACGTTATTGGAATATACCACCCCATTATTTACAACATTCTTATTTCTAGTATGGAATCATGATTTATCGTTGTTTTTGTTATTGTTATTGTGATTATACAAATTTGGACCATCTTTTTCAAGCTTTAGAACTCTCTTGACCAAGGCTCCTTCGATGGTGATCACGTTTTCAATCAATTTCTCAAATTATTGAGGACAATGAAGGTTGAGCCTATAACTCATTTCTTCGTCTATAAATATTTCCATCTTTTCCTTTTCAGGAACACGACGAGAATATCTTGCAAATAACCTTCTCCATCTTTGCAGGAACGTGATGAAGGGTTCCCCAATCGTTTTCTTCGATTTGCACAAATCAAGCATAGTTATTTGGTGTTGTATATGATAGGAGTATTGAGATATTGATTTATTGATTAAATCCTCAAACATTTTGATGGGAGGGTGATTTTGGAAAGCCACTCCATGGATTGTCCACCTAGACATTCTGGAAACAATCGCATCAGGTATGTATCTTCATGAGAAAACTCTAGGCTCATATTTCAAAACTCTCTCACATGATCAATGGGATCTGTTTTCCCATTGTATCTATCAAACTTTGAGATTTCACAATGTTTTGGAAAAGGAATCATGTTGAGATTCTTGTTGAAGGGATATGGGCATAAATCTTCCAAAACATATTTCTTGGTTGTTCCCCCTTGTATTTCTTTAATTTGTCCTTTTAGTGCTCTTATTTTCTGATTAAGAGCACTAAAATAATTCAAGGGGGTTTCAATCCTTTCAAGATCTTCTCTAATTTTCTCAATATCAAAATCATAGGGTCGTTTAGCTCCTTGGTTTGCTAACAAAAGAAAGTATATTTTTTTGTTCTGCTCTAAAATATTGTCCAAGAGAGTATGAAATTATGGATCATGTTTTGTTTCTTGAAGCATTTCCTTCGTTACTTCATCTCTTGAATTATTCCCATGAAGCCTATGAAAAGGATTCTCTTCCCTTTCACCCATGTTGCAAAGTGGATTTTCCCTTTCATCTTCTTCTTGGTGTTTTCGAGACCTTGTGACAACAGGCATATGCTTATACCAAATTTTTACTAACTTTGATCACAAATAGGAGAGTACAATTTGTTGGATGTCATAGTCAAAATAGAATGATGGATTCTATTGATATGACTAAAGAAATTTCTTATTTTTAGCTCATGATTCCCTAGTTGGAAGGATGATGATCTTGTTATGGGAATTAAACTAGAAATCAGAAATGGATGTGATGATGCACTTTGCAGTGTTTTGATCTTAGTTTGAGAAAATAAGGAATTTGCAAAAGCCTAATGCTTCCAAGTTCTATATTGTAACACTTGATCGGGATGATTGGAATACTGAATTGTAGGTTGTGAGATGAAAGAGGGATGAATGGGATGACTATGATTGTGCCTCTGTGAAAGAGATCTTTATTGAAAGAAAGCTTGTGAATATAAAGGCTCTAAAGCAAAGTCATCAGTGAATCCCCCAGCAAATTCATGATATCGATGGATGAAATTTCGATGCTCAAGAAAAAAATTCTGACTTTGGTATAAAAATCATCTCCTTTTCAACAACTTCTTGTAACTAAGGGACCTTTTTGGCTTCTTGATCCTTTTCTCAAGGGATTTCTTAATAAAGGTTGCAGATTTCCAAACCTTGAGCATAGAAATGACTAGAATTGGTGGCAAATTGCATCATAAAACTTTTTTGATTCAGAAAACAGATGGGCTACTTTGTTCAATGGATGCGCTAAATTTTTTAATGAATGTGCTAAAATATCATATCAATGCGTTGGACTATCGCATAGATGTGTTAAAACAAAGCATAGATGTGCTATAACAGAGTAGGGATACACTATAATAGAGCAGGGATGTGCTAAAATAGAGCAGGGATGCGCTAAAAAAGAGCAGGGATGCGCTAAAACAGAGTTGGGATGCGCTAAAAGAGCTAGTCAATGCACTGAGATAGACATTTTTTGACAATTTTCTGAATTGGATGATCTTTATCTGAATTAATATTTGAAAAACATGGCATGTAGTAGAAAAAAATTGTTTTTAAAGTCCTAAAATATAAAAAATAAGTGTATGTTCTTCGAAATATCCATGGGTATTGAACAAAATAAACACTTCAAGTAGACTCACTCTTAATTGTCAAAAAGGTCATCATAATCATCACAACCCACATCTTAGAATTGTGTCGACTCACACAGTCGTGTCACCCCCTAGAGGGCACCCGTGTTTTTGTCTTTTTCAGGTGCATACTCAAAGTTAGATTTCTCGATCCTTTGAGAAAACGGTCCTTGGCAATTATATGGTGAGTGTCTTGGGGGAAGATTATTCCCTCCCCTTGCACTATGAGTATTATAATGTTTGGTTACTCACTCGGTTGGCTTCTATACTAAAGTTTGTAGTAAGTGTTTTCGTTCAGTGTGGAAAATTGTATACTCCCTCAAGAGACCTCCCAACCTTTAGAACAAAGGCTTTGGGGATGGTTATCTTGCACACTTCTGTCAAGTGGATTTTCATCAACAACTCACTTTTGATTATAGTGGTTTGGAATCCTTTGCTTTAGGGGATCCCACTTAGGTCGTTCCTCTTGGGTGAGTACTTTTTCCCACAAGAGCAGGCTTGCTAAAGTTTTTAATAAAGCATAAAATACATGAAATGAAAAGATGAGTTTGGAATTCTGATCACCCAATTAAGGGGAGAGCATAGGCCTATCACCTGACAATCACAACAAACAATGATGTTCAATTTTAATCCCAAATGACAATTTGCTAAGCTAAGTGAATATGTTTCTTCACAAAAGACATGGGATTCATTTTATCCAAGATAAATCAATTATTTAGTGACTACCCTAGGATTGGTTTATTTCAGATTTAAATGTCTACCCTAGGATTGCTTCATTTTAACCTAATGAAAAAAGTATTATTCTCTGTCCGCAAATGCGTTGGAATCAGGATTAAAATTTATAGTCCCTAAGATGTGCTAAAACAAAGTGTAAATGGGCTAAAAGAACACAAATATGCGCTAAAACAGAGCAAAAATGTGTTGAATCAGGCCTCGTATGCGCTAAAATTTTCTAGGGATGCACTAAAACGTGTCTCGTATGCACTAAACCACGATTCTAGTTCTTAACCTACCAGAAAACTCTACAATAAAAATAAATAAAAATAGGGCAAGGGCCCCACGGTGGGTGCCAAAAATGTGTGTGAATAAGTGGACTAACTAAAAAGCTAAAAAAACACACCAATACGACATTATATTAAAGAAATAAAATTTAAAGAGAAGAAAAATCTAAACACAGTTATTTCTTTAAAGATGTCCCATTGTCCTCTATCTCCAAGGATTTGTTGTAAGTTGTTGGCTCTCAGTTGGTGTAAGCAGTAGCTTGGTAGAATGACAACTTAGAGAACAAGATTATGCAACATGCATTTCTATTGCTAAATGATATGAGATGATTAAACCAAAATATGAAACTTAAATGCTATGAAAGATAAGATAATATGCTCAAGAAAATAAGATTGCTAAATGTTGGATAAATGCAACTACAATGCTCACGCTATATTTGCTAGAATGCAAGATCTAAGATCCTTTTCAAAGCACAAAGAGGTTGTATTTACAGATTTTTTGAGGCAAAAGCCTAGTTGGTAGAGATCAACAGTTGAAATCAAGCCTATCAAGATGAATGGTGAGAGATTGGGAAGTTGAGAGAAAGAAGGAAGCTAGAGAGAAAGATGGGAAATGTTTCCTCCTACACAACCTCTTCCATTCAAAAATGAAGGAAAGTTGCCATTTGGCCATTTTAGTTATGAGGAGTTAGTTGGTAGTTGAGGATAAATTCATAATTTAATTATTTAATTATTTAATTATATATGACAATGAATTAAGAACTTTCCATAATTAAATATTTAATATTTAATTATGTGTGAGAGGTGAAAAGGTGTTTAATTAAATATTTAGAATATTTAATTATGTGGGAAGTGAAAAAAGTGTTTAATTAAATATTTAAAATATTTAATTAAATGTGAAGTGGATAATGAAGAATAATGAGTTTAGAAGAATATTCCTTTATTTGAATTTATGATAATTAATATAAATAAATTATAAAATTTATTTAATTAATTAAGAGGAAGATGGAAAATGGTAATAATTAAATAAACTTATTTATTTAATTAAATTAGAAGAATTTAGAAAGTGAACGATATAAATAAATAATTAAATTTATTTATATGTAGATGAATTTAGAAGATTAATTAAATAATTCATATTTTATTAATTAGCAGGCTTGATCTAATGTGACCATTTTTAGATGTATACAATACAATTGAAATAGAAGCCTGTGTATGATCATTTTTTGTTCATCACACAAAGTGAATATGTGCTTAATATGGGACAAAATCTAGATAATAATGACCCTAGATTTCTAGATGCGAAATGGAGATATTACTCCAAAGGGTTAGGTCATAATGGAAACCTTGAAGGGAATGTGTATAAGGATTTCCAGTTTAGTGAGAAAAATAAATTTGATATCAGCTTGTATGATGGTAGTGATCAAGTGGAGTATGAATGTTAAATTTTCCCTATTCAGTTGGATGAACATTTGGTTAAATATGATTATAAATTGAGTCATATGGAAGGTGACATTAATCATATATTTCAGTTAATGATCAGCTATAGTTCACAGAGGGACATGAATGAAAAAGATGATTATAAATTCACACATGTCTATGATAGTTGAGTATAGTGCCTGCAACATTACTAATTGTTGGGTAGTTTATGATAGTGTCTTCAACCTTGGCATGGTGCAAACAGTGGAAAATGGGGTTTTTGACAAAGGAAAATGGTAGTTTTAAGGTTGGTAGGGCCATGTAACTTATGTAAATACTATACATATGTTGTTTGCTTTGGTTTGATTTTTCCTCTGTTCTTTATTTTTTGGCTCTTTGTGTTTGGTCTGCTTCACCTAGATTCTAGATTCTCACTCTGTTCGCTGAGGAACAGACATCCCCAACCGGAGCCACTGACGGAACTCCTAAAAAACTCATGACTCCTTGACTAATTTGGCCAATTTTAGTCAGTCTCAATATGTATAGACTTAGGGTTTTGTTCATTAATTTTGTCTGGGAATTTCACTGCCAAAATATCCCCCTAGAAATCCTTGGGGCTCTAATTTGTCATTGACTTGTTGTTGCCCATTTCTGGTCGTTTTAAAACATCTTATGTCATCTAAGCCCATGAAGTTACCAAACCCTCGTGCCTAGTTCTGAAAATATTTTATTTTTATAAGGTTGATCAATTAGCCTTATTTGGCCTTTACATCCTTTAAAAATATTGTGTCTTAAGTCCTTTAGGCCTTTTATATGTAATCCTAGATGGTCCCCTTCTTAAAATAACTTGTGGGCACATGCTTAATTATTTCCACTTAAGTATCATCTAGTGCTTCCTTTTATCACTCATCACCCATATTTTTATGCATGCAAATGTGAATTGGTGATGAGTGACAAGCATTTTTTTCATGGTTTTGCACATCGTAGATGGCTTTGTGAACCTCTGATCAGAATTAGCGATGCGCGATGTGCTTTTTCTCTGAAGGTTTTCAATTATCACTAACTACTTTTGAGATTTGTGTATTGAATCGGTGATCAATGATCAATGATGACCTCTTGGATTTTATTTTCATCGCTCATCGTAGATATATGTGTGATCATCTTGCTCAAAATAAGTGATGGGAGATGAGAATCTTTTCTTCTATTTCACGCATCAAGTGGATAGTATGTATATTTGAGTTTCAAATTGGTGATGTTTGATATGTTGGCTATTGTCGGTATCGGTTGCTTCCCGCACATCACTAATTACTCATCCATTTCATGATGAGAATTAGCGATGTGCGATGGACCCTAGATATTGTTGTCTCTTCTCTTATCGCTCATTGTGGATCTTCTCTAGGTTTTGAATTTCAAATGGGCGATGAGTGATGAGGTGTTTGTTCAAGGTTCACCTTCGCTGATCCGATGTACTCCCAAGAGTGATGTCTTTGGTGCCTCGATATTTAATGTAAATGTATGTGGTTTGATATGGTTTCATCATCAGTTTCAAATAATATCGTTGATGTGATATGAATTTTTAAATCCAAATCAGCGACAGGTGACATGACGAAGATTACCAAAGTGATGCAGTGATCTAATGGTCCATATTTCATCGTGCCAATTTTTTTGTCATCGTTTGAACACTAGAGGGGTGATATGAACCCACGACGCACGATGAGTCATTTTAGAGAGTATTCGCTTCAAATATTGGCTCTGTGTACTTTTCTGATATAAATGGAAAGGTATGGATGAGGTTGGTGATGCATGTTAATCATTAGATCATAGGTGACTAATGAATATTAAGGGAAAACATGGTAGTATTTGAGGTGGCATCATTATTTTCTAGGAGCAAGTTACAAAGGCCAAAAATAATGCTTGAGGTCGCCATTGATGATGTTTTAAATCTGCAAAGATGGAGGACCCAGATTTAAAGGTGAGTTGCTAAGTTATCAACTCGCTCACATGAGGAGTTCTTCAATCATTAATTGTTGCATGCTCCAAATTGTCTATTTAATGCAGGATTTTTTTCGTTTGATCTCACCATTTTCAATCTACAGAAAATCTAATGTGTGAGTCATAGGAAGAAGTGTGCGGGTTATAGGTGCTCAAGTACTAAGGAGTTGATGTGTTATTCTGGGTAAGTTGGTATTCATATGAGCTCTTTGTAATCCATGTTCTAGTTTGTCTAAGAATTTCATATTTATGGGATTGGTTGTAGCTGTCAAGGCTTGTGGGTGTGCTTTTCTACAAATTTGGTTCAGAATTTTCTAAGTTGGTCAGGTCCTCTACTTATTTCAAACTTGCTAGCTTTCACTTGTGTTTTGCAAAATGGGAAAGTTTGGTATGCCAACTCGGCCTGCTAGGAGTTCTAGCCGTCTTAGTGTTTTTCAGTGTCATGAGGATTTTCCTACAGTTGAACAAGAGATTCCTAAGACTCCTGTCACTCCAAAGGGTAAAAGGAGTGCCCATGCCAAAAGAAGAAGAAGAATTTCCAGAGTACCTACAACTTATGAAACAGGACCATTTCAAAAGAATTGGTCAAGTTTAAAGGAAAGGATCCAGTTGTGACTGTGAGGAAGGCCATGAAAGAAAGGGAGAAGCATATGAAGGCCTGCCTGGTGAAAAATAATTCTCCCATTATTCTTTCTGAGCCTTTCAAATGATGGAGATGAAACTGACTCAGGCTACAACTAGTACCTGCTCTCTTTGATGTCATATGATGATTCTGATGAGGATGTGGTGATGGTTCCTCTTATTGCATCACGAACAAGGAGTGGACGATCATACACTGATTCTAAAGAATCAAATTAATGTCTCGGACTTGTTTTAGTTTTTGATGACACTGTTGCCACTGCATTGTGTTTTCTCTTTCCAATGTGTATGTGGTTTTGGTCTTTTACTCTTCCATGTTTATGTGCAAGTCTTGTTATGCCTTGCATAACCACCCCATCTTTTGTCTTGGTCAAAATGGGTCCCCCTTTGTGTTTTTGTACTTAGTTGTTCTTGGAACAAAGTTTGGAGTCTAGTTTTTCCAATACTTTGTTTTTCTTTGATTTCTCTGTCGGAGTCGGAACCGGAGCTGAATCGGGTTTTGAAAGTTCTTTTGAGGTGTATTTTGGTTCTATTCCAACAGTCTTTTCTTTGCCTTTGTTTTTGCTCTTTGAAGGAAGTGGAGTAGGAGTGGGAATTGGGATGGTTCTTTTCAAAATTTGCAAGTTCAAGATCAGTTCCTATCCCGCCTCCGCTCCCTTTTTAATGTTTGTTTGTCTCGATTTTTGTGTTTTGTTTTATTAGGTTGGTCTTTTACTTAACTTTTTGTTTTTGTTTTGTTTTTAGTTGTCGGATGCGGAGTCGGAATGGGAATAAGGTTTGGAATTTTTATGATTTTTGGATCCTGTTTCCATTTTAGTTCCGCCCCCGCCAATTTTTTGTCGTTGACTTTTTGACTGAAGCTGCACTGCAGACCAGTGTTCATTCTCTTACAGTTCCGACTCCGCCTTTACTATGTTTTAATGCATTAATGGTGTTTTTCGATGTAGGTAGAAATTCACATATTTTTCTTTATTAAGGGTTAAAGCAAATCATTATTGTTATTATTACAAGTCTGAGAGCGCGAAGAGAAATAGCAGAGTTCGTTTGAGCAAATTGATCGAGATAGAGAAGGGATATTGTGTGCGAATTGATTCAGAAAGTTAGTGTGGCTTTGTTTGCGTTTGAGGTAGGTCTTTTATCTTTGTTGTTCATTGTTTATTTCCTTGTTGTGTTTTGCTTTGTATCTGTTCGCGTGTTCAATCTTTGTGTTCTAAAGCAATTTTATGATCATCGATGTGATTAAGCGAGCAGGTTCTTGTTTTGGTTTGTTTTGTTTTGCTTTAATCTTTATTGTTTTATTTTATCGTGTCATTTCTTTCTATTTTTGGGCATTGTCGCTTTCACATCTTAATCGTGATCGTGTCGTGTCTTTTTTGATTTGCAGTAGATTAGATTAGATTAAAGGTTTTTATTATGGCGTGAGTTAGATTAAGAATTTACAGTGAGGTAGATTAGAGATTTTACAGTGAGTTGAGGTAGATTATATTTATTGTTTAATTTACGGTTTCTTCGTTTGGTAGAATGGCAGGGTTTTAAAACTCGTGCCCTAGTTTTATTAAGTTTGTTAGATTAGGGTTTCATCGGTCTCTGCAATTACTTTAAAATAAGATTTAAATAAATGGCTCTAAAATACAATTGTTCCCCATGGTCATATGAGGGTAGAGTTTTTAAGCTCCTTTGCCATTTTATGGCGACCTAGGTTTAATCATGAAGTTATGATGAAAATGAATAAATTTGATGATGTCATGATTAGCATAGGCGGAGGCAGGATTGGAATGGGTATGGGCATAAGAGTTTTGTTTTTACCAAAGTTATCAATTCCATTTCTATCTCGTTTTCAATTTCGAGTTCTAAAAGGTTTTCTTGAAGTATGTGATGACTAGCGGAGGTGGGATCGGAATGGAAATAGAATATGAAAAGAAGAGAATTTGAAGAAAAACCAAATCCTTTTTTCATTCCGATCCCGGTTCTGATAACTTCCCCGACTCCGACTCCGAGCCCGTTTGTTACTAGCTGAAGTTCCTATATCGGTTTTTGCTCCGAGTCCGCCAGTTTTGTAAAGCGCTTGTTTTAAGCTTCTATCTGGTTCTGACTCCGATGTATATGTAATAGGTATGTTTTTAAAACATGTTTTATAATGATTTATTTGAAGTTCTAATTAGAGGTTTGCTTATAGGAGATTTGAGAGATGTCAGGAACGTCAGGAGAGGCTGCTCGAAGGAATCAACTGGCTGGAACGTCAAAGACAGCACCGAAAATCAAGAAGGTGAAACCAGAACAGCTACCTTATACATTAAGGTATGATCATAGGAATCCGGTGATGAAGGCAAGCAAGGTGGAATCAAACTGGTCAGATATCACAGATACTAATCTGGGCCAATATAGCTTCAAAGAATTACATGAAGAAACCTTTGCTGAAAGAACAAACTTAACAGGGAGAACTCAAAGGATTGTTGACTCCGGTCTTTCACATATCACTGTGTTTCCTTTGTCAGTTCAGTGTCCAGAGTTGATATGTACAGTGGCCAGTACTTATAATCCAGCTACAAGATTATGCATGGATTCACAGAATAATGTGATTATAGATCTTACTCCGCAGATGTTCCAAAGCATATTCAATGTTCCTGATCCCAAGAATTTAGTGCAGTTGACTAAGGCTGAGGCATTGGAGAAATACAGTAAGCATAAAGACTCCAATAAGTCTCATTTAAACAGAAGATGGTTAAGCACCGAGAAGAAGTCTTTAAGCAAACTGGCAGACCAGCCAAAGAGGGAAGACTTCAAGAAGGAGATATCTGATTTGATATTGATGCTATGTAGAGTGTTTGGGAAGAGGGATGCCTTCCATTTCAAGGAATGGATGTTTCATTTTAGTCAAGTGATCTTTCAGGGTGATTATCAATTTGATTGGTCAATGATTGTTTCTGATGCCATACATGATCAGCTCACAAGGGTCGGCTAATTAAGAATTGGATTGGCTTACCTAGTGCTAGGAGATAGAATTTTTATAGAGCATTTTACAGAGATACATTGTACCAGATCTTGTTTATAGTTAATAGAATTGCAAGTTTACGAAATATGGAGTTTGCATTGAATTTTGTTGTTTGATAAGGTTAATGAGTTATAATCCACTTGAATGCCAATGATTGTGCTGAAGCATGATAGTTTCTTATGTGATGAAAGTCATTAGAAGAAACCAGGTTTAAAGATTATCTTGTTAAATTGTCATTGAATTAAGGTTATTAAAGTCTGTTGATCTATAGTTTTCATGATGAATGAATGTGTGTGGTTTTGAAATCTTGGAAATACTTGTGATAGGCGAATAGAGGAATTGAATTAAGCACCTAAGATGTATACGATGGTACAGTTATACTGTGGGTTGTGTCATGCTATGGTTTTTGTGATCCATTAAGAAAACATTCATTGTTAAAAGTATATGTCTGGATATTAGATAAATTTAATTCATACTTACTGATTTACCCCTTGGATCTATCTTTTTCTTTTATTTAAAACCCATTGATTTACAGGAACTATTTTGACAAAGAGAGTCATAGCTTGAATCCTTTGTTACCAGCACAGGCCCCTTGAATATTACATTTGCATGAACCAATTGAGTGACATCAGACAGTTGAGAACCAACTACCAGGACCTTGGGAGTTAGGCCACTATATGTAGTCTTTCTTTTTCAGGAGAAATAGAGTAGAAATATTCTGTTTTAATGTTGTTTGTGTCATTTTAACCGTCAATAGAAATTGGCGCTAGGAGGGCCTAAAGGGACAAGCTAGCTCGTAGAAGATCTTTTTCGCCAGAGGGATACGAGAGGGTTCTTAGATCCTCTACTAATCATGAACTATTTGAAGAACTTCAAATCCCGGTTAGATCAAGACCTCATGCTCATAGGTTAGAAATACCTACATTACCACCACCGCTTACTCCACCAGGATTTCCACCAATTCCATCCACACCACCACCAAGTAGGCCTTTTTCACCACCAATTTGGCCTTTATCACCACCACCTGCCCAACCAATCCCACCAATGGCTTATTTTGTGGGTAATCCCTCCCCGTTAGGGACTATTCCAGGTGGATTCCATGATTTACCAAAGAACCCAGAGAAATTTTGTCCAAAATACATGCATGGAGAATCAAGAAGTGTAGAGGAACATATACAAGCATTCAAAGATCCCTGCACGCAAGCTCAATTTTCTCATCAAGATGTGGTATGTAGATTATTTCCTTACTGTTTAGGAGATATGGCATATAATTGGTATCTAAATCTACCCCAAGGATCTATTCTAGGTTGGAATGATTTAGAGAATGCTTTTATTAATTAGTTCGGGGTTTATGTAGACCCTGCAATACTATATCACCAATTTGCCACTATTAGAAAAGAGCATCATGAACCGTTGCCCTTGTTTAACACTAGGTTCCATAGAATGTATCGTAGGCTACAAGAGCCTTACCTAGTGCCGGAAGCCATGGCCATACAGGCATATCTGAGAGCTGTTGATCCTTTGATTGGTCTATTCTTACAAAGAACTTATCAACCTGATGAGATTGACTCACTATCTAAGATTTATCATTTGGCCATCAAATTACAACAGCAAACAAATCTACAACCTAGAGAGTTGGTAGTATCTTTTTCTCCAATGAATTATCAGATGCCTAATCCACCGTTATACAACACTATCCCAGGGACGTCTTATTCCCATTATGGACTTGTATCTGAGTTGCAAGCTCCACCAACTGTGCCCTTCTTTGGCAATAGCATGCATGATTCCCCACATCAGTCCCCATAGCAGCAACCTCAACATCAACCTCAAAATCAATCACAGCAAGGGGGAGGACCAACCCATGTCCATTCCCCAGCCATAGTTCAAAATGTGCAGAATGATCAAACTGTTCAACTTACAAGTGAAGTAGAGACTCTCAAAAAGACTCTCTCTCAGATGTCAAATGACATGGCACAGCTCAGACAAAATCTTCCCAATAATCAAAATCAGAATTACAACAATCAGGGAGGTTACAACTATCAGGGCAATTACTCTAATCAGAACACCAATAGGAACTTCCAGAATCAAAACTCCTCGAACCAGAATTATCGAAATCAAAATAGAGGATACAATCAGAGGTTCAATAACAACAACAACAACAACAATAGGTAGTGGAATACTGGACCTAACAATGGAGGAGTTCCTCATAATTATCAAGCAGGTGAAGAAAGATCAAATACTGCTAATGTTGCTGATTTAAATTTTATGACAAATTGGTGTAGGTTGCATGATACAGCAGCCCATTCTGAGGTCAATTGCCCAGAAATGGAGAAGATGGTGAAAATTGCATAGGGTGATGCCCATCCTCAAGCAGGAAATTCTAATCAAGGCAATGGGCCGGCCAGCACCGCTATGACTTGTGAAACCATTGAAGAAAAGTATCAATTCCCTATGCAAGGGGATAATGAGCCGGAAGAAGACGTCTATGATGCTCAAGCCTTCCAATCTAAGGGTGGCCACTTTCTGAGGAACCAGAATAAAGGGCCATTCACTACGTCTGGACCCCCTAACAACATGGTTCCACCAAATCAGAATGCGGATAATAATCCACCCCCACCAAAGGGACCTTCTGATACTCAGAATAGAGGTAATCAACCTTCTTTTCCTAAATATCAAATTAGGAATGATTTTGAGTTTGATTTTGTCACAGAATTGCAAAGGCAGAAGACATCACTATCTTTTTTTGATATCATGAAGTGGTGCCCAGCTCAAAGGGAAGTGGTATTAAAAGCTTTGGAAGAAACAGATCATTTGAAAGGGAAAGGTAAAGTGACTCCTGCAAAGGAGACGAATGCGGCTATGTATAAAGGTAAGACCAGTACCCCACCTTTCTTGTTAAGTTTGAGGATCCTTGGAAAGAATCTACACAATTGCTTATTAGATTCTGGAGCATCAGGGAATGTCATGCCTTTTTCGATTTGTAAAAAGTTAGGATTGAGTCATATTCCAACCAATAAAAAGGTGATTCAATTGGATAAAACTGAATTTAATGTTGTAGGTGAGTTGAAGAACATGCATGTGCAGGTTGGATCAGACCCAAGGATCCAGACCTATATAGATATTCAAGTTGCTGACATCCCAAAAATGTATGGGATTCTTTTAAGTCAAGAGCTAATGAAAAGCATAGGAGGATATCTGTCCCTAGACTTCTCGCACATGTGGTTACCATGGAAAGTGGTTGCCACTCAGATAATTGATGATGTTGACAGGGATCAAGGAGATTGGAATCTAGGAAGTGACAATACAGAAAGTGACAATCCAGAAGGGACAATGGATTTAAAGAGTAATAACATTCCAAAAGGGATGATAGCATTGGAGAGGATATTTGATTCAGATCCACGAGCTTATCAGAGAATGCCTACAAAGAGTGAGGGAGGCAAGTATGAATCCGTTAATTTGACTCACTCAGGGGTAGAAAGGAATGTTCTTATAGGAAAGACTTGTTCTCAGGAAATAAAGAATGAGATAATCAAAGTTTTCAAGCAAAATATTGAAGCAATTGCTTGGAGCTACGATGATTTGAAAACTTTTGATACATCTGTCATCACACATATGATTCCTCTTAAGCTAGAAGCCAAGCCATTTCGCCAAAAGCAACGCTCAGTCAATGCATTAATCGAGCCTCTAATCCAGAGAGAAGTACAAAAGCTTTTGGCTGCAAGAATAATTTTTTCAGTTACACACTCTACCTAGGTGGCTAATCTAGTTCCTGTGAGGAAGAAGAATGGGGAAATCAGGTTATGTGTGGATTTCAAAAATTTAAACAAATCCTCTGAGAAGGACAATTATCCATTACCTTCTCTTGAGGAAGTATTGCAAAAGGTTAATGGATCTCAAATGATGTCTTTCTTGGATGGATATTCAGGATACAATCAAGTACTGGTAAGTCATGAGGATAGGATGAAGACTGCTTTCACTACAAAGTGGGGCACATTTGCCTACAGGAGGATGCCATTTGGTCTAATTAATGTTGGTGCTACTTTTCAAAGAGTGATGGATGTAGCGTTTAAAGACCTAATAGGAAAGTGTATAATCATTTATGTTGATGATTTGACCATCTTCTCTAAGAGTAGAGAAGATCATGCTGTTGATTTAGAGAAATTACTGAAGAAATGTATCAGTTATGGTGTTTCTCTCAATCCAAAGAAATGTGTATTTGGAGTTTTTGAAGGGAATCTTTTGGGTCACATTATATCAGAGGAGCGAATTTTGATAGATCCTGATCGAGTAGAAGCCATTTTGAAGTTGACAAGGCAAGGAAGTAAGAAGGAGATGAGATCTTTCTTTGGAAGGGTTAATTTTGTCAGGAAGTTTATAAGAGGGTTTGCAAAAATTGTTAAACCACTTAATGAAATGATGAAGAAGGATGCGAAGATTGAATGGAGTGAAGAGGCTAAATCTGCTTTCATGCAGATTAAACAAGCTATATCTGAGGCGCCTATTTTAACAATCCCAGATTATCCAAAACCCTTTTACATCTATTCTTTTGCTTCTGAACATTCATGTGTAGCAGTCTTGACACAGAGAAGAGAAGAGAATGAAGAGAGGCCTATTGCTTTTATGAGCTCTCCCTTTAAGAATGTAGAGGTAAGATATTCATCAATAGAAAAACAAGCTTTTGCATTGGTGCGAGCAGTGAAAAAATTCAGACATTACATAATCTGAAGTCAAGTGATGGCTATAGTCCCAGATCCAGCTGTAAAGTCCCTCCTGATGCAAAGTGAAGTAGGAGAAAGAAGAGGGAAATGGATGACCATTTTACAAGAATTTGACTTGGAGATTCACTCAATGAAGCTTGTAAGAGGTCAAGGTTTGTCAAAGGCAATGGCTGAAGTGGATAGAAGTATAACTTGTCAACAATACATTGTTCAGTCATTCACAAAAGATCCCTGGTATACAGACTTAGTCTTTTTCCTCTTCAACAACAAGTGTCCAGAAGGGATGAATGCAACTCAAAGAAGAGCATTAAGGATGAAAAGCACCCATTATATGCTTAAAGGAGGATCAATTTATAGGAAGAATTTCCAAGGAATCTACTTGCGTTGTCTGGATCAGCAAGAAGCTAAACATGCTATAAGTGAATTTCATGGTAGGCATGGAACAGGACATGGATCTGCTGATGCGTTAGCTCATTAGATTTTAAGGTCAGATTACTATTGGCCTTATGTGTTTAGGGATGCGCATCAACATTGCAGGACTTGTCATGTATGTCAAACTTTTGCATCAAGAGAAAGAAATCATGCGATGCCTCTACAGCCAGTTTATGAGGTAAGGCCATTTTCCCAATGGGCACTTGATTTTGTAGGGGTGATTAATCCAAATTCTTCTGCAGGTCACAAATTCATCTTAACTGCGACGGATTATTGCACGCATTGGATGGAGGCTTTTCCTTGCAAAAATAGCACCACAGAGGTGGTTATTAAGTTTCTGACAGAGAACATCACAACCAGGTTTGGAGTTCCATTCGCTCTGGTATGTGATACTGGCCTTGCTTTTTCTTCTGCTGAATTTATTTCATGGGCTTATGAGCATAAGATTGTATTAAAATATTCTTCCAATTATTACCCTCAGGGGAATGGAATGGCTGAGTCCACAAATAAGAATTTATTGGAAGTAATAAAAAAGTTGTTAGAAAGTAACCCTAGGGACTGGCATACCTAGTTGAGATTTGCCTTATGGGCAGATCGAACCAGAATTAAAGCAGCCCTAGGTAATTCACCCTTTAAGCTAGTTTATGGCCAGGATCCAATCTTTCCCATACATTTACAAATACATGTTCTAAAATTCATGCAAGATTTTTATAATAGGGATGATAGGATTGAGGTAAGACTGCTTAACTTATTGAACATGGAAGAACAAAGAGATGCTACTTTGCAGCAATTCTCTAAACATCAGGCTGTTGTCAAGAGCTGGTTTGACAAAAGAGCCAAAGTGAAAGCTTTTAGAATATCGGACCTTGTGCTATTATGGGATAAGGCTAGAGAAAGGAAGGGATACCATCAAAAATTCGATAGAATTTGGTTAGGTCGCTACCAAATAGCTAAAATATTAGGGGAGAATGCCTTTTGTTTAAGTACCCTAACAGGAGAGCATGTTCCATTACCAGTTAATGGTCAGTTTTTCAAGCACTATTTTGGTGCATAGAAAGTCTGGTGTTTTGGAAAGGAATGTATTATATTGTATCATATATAATTAAGTTTAGTTTTTAGGTTTTAGTTTTTGTTTTTGCTGGTTTGTTTGTTTTCTTTTCTTTTCTTTCTTTATTTTTGTTTGTTTGGTTTTGTTTTGTCTTGTTTCATTGGGGATTCTTATTTTGCTCATCTCAAGTTAGGGGGTTGTTATTCAAAGTATACTATTGGTACTAGGAGAGAAATTGGTTTAGGTATTCTCATTATAATCACTAAAAAGGATTTCATTCTAAAACTTATGTTTTATGATCATTCTAGTTTGGGTTGGAAAAATTATTAAGGACAGAAGATGTGAATGTGAATATCTCATGAATTGTGATCAAAGATCTGTCACCAAATTAGAAAAACATCTGCATGAGTAGTTACCTATTTGTTTTAGAGTGACTCTATCTATGTTTCAAGTGAAAAATAAGATTCCAAAAATATCATGAAATCCATTGTAGTACTCAACCCACATTTTAGATTCATTGAATCTGAGTATTGAGAGATGCATAAAAGAATTTCTATTCAAAAAAAAAAAAAAGAGAAAAAAAGAAAGAAAGAAAGAAAAGCAAGCTCAATATCAAGTGGGTAATCAAGTATCTCTATCGGGGCTATGGACTCCTGTGTGGCAGTAGACAAATGCTTTGAGAGGACTAGAGGTATCTCTGTCGGGGCTATGGACGCCTATCTGGCAGCGGAGCAATACCCAGGATTTTACTGCACGATAGTTAAAGGACTCAACTTATGTAGCTTGAAACTTAGGTATAGTTGTTTACAAGCAGAGAAAGTATCTACAAAGAATGATGCACAATATAGGCACACACTAAGATTCAGAAATAACTCATGAGTACATTACATTTGAGATTCAAACTCAAGATTATCCTACAAATATCTGATTTCATTCAAGGTAAGGTGTTCATAAGCCAAGTAGTTTTTGGGTGACTAAAATTTTCTTTGGGTATTTTCAAAATAGGTAAACCATTTTCCCAGCTGAGTCGCCATTTGTTATGCCTTGCATAACCACCCCATCTTTTGTCTTGGTCAAAATGGGTCCCCCTTTGTGTTTTTGTACTTAGTTGTTTTTGGAACAAAGTTTGGAGTCTAGTTTTGCCAATACATTGTTTTTCTTTGATTTCTCTGTCGGAGTCGGAACCGGAGCTGAATCGGGTTTTGAAAGTTCTTTTGAGGTGTATTTTGGTTCTATTCTGACAGTCTTTTCTTTGCCTTTGTTTTTGCTCTTTGAAGGAAGCGGAGCAGGAGTGGGAATTGGGATGGTTCTTTTCAAAATTTGCAAGTTCAAGATCAGTTCATATCTCGCCTCCGCTCCCTTTTTAATGTTTGTTTGTCTCGGTTTTTGTGTTTTGTTTTATTAGGTTGGTCTTTTACTTAACTTTTTGTTTTTGTTTTTGTTTTTGTTTTGTTTTTAGTTGTCGGATGCGGAGTTGGAATGGGAATAAGGTTTGGAATTTTTATGATTTTTGGATCTTGTTTCCATTTTAGTTCTGCCCCCGCCAATTTTTTGTCATTGACTTTTTGACTGAAGTTGCATTGCAGACCAGTGTTCGTTCTCTTACAGTTCTGACTCCGCCTTTACTGTGTTTTAATGCATTAATGGTGGTTGCCGATGTAGGTAGAAATTCACATATTTTTCTTTATTAAGGGTTAAAGCCGATCATTATTGTTATTATTACAAGTTTGAGAGCGCGAAGAGCAATAGCAGAGTTCGTTTGAGCAAATTGATCGAGATAGAGAAGGGAAATTGTGTGCGAATTGATTCAGAAAGTTAGTGTGGCTTTGTTTGCATTTGAGGTAGGTCTTTTATCTTTGTTGTTCATTGTTTATTTCCTTGTTGTGTTTTGCTTTGTATCTGTTCGCGTGTTCAATCTTTGTGTTCTAAAGCAATTTTATGATCATCGATGTGATTAAGCGAGCAGGTTCTTGTTCTGGTTTGTTTTGTTTTGCTTTAATCTTTGTTGTTTTATTTTATCATGTCATTTCTTTCTATTTTTGGGCATTGTCGCTTTCACTTCTTAATCGTGATCGCGTCGTGTTGTTTTCGATTTGTAGTAGATTAGATTAGATTAAAGGTTTTTATTATGGCGTGAGTTAGATTAAGAATTTACAGTGAGGTAGATTAGAGATTTTACAGTGAGTTGAGGTAGATTAGATTTATTGTTTAATTTAGGGTTTCGTCATTTGGTAGAATGGCAGGGTTTTAAAACCCGTGCCCTAGTTTTATTAGGTTTGTTGGATTAGGGTTTCGTCGGTCTCTGCAATTACTTTAAAATAAGATTTAAATAAATGGCTCTAAAATACAATTGTTCCCCACGATCATATGAGGGTATATTTTTTAAGCTCCTTTGCCATTTTATGGTGACCTAGCTTTAATCATGAAGTTATGATGAAAATATATAAATTTGATGATGTCATGATTAGCATAGGCGGAGGCGGGATTGGAATGGGTATGGGCATAAGAGTTTTGTTTTTACCAAATTTATCAATTCCATTTCTATCTCGTTTTTGATTTCGAGTTCTAAAAGGTTTTCTTGAAGTATGTGATGACTAGCGGAGGCGGGATCGGAACTGATCTTGAACTTAAGGATTTTGTTTGTAAAGGTTATTAGTTTCGTTTTCATCCCGTGTCCGGCTCCGCATATAGTGGGAAGTCTTTTGTTGAAGTAACGATAACCAAATCGAAGGCGGAGGCGGAATGGAAATAGAATATGAAAAGAAGAGAATTTGAAGAAAAACCAAATCCCTTTTTCATTCCGATCCCGGTTCTGATAACTTCCCCGTCTCCGACTCCGAGCCCGTTTGTTACTAGTTGAAGTTCCTATATTGGTTTTTGCTCTGAGTCCGCCAATTTTGTAAAAGCACTTGTTTTAAGCTTTTGTCTGGTTCCGACTCTGATGTATATGTAACAGGTATGTTTTTAAAACATGTTTTATAATGATTTATTTGAAGGTCTAATTAGAGGTTTGCTTGCAGGAGATTTGAGAGATGTCAGGAACGTCAGGAGAGGCTGCTCGAAGGAATCAACTGGCTGGAACGTCAAAGACAGCACCGAAAATCAAGAAGGTGAAACCAGAACAGCTACCTTATACATTAAGGTATGATCATAGGAATCCGGTGGTGAAGGCGAGCAAGGTGGAATCAAACTGGTCAGATATCACAGATACTAATCTGGGCCAGTATAGCTTCGAAGAATTACATGAAGAAATCTTTGCAGAAAGAACAAACTTAACAGGGAGAACTCAAAGGATTGTTGACTCCAGTCTTGCACATATCACTATGTTTCCTTTGTCAGTTCAGTGTCCAGAGTTGATATGTACAGTGGCCAGTACTTATAATCCAGCTACAAGATTATGCATGGATTCACAGAATAATGTGATTATAGATCTTACTCCGCAGATGTTCCAAAGCATATTCAATGTTCCTGATCCCAAGAATTTAGTGCAGTTGACTGAGGCTGAGGCATTGGAGAAATACAGTAAGCATAAAGACTCCAATAAGTCTCATTTAAACAAAAGATGGTTAAGCACCGAGAAGAAGTCTTTAAGCAAACTGGCAGACCAGCCAAAGAGGGTAGACTTCAAGAAGGAGATATCTGATTTGATATTGATGCTATGTAGAGTGTTTGGGAAGAGGGATGCCTTCCATTTCAAGGAATGGATGTTTCTTTTTAGTCAAGTGATCTTTCAGGGTGATTATCAATTTGATTGGTCAATGATTGTTTCTGATGCCATTCATGATCAGCTCACAAGGGTCGGCTAATTGAGAATTGGATTGGCTTACCTAGTGCTAGGAGATAGAATTTTTATAGAGCATTTTGCAGAGATACATTGTACCAGATCTTGTTTACAGTTAATAGAATTGCAGGTTTACGAAATATGGAGTTTGCATTGAATTGTGTTGTTTGATAAGGTTAATGAGTTATAATCCACTTGAATGCCAGTGATTGTGCTGAAGCATGATAGTTTCTTATGTGATGAAAGTCATTAGAAGAAACCAGGTTTAAAGATTATCTTGTTAAATTGTCATTGAATTAAGGTTATTAAAGTCTGTTGATCTATAGTTTTCATGATGAATGAATGTGTGTGGTTTTGAAATCTTGGAAATACTTGTGATAGGCGAATAGAGGAATTGAATTAAGCACCTAAGATGTATACGATGGTACAGTTATACTGTGGGTTGTGTCATGCTATGGTTTTTGTGATCCATTAAGAAAACATTCATTGTTAAAAGTATATGTCTGGATATTAGATAAATTTAATTCATACTTACTGATTTATCCCTTGGATCTATCTTTTTCTTTTATTTAAAACCCATTGATTTACAGGAACTATTTTGACAAAGAGAGTCATAGCTTGAATCCTTTGTTACCAGCATAGGCCCCTTGAATATTACATTTGCATGAACCAATTGAGTGACATCAGACAGTTGAGAACCAACTACCAGGACCTTGGGAATTAGGCCACTATATGTATTCTTTTTTTTTTTCAGGAGAAATAGAGTAGAAATATTCTGTTTTAATGTTGTTTGTGTCATTTTAACCATCAACAAGTCTCTCGATTGGTATGATGGAAAACATTTTTGCTTGACATGGACACTGCAACGGTGACTAGTGCTACTCTATGGTGATTTGGCTACCATCCCTCGACAACTTATGTAGAATTTTGTCTTTTTGCTTCCCCATGTTTTATCAATGGTTGCATATAACCATCTAGGGAATCTCTCGAATTCTGTTGAAATTATTTTGAAATGAATATTAAATGTAATCGTAATTCAGCTGGATGCTTGTTTCTCCCTTGTTCTATAAAGGGGATTAGAAAGGTCTAGGTGAAAACTCTAAGTTCAGAAATGGAGCATAATGTAAATAGATATATTAATGGATATACTAGGAACCATTTCTAGGTATAAAGTTATGATGTAATTATCTTAAAAGGGTGTTATAGTAACACTAATAATGGAAAATATCAGTTTAAAGTATGTGTTATCATGTGTAATTTCTTTGTAGATTATGAATGGAATTGTTAATGTTAATTTCATTTGTCTTTTGTTGTTTAAATCGAATGAATGATTTTACTTATGCTTCAATTCAAGGGGTTGATTAAATGCTAAAGTAAGGTCATGGGTTTGTGATGAAATGATATAGGATTTGGTAAGAAACCATTTTTTTTAGATACAATGAGTTGAATGCTATAAGGTAGTATGTCAATGGCCCACATATTACTAGGTTAAATGGTTAGTGTATTACTGGTTAATTGTAGAATGACTTTGTTGTCCCATGGAGGAAGAACCGATCTCTTCATTAGTTTATCTTGGAGTAAATTGAGTTTAGTCATGCATCTAGCCAGAGGCTTTAAATAAGGAACAAATCATAATAACCATCGTTTGTAGTATGTCTCAATATGAAGTATCATTTGGTTCGTAGCTATAGATAGTTTTTATTTGAAGGTTTCACAAGCCTTTAGTGAATTTTATCTATGTGCATTTAAGAGTAATTAATCTATGTATGTAAGTGATCTTAACTGAATGAGTATCTTATGAGTACAAATAGGATTACCCTCTTGGGTTTCACAAAGCCTGAAGATTAGAAGTAAGGACTCTTAAATCCTTGCTTTTGTGTTGGCCAATCCTTATCCTTATTAATAATTGAACCCTGGAAAGTTTATAGGTAAGGGATGAGATCAATTTTGGTTCATAAAAAATCACCAACACCTCAAACCCTCAACCCTCAACCCTATACCTTAGACCCTAATCCCTCAACCCTTAAACAAAATCCATCAACCATCAACCTTCAACCCTCAAACCCTCATGAAATGGTGAAAAATGGGGTGAGTTCACCAAAATGAGATTGATTAACTCAATTAGGGAACCTTTTCTTCCTCAATTCATTACAAAATGATATCCACACAATTAAATAACTATCAACCTCAAGGTGAGTCAAAGCAAAGTGTGAATCTACAAATTTCCTTTTTTTGCAAGGATGGAGGTCTTGATTAAACAACACTTTGGGGAGAAAGATTAAAAATAGAAAACTAACTCCAAAATTAAATATACAGCTTGGATCTAATAGATTAACCTCAATACTAATGGAACTAGAAAAAAAATTGCATATTAGAGAGAGATAAGATGATGTGTACCAGTCACCAAAAGTTCTCTATTGAATCTGACCTGGGACTCATTTTCCTAGGGGTGAATGGGTCTTGGTTTAGGGTTTGTCTACAACTTTTAGGAGCCTCTACAATAGATTTGAATCTTTCAAATTGTCAAGGTTTCAGGTTCGGAAAGTCAAAAATAAATTTTGTAATTGAGTTTCTATGAGATGACAAGTTTTATAACTTTGACTTGTTCAATTTTTCTCTTCACGAGATCTCCAATATTTCTTCCACCTAAATATATAAACAAAAAATAGGAGGGAAAATGTTCTATTTATGGTGAATGGGGGTTTTTCTTGGTCAAACCCCATTTTGGTAATTAAACCTTGTAATGAAATGAAATAGCATGAAAGGAATGATGAATGAACAACTTTATGTCACAACTCACCAAACCCTTGAATGAACCTTAGAATGTAGGTCTGCAACTAGCATGAAATGGCTTCAATGGATGTGGATCTTGATCTTGAAACATGATTTGAAACAATGCCTTGAATGCTTGAATGGATCATGAACTCTACATCATCATATTAGCTCCAAAAACATGCATGATGCAAGAAGACTTTAACATGACAATTGGATCTTGATTGCTGCAATAATCCTTAATTAAATCTACACTTGAATGCCTTGAAATTCTCTTATTAAATTTCTCTTATGATAACTTGAATTTCCTAGAAAAGTCTTAGATGAAACTTAGTGAAATGACCTTAAATTTATAGGTATGTAACATTAATTTCCAAAAATTCAAATAACACAAGCCAACATCTAAATATGGATTTGAATATGTTAAAATACCACTAAAAACATAATTTGAATTTGGGTCCTAGGTTTAAGTGAGGATCGGCGAATGGGTCCTAAGTCACTCACCTAGGGCACACATTTCTTGATGAGGTGTTATGTTTAGGCATTAATAAATGTTGGGTTTCCTCTTCGGAAAATGTGATTAATTAGGTTTGGATTTGAATTAAAGGGTTTAATTAAGGAAAATTAAGCTCAATTAATTAAGGGAGCCCTAAATAAATGTGAAAGTGTAAAGAGGTACACTAAAAATAAGGCACAACTAAGTCCATTTTAATTAATAGGGCCCTAAACTTGATCTCAATATATAAAATACATATTACAACACTAAATTAAGGCATAATTTAGTTTATTTTAATACTAATTCCTAATTAAATGTGAAAATATAAAAAGGATACATTTTTTACAATACATTTAGCCCCTACTTTAGTGAGAGGATCACCCTATGTCAAAATCACACTAAAGTAGGCATTCAAGACACCTATGTATGTATCAATGATAAAGATACTCAATCGTAAAACATTAAAGACCTAAAAGAAAAGGGAGGCAAATCAAGATTTGACTGTCCAATGTGATGTGGAACACATCCTGGTTGTTTATCCAAGAACGTTCACAAGCAAAACTTGATGTCTATTATGCAAACGATGTGCACGCTCACTCTGGGCTAATGGAACCTTAGATTTTCCACTACGTGAGCCCCTAGTATAGTGGCTTAGTGATAAATTCATGCCAGGTCTATAGGATCTCACTAACTAACCATACCAAATCTATCCCTTTGACAACTTTGAGAGGGCGCCACACAAATAAGGCTTCAGGCTTCATAAGGCCTAATAATTTGTGTTATGCTAAGCACCTATGAACAAGGGAAAGGCTCCACTAGCAAGAAAAGTGTGCTATGATTGGTGGCCTTGAAGAGGGGTTCGAACTTCACAAGGTTAACAAGTTGTATTATGCTAAACACTTATGAACAAAAATGCAACTAAGGTTTGTTCAAAGGGATCTTGCTTAGTTTGTGTAAGGTCTCTTCTTAGGGAACATCGTACCTAATATCTCCAAGAGAGGAAAATTCTAGGATAAGAGAAATATCATGCTCTCGAAGGACATAAAACCCAATGACACCACCAAGAAAGGGATGCATCACAAGAAGAAAGAAAACCGCATAATGAAACATGAATAATGTCAATGTATGCCCCCACTTTAAATAAATTACTCACACCATTTTTGGGAGTAATTTTCTTTAAAGTATCCAATGAAGAAGACATGAGAGCTTATTTTTAAATCCCTATGCCAAATCATATGTTCCCGAATGAATCTATGTCATGAAAAAGAGAGGAAAGGGTTTCCCCCAAAACACATAAGGGATCTACAGATTCGAGGTCAGTATATCTTTTCTACAATGTTGTTATAGAGCTTAGAAATGTCATCATCCCCCAAATACTCATAGAATAGGAAGAATGACACATAGAGATTGAAAAAAAATAAAAGGCTTTTGGGTCAACATGGAAGAGACCTAAATGTCTTGACGCCTTGCGTCATCCCCAAAGGAAAACACAAGATAAAAGAAAAGATAAATGTTTACGAAATATAGAAGAATGTAGACACAAATAGAGGAATGCACATAAAGAGAGATACATCAAACAGAAAAGTACAAGGATATCACATTACGCACGTACAATCACACAAAGAAACATGCAAAAAAAATAAAGACAAGACTAGTAAGGCACATGCAAGTCAGCCTATAGTAGGTCATCGCATCCCAATCTTCTTCGGTGTATATAGAAGGAAGATAACTAGCCAAAGGGACAACATCAAGTTTTGAACTAAGACAAGCACCAAGTTCAACACTCTTATTAGGAGGATCATCATTTAAGCTCATAGAAGATGAAAACAATGAATTCGACTCATTATGCACTTGTTTTTCAATATTTACAATTTTAGTATCATCATCCCAATTAATCACAATAGAAGGTCTAATGACAATACCCATAGAATATTTTTGTTTTTTATCTTGCAATGAGGGTGGATATGTATCATGCACTGCTTCAAACAAGTTTGGATTTTGATTTTCTATGTTTTTATGTTCTTTTTCTTGTAACGAACAAGAAATATCATGACGTCTATGCCTACACTCTCTAACATTGTGGTTTCTTTTCATTCCATTTTTAAGTTTTGTTTGTGTAGGAGCGGTTTTGTCAACCATAGTTTTCTTTTCTTCCCTTAAGGGAGGAATGGTTCGGACCATGGGAGGTTATTCAATCACTTTCTCTTTAGCTTTATAAACTAGTTTTAGGAGGCACAACGAGATTTGTTTGATTATCTCATGGTATCTTATAGAAAATAGGGGGAGAATTTTTCATAGTTTACTTTTGGATACTTGAAAAGGCTTTTGGTTCAATCATGGTCTCATCAAGGATAGGAGGCTTAATCATGGGTTGAGTCATATTACTAAGGGATAATTATGCTATGTTCTTTTCCTTAAAATTTTGATAGGATTTGAAAAAGAAGTCTTCACAGGGTCTAATAGGTTCAATAGGCTCAAGCCAAAAGAAATCCAATGAAAAGTTCCCACGAGAAGACACAAGATTAAAGCCACTATGATGCACGGTAAATATCTCATTCCCAAATGGAAAATTTAAACATTTATGCACAACCGATGGGACGAAATTCATGGAGAAAATCCATGGATAGCCTAACTTCACATCAAATTGGTCCAACAATGGGATGATGGTGAATGAGACATTTAATTCCTTTGGTCCAACCTTTAGAGAGAGATTTATCGAGCCAATCGTAGGGCAAGAAAAACCATTATGCATTTTGATCCATGCTTTCAATTTTTCATATGTATCTTGATAAAGCTCATGCACAAATAGGAATTATTCAATTATCATGTTCTCTACACCTATGGGATCAATTAATATCCCATTAGTAGGCTTTTCATTGATTCTTCTAGCTATGTAAAAAGGACCATCAGGTGCATGTTTAAGTATGTCTTGTTGTAAGAAATCAATGGCAAGTGACATCTTAGTTAGGCCCTTATGAGGTTTATCATCAATAAATGCAATCACATCATCCATCAGGTTGTTCTTATTGTCTTTCATGCTTTCATCATACGTGTCAACATTCATCACACCATTCTTTGTTTCACTGGCTTTGACAAAGGAGATATTATGATTAGGCATGTATTCGTAAAGATTAGAAAGTTTTGATTAGGAGCTACAGATTTATTATCTAGATCATTAACACCTCCAATTAGGATATGAATAGAATCAATTAGTTCTTGGACAATATGTTTAAGAAGCTTACAATGTTTTGTATCTTGTCCATTTTTTTGATGGAAATGGAAATAGGCATTTTCTCTATAGTTTGAAGGTAAGGGATTAGTAGGATCAAGATCTCTAACAGGAGGTAAGGAAATCAAATTCTTCTCTAAGAGTTGCAACATGGTATTATGAAGGGTATCAGGTAGAGGTGTAAAATATCTATTTTTATCTACAAGGGAATATGGTTTTTTTTCTTTATAGCAGCCACTTGGGTGTTAGAATTTTGATTGGATTGAGGGGGATTAAGTTGTAGGAATCCCTTTTTTTTTTTTCTTAAAAGGTTGGTAGCTGGTTTGAGGTGTGGATTCAGAATTTTTAGGATGGTTAAAGGGATTTTTCACTTCACGACTACTAACCAAATTTTGGTAATCACAAAGGGTTGTACACAATTGTGTGAAGGAAGGAAATCTCATCATCTCAAGCTTAGTTTGGATTCTATATTGCAAATTAGAAATAAAAATTCTTTGAAGGTAGGCATTAGGAATCTTAATGTTTATTTTTGAATAAAGCATTTGATATCATGCTATAAAATCAGTTACCTTTTCATCATCCTTTTGTTTACATGTCATCAAATCAGCTAGGGTCATTTTAGGACCCATGTGAATTTGGAAGTGGTTGTAAAAGACATCAATAATTTCATTGAATGAACCAATTGAATTATTCGGTAAGGAGCAAAATCACTCTAAAGAAACATATTTCAAGGATCGAGGGAATATCTTAGCCAATATTTTATCTTCAAAAATTAAGTCACTACATAAGGTTGTGTAAGTGGAAACATGACTAATAGGATCTCCTTTCCCACCATATTTCTCAAACCTAGTAACCTCTACCTTGTGGCATTTGTGTTCTCAATATCGCCAAGGATAATGGATTGGTTTTGATGTATTGTGAAGGTTTTCCATTATTGTTTTGATTTAAGGTGGTGATTTTTTGTTGAAGGGATGACATATCTTGCAAAAGTGTTTTAAGGATTGGATCATTGTTGGTAGTGTGAGATGGAGGTGAATAAGGTGGAGTGGTGTATGTTTGTGGAGGGAAAGTGAATTGTAGATTTGTGAGGGGGGATTGTTGAAGAGATATGATATTTGAATTCACAAAGGTAGAAGAATTCTCAGTGGAAATACCTAAGGAAGTGTTGGCGTTTCTAGTAGGTTGAATGGTTGTAGTAAAATAAGTACTAGAGTATGTGGGAATAGAGGTAAGGGTTGTGGAAGGAGGAATTGAATTTCCACGTTGGATTTGCATACACCCCAAAGCTTGAGCACAACTATTCATGGTATGGATATTCTTATCAACAATGTGAGCTACACTTTGAACAATCTCTATTTCATGTTCAATTCCAAGAATTTTCCTCAAATTAACTAAAACAGGAATGGAACTACTAGCAATGTTTTTAGAATTCACAAACATTTACAATTTTTCTATTTCTTTATCTATCATTCTTATGTTTTCCTGTGGGACATTAGAAATCATTGTTTCAACATCATGCATATTTTTTGTTGGTAGGGAAGTCACTGGAAATGAGGTATGAAGACTATGATCCATAGAGGGTTGATTATCAACACTATTAGTGAGAGAGTTGGAGAATCTAATATCCATGGCAAATGGTATATCACAGGATGAAATGAGTTTCCAACTATGTCTCACAAGCGTATTTCTAATAGGAAACCAAGTTGTGAAGCTCATACAAGTTTCACAAACTCAATTTAAACCCAAAATGGAAAAAGGGTGAAATGAAATGCAATGACCTAAAATGGAATGTAATTTTCAGATTTCAAACAAGATAATTTTTTGATTACTCTATGAAAAAAACTAAAAATTATGTCTTGTAAATGCAATTTTGAATTCACACAATGCACTAAATTTATCAAATGAAGCTAAATATGATCAATTTCAAGTAACAAAAAATTTGCAAACTAAAACTGAAAAAAGCAAAATAGAATGTAGAAATAGATGTTTTAATGCCCAAAAAATCAAGAAATGACCCCGATCAAGGACTCATTCGCCCAAGGGCGAATGGGTCCTAGGTTAGGGTTTTAAAAAATATTTTAGCAGATTTCTAAGTTGATTCTAGTGGTTTCCATATTCTGATTTAAAACAGTAAGTTACAGTTTTAATTTTTGTGAAATTAAGATTGAATGTAAATGCAAAATATGACAAAATGACAAACTAGGAGACCTTATTTGATGTGCAATTTTAATTCAATTTTCAAATGTAAATGAATGATGATGCAATGTTATGTAAATAATTTGAAAAATGACTGATTTTTTTGTATTTTTCAAATTTCAGGAGATGCAAAAATGCAATCCTAAAACCCTAAATGAAATGAAATTTAATGCAAGTTAAACAACCATAAATGAGACTCAATTCAATGCAATGCAATTTAAATGAATGCAAGATCTAAATCTAGGGTGAAAATGGACTCCAAAATCAAAAATTGCAATGATCAAAAGTTAGGTTCACCAAAATGAAATGCTGAAAAATAGGATGAGTTCACCAAAATGATATTGATGAACTCAATTAGGAAGCCTATTCTTCCTCAATTCATTAGGACATGAGATCCACACAATGTAATAACAATCAACCTCAAGGTGAGTCAATTCAAAGTGTGAATTCACAAATTTCCTTTTTTGCAAGGACGAGAGTCCTGATTAAATAACACTTTGGGGAGAAAGATTAAAAATATAAAACTAACTCCAAAATTCAATATACAACTTGGATCTAATAGATTAACCTCAATAATAATGGAACCAGAAATCAAATTGAAAATGAGAGAGAGGTAAGATGATTTGTAGCAATCACCAAAAGTGCTTTATTGAAGCTGACCCGGGACTCATTCGCCCAGGGGCGAATGGGTCATGGTTTAGGTTTTGTATGTAACTTTCAAGACCCTCTGCAACAAATATGAATCTCTCAATTTTCCCAAGTTTCAAGTTCAAAAATCCAGAAATAAATTTTGTAATTGAGTTTCTATGAGATGACAAATTTTGCAACTTTGACAACCTCTTTGATTTTTCTCTTCAAGAGATCTCAAATATTTCTTCCACCTAAATCTGCAACCACAAATCAAGAGGGAATTTTTTTTTGTTTATGGTGAATGGGGGTTTTCCTTGGTCAAACCCTATTTTGGTAATTAAACCTTGTAATGAAATGAAATAGCATGAAAGGAATGATGAATGAACAACTCTATGTCACAACTCACCAAACCCTTGAATGAACCTTGGAATGTAGGCCTACAACTAGCATGAAATGGCTTCAATGGATGTGGATATTGATCTTGAAACTTGATTCAAGAAACAATTCCTTGAATGCTTGAATGGATCATGAACTATACATCATCATATTAGCTCCAACAACATGCATGATGCAAGAAGACTTTGACATGACAATTGGATCTTGATTGCTTTAATAATTCTTTAATAAATCTGCCCTTGAATTCCTTGAAATGCTCTTGTGAAATTAATCTTATGATAACTTGAATTTTCTAGAAAAATCTTCGATGAAACTTAGTGAAATGACCTTATATTTATATGTATGTAACATTAATTTCTCGAAATTCAAATAACACAAGCCGTCATTTGAATATGGATTTGAATATGTTAAAATACCACCAAAAACATAATTTGAATTTGGGTCCCAGGTCTAAGTGAGGAACCATTCACCTATGGGTGAATGGGTCCTAGGTCACTCACCTAGGACGCACATTGCTCAATGAGAAGTGTTATGTTTAGGAATTAATGAATGCCAAGTTTCCTCTTCAAAAAATGTGATTATTTCGGCTTGGATTTGAACTAAAGGGGCCAATTAAGGTAAATTAAGCTCAATTAATTAAGGGATCCCTAAATAAGTGTGAAAGTGTAAAGAGGTACACTCTACAACACTAAAAAAGGGCACAATTAAGTCCATTTTAATTAATAGGGCTCTAAACTCAATGTGAATATGTAAATTACATATTACAACACTAAATTAAGGCATAATTTAGTTTATTTTATATTAATTCCTAATTAAGTGTGAAAAATTAAAAGGGATGCATTTTTCTACACTACACCTCATACTTCAATGCTCAACCCTAATCCCTCAAACCTCAACCCTTAAAACCTCAAACCTCAACCCTCAACCATATACATTAAACCCTCAACCCTAATCCCTCAATCGTCAACCCTATACTTTAAACCTTCAAGCCTCGACCCTTAAACCCTCATCCCTCAAGCCTCAACCCTTAATATCTAAACCCTTAAACCCTCAACCTTGACCCTCAACCCTAATCCCTCAAGCCTATACCTTAAGCCCTAATCCCTTAACCCTCAACCCTTAAACCCTAATCCCTCAACCCTTAAATCCTCAACCCTCAACCCTTAAACCCTCAACACTCAAGCCTCAACCCTTAAACCCTAAACCCTTAAACCCTAAACCCTCAATCGTCAACCCTCAAACTGAATCTCTCAACCCTATACCTTAAACCATAATCCCTCAACCCTCAACCCTTAACCCCTAAACCCATAACCCTTAAACCATATTCCCTAAACCCTCAACCCTCAACCCTTAAACCCTAATCCCTAAACTCTCAACCCTTAGCCCCTCAAGCCTTACAATATAATCCCTCAACTCTATAACTCTCAAACCTCGACGCTTAAACCCTTAAACCCTAATCCCTCAACCCTCAACCCTCAAACCTCAACCCTTAAAACCTAGGGAGGGAAGGCAAGGTAGAGAGGGTGGGAGAGGGGTGGGTAATGATACAAGGAGGTAGATGTACAGGGGTAAAGAGTGAAGGAGGGAGAGTCATGGAGATATGGAGAGAGAGAGAGAGAGAGAGAGAGAGAGAGAGAGAGAGAGGGTTGGAGGAAGAGGTAGTGATCGAGAGAAAGGAGATAGATGGGAAAGAAACAATAATAGAGGGAGAGAGAAGAAGTGAGAGTTAGGGAAGAAAGTATATAGATGGGGGTAAGGATGGAAGGTAACATAAAGAGGGAGATAGGGAGAGAGAGAAGAGAGGGAGAGTGAAATGGAAGTATCGATAGATGAGTAAAAAGCGATGGAGGGATATGTACACATGGAGGGAGTGAGATACATAGGGAGGAGGAGATAAATAAATGATGACCTAGAAAGGAGAGGGAGAGGGAAGACGAGAGAAAGAAGAACGAGATGAGAGATAGAGGGGGGAGAGGTGGGTAATGAGACAAGGTTGGAGAGACTTGGAGATGGGGAGAGAGAGAGACGGAGAAGAAATAGGTGAGAGATAGATGGGGGAGAAAGGTGGGTTATGATACAAGGAGGGAGAGACTTGGATATGGGGAGAGAGAGAGAGAGGTTGGGAGGGAGATGTAGTGATCGAGAGAAAAGGGAGAAATGGGTGAGAAACAGTAACAAAGGAAGATAGAAGAAGAGAGAGGTAGGGAGGAAAGAATGGAGATGGGGTTAATGAGGGAAGGCAATGTATAGAGGCTGGGAGAGACCTAGAGAGGGTTGAGAGAGAATTGGGTAAGTATTGGTTAATACGAAAGGAGACAAAGAGGGATTGAAAGGTAAAACCTCAACTATCCATCATCAATCATAAATTGTAAACTTTAAGGCTTATCAAATTGGGGTAGTGAGAGACAAATAGAAAGTAGTGAAGTTCGTGCTTTTTTCAATACATCAACATTTGGAAAGCACCAAATTTAGTGCTTGCCAAATGCAATGCAACATTTGGTGAGTGCCAAATTTG
This sequence comes from Sequoiadendron giganteum, assembly GCA_007115665.2. Classification (NCBI taxonomy): domain Eukaryota; kingdom Viridiplantae; phylum Streptophyta; class Pinopsida; order Cupressales; family Cupressaceae; genus Sequoiadendron; species Sequoiadendron giganteum. The sequence continues at coordinate 356,275,723 of CM021104.1, read as the reverse complement.
ATGCTCTCTAAATTTGGTGCTCACCAAATTAGTTGCATCGGGAAATACCAAGGACATGATTTTTTGAAAGGGTAACAAAATTGCACACAATTTTGGCCATGTTAACCATCAAGTTTGGACGTCTTTCAATGCAAGTTTATAAAAAACAATGATGACATTAGGATCTCTTTTAGCTATCTAAATTTATTTATTTTTTATGTTTTGATTATGTTAAGGTTTTCATCCATAACTTCTCTTGTTAGTGCCTTCATTGTTTGTCAAAAACCAACATGTGCTAGTTTTGGAATATATTTTTACTCATTCATCAAATTTTGAAACAAATTACATTTTTATAAACTAGACTCCATTCTACATGTATTGAAAAAACATATTTTATTTTTCATTAGTTTTCAAAAAAGTTAGGGGGGGAGCACGCTCCAATTTTAGCTTTTCAAGATGTGTCCACTTTAGAAAAATCATAAAATATTATATATACATTAAAAAATTAGCTAAAAGAATGGGGATAAACTACGTGGTGTTAGCTAAATTCTCACCATTCAAATTTTTGAAATTCAAAAAAAAAATTAACAAAAAGGGAGGGGCCCACAAATGCTATGCTATTTTTTTTATAAAAATAGGACCTATTTTGGGTCCCCCTTTTTGAAACCCTTAATCTTTATTATTATAAAAAAAAAATAGTAGCTTAGAAAGTAGACTCGAAGCACTTCAACTCTTGTTCTTGTTGCATATTCAAATTTTGAGCGTAACTATCTTCATTTTCTTGTGAACATCATAATTTTTTATTTCAAGATAAAAAGTGGCATCTTAAGAGCCATTTTTGTGTCACATATTAGTGCACACACCCCTTAAGGTATTCTTGAAGGGTATCTTCTCATTCAGGAATACATTCTTAAGTTGTGAAAACCTTCTCATAATGGTTGATGAAGGTCTAGAGAATTAGAAACTTTGTAAGCACTTGTTGGCCTTCCTTAATTCACTTGATGTCATGGGAAATATTTGAAACCCTATCTCCAACTTCAAGCCAATGAATTCTAGCTTAAATTGAATCTCCTCTCACAAAATGGTTATATGTTATCTACTTCTGATGCCTTAGCTTCATCACCTCAACCTATAAAATAAGAGAGAAGGGATTGGTAGTGAGCTCTACCATGTCATGGTAGAGATCTAAGGTGGTATCCTCATATGCCCACCTCCAAAATATGGCCACTTAAAGATCGTAGATGTGAAGGAAATAGGATGTGTTAGCTTTGTTCCACCATGCAATCCACTAGTTGGCTAGGTAAGATGAAATTAAAGATTCCATATCCTCCTAATATAAGAAAAATTAAGTTTATGAATCATCAAGGAAGTATTTAAAAATAACTAAGATTTATCAAGCTAAGGCAGGCCCACTTGCCACTCAATGTGAAACTTGATGAGAAATTGGTTAGAAAGAGTCACATTTAGTAACAACATCATCGAGAGAGAAAAGTAGTTGGTAAAATAAAAAATTGTGTAGAGGTCATCACACAATTGATATGTTTAAAGACTTTCAAAACCAGCCCAAAAATTGCACCACATATGTCAAACAAGCTGGACATGGTGGCGACCCAAGTTGGGATCATAAAGACCCAGTTTATTATGTATATAGAACCGCACCTCTCATTCATCAATTGTCTAGAAAATAAAATATCCCATATTTTTCATAAGAAATATCCACCGCATTAAAATCAGCATAGAAGACCCAAGTGGTTGTTGGCTTTGAGACCACAATCCAACACCACAAACGAGATCTCTCAATAGAATCATTCGAAGCATAAACATTAATGATTCCAAAAGAGTAATTTCTAATATCCATGAGGATCCAGATCAAATGATGAGTTGGATCAGACCTATGATCAACATGTGACACATGAATACCATTGTGGAGAGAGGAGAGTGACAACCCCTCCATGACCTAGTAGAGATTTTAAAATCTAGATTAATTTTAAGTTGGTTCCACGCTAAATATGGTCTTTTGCTTCTGTGCTTGATGGTTTTGGTCTAGGGTTTTAAGGTGTAATACCCTTGTTTTGAATTTTCCAAGTATTAAACCCTTATGTTATATTTTTGTGTTGACCTGCTTTACTAGGTTGTCCGTTGTTTTAGTTATAACTTAATTCATCTAGCTCATTGTCTTTACTAGCCCCTTTGCCTAAGCCCATCAGTTATTGCATGCTCTTCATTATTTTAAAACCTTCTTAAGGTCGGGCCAAAAAAAATTGTAATTTAAATACTTAAGTCCTAAGTCTTTGATAAGTTCCCTAAGGGTCATAATCCATCAACCTAGTCATGGCCCCTCTTTATGACTAACTTTAATTTCATGTGTAGAAAATTGGGCCCTTCGAATTCAAAGATTAAATCCTAGCCGTGAGTGCATGTCGCATACGATCAAAAGGACTCATTCTTGATGAGTTGAACAGTCTGCACGATTGTGAATATGTCCCTCTGTAGGATGTGGGACCCAACTTCCACTATAGTGCCCAATACACTTAAGCTGGAGAATCAACAATGGTGATATAGCAATACAATCAAATCTGAGTCATTGAGCGCACATCGTGCAAGCCTTAAAATGTTATTTTCAAGCCTGATGTGTAGTCTACGTGATTGTGACATGTTTGTCCTTCTACCGATGAGGAAAAGGAATGTGGGTTCCTCCAACGAATGACTTGGCATCCAAATGGAAAAAATTTCAGCAGTCGATAGGTTGGCGATTGATGGTGATGTAAATTCAAATGGTTTTGACTCAATTTGAGTCGTCTGATTTGCCACTTCAGGATCAGATCTACGGGCATGATTCAAAATACCAAAATTACAAATGTGAGTCGTTTCCTTTCACGCAAGCGAATAGTAATTGCAGCAAAGACACCTAGAGCCATCTAACATCGACATAAATGCATTAAAGGCTAATTTTTTTGGCACACTTGAAGATTTCCAATGATTCAAAGGTACCCTAGAGATCAAGAAAACCCGTTTCAGAGCTTGTTGTGATCAGAATTAAGGTTTCCTACCAGTAGAAAGTTGTAAGTACAATGAAAACTTTCTTTTGTGTCATTTTTTTATACAAAAAAAGAGGAAAATATTGAGTTAGGGCAAACATCTATTGTTAGAATTTTTTTGTTTTCTTTAATTGCTTTATTAGGGTCAGGGTACACATTAAAAGTTTGAAGGCCTTGTCAAATTCTCTGAAATTGTACCTCATAGGTGGTGCCCTAGTATATGAATAGAGGTTCTAGGTTTTACATATCTTTCTAATAGACCCTTAGACTGTTTTATTATCTACTTTTACCCTATGGAACCCAAGACTCAAGCATCTGATTTAGGAATCCCAACTAGGCCTCTCTCCCAGGATATAGTTGACCAATTGAAACCCTCCATGAACAGAAAATCCAAGGGAACAAAATTTTCAAGGCTATGTTGCCCCTATGAATGCAAAAATAAAAGAGCTAAAGGCCAAGTTTTATGAGGCGGATACTACATTGTTGCCTAATATCCAGGATACACATGATGGGGCAAAACCTTTACAAGCATGGACGGATTAGGTTGAAACAACAATTGCTTCTCAAGCCTCTTTAATTTGTGAGAGAATTGATATTGATATGCTGAAGAATAATCTTGAGAAGTTATCCTTCATCATTAGCTTTTTCTAAGATTTTGATAAAGAAGCTACTTATGTGATGATAAAATATGCCCCATACAAGAAGAAGATGGACCAAATTATTGGGTTCAATTAGCCTTCAAACATAGAATATGAGGTATGGAAGAAGGTTTTAATTGATGATTTGGAGTTGTGAATACAAATAAGATACATATATTTGGTCAAGTATAGTACAAGTCTGGCCTTAGAACTTATGATGTATAAAAATATGTTTCTCCTGAACTCAGGATGCAACAAACAAGTGTTGGTTGGTGCTGATCTAGATTAGTGTTGGTGTTGGTCGAGATGATGACTCACTTTCCCTCCTTCGGATTCTTTTAAAGACAAAAGAGGTTACAACAATACAAAATTCTACTACAAGATGCCTTTTGGAAGGCAATTATATTTTTTGTTGTGAATGGATATTTTTCCTCAGGTGTATTCCATCCAATTGAAAATGCAAATATATCTGCAAAGGGGATATGTGCTATAGCGGTCCAATAGAAATGAGACATGTGTACATGTTGGTCTGAAGCTTTTTTTTCTCCCTTGTTTCTATAAAAGGGAATTCAAGGCCATATGTGTAGGTCTTTTGTTGAATTTTGCATCTGAGTTATCCAAATGAGAAGCACCGAGATATTATGTTTTGAGTCGAGGTCCTAGGTTATGAGTTAAGACAGTTTACTTTGTTAATTGTATGGTTTCAAGGCATGTTTAATGAAAATATGTTAATCTTTTGATTCCATTGTCTCTTCGTTGTTGCATTTTATGTGAATTATTAATGAGAATATGATCAAAGATCATTTCATTGATTTTCATTGTCTCTTGCAATGAAATTTGTTTTGATTATGGCTCTGGTTTAACGAGACAGTTAGAATACCTTAATTAGAACATGGATTTACATAAATTTTAATTGGATCTTATAAGTAGTCGTGGGTCATAAGTATTAATACGTGAATTATAATTAAACTTCACTAAGATCAAGGATGTCTAGGATTAAATTCACCTTACAGTTCAGTTTGCTTTGTTTTGACTCCTTTCCCTGAGATAAGGCACTAGTTTGAAGGTTTGAACGCATTTCTTGTGGTTCTAGTCTTTGATTTGAGAAAACCATTTATAAATAAATTTTAATTGACTTACCTTTGTCATGATTTAGTATTGTATGATATTCTCAGATTTTTGGTATTTGATTCTTCTAAGGAACTGCCGATTTCTTGAAGGATTTCATCTATTTAGCCTTTGATGGAAATACATCTACTTTGTTGTACAAAGTATGATATGATTTGATAAATAGGGACACAAGGTATACATTGTGGGATCGCCCTCCTAGGTTTTGAAAAGCTTGAAGTGCAGGAGAGGAAACATCAAAGCTTCATCTCATTCATTGGCCAACTATCTCTCAAGTATTCAAGAATTGAGTATGGAAAGGTCATAGGTACTTGGCGAGATCTGATTGGTTCTTAAAAAATAACCAACAGATTGGCGACACTACTGGGGACTTATACATTGGATAAATAATTTTTTTCCAGTATGCCTTATCAAATTTCACTATAATATGTGGTGATATTGTTTCTAGAGTCGGTCTAGTTGAGTTTTTGTACAAAAATTCTCAAGTCCTTGTCAAGTGGTTTCACAAATTTTATGTTAAGTATCCCACAAATTTTGTGTATTAAAAGGCTTGTGTTAAAATGTTCGACCCAAAGTACATCGCATTTGTCAAATTTTGTGTGAGTCGGTAAATATTTCGTGCAATTTGTATGAATTGTAACACAATTGATATAAACTTGTCCCAATCAATTTGGGTGGTGACTCTTACATCTCTGCACCAGTGTGTGCCAATATTTGAAGACATTAAGGAAGTGAAAAGGAGGAACAAAAGAAGACTCGAGAAGGTGACAAAAGAAAAGAAATCTCATGAACCAATGTGAGGAACCTGAAGAAAATTTTTGGACAGAAGCTATAGCTTGGGCTTGCCAAAGACAAGCAACCACAATGGGTGAAGAAAGTTATGGAATCTAGTAATTCTATTGAATCCTTGGTTGAAGCATCTCCTACTTTCAATAATGAGGTAAATAGTGTAAATACTTGTAGAGAATCACATGGGGTTTCAATATCTGGGGAGGATCATGGAATTTTCCCTGTTGAGCAAGTATTTGATAATGAGTTGGACATATCAAGAGAAAAATCTAGGTGGGGATTTTGGAATACGAGTAAGGAATTCCTAGAACCGCCAACTCCTGGGGTTGGGTATGTTTTTCATGTAGAAAATTTTAAACCCGGAGGAGAACCCCCTAATATGGAAACATATTTTCCCCTTGAGGAAGATCCAACTGATCAAACCTTTCATATTCTTGCACCAAGCGAGTATGGGGACTTCTTAGAAAATGAGGAGGATATAGATAAGTATATGCAAGCTTTGGAAGATGAATAAAACTGGCTTGTTGAGAAAGAAGAAAAGAATAGACTAAAAGAATTGAAGGAAAAGGATGATAGGGTTAGAGCCAAGCAACTTGAGAGGGATGCTAGGAGACAAAATTTTAAGAAAATGAGAGAGGATTTCGCTAGGCGTAAAGTTGTTGAAGAGAATGTTGCTAAGGTAGCAGCCCAACTCACCCACGAGATTCCCAACGCAATGATCCAGATGGGAACCTCTATTGCTAGTACATTTGCAATGAGTGTTGAACTACCAAAACCTCTAAGCCCTTGGCCATTTCTAAGAAGAAATCCTTTGTAGATCATGGGAAGAATCCCATTGATCAAAACAAGAAAAGTACCTTCAATACTATCACTCCCAACTCTAATACAAATGCACACACTTCATCTGCCAAGACTCCTATCAATAACCCTAAAATTGACCCCACTCCATTTTTTGCACCCCCAAATATTGAGCTATGGAAACTGTAGTTAGTTAATGGGAAACTACAGGAAGACCTTGAAGAAGGCTGAAATTTAAGCTGCTAATGCAAAAATGGCCAGGAAGATTAGTTTTCTTAAAATTTCTATACCAACTCCCAAACCTTCAAGCTCTGGAGAAAATAGTAGTAAGCTTCAAAAGAAGAAATCTGAATTACATACTCCTAATAGAGGTGGTGGTGGAGATAAAGGTGGTGGAGGTGGAGGAAGCAATAAGAATAGAAATTCTAACTCTGAAGATGATGAAGGAAGCAAGAAAAGGGATGGTGGTAATGGTGAAAGTGGAAGCGGTAGGACCGGATATAGATTTAACAAAAAAGGAGATGATGAGAAAAATGACACTCATAGAGATAGAAATGTTAGGAGGCCACCCCAGATGGGTAGGTATAGGAAATTGTGCTTTGAAAATATCCCAGGGTATCCAAAACCTATCCTTGATAATGAAGAAAGCATCTCCCTAATTTTACTTGAAACAATGCTTTCAGTGGTGAAGATCATTTGAAAGCTTTCTAGAGTTTTGTGGAAGATTTTGAATTGTGGGATGATGATGTTTCCATGAAATATTTTATGCAATCCTTGACCGAAGATGCTAGGGATTGGTATAGGGGGTTTCCTGACATGAGTATTGATTCTAAAGAGGCCTTCTACAAAATTTTCAGAGATCAGTATGGGGATCAGACTGTTCCTAGATTTAGGTTGAATGATTTCAACAATATTACTAAAGGACATAATGATATGGCAACTGATTTCAATGTAATGTTCCAGAAAGATATGCTTAGAGTCCCTGCTTACCTGAGGCCCAATGAAAATGCTTGTCTGGTAGTGTATTATAATTCATATGAATCTAAGATGTGTTATCTTCTTAGAGACAAGAACCCCCAATTCTTGAGAGAAGCCTACAAAATGGCAATCAACATTGAAAACAAGAGAAGAGCATCAAGTAAAGTGGGAAGAAGGGATGACCCTAAGGCTTCAAAAAACCCTAGGGTTTAGAATGAAAAAGCTAGTAAAAGCTTAGCTCCTAATGAGAAGTTAGATTAGGTCCTCAGTCTATTACAAAAGGCAGAAAAGAATGAAAAGCCTCAATTCCAGAGGAATGAAAGGCCACCAAGGTTGCAGGACTATCTATATCATACCAACTGGCATAATGGAAAGCTAGTTAACAATAATTATCAAAATGTTCAAGGTACACTTGACCCTCTGCAAATAAATTCAACCAATGTTGATGATTTTCCATGGTGTAAATTGTGTCAAATGCCTCACTCATCATAATAATGTGTTGTTGCAAGGTCCTTAAAAGAAACTCAAGATGACCAAGGAGGATCAGATTCTCCTTAGGGCCATGATCAGATGGAAAATGTATCTATGATTAAATCAGACCCTAATTGTGGTGAATATTCTTCCAGTGATGATGTTGATATGAATGATGTGGATGTGCAAAGATAAGAAGCTAGTGTGCATCATTAGCAAGTCTTCTCAGATGAAGAGGGAGAGAATGATTGCACTATATATACTCTTGATTCAGATAATGTTTCTTTGAGGAGACCTTCCAATGAATAAATTGAGAAGTATATAGTTGCCTTGGCTTCTCAAGCAAGAAGCAACCTTCAGTTGAGAAAAAAAATTGTAAGTGGTAACTAGGGTAACCCTGGTAGTCTGTTTGTCAAGGAAAATAATGCAGTGAATAAGGGGACTAGCATAGAAAATAAAAGGGAACATACAAAGCTCAAAGAAGGTAAAGAAATAAGAATTTGGGCTAAGAAAAATAGTAAGGGTAAGTTTGATGGTGATGTTTTTCCCCTAGATGTGAAGTCCAAGGATCTCAAGTTGAGTGTTGAAAAGAGTGAAAACAAGCTAATAAGGTGACTCCTAAGGACATGGTACTCCCTGAATTACCTTCATATTCTCCTGTAGAAATGTTCCAAGTGTTGTCTCAAGTTAGAGTTACTATTCCACTGCTAGAAATGATGAGAATTGAAGAGAATAAGGAGAATATAGTACCTTTTATCAAAAGGGTTACCTTGGGGGGTAAGAATAAGATGGTCATTGACCAACCTGAATCAAGTAAGGGACAAGAAAAGAATGCAGAGGTGCAGGCAATAATAAATGAAAACCCTGAAATATATTTGGGAACTACTATCACTGCAAACCCATCAAATCAATTATTTCTTTCTAAGCTTAATCATTGATGGTAAATTGCTTAGGAATTGCATGATTGATTCAGGGGCCTCAAATAACGTAATTCCAGTAAAAATCATGGAAGAGATGGGACTGAAGGTTGATAGCACTTATGGAAAGTGTAGTGTTATGGATTCAAGAGAGGTCCCTGTTATAGGATTAATTAACAAAGTACCTTACAAATTGGTAGTCTTCCTTGAAAAGGAATTTTTTATGGGCATCACAGTGGTAGATATCCCACCAACCTATGGGATTCTATTATCAAGGAAGTGGAGCGCTTCCATGGGTGGGAGTATACAATGTGACCTATCATTTGCCACTTTCTCCATTGATCAAAAGGATGTCAATATTGCAATGGAGCCAAGAATTTGTTACTTGATTGAATATGTAGAAGAACCAGAAGAACTAGCAAGGATCATTTTTTTAGATACTGGTTTGGACACCTTTTGGGTTGAGGAAGAGATGCTAGAAGAAAAGGTAGAGATTTCACCAATTTTTTGAGAGGTTGTTGATGACCTATAAGGAGATTCTCCTTGGACTATGTACTTTGATGGGGCTTGCTCCAAAGATGGCTTTGGTATAGGAGTTATCTTGATTTCACCTCAAGGTAAGACCTTCAAGTATTCTTTCTTGTTAAAATTTTCTTGTACCAATAATGTGGCTAAGTATGAAGCTCTATTGTTGGCCCTAAATATAGCCTCAAAACATGTCATTAAGATGTTAAAAGTGTTTGGAGATTCTGAATTAGTAGTTTTTCAAGTGAGAGCTAATTTTTTTTCCAAAGATAAAAGGCTTAAACAATACAGTAATGTTGTATGGGACATGATCGAAGCCTTTGATTCTTTTAATATAGATTGGATAGAAAGAGCCAAGAATGTAAATTCAAATCTATTAGCAAACATTGTTTTCATACTAGATGATGTTACCTTTGATGGTGTTTTAAGGATAGAAGTGCATACCCAACCTATAGTGCTAGATAATATTTGCAACTGGAAAGTGTTTGATGATGATAATGGTATCCTTGGATTTTTAAATTGTATTAATGAATATGAGAGGGCTAGGAAATTGATTTTGGTTCATTGGTAGTAGAATTTGATGGCAAGGAGACAATGTTTTGGAATGAGGTGATCTAGCTGAAAACCATTAAAATCCCCAAAGGACTAGTTGCATTGGAAAGGGTTTTTGAGGGTCTTGAAAAAGCAAATGTGAAGCGAGCATCCTCCCATAAAGAGAATCTGGAAGAAATCAATTTGGGAACTGAAAAATTCTCCAAAATTGGTGTGCATAGGGAAAAGGATGAAGCCACATGTCAAAACCATGTTGATCACTCTCTTGAGGAAGTATAGACATGTGTTTGCATGGTTGTATGATGACTTGAAGGCCTATAGGGAAAATCTATTCCAACATGAAATACCACTGAAGCTAGATGCAAAGCCTTTCGGGTAGAAATAGAGGTCGATCAATCCTACTTTGCAACCAAAGCTAAGAGATGCAGGGATTATAAATCCTATAAGACTTTCATCATGGGTCTCAAATATTTTTTTGGTAAGAAAGAAAAATGGAGACCTAAGGTTATGTGTAGATTTCAGAAACTTGAATGTGGCATCTCTATAAGATAATTATCCTCTGCCTAATATGGAGGCTATGCTACAAAAGGTGACTAGATGTGAGTTACTCTCAATGATGGATGGATTCTCAAGTTACAACCAAGTCATGGTGAAGGATTCAAAACAGTATTAAACTGCATTTACAACACCATGGGGGACATATGTATATGTAAGGATTCCATTTGGCTTAATTAATGTTGGTGCCACATTTCAGAGAGCCATGGATGTGGATTTTTCTGACTTTATTAATTTGTTTCTTGCTATTTACCAAGATGATCTTACTAATCACAGTAAGAAGGATGAAGATCATTGCTCACACCTAGAAAAGATATTTATCAGATCCTTAGAATATGAGATTTATTTGAACCCCAATAAATGCCATTTTGGGGTAAAAGAAGGGAAATTGTTGGGCCACATTGTCTCAAAAGATGGGGTTAGGATTGATCCCGAATGTGTGGGAGAAATTGATAAGATTTTTCAATCAAAGAATGTGAAGGGAATTCAATCCTTCTTCGAAATAAATTAATTTTGTATGAAGATTTGTTACCAATTTTTCTTAAACTATAAGGCTCATATCCAAAATGTTCAAGAAAGGAGAGAAAGTAGCATGGATAGAAGAACCTGAAAATCTTTCTAGGCTATTAAGGATGTTATCAAGGAAGCACCTATCCTCCAATCCCTTGACTACTCAAAGCCTTTTCAGTTATTCACATTTTCTTCATTCCATACTGTAGCAGGGGTTTTACTTCAGAAGAATGATGAAGGTTTTGAACAACCTATTGCCTTCTTTAGAAAATCATTACAGTCAGTCGAGTTAAAGTATGATGCTACAGAAAAGTAGGCATATGCCTTGTTTAAGGCTGTTAAAAATTTTAGACCATATTTGACCGGGGCTACTATTGTAGCATATGTTCCAACAACATAAGTCAAAGAAATATTTACTCAACAAGAGACCATAGGTCATTGATGCAGGTGGATCAATAGAATTCAAGAGTTCAACATTGGAATTCATATTACAAAGTTGGTGAGAGGCCAAGATCTATCTAAATTGATGGCTAAGACAAACTTGGAAGCTAACCAGATAAACCAAGTTGAGCATGAAAATGTTGCACCTATATGCGATATGCAGACCTGTGGGTGGTACAGAAGAATTGTTGAGTATTTGCAAACCATGCAATTCCCTAAAGGTTTGCCTCACAATGAGAAGAGGACTTTAAAGTTGCAAGCAATCAAATATTTTATCATTAATGGTGAACTTTGGTGGAGAATCCTTGAGGGTGTGTTGCTTAGGTGTGTAGATGGGGACAAAGTAGAAGATCTCTTGATTGAGATGCATAAAGGGGCATGTGGAGGTCACTACATGGTCAAGACCACTACCCATAAGATATTGAGAGTAGGAGTGGCCCATTGTGTTCAAAGATTCACATAGGTTTGTAAAGAAATGTGATGCTTGTCAGAGATTCACTGTCAAGTTAAAGTTCTCAGGAAATTTACCACTTAGGTCAGTGTCAATACAAGCCCCCTTTCAACAATGGGGCATTGATTTTATTGGGGAAATGTCTAAGAATTCCAATGGAGGACATGCCTAGATACTAGTTGCAATTGATTATTTCACAAAGTGGGTTGAAGCTATTCTGACTAGGAAATCCACTAGTAAAGTTGTCAATGATTTTTTGATGAACAATATCTTGAGTAGGTTTGGCATTTCTAAAATAATTGTCTTTGATAACGCCATGTGCTTCAAGTCTGAAGAGTTTGTTTATTTTTACAACCAACATGGCATAAGTATTTCTTATTCATCCCCATATAACCCCTAGGGGAATGGACAAGCTGAATCGGGCAATAAGAGTTTGATTAAGATTATCAAGCGGGTGATTGAAAATAACAAGAAGGCCTAAGATTCAAAACTGCAGCTTGCATTATGGGCTAACAAGACTATTGTGAAGGTCATTGGGCAGTCTCCTTTCAATCTGGTGTATGGGTTTGAGGCTAAAATACCCCATAATAATCTGATAAAGATGTACAAAATTTTCCAAGAATATGATAGTGAAATTTGTGACGAGATGTAGCACAGGATGGATGAATTGATTGAGCTTGATGAAACCAAACGAGAAGCTCATAAAAGGAATGAGAAGTTGCAGTTGCAAGTTGATGCAGAGGCAAGGAGGCTCAAACCCAATCATTATGACAACCTTCCTTCAAGAGGCTTTAACAAGATTAATAAAACCTATTTGATCAGTCTACACAACCTCAAAGCCCCATCAAACCAAACTCTTCATTCAGCACCTTACCCAACAATCTGCCTTTGTAGCACTCAAAAACCAGTTCAAGCCTAATTTCTCCCAACATTTCAAAAACACTTGACCATTTAAAGGTGGATTAAGATACCCTTTTCAAGTCTATACAACGTGTGTCAAAACCAATAGTAACTCTTTTGGACTAACATGAACTTTCAATACACCTCCCTCGCTCTAGGCTTCACAATTAGGCCTAATTTCCAAAGGAACCCCCTCTCAAACTCATCTCCAAACCAAGGAAACTTGAAAAAATCTTAGGAATTCTTGCTAAACTCAGGATTCTTCAATTTTCAGAGCCCCAAGAACTTGTTCTATTCCTCTACTCAAAAACCCTCCTAAACCTTCACAAAACAAGGGTTTTAAAGAAACTCATAACTCCAGACCTCCCCCAATCCTTCCAAAGGTCCAAACACCCCATAATACCTCTACCCTAACTTAAAATACACTCACAATCTCATTCCTTTTAGTATTTCTCAGATTCAGTACTCGGGTTCCTTACTTTCATGGTGGAAACACCCCTGAACAGCATTAGAACTTCACACCCCACTGATTTTGCAAATACCACCTAACTAACCTATTAAGCCTTTTCAATACATTGAAAATGGTCATTTAGACCTTATGAATAGATAAAACATGAAACCCAAAGTATTCTATTACCTAGGATTTATTGTCACCATGACATGACATGATAACTTATTATATTTTGACATATTTTGCAACTTCCTCGTTGCACAAAGACTAAAAGATCTTCAATCCACTTCAATGAACCTTCAAGGCCCATTCCCTGTCTTTTCAAGGTCAAGGTATAGGTTCTCTTATGCCATACACCCCACCATAGATAAACTCTTGTCCCAAGAGTAAAAATCTTGTTCTTTGACCCCACTTTGTTGCTTCAAGCATCTGAAACTTGGTACTGGTCTCTTTAGTCCTTCATCAAAATTTGGTGTTTCTCTAGGTCTTAGACCTACAAATAAACAAACATTAGAATCACATAAACCTGCTTTCTTCCTTGTTCCACCCATACATGGATATTTCCTCACCATTCCTTGCACATTTTTGCCTTACTGACTCTGTGATCATAATTGTATGCTTATGTTGACTCCATTCTTTTTTTAATGTCCCTAGACCTTCCATGTCACCATTCTCATGTGCCCCTACCTTAACAACTTTATCCTCCCTCATACTACCAAACTTCACTTGCCTTGCAGCAACTTTCATAGTAATAGGACACACCATGGTCCCAACAACAATTTCACCCTGTCCTTCATACTCCCTTGCACACTTACCATTTCCCACTTTGTTTACATTAGACTTAAACACAAGTCCCTTCTCCATACTCTGCACAACTAAGCTCCCTACTGTCCTCTCATCATTTACCCTAATCAGATCAGACTTTGGCCTGAGTTCTCTCCCTGCCCCTTGCAAAAACAAACTTCCTATTGTCTTAACACCATTTGTAGGTGCTTTCCTCACTATCACAACACTACCAACATGCTCTAAACCTACAACCACATCATACTAACTGTCCTCAGGCCTTAAAGGCTCCTTCTTTCCAAACAACACTATCTTGGACTTACCCTTATCCCTTACACTTGTTTTCAAGGGAATTAACTTTAAAAAATTGTCCTCCTTGATGGTGTATGTGTTCTCCCAGCCATCATATATATACCTCCTATCAAATTGACAAGGCCTCCCTAAGATCACATGACAAAAATCCATTGGAAAAATATCACATAGAACCCTATCCTTATAATCTCCAATCTAAAAATCAACATATGCTTGCTCTTTTACCATCAAAGTTTGACTATCGTTGACCCAGGAAACTCTATAAGGTGCTTCATGAGGTAATTTTTCCAAATTCAACTTATCCACCATATCCCTAGACACTAGATTATCTTGAGACCCAGAATCAATGACAACTTGACACACTTTACCTTTTCTTTTGCATGTAGTTATGAATAGGCTCCTTCTTTGACTCAAATCTTCCTCCTTGGATGCTTGCAACACAGTTCTTCTTATCATGAGTGCCTCTCCTTCTTCTGCTGTAAGGTTCACTAAAGGTGAAGTCACACCCTCTTCATCTTCATGCACTATTTTGTTCCTCCTTTCTCCACCATAAGAGCTTGAGCCTTTCTTTTCAGGGCATTTAAAGGTTGGATGTCCAGGCTGATTACAAGTGTAGCATCTCCCTGAGAACTGATAGGAACCTCTTCCTCCACTAAATCTACCTCTTGAACCTCTCCATCCACCTCTGGAATCAAATTGTTCTTGGTCCTTCTTGGCATCTCCTTTGCCATCATTGTTTGACCTTGAATTAGGATTGAATCCTCTTCCCCTAGAATTGTTGCCTCTTCCTCTCGTTGCCTTCTCTTGTCTCCTCTTTAGCTTTTCTTTTGCCCTCATTGCTATTTGAAAGCATTGTTCAACTGATTTTGGTGCCATCAAGTTGATTTCATCCTGAATATTGAATCTTAAACCATTCAAGTACCTAGCAGTCATTTCTTCCTCATCTTCTTCATGTTTAGCCCTTATACTCAGCCTATAAAACTCTTCAGTATATGCTTGCACATCTAACTCCTTTTGTCTAAGATTTTGCAATTTCTTAAGTAATTGAATATTGTAATCAAAAGGAAGAAATTTACCTTTGACCTTTGCTTTCATCTTCACCCAAGAAATGATCTTTCTCTTTCCTTTTCTCTCCCTATCTTCTTGCACAAAATTCCACCACACCAAAAAATGTCCTTTCAGTTTTTTTCTTGCCCTCTTCACTTTATGTCCTTCATCAACGTCTTCACTATCAAAATAGTTCTCCAAAGCCCCTATCCAATCCAAGAGCTCTTCACTATCAATTTTTCCTTCATACATATGCACATCCATTTTGCCATGTCCATCCTTCTTCACATCTTTTAGAAGATTCATTGTTCTCACATCATCTGGATCCATTTCCTCTTCTTCACCAGAGGTCTCTTCCTCTTTAGGCTCACTTTCATCCAAAAGGGTCCTACCCTTAGCCTTTATTGCAGCCATCTCCCACTTCAATGTCTTTATATCCTTGTCATGATTATCAAGTTTCCGTGCAACAACATTGTTTTTAGGAGGCATTTTTTCCCTCAAACTACCTTCTTCTTCCTGCACACAAACTTCAATCTTGATCTCCACAAAAGACCTACTCCCTTGCTCTGATGCCACTATGATGCAGAGGCAAGGAGGCTCAAACCCAATCAGTTTGACAACCTACCTTCAAGAGGCTTCTAAAAAGATTAATACAACCTATTTGAGCAGTCTACACAACCTCAAATCCCCATCAAACCAAACTCTTCATTTAGCACCTTACCCAACAATCCACCCTTGTAGCACTCAAAAACTGGTTCAAGCCTAATTTCTCCCAACCTTTCCAAAACACATGACTATTTAAAGGTGGATTAAGATACCCTTTTCAGGGCTACACAACGTGTGTCAAAACCAATAGTAACTCTTTTGGACTAACATGAACTTTCAATACACCTCCCTCGCTCTAGGCTTCACAATTAGGCCTAATTTCCAAAGGAAACCCCTCTCAAACTCACCTCCAAACTATTCATACACAAAAATAACCATGGTACAGGCCAATCGACCAGGCCATAGGGTCAGAACAGTAGGTGGATTAGCTAATGTGTCATGGTGTTGCCCTCAAAACACCTAACACAGAAAACAAAGCAGTAACTAAGTTTGTTGATCCCACACACACCATTGTGGACTTAAACCTTTAGAACAGATGAAAAGAGAGTAAACACATATGAAATCAATTATCCAAAGCCTCAAGTCATGATAGGCTTGTACGGGCCTATGCAAGGCAAATAAAATTCAGGAATTTAAAGAAAAACTAGTGATCATCATTTGCAAAAGTCTATTTTTTATTAGAAACTGAACAAATCAACCCTCAACTCAGGATATTACAGAAATATATCTTGATACCACCTTCCAACTACCCCTTGATCTGATCAATTACCATAAACACCTTTTTCTAGACTTCTAAGATGGAAATTTGCCAATTTTGCAATTAATTACCATTCATTTACAACTTGATTTTGCAAATACCACCTAACTGGCCTATTAAGCCATTTCAATACATTTTAAATGGTCATTGAGACCTTATTCATAGATAATACATGAAACCCAAACTATTCTATTACCTAGGCTTTATTGTCACCATGACATTACATGATAACTTATTCTATTTTGACATATTTTGCAACTTCCTCGTTGCACAAAGACTAAAATATATTCAATCCACTTCAATGAACCTTCAAGGCCCATTCCCTGTCTTTTTGAGGTCAAGGTATAGGTGATCTTGCACCACAATTTATGCACCTATATGACAAAAATCTCATTCAAAGTAAGTTCGAGTTGGGAAGCATGGTCTTAATGTGGAATGCAAGGATGGAAGATAAGGGTAAACATGGGAAGTTCAATCCATTATAGTTGGGTCCTTATCTGATTGCTCATACACATGGAGAGGACTCTTAATTCTTGCAGTCCCTGACAGGTGAAATTCTTCAACTTCCAATACATGGACAATTCTTGAAACCCTATTTCTCTTGAAATAGGTTATCTTTCCATGTACATTTGTACAGTCCTATAATTTTTGTATGTAGGTTTGGTGTGTTTACCTTTCTACTATGTCCACTTGTCTCATCTGAAAAAGTCCCTGGGTTTTGGTCTTTTTGTGCTGGTCTTCTTCAACCCAAGATCTTAATTCTCACCATACCCACTAGGGGTACGCATCCCCAAGTTGGAGCCACTAGTAGAGAATTTAAAATCTAGATTAATTTTAAGTTGGTTTCATGCTTAAAATGGTCTTTTTCTTTTGTGCTTGACAGTTTTGGTCTAGGGTTTTAAGGTCTAATACCCTTGTTTTGAATTTTCCAAGTCTTAAACCCTTATTTTATATTTCTACATTGACATGCTTTACTAGGGTGTCGATTTTTTCAGTTATAACTTAATTCGTCTAGCTCATTGTATTTATCGGCCCCTTCACCTAAGCTCATCAGTCATTGCATGCTCTTCATTATTTTAAAACCCTCCTAAGGATGGGCCAAAATATTTCATAATTTAAAGACTTAAATCCTAAGTCTTTGATATGTTCCCTAAGGGTCATAATTTGTCAACCTAGTCATGGCCCCTCTTTATGATTAACTTTAATTGCATGTGCATAAAATTGGGCCCGTCGGATTCAAAGATTAAATCCTAGTCGTGAGTACATGTCGCACACGATCAAAAGGACTCATTCTCGATGAGTTGTGGGGTCTATGCGATTGTGGCATGTATCCCTCTATAGGATGTGGGACCCGACTTCCACTATAGCACTTGATACACTTAAGCTAGAGAATCAATGGTAGTGATGTAGCAATACAATCAAATCTGAGCCATAGAGCACACACCGTGCAAGCCTTAAAATTTTATTTTAAAGCTTGTTGTGTGGTATGTGTGATTGTGACACATGTGTCCTTCTGCCGATGAGGAAAAGGAATGTGGGGTCCTCCAACAAATGACTTGGTGTCCAAGTGGCAAAATTTTCATCGATCGATAGGCTAGCGATTGATGGTGAAATAATTTCAAAAAAAATTGACTCGATTTGAGTCATCTGATTTGCCACTTTAGGATCAGATCTATGGGCATGATTCAAAAAACCAAAATTTCAAATGTTAGAGTCATTTAATTTCGCACAAGCAAATAGTAATTGCAGCAAAGACACCCAGAGCCATCTAACGTCAACATAAATGCATTAAAGGCTAAATTTTTCCACACTTGAAGATTTCCAACGATTCAAAGGTACCCTAAAGATCGAGAAAACCCATTTTAGAGCTCGTCGTGATCAGAATTAGGGTTTCCTACCAGCAGAAAGCCATAAGTAGAACGAACACTTTCTTTGTGTCATTTTTTTCTTAAAAAAGAGGAAAAGCTTGAGTTAGGGCAAACACCTATTGTTAGAATTTGTTTATTTTCTTTAATTTCTTTATTAGGGTTAGGGTATACATTAAAATTTTGAAGGCCTTGTCGAATTATTTGAAATTGTATCTCATAGGTGGTTCCCTAGTATATGAATAGAGGTGATAGGTTTTACATATCTTTCTAACAAAACCTTAGACTATTTTAGTATCTACTTTTCACCTATTGCACCCAAGACTCAAGCGTCTGATTCAGGAACCCCAACTAGGCCTCTCTCCCAAGATATAGTCAACCAATTGAAACCGTCCACGAGCAGAAAAACCAAGGGAGTAGAATTTTCAAGACTATGTTGCCCCTATGGATGCAAAAATAAAAGAGCTAAAGGCCAAGTTTTATTAGGCAGATACTACATTGTTGCCTGATATCCAAGATACACATGATGAGGTAAAACCTTTACAAGCATGGAGGGATCAGATTGAAACAACAATTTCTTCTCAAGGCTCTTTAATTTGTGAGAGAATATATATTGATATGCTAAAGAATACTCTTGAGAAGTTATCCTTCATCATCAGCTTTTTCTAAGATTTTGATAAAGAGGCTACTTCCGTGATGATAAAATATGCCCCATACAGGAAAAAGATGGACCAAATTATTGGGTTCAATTGGCCTTCAGACACGGAATATGAGTTATGGAAGAATTTTTGCATTGATGATTTGGAGCTTTGGATATAGATAAGGAGAATCAAGTATAGTACAGGTCTGGCCTTAGAAGTTATGATGTATAAAAATATGTTTCTCCTCATCTCAGGATGCAACAAACAAGTGCTGACTAGTGTTGATCTGGATTAGTGCTGGTGTTGGTCGAGATGATTACTCACTTTCCCTCCTTTGGATGCTTTGAAAGACAAAATAGGTTACAACAGTACGAAGGTTATCATTCACTACAGAATGCCTTTAGGAAGGCAGTTATATTTGCTGTTGTGAATGGATATTTTGCGTCAAGTGTATTCCCTCCAATTGAAAATGTAAATATAATTGCAAAGGGAATATGTGCTATAGTGGTCCAATAGAAATGAGACATGTGTACATGTTGGCCTGAAGCTATTTTTCTCCCTTGTTTCTATAAAAGAGAATTCAAGGCCATATGTGCATGTCTTTTGTTGAATTCTAGATTTGAGTTATGTACATGAGAAGCATAGAGATATTATATTTTTAGTCGAGGTCCTAGGTTATGAGTTAAGATAGTTTACTTTGTTAATTGTATAGTTTCCAGACATGTCTAAAGAAAATATGCTAATATTTTGATTCCATTGTCTCTCCATTGTTGCATTTTACTTGAATTATTAATGAGAATATGATTAAATATTATTTCATTTATTTTCATTTTCTCTCGTAGTGAAATGTGTTTTGATTATGGCTTTGGTTTAACAAACCAGTTAGAATACCTTAATTAGAACATGGATTTACGTAAATGTTAAGTGGATCTTATAAGTAGTCATGGGTCATAATTATTAATACGTGAATTGTAATGCAACTTCACTAAGATCAAGGATGTCTAGGATTAAATTCACCTTACAGTTCATTTTGTTGTGTTTTGACTCCTTGCCCTGAAATAAGGCACTAGTCTTAAGGTTTGAACGCATTTCTTGTGGTTCTAGTCTTTGATTTGAGAAAACCATTTATAAATACATTATAATTGACTTACCTTTGTTATGATTTAGCATTGTATGTTATTCTTGACTTTTGGTATTTGATTCTTCTAAGGAATTGCCAATTTCTTGAAGGATTTCATCTATTTAGCCTCGAATAGGAATATCTGCTTTGTTATAAAACATATGATATGATTTGATAAATAGGGACACAAGGTATACATTGTGGGATCACCCTCCCAGGTTGTTCAGAGCCTAAAGTGCAAGAGAGGAAGCATCAAAGCTTCATCTCGTTCGTTAGCCAACGATCTCTCAAGTATTCAAGAATTGAGAATGGCAATCTCATAGGTACTTGGCAAGATCTGATTGGTTCTTAAAAAAAACCAACATGACCAACATTATGACTGGTTCAAAACATCATACCAGCTAACCAAATAACATGACACATGCTATAGAAATAATGAATCCATAAATCTTAACTTCTTGCACACAAAGAACATCTAAACTAGATTTATTCTTACAAGTGTCCCTTATAAAATACATCTTGGTGAGGTCACTCAGATCTCGAACATTCCATGAGATAAATTTTTTGAGTGAGTCTAATATATCATTGTTTTTTGACTCCTTAAGCATGGAAAAGTGATTCTACAAGAAATTTGCAAAGAATGAGACCAAATCAATGTTGGATGAGGAAATTTTCCTTTTCTTAGCAACATATTCTTCTTCTTTTAGTCACCTAAGAGGGTTGCATAAATTTTGCAAGTTCTTATGTGACAAGGGAAATTGAAGCAGCATAACTGGCTATGACAAAGCTATTATTCTGGGCTACACAAAAGGAATCAATCTTGGCTATGAAGAAATAACTAATGTTGTTTGTGGTATCTGAGATAATCTTGGTCTAGAGGGAATATCACCCTTTATCTCAACAACTACTTTCCCCTTCTCAAAAGGGTTTAAAATACTAGATGGTGTCTCTTTAGTAGTTGAGGAGGCTTTTTTTTTACCTTGTAGCCCACTAGAGATGGAACTTTTACCTTTCTAGTGTAAAAATGTAGTCCATCGTTCATCTAGTTTTGTGGTAGTTTCAACGGGACAAGAGGCCTCCGCTATGCGATGAGGTTTATCCTTGGGGGAAGCTAGAGGGTAATCCTTAATTTTACACTCCAAGGATTAACACTGAAATCAAGTATTGTGTAGGTTAGGGTAAATCACCCTTTGGGTATGATGAATTTTACCTATTTGAATATATATTGACTCTTTCAATTATTTAGATAAATCAATTTCTATACAAATCATTTTTGGGATCGAGCTTGGTAGAAGCACTCTATTTTAATGCAAACAACTTTCCCTAAGGAGGAGGTGATAGGATGTAAAAATACTAGCAAGGTAAAGGGAGACCTATAAATTCAAGCCAAATTAGCGCACAAAGTTATTTGTCATCCAAGACTACAAAGTCTGATGTCCAACGTTAAAACAACAAAAAAGAAGAATGGACAAACCAAGAACCATGTTTAAGCATGACCTGAACATAATTGATTTCAGAAAAAAGAAAAAAATGAGAAACCCCTTTTTGAGGTTTTGAAAAGCTTCAATTTGGACCCCATGCAGGAGCCAAGTTTTATTCATCCATTTTCTTAGCATGTGTTTTAGGTGGGGTTCTCCCAAAAAATATCCTACAAGAGTATACTTCTCTAACCATTGACAAGAACTATCAAATTCAAGGATGGGAAGATCCACATTTGTAAGGGTTTCAAAGCACATACCTAGTGGAATACCATTGGTACAAAATTCCTTGGGTGCTTGTCTAGGGGAACCATTTTTCAAAGTTGTCCCACCATCAACACCAACAAGAATTGGTGGGTTGGAGCTAGTTGAGGCCATATAAAGGGAATACCCCTAAAAATTCTGCAATAAATGTGGAGACAAAAAATATTACACCTATAGTGCAGTTTCAAACAAGGTCAACCAACTTATGTAGAAAAAAAATCAAAATACCTAGAAAATCTCATGCACCCTCCAATCTTCTCTTTGTATATTATTTTCTAATATAATATATATTTTTAAAAAACCTAGTATGAATATAAAGGATGAAAGAAAATTTGTAGTCATATAGGATTATTTCCACAAAACCCCAAGAAAGAAAATTATGCAAACATGTATTTAGAATCCATACATAAAATAATAGACAAACATACCATAAATATTACCCAAGATATACCCTAGGAAAACCCTCAAGAGATAAAATTCCAACTTATAAAATCATCCAAACTCAATGTATACTATCTCATGAACAAAGATAGTAATACATTTACAATCTCCATTAATACCTTTGAAGCATCAAAATCTCTACATTCACTCCACATGAATAATAAAATAATAATCATGTAACCACACATCCTAATCCATGCTTTATCTCCTCACATGAGCAACCTAGAAGAGATGCTCAAACTATCCAACCATAAAAATTACTCATATACTTGCTTTTATAGAAATAATTTTGTAGAAACCATCAAGTGGTATTGTACATAAACCATGTGACTAATAACATCACCTTAAAAAACTATTTTTCCCCTCATTTAATTTTTTGTACTAGTCTTTGCCAATGTTACACATTTTCCCAATGTGCAAACCCACATTAAATAATTATCCCAATGTTACATACAACACATAAATTAGCCCCAATAATGTCTAACCCACATGATGCATGCATCCCTAGATCCCCTAGGTACACTACAAATAATATTAATTTTATATTGTAACATTATTCAAGGTGAAAAACACACATTTTCCCAACATTCTCTCACTTGTTTTATATTGAATAAGGGGTAAAAATTAAATTCAAACATCAAGAGAACAATCCCTATAGCCAACATGCATCATCAAAATACCTAAAACAATAATCAAGGTGAACACCATCTTAAACATGAATCCTCTCATCCTCCATCATACCAATACACACAAGATAAGATTTCATACAAATATATGTCACACTATCACATATAATCATAAATCTTGACCCAAAATAATATCAGAACACAAATATTGCATCCAATGGTAATTAATATTTATTTGTAACTATCAATAAATAATCACCATAGCTATAGTAGCAACCATAGATAGTTTCTAGCACATAAAACTAATTATACCTTAAAACCAAGGTATACACATCATAACAGGTAAACCACATAACATCAACATATATCCAACCCAATCTATAATCACAAGTCCACTATCTTGGAACTCTCACTAGATGGGTAATATTAAATCTAAAACTTGATTAAGGCATCTAAATATCCACCAATATCTTCACATAGAAGGTGTAATCAATATCATGTGGTTTCAAGGAATAGCCACAAAGATATGCAAACCCTACAAACAAATCTATTACAAAGTAACTCTCACCATAACACTCTCAAGCTCTCCACACTTAAAAAGAAATATATCAAGGAGTCTCAAAGTTGTAACTAAAAAAAATTAAGTATAATAATAAAACATGACCACAAACATAGTGTTCACCATAAATCCATACAAAACCTTAACTCCAATTTCATGGGAATGTATGAACATCTAGGAAGAAAGCAAGACTAAAGAGAGAAATTTAAAATCAAAACATGTAACATGGCATTCTAAAAACACCTCTAAGTGCTCAAGCTATGATAAGTATGATCTACATAAAATCCCAAAGAGAAAATTATTATCCACATCTAACCATTACCAAGGTGTAAGCCTCTCAAACCAAAGGAATATCAAACAAAATAATTCATTCCCAAACCAAGGTAATAATCCCAAAACATTCTCTACACCCCTCAAATAAGATCAAAACTCATTTATATGGGAAGAAAAAGGAACAAACATCTCATTCCAAATAATCATTAAATAAGCCTTCCAAAACCAACATCATAGCTCAAGACCCATTCCCATGAAAAAAATCATGAAACAAAATGTATCTGAAAATAAGGTGAGAAATACTTTTCAATGATTTATCACCAAGAGAACCAAGAGTGTGGGATGATAATTATCCTCTAGGATAACCAAGTCATCATGACTCATCACAAGAAAAATATAATTTAGAGGTCTATGTTGAACTCATTTCCAACCCAAGTGTAGGCTTCTTAGTCTTCTTATCAAAAATATCATCAAACATCAACCATATCAACACATGATCTCCAAAAAATAAGAGATCTCCTAGCCTCACCCAAATCTAAAATAGGTGTATAATCAATCGCATACCAATTGAACTCTAATGCAACATTGTAATAACAAGAATCTCAAAAAAAAAATGATCATACCACTTATCAATAAAATTATCCCAAGCTACCATTCTTCATGATGTCATGATATACATATTTACTCCTAAGAGAAACTATATCATGAAAACACTCTAACTATTAATTAAGAGTACACCATGACACAATAACAACCATCCTATAAACAAGGATAGCATATCAAAATAAAATATCATATCCAACACCTTGACCAGATATTTCAAGAGTCATCTATCATACCAATATTTTAACATCTCTAAATCACATGAAGATAACCATCTCCTATCAATAGAAACCAAAATTTCAATGAACTATCACTACAATAAGAAACAAGATCTGAGATCCCCTCTATGACACCACACCCCTGCAGAATACCATCCATCATCAAATGATGAATCCACATCATTTCCAAAATCTCTTACTAAATTGTGATATTGAGCTACACATTCCATCATGATAAACATATCCTAACTAAATATCATCCATGGCCCCAATACAATAAAATAACTCAAAGATCTTCCAAAGGGTAAAGTAAAATAATGATCTCCAAAACCAAGAAGATACAACACTAGAACAAACTATCATTATCAAAATCTCTCATTGAACCATGTAAGCAAGCTATTCATGACACCATGATAACCATATCCTAAATGAAGATCATCAACGAGCCTCACATAATCAAATAAATCATCTACAACACTAAGAGATCCCAAAGGGAAAATTAAAACCATGATCTCTAAACCAAAAGATACACCACCACAAACAATCAAGAATCAATCCAATAAAACCAACAATACACCTACATAAAAAATCGTGTCATGAAAATATCCCAAATTTATAAGGAACCTCCATGAAACCATAGTCACCACCAAACGTATCAACAACATAACTTCCATTGAGTCTCAAATGAATGCAACATATAGTCAACAAGTATAAACTTCACAACATATATTAGGTAAAACCATCTCTCCACCTCATATGACAATAAAATCAACGAAATATGAAACCGAACTAGGCCAATAATCAAAATATACATCTACACTAAAATACTTATGGGTACAGATAACCCACATCTGAGTTATAAATGTAACCTATAAGTTTAAACAACCTACAATATTGCACAAGTCGTGATCTTACAATTCAACATAAAAAATTGAAAATATATTGGTAACCATATCAAACAAGGATTATTAGAGATATGTGTGTAATTTTTTAATGAATCAAACATCAAATCACCTCATATTCAATTTTCCACAAACTCAAATTATCATATTCAAAGGACCCAATAAACTTCTCAAAAATAAATACAAGTGAAAAAATAACATAAAAACATCTCTAAACCTAATTTGCTATATAGTGCTCAGAACAAGATTTATGTCAACTATAAGAAGTCCAAAATTATACACTATATGCATAAGATATCACCTCTCCAAACCTTAAAATTAAACTTGGATTCCATCTAGAATTTTCAATAAAAAATAGAAAAATATGGTTGTGTTGCAAAAAAATGTATCCTTGGACATTTTTACACTCATTTGAGTCTTTCTTGTGGATTTTGGCCTAATTTTGCCTATATTTAATGTTGTACTATGGTCAACACATTCACATTAGGTCTTGGACCCTTGTGAATCAATAAGAATTCTATGGTGTCTTGTAAAAGTGTTGTGAAGTGTTGTAATACACTTTCCCACTTTTCTAGGACCTTTCTAATATATTTCACTTAAATAACCTCTTTTTATCACTTACCAAGCCTTATTTCAAAGTTTTGTAAGGAGTTGTAACAAAATATCACATGTTTATAGGATTTTCATCAATAATTACACCTTTCTTATGCTTTAATTAGTCCCATTTTATACTTATAGGCCTTATTTAAGTGTCTTTTTGAGAATAAACCTGATAAACATCATTTAATATTATTTAGTTCTTGACACCTAGCAAAATTTCCCTGGTGGGACCAAGTCACCACCTTGGGCGAATTAGTCCCATTTGGCTCAAAAATCAAAATTATTTCAAAATTCTAGCAAGTTTTCATTCTCAAAGACCTAAGGTTGGGCTGTGATGTGGTATTTTCAGGAATTAGGGCATAATTGTGTATAAATATAGGTTTTTCCTTCTCATTTCACCCCCATTCATTCAATCAATCAATCTTCTCAATCATTCATTCATCATTCTTCTCAAGCAAGCTAGGGTTTTGGCATTGTAAAGTCATCAAGAAGCATTCAAGGGCAGATTCTTCATTCATTACTACAGAAATTCAACATCTATCACAATGTAAAGTTTCTAACTCCATTATTTCATGCTTCATTATATTATTTCTTCATTTTGGTTTAATTACCTAAAAAGAAGTTTGACCAAGGTAAACCCCATGCCCTAACATTCAACATTTCTCTCTCTTTTCTTGTGTGCTTGCAGATTTAAGTACCTTGAAGGTTTGGAAATCATTGAAGAATAGATTGAAAACTTGTTGAAGTCATATCCTTATTGGCTAGGGAAAAATATCCACTAAAAGTCACTTTCAGTGCCGAAAAGCAGAGTTTCAGATCTGGATATCTGGAGGAGCAGAAAGTGCAGACCAAGAGCCTTCATTTCCACTTTCGAGTTTTCAGAAAAGCCAAAGTGGACTAAGTCACAATCAATGGTGACTTAGTCCCACTGCACATGTTTTTCAAAAAAATTTGTAGATTTGGACATCCATTTGGCCGAAACGGGGTCTGGTCTAGCTTTCCAAATCTGGGACTAGGTCACCCAAAATGAAGTAAGTGTCCCAACAGGCTAAAATTATAGATTCAACAATATTTCCAGGTGCATGATTTCTATCTTACTTTCATATTCTGTTTTATTTGCATTTCTATTCATCTTTTTTAAAATCTTTATGCATATCATAATGTGTTTTCAAACAAAGTACATTTTCTAGGTTTTGCATTACTATTTAGTTTCTTTTATCAATCCATTACATCTAGGGCATTCTATTTAGACATATTTTAATCATACTTGCATTAGTCTTGAATGAACCCCTACGTTTTTGTGGAATAACTTTCTCCTTTTAGGTGAAAAATCCTAGAAGTGCAAGGAAGCTCTATCTACAAAAATTTATGGTTCAATGGTGAAACCACTAATACCGTAGAATAATTATTGAAATTTTATTTTCGTTGACTATAAGAAGTCAAAAATATAACTTCCAAGGTGAAAGTTATGCGTCTCAAAGAAAAAGAAAAAAAACATCATTTTTCAAATATTAATGGTTGCCAAGTTGAGTTGTGGTTATTAGTTGACGTCTCATCAGTGGTCCATCAACAATAGTGGTGCTTCAATGGATTTGGCAAGCAGAACAACTCAATGTGTGACACTAGGCTCAACCCCCACACCTTGACCACAACCAATGGCTAACCCGAGCCTACAACCATGTATTGGCACCCAAGTGATTGATCTACCATGGGACCACATGTTGGCACTCTCAGCTCCCTCACCTATGCAATTTATCATGTCTAATGATGTTAAGACACATTTTTATTTTTTATTTTTAATATCTACATACTACTTTTTCTAGGATGATTTTTTTTATCAGTGATTTGCATACCTATACCCATGATTGCACCATACAATAGGCCATAAAAACCATAAAATTTTACAAATATGTATGGACCATATGATTGTACAAATCTTGATAAAATATTATTAACGAGAAAGATTTGTTCGTTGTAAATTTATAGTAACTTTTTTCTCAAAGTTTTGCTCATCTTCCTCTGCTTTGGCTCTGCACGATGGTGGGATTTCCTCCCTAGATGGTGACAAAGCCTCTATGCCTTACCTGTCATAGAGATTCTGCAATGTGAAGGGTTTCGACAGCAACTCGGTCGCTCCTGAATAGTATGATATGGCCCCCGTTTCCTCACGCGCTCTGCAAGGTGGGTGCCTAGTGTCTCCAAGCTCTGACATTTTTGGAAAAGCTCAATAAGGGAAAAATGGTGGCTGCAAGGATTTCAAAATGGCCTTGTGTAATGGAGTCAGGGCTTGCACCTCAATTGGCATCGGACACCCTCTGAATCGTTTTGCTCCAACACTCACAAAGCTTTCTCCCTTTGTCTTTGATCCCCTTGACTCAAATCCACAGCAGGGATGGGAGAGAAATGCTACTCTCAAATGGGACCAAAGGATTAGGGCTACGGATGTGCGACAGAAGGAAGCATGGCCTCATCAACCATCATCTCAAAAGGGCACTGACGGGATCACAGACTCTATGCATAATGGACCTACGATTAGGGTTTCCCATGTGTCTGTTGCACCTGAGATCCAGATGCATATGTTATTCAAAGATTGTGAAGAATATCTACAAACTAATGCCTTAATTTGCAAATTCACTAAGGTATGGCCAAAACTGTGCGATTTGCACTCTTGGATCTTTGAAAGTTGGAATA
Source organism: Sequoiadendron giganteum (assembly GCA_007115665.2). Classification (NCBI taxonomy): domain Eukaryota; kingdom Viridiplantae; phylum Streptophyta; class Pinopsida; order Cupressales; family Cupressaceae; genus Sequoiadendron; species Sequoiadendron giganteum. The sequence continues at coordinate 356,246,816 of CM021104.1, read as the reverse complement.
ATTTTATGGAGGATGAAATTTGTTTGTTCCCCTATTTCAGAGAGTTTTTCATTATTGAATTTGAATCTTTTGATGACAAAGAATGGGTGCTAAAAAATGGTCCATGGGTGTATCAAGGGGATTTTCTATGCATGAAATCGATGTTCCCGTCTTTTGATCCAAGAACTGAAACATTTTCCACTGCCTTTTTTTGGGTGCGACTACCTTATCTTCCATTTCAATTCTGGTAAATCGACTATTTGCAATCCATTGGCAATGGGTTAGGAAAGTTTCACTGCAACTCAGAAGAAACATTGAATTACCAAAGCTCCACCTTTGTGCATATTTGTGTGGAAATGGATCTTTCCAATGGGCTACCAGTGGAGGTCGCATTAAAGGTTGGTGATCGCTACTGGAGGCAACTTGTGGATTATGAAAGAATCACCTTTCTTTGTAGGAAATGCTTTGCAATTGACCACCTCACCCGCTAGTTTCAAATGAAATGCACCCACAAGCGAGATCCTCGAGGAAGGCCCACCTGGTGGATTGGGGTAGAACCCAAACATTATGTTCTACAACCTGGCTCACAAAATGAGTCCCAACCGCCTCAAGATCTGCAATAACTCATTCAAGCACACAAAATGCTCCAACTGACTCCAATTCAGATCTTCCAAATGCTCATCGGGGTGTCTCTAGCTCATCCGGGGACAACTCCACTATTCATGTTGACACTCCTTCCTCAAACTCTGAGACCTCCCTCAAACATCGGGCATCTTCATTGACATCACATCCCAAAGGAAATTCTATTGATTCTTCTCCTTCACAGCCCGAGAAAGCTTGGACAGAGGTAAAAAGGAAGAAACATCCCAAGCACCAATTGACTTTAAACCCAACATCATAAGAGCAGAAGTTGGAAGGAAAGGGTAACCATGACTCGACTTCAGAAAAAGGTGGATCGAAGGTGACAGGTAAAATGGTGGAGGCTGAAGAGGTCACAATGAGAATGTTGGGGATGCGGTCCCCCGATTGTGACCTCACTGGTTCATAGCTCCAGTCAAAATCAATAGTGTGAATCCAGTGTCTTCAAGTGGTAGGAATGGAATAAGTCATAGGCAAGGGTAAATTTGGTTTGGTTTGGTATTGTCTTTTTGTGCTCCCCATTCGTGGGTCTAGAGCAGGTCTTTGTGCTCCCCAATATTGGGTTAGAAGTAGTCCAGAATTTTACTTTATTCACTTTATGGGTGCTTCCCCACAAGCATTGATTTATTGAGCAAAATAAAAGATTGTACAGATCTTTTGAACCATGTAGATGTTTTTACTAAAAAAATTTCAAGAATTTCAAAAATGGGACAATTTTTTTATCATCAAATATAGGTGTTCTATATATGAAAATAAGGGTTTATGATCCTTTTGAACTTAATGGTGAGGTATTTTTTCCCCATAGGGTTCTTATAATAGCTTGCATCTAAAACCCTCACAAAAAGAGCCCAAACAAAAAACCCACTTGTCAAACATCCATCAAACCCCAAATTTGTAACAACCTAAGTCTACAAACACACTTGTGGCCTTGAAAATGCCTTCATTATTTTCCTACAAATTCATGGATTCAACTATACATAAAAAATTACTTCTTCCATGGGCTAACAATAATAGGGAGATCTCCTCCCACAACCTGGCAACCAAGTTATGATACCAAATGAAAAGAATTTTTAGCCATATAGGACTATCTCCACATAACCCCAAGAGACAAAATCATGTAAACAAGTATTTAGAATCCATATGTAAAATAATAGAAAAACATACCATCAATATGACATAATATACCATATAATTTAACCCTCAAGAGGGAAAAACTAGTCTCCAAAAGTATCCACATTCAATGTATTATCTCATGAACAAAGATTAAAATACATCTGGAAAGTCTCCATGAATACCTCTAAAGCATCAAGCTTTCTACATACACTCCATGTGAACAAGAAAAGGATAGTCATATAACCATGAATCCCAATCCATGCTTCCTCTCCCCACATGTGTAACCTACAAGAGATGTTCAAACTAGCCAACCCCAATAACTACTGTTGTGCTTTCTTTTATAGAAATAAGCTCACATAAAACCACCAAGTGGTATTACATAAACCATGTGACTAATACTATGAGCTTACAAAGCTATTTCCCCCTCATTTACCTTTTCTTACTAATTTTTTCCAATATTAAATATTTTCCCAATGTGCAAACTCAAATTAAATATTTATCTCAATATTATATACAACACATAAAGTGGTGCCAAGAATATCTAACCCATGTGTTGCATGTGTCCCTAGACATTATAATATTATGTAAAGTGAACAACACGCCTCTTTCCAACAAAGGACACTTGTAGATATGCTAAATACTTTTTGGATTTTTAATAAAATTAATTAATTATTCATTTTTAGTGTAACAAATTATGAAAACATTAAGAGACAATTTTCTTGCAGCCTTAACTACGTCAAAAAGAAAATTCATTTTTTCTTAAATATATGTTTGACAAAGTGTAGACTATACTTTAAATTTTTGGATTAAAAAATGATACACAAATTAGAAGTTATGAGTGTGTTCAATATACATCTATCATAAATTTGAATATATTTCTAAACTAATTAATAATCAATCAATATTTTTTTAATAAGGAATACATTGTATTTTTTATAATCCTAAAAAAAATTCTTTATAAACCTTTTTTATTTTATTAAATTGTGTTCAAAATAAGCTTATCAATTTTGAGTGCAAAGTCAAGAAAATTTTTAGGATAACACGAAGTTCATGATTTATATTTTTTAGTAAATTTGTGACTCCCAAGCCTAAATCTAATGAAATCCTAAGTTATTTTTTGAGGGAATCTAAATTTCAGATAGAAATTTTATCACATCCCAGTTTAAATTCAAACAAAAATCCAAAAGTTAGCACTTTTCCATTCATCAAGTTTTTTATCCATTACCATTATTTTTCCCTCATTAGTTTGCACTCACCTATTACCATCCTTGAGTATGTAGAATTGAAGTGAAAAAGAATACCAAGTTCAAGAGTACATAAGCTCATATTTTATTCCAACCACCTATGCATTTTTTAGCCTTAAAAAATAAACATCTCTCTTCCATCCCCTTTATTTTATGTTTTTTTCTCAAGAAATATTGCTGGTGTATTGTGTGTATATTTATACTTGGTTTAAATTTCTTATGCATCTACTATACCATAGGTTTCTCTTAAGAATTTTTTTAATGTTTTTTACATTATTAAATGTGTTATTGCATTATTTAATAAGGGTGGTTGAGTATATGCTTCCCTATGTTGGTTATTAGGTTTTCGTCTTCATCCACATGGGAAGTAATTGTTCTCATCACTTAGTTGTATTTCATATAAATATAATATTTTTTCACATATCTCATATATTATGTTTCATATTGATTGCACATCTCTTGTATATTATTATACTATTATAATTTTACATCCTCATTTAAGTGGAATAGTCATTGAGTTGTTTTTTAACCTTCTATTGTTGTGAGTGATTCATTTAAATGGCCAATTATTTGCATCAAATATTGGGTTTATTTTATAGGAATATATGCATACCTTACATGATATCATAGCATTTGATTATCAAGGGCTAGTTCAACTCCACTATTGAGGTTGAGAGTTTCAAGAGAGACATTATTTGTAGATCAATTTTGGTGATTGGTTGAGTAAATATATGCTCACCATTGTGTCCAAAGGATAAGAGAAAATTATATTTTCCTTTTGTATTGTCTAATTTAAACATCAAGTGGCCAACCAAGAAGGGTTTTAATCTAGGATTTATAAATATTTTTTGTAAGTCGCGTCACTTTCAAAGAAATTTGGCTCAAATATAATCCTATTATTTCATTTTGAAAACCCAAAAATCTTAAGAGAACCTATTAGTTTATACAAATTAGACAACTTTTCCCAGTTCCCTCAATTTTTTTGCCAAGTTCAATTATGTGACCATACTACAAAAAAATTAACATGAAATTCCTAAGCATTGTTGATTCAATATCCAAGTGTCACTTACACTACCACCAATATCATCCTATGGCCACTACATTTCCAACCATCTCCTAGTAGCATTCCTATGTGGAGCACTACAAATGAGCTACCCTATCATAATCAACACCTAGCCACTACCTTGTGTACTCCTTGCCATTGCTAATGGTGCCACCAATTTCTAGGTGCACCAATAGCTACCATGTGATGGATCTAAAGTGTTCCACATAGCACTTAGTCAACCTTGTCGACCTAGAATAAATGAAGAATCTGCATAGATAGATGGTTAAATCTAATCTAACAAATATAAATATACATCAAACAACTAAGAACGAATAAAAATGAACAAAACAATTAAAATTATAACTAGAACAGTCTCACCGAATATGCGAACATTTCTTCGAACTATCTTGATTATCCTTCTCCATTTTTTTGTCTCAGTATTCTTGCCCTCAAATTTTCAGTATTGATGCAAGCAGAACCTAGATGTATTGTCTCGGAAAAATATTGAAGATAATATGTTCTTCTAAAAAGTATTGATTTCGAGAGGAGGAATAATGATAATGACAAGTCAATTTATAGATTTTGGGGTTTCGAACGATCGGCTCAGATTCGAAAGAGAGATCAATGATCGAGATTGATGAATGTCATGCGATGTGAGTTTTATGTCAGTTAGGATGTGAGTTAGGAAATTCTTTAGGATAAAGATTAAATTAGAACAATAACTTAATCTTGTGTCAAGACTGTTCGAAAATAGAAAGAACACGAGTTCAAGATTAAATAAATAATTTAATCTTCACTTAAGAGTCTTCAAAAATAGAAGAAATGGACTTTGAATAAAAAAGAAAAAGTTAGAACTCAAAGAATAATTCATTTGAATGCACACATGAATTAATAAACACATTCATGCATATGAGTTAGAACTAGTTAACTGACTAGTTGTGACAGAGAGTCATTTCGCAGAGACGATCAGATATCGAATCCGGAGATAGCTGGCAGATTTAAAATAGATCTTGAGTCAGATGGTGAGTGAATAATTAGATAACTTGATGATAGAATAATGTGATAGAAACAATTAATTATGAATTAAATGTTAATTTAATTCAACATTCAAAAATTGAAATGATTTAATTAAATAAATAATACTTTATTTAATTAACTGTTGAAAAGGTTAATTGAATAATTAAATAATGAATATTTAATTATAATTGAAATATGATAAAGGGGTAATTAAATAATAAATTATTTAATTTAAGAAAGAGAATTAATTAGTTAGCGACATAATTAAATAAATACGATTTATTTAATTAATCAAGTTGAATAAAGGGTCATAATGAATTAATTAAATAATTAAAAGGTTATTTAATTAATAGAGGAAATATGTGTTTAGAAAGGTAATTAAATAATAAACATTATTTAATCATGGCCATGGACATTAGAAAATTATGTCGAAAGTGGTGCTCGCAGGCCTAGACCAATTTTCGGTGTCTACAAACCTCATAGATGAGCAACACATGGGCTCCAACAAATCAATCATCACTTACCACATAAAATCTCATTTTCATACAAAGGTCATTTCATTCATCCATGTAGTAGCACAGACAACAAGGTCTATATGTTATTTGGACCCCCTACCCAGCTACCACCTATCATATGGCCAACCACAACACTATATAGTTATTTCCTACACAAAATCTAATTTGAATATGGCTAATCTATTGGGTTGATGCAAGCAATTGGGTCCACAAAAAGCTCAAAAAGTGAGTGTTTTTCCTATTTTTCAAAAAACATCACACTTGGACTGAAAATTTAAAGCACTTACACATTGAACCTTGAAAAAAATCAGTAATATGAAATTTATTATTTTGAATCTAGTTTCCAAATGTGTAATTTATTCTATACCCAAATGATACAAATTAAATTTTAATAGACATGTATAAAACCACTTTTTAAAAGTCACTTTTTTTTACCATGCCATGCATGTGTACAGACACCATAATTTGACCTAAATAAAATTATTTTTCTAATTCCTTTTGGAAAAAGATGTGTAACAAACTAAAGATTGATAAGGATATTTTTGTATTTTTTTTTCTAAATATTTTTTTATTGATTTTTAATTGGTCATAATTGTTGTTTGATTTTTTTTCATTGTGTAGAGAATTGTCTGAAGATTGATGTCATATAATTTTTTTTACAATTAAATTAACAGATTAAAAGTTATTAAAAAACAAAAAAAGCCTAATATTTCAAGTTATGGACCAGTTTGCTTAGAAATTAATTTAAAAATAGAAAACATAATCCAATCATAAATATATATATATATATATATATATATATATATGTATATGTATATATATTTAAAAACTAGACATCATGATCTATAATGGGTTTTAATTTTATAAATTAATTCTGAAAAAAATAATTGTCAGATATATTGTCAAAGTTAGGCATTTCTCTTGACATTACCTTAGTTTTTTAGTTGTTGGTCAAAGGCTAAGGGTCAGGTTACCAAAAATTTTGTGAACTAAAACCTAAGCAGAAAGTGGCTTGGAATTTTAGTTTTTAAGAATGCGTGCCTACTTTAAAATGGGTACCATTCTATTTTTAGAATGGGTACTTGTTTTAAAGTGGGTAACCGTTCTATTTTTAGAACGGGTAACCGTTTTAAAGTGGGTACCCGTTCTATTTTTAGAACGGGTAACCGTTTTAAAGTGGGTACACGTTCTATTTTTAGAACGAGTACCCATTTTAAAGTGGTTACCTGTTCTATTTTAGAATGGGTACCCATTTTAAAGTGGTTACCTGTTCTATTTTAAAAATGGGTACCCATTTAGGAATGAGATCTCGATCTAAGGCTTGGGATCCTATTCCTTTTGTGTAACGCCCGCCATGCAAACCCCAAATGACAACACAACGTCTAACATTTTCAAAACATTTTTTTTTAAACAAAAAAGAAGACTAATGTGAAAATTAAGGTATATACAACACCAATAAGGAATATTGTACATACACATCATCTATCTAGTCCTCAGGGGTAACATGATTTCATTACTTGTGAACCTTCCTAACATGACTCAATCCCATTAACGATGATTAACTAAACATAAGTATTCATTTTTAGACCATTATAAAGAATAATTAAGCAACAAACAAACATCCATAACATTACATAACCATCCATCTATGATCACATGTAAATGCCAAGAATACAACCATTACATTCATTATATGAATATACATCGTTTCAAAGATTACATTAATTACAAATATTTCCACAAATACAACACCACATAAGTGCATTAAATGTGAACCAAAGATTATATACACAACTTCCATACATGGGGTAGATCGATACAATTTACATAAAACTTTCCCTTATAACAATGGGAAGGATTCAAAAATTACATAATGTGATACAACTGAAAGAATGTAATACATGGCATCAAGACTATCTCTAAATCTGATGAAACTCTAGAATCACTGCAACCGGTATAACTCCTTGCATCTGAACTTTGACTGGGAACCCAATGGAGTGCATAGCATGTTCCACCTGACCATGTGGACCCTAAGGCTCACCCCCCATGCTAGGAGATGACAATAAGGACCCACAACATAAAAATAGTCAAGCAGACCAGGCTAACAAGACTCCACAACAAATGCAACAATAAAAAAAACATAAAAAAATACAACCACTTCCAGAGGTACATGAATAAAAAGGGGAAAACAAACAAGGCGTACAAGGTTTCTATAGGGAGGAATGTCACCACATGGTCCTAATATGGGTTACCCTAACATTCTAGATGTCAACCCCCATCTATGGTTACCCTGACTGCCTCTCACTAAACGTCAACCCCATAGGGTGACACATGTAAAATCACTTACCTTTCATGAGAACTAGGTAGTGATCATGTCAACCAGGCCTTCTCACCCCATCCTTAGCCAAAACAAGCACTACAAGCATGGGCGAGGACTCCAATTATCTTGATTACTGTGTAAATTACCCATTCCCCCCAATTAATTATTTAGGATTATCACTTAATTATGAAACTCTCCAATGAGTCACCCTGATGCCACTTTGTGCGTCCACCCCCCTAGAGATCCACTCTCCCTACTAGCATCAAGACAACTCTCATAACATCTAGGGTGTACCCACTCACACAAAGCACCAAAATCACACAACCATATATATATGTGAGGCGTGAACCTTCTCACGCAAAGACCACATCATTAAGCAAAACAACGGTGCAAGGTAACAACCCACATGAGCTCAAAACAAGAATCAAGATCAAACTTTCTAAAGAACCAAACATGAAAACCCAATCATAAAGAAAACTCTTTTTCCAACCTCTGGAAGTCTCACAAATCACTAACACAATATTTCCCCCATCGAAGTGGCAACACTAACATGATCTCAAGAGACTATTTCCAATCCACAATTTACGAAACAACAAGTGTAGAATAATGAGTGGAAACACCACAAAGGGATCTTCAAACTCAATCAAAACTAGTTATATAATCATCTCAATACCAAATCAATCTAAATTCCATAAATCACCCACATAATTCATCAAAAGGAACCAATCAAACATTGCAGCCATGAAATACACTATTTAAAGCCACTCACAATAAATAAGTAATTGAGAACAACTCCATAAATAAACATCACTTCCACTTTCTATTTTACTCAATGACTTAATCACTTAATGAAAACACTTAAAACAATTATATTAGAACTAATCTGTCTTAACAACTTCATAAGCACTTAGTCAAGACATGTAGCCTAATCCAAGTATTTACTCAGCATATAATATTCATGAAGAAATTCCTTAAATCAAAGCAATCAGCATTAGATAATCTAGTTCATTTATTTAATCATTCTTTTAAATATCTAAATATGTATATATTTACATATATATAATTGCATTTTTCCCTTACTTATGATCCAACTTCATTTATCTAACTTGAACTTTTAATTCTCATTGAATTCATATTTCAATCAAGAGATTATCTATCTATATAAGAATTACATCAAACCTTTCTAATTAACTGAGTTGAAGTAACTCAATTGACCTATTCCATTACTTAATCAACTTATCAACATTCTAAAGGGTTATCAAAATCATTTCTTTTCTATTTATTTCCCAAATCATTTAACTATCCTAACCAACTAATTTCCATAGACAAAAAAAATCTTAATTATAATCATACTAAATACACATGTGTGTGTGTGTGTATATATATATATATTTGTATATAATTATTAGAATATTGATTTCAAAGTCATAAATTACAATAGCAACCTATACCTACATATATATAGATACATATTTATATAAATATATTTACACGTATATATACATTTGTATATATGCATTTGTATATATATATATATACAAATAAAACCAAAATGTCGATCTTGATTGGCTGATTGAAAAAGAAAGCTTTTTTTGGTAGACTGAAAAGTGGCGAAATACGGTGACAGGCAATTGTGTTTCCCCGGCGACGGCATGTTGATAGGTGTGCTCGCTCCTTTTTTTCTTTTAATGCATTTAACATGAATGAAACCTCTCCATCTTCCCTTTGCCGCTCAGTAGAGGTCGTCCCCCTATTTCCCCTTTGGCTACACCTAGGGCATCAATGGAGTCTGACATACCAAACATAATTAATCCCACTAAAACCAACAATTCATTGCTTGCAAGACCCAAATCGTTCTCCGAGGCGGTTGCTAACTCTGGTATTGCCATTGACATGAGTGCAAGTTTTAACTTGTCGAGTGTTCATGGAGCCTGCGAATCCGGTAAGAACAATGGGGTTGTTGCTTTACCTTTCTCTGTTTCTCCAAACCTGGAAATGCTTGTTGAAATTATGAAGGAAAAAAATAGATTAAGGAATTCTGCTATTTTTTTCTCTACTGTTGAAGTGGATAAATGCCCTCCCATAAAATTTTTAGATGATTGGTTCCATAACTACTGGAACTTGAAACTTGGTTTCCATATTTCCTTTTGCAGGCAAATTCAGAAAGGTTCATATGTGATTTTCTTTGCTAATCATGAATCCCACGCCGAAGTTCTTAAAAAACAATATTGGACTGTGGGTTCTACCTCCTTTCGCACCCTAGCTTGGTCTCCTGAGGCCATTCATGAGGAGGTTCTTGCCCTCTCAACCCCTTGGTGGATCTTGGTTAAACAGATCCCGCCATTTCTATGGCATTTCCTTCCCCAATTGCTTGAACCACTTGGTAAAGTTATTTGAATGGATGACACTGTGAGATTGTTTCTTCATATGGATGTCAGGATACTTATTTCGTTGAATCCTGGTAAAGAGATTCTGGCTGATATTAACATTAACATCTCTGAGGATAATTACTCTTGTCCTATTGAAATTCTTGGGGGTATGAACACTTGTTTCTTATGTAGAAGAGAAGGGCATCTAAGGAAGGACTGCCCCATCCTTAAGAAAAAACCTATGCCATCTAAGCCCTCGCCTCTTCAAAAATCCATTGATACTGCTAACCCTAATGTGGAATCCTCTGTGAACAAAACCCCTCATTTAGCTGAGCCTTCTAATCCCCTCCCCGCTATGGCTTCCAACTCCCCGTCCATCCCTGCTGCCCTTTCCCCTACTTTAATCTCGGTTAATTCCTTGTCCTTTGAGAACGAGACTCAAAATGACGGGCTCCAAACCGTGACAAAAAAATCCAATAAGCGTAGATGAAGGACCAATAAGTCGATTAACACCTCCATTATAGGCTCCCTGTCCTTAAATCCTCTGCTAGCCTCTAGCATGGACAACCCCATCTTGGCCGTCTCACAGGAAACCCAGATTAGTTCCCCCCCAACAAGTTTGATCAACAAGGACCCCTCTGACAATTGCATTGACTCGGCCCCTCCCCAGAACTTCCCTCATAAGATCTTCAGAGAGCTTAGTGATGACTACATGCTTAAGGTCATCCCTGCTTGTAAGCACTCCTCCATTTCCGCTAATCTCCACCCAAAGCAGTCCATGGATGTGGATATCCTGTCCCCTACTGTTTTAGATAATGATGATGAATTCAAGGGAGATTTCCCCACATCTAAACAACGGGGGAGGCCTTTGGGCTCCAAAAATAAGAACTCCTCTAGTAAAAAGCATGGGGATATCCCTTATGTTGCTATGGCCCCAATTGTGGGGTCCGCAGACCATTGTTCTCCCCCCCGCGCATGTTTCCTCATGAATTGCATCTCATGGAACATAAGGGGGCTTCAATCCCCTGATAGGAATTTTTTTATTAAGCGTTATTTAGATACCTATAATTCCATGGACTTCTTGATGTTGCAAGAGATTAAAGCTATTGGATTTGTACTTGAATCCAATCTTAACTTCCTTTGGAAAGATGCTATCAAATACTGTACTAACCACCCTAGAGGGTAGGGGTGGAGTTGTGCTTCTGGTTAACTCAAGATGGGAGAATTATATCACTGGAATGGGCTCTCCCCTTGTAACAGAGCAGTTTGGATTACTATTAATTACAATAACAATGTCTTCGGCATATGCTCTATTTATGCCTTGAATGATTTTAGGGAGAGAGCGAGCCTTTGGGACTGGTTAGCTGCTCTCCCTAATATCTCGTGGCTTGTGGGAGGGGATTTCAATATGGTTGAATCCCAGGAGGACAAAGTTGGTGGTCTTCCGTTTGCTTGGAAAGACCTGGAAAAATTCACTGGAATAGAATGAAAAATGCTAAACATTTCTTTGACCCCTTGGCTGAAATAAAGACACAAATTCAGGCTTATGGCATACTTGGTGCAATTTCCAACAAGGTCCCTCTATAATATATTCTAGACTTGACCATTTCTATGCTAATAAAAATTTCTTCTCTATTTTGCCTGATAACCTGGGCAACTCTATCCTCGTCGCCTCCACTTCCCTCTCTGATCACCATCCTATCTCCACCTGTATTAGAATTAATAATTCCCCTATGCACAGCAAAGGCTCCAATCCCAAGTTTATCCTGAATACTATTCTTCTTAAAGATGAGGACGCTCTTGTTTCCATTCATATCATTAGACTCATTAGCAGGAATAAATTTCCCACCAGCTCTCACATGGATAGATGGAACATGAACATTCTCACTTGGTAGAATCTGTTAAAGACCATTGGCCAAAAAAGGGCCAAAGACTATAGGTTTACCGAAAAAAATCTCTCCTCTGACCTTCAAAAAGCTGAAAATAACATCCAAGCCAATCCCTCGGACTATGATCTCATCTCTCATGTGATTAATGCTAAGGAAGCCCTTAGATAACACCAGCAGGTTAAAACTAGAGGCGCCAAAATTAGATCCCATGCTCACTGGCTACAGTTTAGTGATCGTGGCTCTAAATTTTTCTTTAACCTCATCAAGCATAAATAGTCCAATGAAACTATAGAGAGAATTATAGTTGATAATCAAGAAATAACTGACCTTGACAACATCAAAGAGGCCTTTGCTGAATTTTACCAAAAGCTTTTTGCCTCTGAGGATTCAGAGGAGGCTACTTCCCTTAGAAATCAGTGCAGATCTCTTATCCCTAATAGGATATCCACTATAGATGTTGACCTGCTGTCTAAAGATATCTCCTTGGAGGAAATTGAAAAATCCATTAACTACCTTAATAATGACAAGGCCCCTGGGCCCGATGGCCTCCCTGTGGAGTTTTACAAGGCTAATATTAGTTGGATATGCAAAGATCTTCAAGATATCTACTCGGAAGCCCTAGCTAGGGGTTCCTTGGGTAACTCCATCAACAGGGGTATTATTAAGTTGATTCCTAAGGATGGGGACAAAGCTCTCATTAAAAATTGGAGACCTATCACTCTCCTTAATGTTTTCTACAAAAATTTTGCCAAGATCTTGGCTTTGAGACTTGAGAATATCCTGCCCAAATTTGTTTGTTCTACCCAAACTGGTTTCATTAAAGGAAGGTATATTCTTGAGAATCTAATCACCAGCTAGGAAGCCATGAATTGGGCCAATTACTCTCAGCAAAATTCTGCTATGTTTCTTCTAGATTTCGAAAAGGCCTATGACAGGGTGGAATGGAGATTTATCTCCATGATGCTTGAGGCTTTTGGATTTCCTAGTGTTTTCTGCAATTCTGTTAATATGTTGCTCAATGATGATTTTTCCTAGGTTGATGTTAATGGCTCCCTTTCAAACTCCTTCCCCCTTGGTAGATCCATCAGGCAAGGTTGCCCCTTGGCCCCTGCCCTCTTTGTTATTGCCTCTGATGCCCTGTATTACATTCTTAGAGATAACTCAATCTCCCCTACTGTCAGAGGCATATCTCTCCCTAATAATGAAGAGCTTATAAACTGCCAATTTGCAAATGATACTACTATTTTCTTTTAAGCCATTGCTAACAAATTTGAAGCTCTGCAAAACAAACTCAGTCTTTTTTGCACCATTTCTGGCACTCATTTATCCCACTCCAAATCTATATGTTTTGGATGGGATGAGCAGCCCCCTGATTGGTTTAAAAACTATGTTTTTCAATGGGGAGGTCCGCATAAAATTGTGAGATATCTGGGCATACCTTTTTCTATTGAACCCTCCCTTAAGGATATGTGGTCTTGGGTTAAAGATAAAATCACTAAGAATCTGGATAAGTGACACAACAGATCTTTATCCTTGGCTAGCAGAGTTCAAGTCTGCCAAAAAATTCCTTCTTCCTACAATATCTACTATTCCTCAACTTGGATGTTCAGTAATTACCAGATCTTGGAAATACAAAAGGCTGTCAAAAAATTTCTCTGGTCTGATGGTAAAGGAAATAGAAAGATGCATGTTGTTAAATGGGATTGGTGCCATACTAATAAGCTCCTTGGGGGCTTGGGCTTGAAGAATCTTAAACTCCAAGGGATTTCTCTTACCGCCAAGTGGATTTTTCACTCTATGGATGGTAATGATCCATGGAAGATCCTTGTTAGGAACAATATAGAAAGGGGATTCCCCAAAAATGCAAAATCTTGGAAGAATCTGCCTTTTAATGAACTGATTATTGACAACTTTTCTATTGTTGTACATGGATCTGTTGTCTTTAGATCCATATGGAAAGCTTGGAATCATGTCAGGAAATATATTACTAACAAGGCCTTCCATGATGATAATCAGCTATATGGTGAAAGTTCCATCTGGTGGAACTTGCACTTATTTGGAAAACCCCTCGCCCTCTCCCAAGGCTGCTCTACTAGATATTGGTCTAATATGGACATTTCTCAACTGGCTGACCTCTTTGAGCATGACAATATAATCAGTTGGGATGATCTTAGAAGCAATTTTGTTATCCCGGCCTCCCAGAAGAAAACTTATAATATGATTCTTAAAGCTACCAAGGACTTACCTACTAGTTGTCATGTGGACTCTCAGAGATATTTAAATTGTAAATGGTCGGATGGGACCATTATATCCAAAATCAAAGCTAAAAACATTTACAATGTGATTGGATATAATGATGCCATCATTGACCATGTCAATTTTATTTGGTACTCCACCCTTGACATCTGCTCTTGGAAGAAATATTTTGATATATTGTGGAAAGGCTCTATTGAGCCTAAGATAAAATGTTTTAAATGGTTGTTGGTTCTTGACAAACTCCCAATTAGAAAAGATAAATCTGTGGATGATTACTGTAACTTGTGCAGACTACCTAAGTCTGGTAGACACATTCTCTTTGACTGTATTTTTGCTAAGGAAATTTGGCATATGTTTGGTATCACTTATCCTATGAATATTAATATTCTTGAAATTATTACTGGGCATATTGATGGGCTAAAAAAAGATACTAATCTATTTTGGAACATTCTCTCTTCTAATATTTTATGGCAGATTTGGAAATGTAGAAACGAGGAAAGGTATCAAAACAACCTCAGAGTTCTTACTTAGTCTTTTCAAAAACTCACATATTTTAAAATCTTCTTGCAGGTTCATACTACTATGTTGATTGATAAGGAAAACTCAAAAGGTTCCTGAAGATGGGATATGCCACTTTCTTCATCTTTGAGATGAAGGATGGATATGAATGGAGGGAGAATATGGATAACCTGCAGATGTTCGAGAGGACTTGCAAGAAGCTTAACCAGGAGGTTAAGAAAAACAAAAACTCCAAAAAAGGACCAAATCCTTATGCTTGCACAAATCCAGGAGAATAAAAACATTGTGTGGATGGAGGGATCTATGGGGTGGACTGCCTGGGTAGACACCCATGATGATATCTTACACTAGTCTTTTGGTTTCCTTCTTGTATCTATGTATAGGACTATCTGATATGTAGATATCATGATACTCTTGATGTGAGGCTTGGCTTCTTATTCTTGTACATTTCGATGTAACTGGTTATGTTTTTGTGACCCCCTTATATATAATACAAAAAATGTTGATCTTGAAATATATATAAACACAACGAAGTGAAAAGAAATGCAAGTATAAATAATATGCGATATGTATGTAGAGCATCGAATATCATTCGTAACACAAATTCGATGATTGATTTGAAGTCAAATGCCAACATAAAAACACATAAGGCAAGTAAATCAAGTTTATATATAAGCCAACTTTAAAGCTTGTTGAATACTCATTGGGTTGAATAAATCGAACTTGATATAACCGAATGGTAAACTCACACTAGAGTTTGCATTTTGAACCATGAATGCCAAATTAAATGCTACATGTACATCAAAAACCAGCAATAAGCATATACAATGAATTAAACATATATCAACTGGTTGCCATATACTAAAATGAGACATCAAATATTCTAAGTATTCGATTTGGTTTAAACACAGTGAATTGTATTGAATAAGTGAATCAATATCTACTACACAGCATAAAGCATATGCTTGATCAACGAAACAAAACACCCTACAACTCCAATCACCAAACATAGCATGAATTCCATCGATTACTTAATAGAAGACACCCCAATCAAGTTCCAAACATCTGTTAACAAATAAGCAGCATGCACAAGGTATAATGAATAAGTCAAAATGGGGCATTTGACTACAAAGCTCAAATTTCAAACATAAGAAAGCAGTGACCAAGAAGGAGGAGAGGCGCACAATTTACAAGTAGCCAATAATGGTTTCAATGCTTTTAAATTCGATTTCAAGCTTATTGTAAATGCCCACACAAGGATACCAAGGTGATTCACTATCTTTAGTTTCAAGCATCGATTACTAAGAAGAGTTTATCAACCATTCAAATTTGAGGAACAGCCAATAAGGCACAACAAAGCAGCGGCTAGATGAAAGAGAAGGAATGAAGAGATTTGGAGAGACCCAACATAAGCCTATGTGCTGAAAATACATAATCTAGATTACACTACACGGCCAAGGATAATCAGCTACTTCAAGCCAAGCAAACATATGATACAAAGCATCAAATTTTCCCATGACAAAATCAAAGGACATAGAAATTGGATATTGGAGAATGCAAAGAGCGAAGGCATAGATAAAAAAGATGGCATATGCAGTGAATTAAGATACACCAAACAGAGAATAGCGCATTTGGAAGTGCTAAGAGAAATTACTATTGAAAATACTACATGCAAAGATCAATCGTAAAAAGAACACGAATACATGAGAATCAAATTTACAACACTCAACTTTAGAAATGAAATACGTCCAATGAAATCGATGACCAACTTAAAGTTCTATGCTCGAAGATGGAGAAGATGTCTTGAAACGAGCTCTTCCGCAGCCACAATCTGTTCTCCAAAATAATTTGCCAAAATACCCAAAGCTGTATTTTTATTTGATAAAGAAAAATAATTGCAGAGAAATATTTCTTGTTAGAATCATAAAAAACATTCTAGTCTCTCTCTAGAAAAAATGACCAATATAAAAATCCAAGGAAGAGATAAATATTTGAATCCAAAAATCAACAAAAATAACAAGTTTCCAATTCAAATTTCAATTTGGATTCATGCATGTGAACGCACTCCTCTTTTTTCATCTTTTATTTGCTTTTACAAGCAGTTTGAAAATCTCATCTTCTTTATTTATTTAAAATTATATTTTTCCACATTTAAATAATTAAACTCTCATGATAATAAAATTAAAAATTGTCATTAAATATAATTTAAAAATAAACTTTATGCAAAACAATTTAATTTAATTATTTAACAATAAACTTTATATTTTAGATTTCTCAATATTGATTCATTTAATTATTTATATTAATTCTAAATTAAATTTAAATTGCCTTAAAATCAATTTAATTTAATTAAACTAATTAAACAAGGTCCTTTATAATATTAAATTTACCACATAATTCCAATAATCAATTAAACAACATACTAACAAACAACAACATGACATCACCAATCATCCAAACAAACTTACTCAATGTCAAGAAAGGCCAAGTACGGAGAGGCACTACATTTCAACATTTTTTTGGCCGAAAATTCCCCTCTTCGTGGACCCAACCTCTTGAACTTACCCTATCCTAGAATGCAATGTATCATCTATATGGTGTGTTGCATCATCATTTAGAATGCATAGATTGAGATATAATATATATGACCATCTCACTTAGCTATGCAATCAACCTCCAAAATCTCACAATATAGACTACTAAAAATATCTAACATGTCACAATATATACTACAAACAACATTCATATATTTGGTCCATCAACGTCCTCATTAGGGGATCCTAGGGTTTGAAGTTTGTATTTTGGTTTTGAAATTATAATTTCAAGAGCCTTGTTCTCACTCATCTAGACTCAGGTTGAGGTGAAATTATTTTTATCTCAAGAATTTTTTAAATATACATATTGATGAAGTTATTTTTTTATTTTTAGTGTACCTAGGTTCCAAAAAAAATAGTTTTACTAGAATTTTGTTGAGTAGTTCTTATTTTTAAAGCTTTAGGGTCTCTATTCTTGCTTATAAAGACCCCATTTTGAGTTTTTTTTATTAGAAGTATAATATTATATTTTATATTGTTTCTTCTATTTTTTATCATTCTACTTTAGTTTCAACTTATTAGATTGTTTCTGAACTATAAAATCAAAGATAAAGACCACTATTCAAATCCTAGAGAGTGACAATTATAAACACACTACTAATAAAGTATAATCATTATGTTTTATTGGGGTCTTTTGATTGACCAAATTTGGTTGGCTCTCATCATTGTTCCTAGTATCTGTAACGCCCCGCCATGCAACCCTAGAGGAAGTTGCAATTAAATACTCAAAAATACTTTTTTTTGTTTAAGTACAAATAACATGCAAGTTCACTACCCATTGCCAACAACCCCTAAGGTTACGAGACTGAGTTTACTTTAAAACCCAAACAAAAAAAACATGAATTGAATCCATAACATTTATTTACTAAATAAATTGAGAACACATACATTCCATACATGATAAATTACATCATCACAATAATAGATACAATATGATTTCAAATAACAATAATTTAAAATAGGAGATTACATCACTCATTCCCCGAATGAGGTAGATCCAAAAATCATGTTTACAAATTACAACTTTCCACCTCGATTACGAAGAGGGGTAATAAATTACAAGGTAAACTGAAATGAAAATGAGCATGAAAAGTAACTAGATCCCATTATCTCTCCAACTGGAAATCTCATCAACACGAACAAGAAGAAAACCCAACGAAGTAAGGTGCATGTTCCACCCAACCAAGTGGTACCCAAAGGTCCACCCCCCGTGCTAGGAGATAGTAACAAGGATTCCTATACAAGACCATCTACCTCTAGACACGGGCTGACACATACTGACTCATACTAACACAACCAATCACAGGTACAACTCTAACATGGTCACATTGCTTCCAAACATAAAACAGATTGAGTATATTAAGAGAACCATACACATAAAATCAAATACCAACTGTTGTCCTAGATAGAGTGTCCTCGCACATCTCATCATGAGTTACCCATTGCGAATCTTCATAGGCCCTGGCCCCCTAATTAAGGGATATCCTGGAGACCTCAACCGACCCCCAGCCCTCATACTTACTAATGCGGGATCAAATACCTCTTATAAAAACAAGGTAGTCAACCTTGGCCATTCCAAGCCCTTCCCACTCACCCCAAGCCTAAACAAGCACTCGAGACTATGAATGAGGCTAGAAATTATCATTTTAGTTTGAAATACTACCTAAACTTCTAAGTAAATTATTTTAGTTATCACTTGATTAAACTACCTTTGAAGGTTACCCAATCTTACCTCTTATGGGCTCTGGCCCCTAACGGAAGCCACTCTTCTACTTGACAACACACATTCAAACCAATTACCAAGGGAACCCAAGTGCATACAAAATAGATATTACAACCACTCCAAATCTAGGAGGAAACATATAATGAAACTCACTCCAAACATTGGAGGCAGCAAGACACATAATCCACTCCTTCCAAAGGAGGCACAAATCATCCACGTTCGTGGAAACCGGGTAATTTACTGACAACACACCATGCACTACCCAAGGGATTCAAAACAGGTTGAAAAACATAATACGACAACCCCAACTAATTAAAAACCCCATATGGAAGACTTATCAATGCTTCTAAACAATTCCCCCAAAGCGAAACAGAAGAAACTTTCATTTCAAAGAGCAATTAAACAGGAATTAAATCTACTTTGGATTTACTAAATCCACTTCCTTTAATAAAATTAAATAGTTTATTGCCTCAATAAAACTAATTAAATTATGTCTCTTTCAAAGAAAGGATAAAATTTAACCAGATATTTAATTCCCTAATTGCTCTTAAATAATAATAATAAACATTTACTTCTATGATCAAGAGCATATTGTTTTAAAATAAATAATTGTTTCTTCTTCTCAACATAATTATTTTAAAAACAATTAACTCATCTTAATAAACATAGTATTTAAAAATTAAATATATTGTTCCATCAAAATATATTATTTTAAAATAAAATCAATAATTTGCTTATAAACATAATATTTTAAATTTCTCAATTACATTTAAATCATGTCATTTTAAAATCAACAATATTAATATATGTATATATTTAAATATATATATACATATATTACAATTAATAACTCAAACATATATATATATATAAAATAATATACATATATATATACATAATATATATATCCTCATATGATATATATATACCTATGTATATATATTATATTATATTATATATATATATATATTTAATTATCTAATATTAATATATGTTAATATTTTAATATTATATAATATAATATTAAATATTAATATATATTTTATTAACTTATATATATATATATATATATATTAATATTTTAATATTATAAAAATACAATATTAAAAATATTAAAATATATTTTAATTTTTTATTAAAAACCGAAATTAAAAAGTCAAAGCGAATTTCATATTCCTCGGGCCGTGCGCATTTTAGGGTTGGGGCGGTTGTATTAACAACAATCGTACCCCATGGTTGTGGGCGCGCATGTGTTAACCACAACCGAACCCACCCCTGTGGGCGACGGTTGTGTTTAACACAATCGTCCCTTGGTGGTGGCGGTTGTTGGGTGGGGTGCGCGCTGGGGCATGGCCCCCCCCACACGCCTCCCATGGGGGCACGGTGGGGGTGAGCCCTCAGCGACCCCCCCAACCTCCATTTTTTTAACATAAAAAAATATATATATATATTCCGACCTGCGGATTTTTGAAATCCATTTTTTTTATTTTATGACAGTGTTTTAAATTTTTATTTTTATTTTTTTTATAAACAACATAAACCCAATTAAGAATATATATATATATATATATATGTGTGTGTGTATATGTATATGTATATGTATATGTATATATATACTGATTTAAAATATTCATAAACCAATTGAATAATAAATTTTAAAAATGATCATTTACAGCCAAGAACACAATTTTTTTGAGAAAAAACCAAATAAAATAGTGTTTTGCAAATTTAATAAAGATTCAACATGGGTTTTTCTTCCAATTTAATCAAAGTGTATATATATTTTTTTTTCTCAACCAACATATTAATCTATGAATATTTTTCAAAAATGAAATCAAATTAACAAATAGAAAAAACCCAGATCCAAAAGTTTGAGAGGTTGTCAATAGTGCACTAATTCTTCTTCTGATTCTAGCTCTTCCAAGAAATCCAACTTAGCTTCTCCAAAATCCAAAACCCAAAAATCCAAAAAAAAAACAAACCAGAATCCTTCCTCTCCTTTTCTTTCAATTTTTCATGCTTATAGAAAAAACTCTATGAAAAACAAAATATCTCATTTTCAACCACCATAATAAATTTTCAAAAACAAAAAACAGAAAATATCTCCAATTTTCATTTTTGCATTGAAATTTTTCAAAAATGCAATTTGAAATCATTTTTCAATTTTCAAACTTAATTCCTATCAATTCCAAAATGAATAACTTAATTCAATTCCACACATTTAATTTAATTAATCAATAAAATAAATCTAATCCAAGATTAAATTATTTTATTAATTAAATTAAATTAATTAATAAATTAAATATTATTTCTAACATTATAACCAGATTAATTTAATCAACAACTTAACTACATAAGCCATTTATTTACCTTTTTCTAACTTCCAATTTAAATAAAATCAAGGCAAATTAAACAATATTAAAACAACTGAACCAGACTAAAACTGACGACACACTATGACCAGGGTGGTGACTTGGCACGAAAAACCTAGCTATTATCTCCCAATCGAATTTCGTTGGACAATGGACACGCTCAAACCTATAAAACCAGGTGGAGTCGATGTCATGTACCTGTCAACCTACGAACAAAGAGTATATCCACATGCATATATATATATATATCATAATTAAAACACACCGTGAAGAGGAAGTCACAGAATTGTAGGGCGCTCGCAAGTGAGTGGTGCACTTTCGTCCCCTTCACCAATACAATGTTACTAACTGACGTATCTAACATCAATAATTTAATCAAAGCATAAAGCATCATTAATTCAAATATCCACTTAGCTAATCCAGAGCATGCCATAATGATAACATCAGAATAAAATACCATCACATCAAAATATAAAATTCACCTCGCTTTACAGATAGCGATCAAATAGTAACCAAGTACCAAAGTCAAAGTACTAACAGAAAATAAGGCACAAAAAAACAGAACACTGTCTGATCAAAAGAGAAAAATAAAAAGGTGCTACAGTATTATATTCCACCCTTTATTAAATTGAATCAATGGAAATATGGATCATAGTTTAGAGAGATCAAAAACTATTACATCTAGCAAGATCTCTTACTCATTATTTATGACATCATTCTTGGGTCAAGAGAATATAGGTAAAAGTCTTAATGGTATCACAAGAATGAAAAATTCTAAAGTTTAATCTATTATACTAATCTTGAGGATTTATGACATCGCCTAGAGCACATTAAGTGTCATTATACTACTTAAAAGCCATCATCTAGTGGGTTAAAGCATAAAAGTGAGTTTGAATTCTAGGCCAAAATAATAAAAAATGTTAAAAAATACATCCAAAAATTGTTTAGGTTCAATTGAAAATGGATTTAATTAAACTACTCTTGATCAAACTTATCATTTGCATGGCACCACAATATTCCTAGTGATGATAGGGGGTTTGATAAAATCCACTATAATTGAACCTAGTTTGATTCAATAGAAGGGGGTTTAAGTATGAATAGGGGGTCCTAGGGGATTTTTTTATACACCTTGTATGTTAACATGGGAATTGACCTATGAAGATGTTTGCTTCTCAAATAAAATTTTCATGTTATTTTATTTCTATATGTTTTTCTTATTTATTTTTATTTCTACATGTTTTTCTTTTGTCAATTTTTTGTGTATTTTTTTTATATTCTATAATTTAAATTAATTTTAAAACAAGAAAGTTTAGATTTTTTGACATAATTAATATAAAAATAATAATATTCTTTATAAATTAGACAATTAGGGGATAATATAAGGCCCACAAGTGTATGTGTCTCATTTTCCTATTCTATTTGATAATGATTATATTGGTGATATTTGTATTGGATTTTTATATTCATTATACTTGGTTTGTGACATATGTGATTATTACTAATATTATGTATTTTAAACATATGTGACTTATTTAACTTCACTAGTTCCATTATTATACTATGAGGGCATGTGCACAAAGACAAGGGACCAAAAAGTGGCCAAGATCACTTTTGGGTCTAAATAGCATATAACGTGAGCACATTATAATGTGCTCATATTATAGCACACATGTTATAATGTGATAAAATTTTGCACCATGATCAATAAAATAAAAAGGCTCACAAAACATGAGTGCATTATAACACAATCACATTTTTTGATCCTTGTTTCACCTTTATAGCTTACAAAATGCACACACATTAATCATTCATTCATCACATAATCTTTCACCTCATCACATAACTCATCCATTTATCTCCTAGGACCTCTAACACCATCATCACCAAAGACCTTATCATCCATTCATCACCTTGAACCCAATCACTCATTCATCATCTAGGACACACACATTATCACCTTATCACCAAGGAATCATAATGCATGATAATTTAATTAAATAAGTCCTAATTATTTAATTAAATTGGGCTATCAATTATTAATAACTTAAATAAATTATTATCTATTATTTATATATATTTATCATATTATCCACATATTTATCTAATTATTTATTTATATGTCCACTAATAAATTAATTTAATATAAATTTCCACCTCATATGCACCAACAATTTAATTTTTTTATTTTTAAATTATAAAATTCCACATCACCTAGTTGATTACTTGGTTTAATCAGTTCACTTAGACTTGCTCCCAGTCTCACTCTTCAATCAAATACACTTCGCTCATTCATGTAATCAATTTCTATTCCATGAAAATGGTCACTTCCCCCTAATTCTCTCATGCACTCAATTAACTCCTTAAGGCAAGCAATTAACTTATCAATCAAATTTGTTAACTCCATAGTCAATTTTAGTTGAAAAATGATTATTATTTTAATTTAAAATAAAATAATGTGCAACTCTTTTATGCTTTCCACATCTCTTCATTAGTCCCCCTAATCATGGATCATATATGAGATTCGAGATCAAATATTTTTTAGTCATTCATCTGATTCTCCGTTAGGTCGATATCTAAACAATGCTAGAGTTATGTCAGAAAATTAATCACCCACATTCTGAAATGAGCAAAGCTTAATATTATGCTCAATATAAGGTTTACATGTGTTGGATTTGAGTATTGACTAATTTCATTTTGATGTTGTTTTGTTTATTTCTTTTGCATGCATACACAACCCTTAGGGTTGGATTTCCCTTGGGAATCCAACTCAAAGGATTAAACATGCATGTCAATCTCCAAAGACATTTTCTATAAAATATAGAAAAACAACCAAATTTTGAGCATGCTTTCTATGATGAACTTTATATATTTTTTGATGTTGATCTAAGAAAATTGCGTAAAAACTTCAAGCTCTCCCTTGACTTTCGAAGAGTTTATTTTTTCTACATTTCAAATACATTAAGGTTTTTATCTTTAATTTATTTTCCAATGTCTTTTTTTTCTTGAAAACCTATGTATAGTATTATTGGTGTCATTTTTATTGGTTCATCTATCTTTAAAATAAATAACATTTTTACATTATAATTTTATTCTATACACATTCAAAAAAATGACTTTTGATCAATTTTCAGAAAAAACAAAAGATAGCACACTCAAGTTTTCATTTTTAGGATTTTTCAACTTTGAAAATTAATAAAAATCATATACATTAAAAATTAGCAAAAAAATTAAGCATAAACTACATGATGTTAACTATGTTTCTGCTGAAATGATTTTTGAAATACTCTTTAAAAGTCAACATTTTAGGGGGAGCACATTGGACACCATGTTATATTTTTTTAACAAAAATATGAGAACTTTGTGTGCTACCCTTATTTGAACCTCTTAATATCCACCATTTTTTATTAAAAAATAGTAGTTTACAAATTAGAGTACAAGCACTACAAATATTTTTCTTGTCACAGCTTCAGATTTTGAGCATAAATATCTTCAATTTCTCATCCAAGATCAATTTATATTTTATTTTTAAAAAAAGTGGCCACTTTTGACTCCTTGTTCCATACACATACCCTTGATCATAAGTTAATTTTATGAGTTTAATATTATGATATGGTTTAGTAATTAAATATCATTTGATTTAATTCACATTATGTTATATGTTGAATTAAAAGGGTTTATATTATTTCTTAATTTTTATATGTTGCATAATTAAAGGATGTGAAATTTCTTGCTCACTTTCATTCTATTTGAGTATCATTATATAAATTTGACTATTATCATTGTATAAGTGCACTTGACATTTGAATTTAGTATGTAGGCACAAAAATAAGCTAATGGTAATTAATCCAAAGATGATTGCAATAGGTGTGTTGCTTATGTAACCCATCCTATTCTATTTAGAATAAGCAGACATATCATATTTTACACTAGTAAGATACTTTTTTGAATCACGTATAATTCTAGATTATTATTTTTGTTAGAACTATAATATGTGTCTATTCTTGCATGCATTAATTAATTTTGTATGCATGTTATTTTTTACGCATGGAAATTATTTAATAGAATGAGAATTAAATTATTGTCATAAATAGAAAAAAAAATGAATAAGAAAAAATAATTAAAATATGCATTTGAAGAAACACATTTTATTGTTCTAATAAAAATAATAATCTAGAATTACATGTGATTCAAAATTTTATCTTACTAGTATGAAACTTGATATATCTACTTTTCTATATAGAATAGGATGGGTTACATAAGAAACACACCCATTGAAATCATCTTGGAATCAATTACCATTTGTTTATTCTTGTGCCTTATATAAACTCAATTCAAAATTTAATCCATACACACTAATAATTGTCAAAGTTACATAAAAATAACTAGGAAGAATAAAATTGACCAAGGCATATACACATCTTATGGTTACAACATATAAAATTAAAACCTAATATAAAATTTTATAATTTGACATATATCAAAAATTAAAATAAATAAAATAAAACTTAATTACTAATGATACTAAACAATTAAATTAAATAATGACTAACATATATTATTTTGAAACTAGTGAAGCTAAATAATTTGCATAGGTTCAAAAGACATACTACTAATGATAGTCAAATATGTAATAAAACAATTATAATAAATATCCAAATCTAATAAAAAACACCATTATAATTAAATATCAAACCAAACAACAAAATAAGGCACATACATTTATGGGCCTTACATTATCCCTTAATTTATAACCTATAAAGTATTTTTATTTACACATTATACAAAGGATAAGGAGTATTATGCATTAGTTAAGACATGATGATTCATATTCTCAAAGAAACGATCATAATTTGTCAAAAATACCAATGATAGGTCAAGTTATCTCGCACTACTAACATAGATTTATGACGTTTGAAAAATAGGTGTCGATTAGGATGAGAATCTTGCTAATGAAATCATGAAGGCTATCATACAACACTTAGAGATTTTTTATATGACTAAGTAACCCAAATCCTTCTGGACCATGTTTTTTCATTTTTTATTCACCATTGTTATATATTTTTTAGTTCATTACAATGTATTTAGGCTATTTTATAAATATTTAGTTTACGATATTGCATATCTATCCAATTAACATAGTAATCTAAATATAATATTTTACAAGCATGTTAAATATGCCTAGAGAACTATTACATCATCTAAAACTTTTTTCCACCATTTCTATCACGAAGATCTTCTTCTTCCCATTGTCAATGGCTCACACATCATATTTTCATGGCCTTCCTAACAATGCATGAAAAAATCCATAGGAAACACATCACACCAAATTTAATTATAATCTTATATTATAAAATGTAAATAAGAATTGTTCATTTACAACCATATACTAACCCTTATTAAACCAACAAACATGGTAAGTATTGGGATGTGGTACTATTTTTAATCCTGATTTATCTACCATTTTGATTGACACTAAATTATTGATGCTTCATCTATCTATGATCATTTTATAATAGCTTCCTCTAGATTTATATGGTGCAATAAATAATTTTTCTAGACCATGATTCTTTGGCCTTATAATTCTCAAGGAAAAAATGCATAGAATCAAATTCTCTCCACCTTCTTGAGTTACAATCTATGTTTCAATAGTTGATGCTTCATAATTTTGTGCAATGTGTACTCATTTTTTAGCATGTCCTCGTTGCCACATGATATTTAGACACTCAAATACCATATTCTTGGCTTCACTGCCTATGAAATAGGTTCCAAAAATTGAATTGCCAAGACCTTCTTTGTCTTTTCCTTCCTTCCTCTTGGAAGTATTCTCTTCCTTGAAGCCTTGTGTATCATCACTAGAATCTATAGCCTTCTCTGCAAACAACCTTACTTGTTTCTCTACTTTCCCTTTCCACTCTTTCCCTTACCATCCACTCTCAACTACTTGTTATCAAAACTTTTCTTGTTATCTTAGCATGATTTTGTAAGCATCCTCCATGAAATAAATTAGAAAAAAATAAGTCCCATCTTGGATTATAGAATGGAAACCATTCACATACATAGGTACCTTCATTATATCAACATCAACATGACTTGGATGAAAGCTAAGGTAATAAAAATCCTTGATATACTCGTTCAGACATAGTTTTCTCTAATATAAGTTATAGAACTTATTGAACAATTTCAATCTATAATTTATGGGGAATAATTTACCCTTTGAAATTTTCACACTCTAATCCCAATTAGAGATCTTCAAGTTGTTCTTCCTATCCTATTATTTTTACACATAATGACACCACAAGGTGACAAACCCTTCCAAATTTGTGGTGGCATAATTGACTCTCTTAGTATCTTCCATATGTTCAAATTTAAATTAATTTTCTAAATGTTGACCCAATCCAACATATTTTTAGGATTCAAACTATAGACATGTAAAAAGCTTAATGCATATTACACATCCTTAATGGAATTTTTTCATTATCGGCATCACTTTCATCATCATTAATCCCCTTTTAACATCATGTCCATCATTTAACTCTATTCTCCTCTATTAATTAAATAATCATGAATTTTTTAATTAATTTCACTATGTCATCACTAGCTTAACCTTATTCCTCTTGATTAATTAAATAAAAATTAATTATTTAATTATGTCTCTAACATTACTTACTCTTCTAATTTATTTAAATAATTATCATTAATTATTTAATTAATCTACTTTCCCTATTCCAAATTAAATAATTAAATCAATTATTTGATTTCCCAAAATTTACTCAACATAGTCTATTAATAAATAAACTTTTATTTATTAAATCAAATACATCTTTCACATTCCTCTCTAGATTAATTAATTAATCATCCTCACACAATTTGATTGAACAAATCACGTCCACTGATTATTCAATCTAATTTGCTAATTCCACCAATTACTTTAATCCCACTAATTATTCAATCTAATTTTCTAATTCCACCAATTACTTTAAGCCCACTAATTATTCAATCCAATCCCAATAATTTTCCAATCAATTCCCTTAACTGGATTAATCAAGTCAGTTAATTGATCAATCTATTTCCTCTCAATGTACCTCGACTGTTGATCCTAATCTTTCATCCTTGCATCCTGATCGTTCATCTGAAAATAGAAAATTTATAAAATAACCTTCATCCCTCTCATAATGGATCCCAAAGAATTTATAGAAATATCATGTCAATGTGATTCTTAAACAAATTAAGCAAACATTTTCCTCGCATTTTAGATCATCATCATCATCATTATCAATCTTTTGTAAACCATGGAGTCTTCATGTTGAAGAGAAATCTGACATATCAAGATCAACATGAATACACTAACATGGGATGGTAAGATTGTGTAGTTTGAATTCATTTGTTTTTCCATTCGATTATGTTAACTTTATTTGTTGAATTCATAGTTATGGCAATTACATTTCATGAGTAGGTTGGGTTTTATTCTTTTGTTTTGATTTCAATTGTTGATTTCATTGACACTAATCCTAATCCATAATTCCCCCTTACACATTTTGGCATGTCTGGTGGGACCTAGGTCCTTAACTCTAATATTTTCATTGTTTTGTGAGCAATTGTAGGTTTTGGGTCATTTTTATGTTTTGTAGAAGTCGCTTTTGTCAACTAGGTCGCTACAGACCTAAAATCCAAATGCGGATGTTGTAATTTCTAGCTGCTATTATATCAATTTAGTCATGGTCATCCTATTTTCTGAAATTTTAATAGAGTCTTCCATATTGTACAGGAATAAAGCCACTTTCGTTTGAAACAAAACTACTATCATACTATTTTTTAGCCACATTCGTCCTAAAAATTGGCTACTATAACTAAAACTAGTCGTTATTGTTCTTTCTATTTTGCAAGTTTTTCACTGTGTTTTATTGATTGACATTTATAGAGTCATTATGATCATGTTCAAAACCACTATCATACTATTTTCCTACCACTATCATCTGAAAGATTTGTAGTTGTACTAGTTGTAGAGCCACTATTGTAGGTGATAGGGCCGCTATCGTACTATTTTTGGTTCTATGCCAGTTTCGCAAAATTTCTTGGATTCTTAGTTTTTATCTAACCCTAACTACTTGTTGTTTGTTTTGTTTTGAGATTATCTAACTTTGTTGGTGCAGCTCTTGTAGGGTGATGGCATATTTTTTGTTGAACTACTAATAATTTTCTTGTATATTTGATGAACGGTCCAAGACTCTTAAAGGCTTAAACTACTAACGCATTTTCTTACAGAGCCTTCTTCAAGATCATTTTATTTTGTTCAAGCATTTTTTATGGATGTTTTAAGTCTCTAAACATTTTAATTTGGTACTTTTAAAGACAAAAATTGCTATCTATAACATTTCATTTGGGCTTAAAAATCTAATTGTGATGGAAACAAATTAGCTTGTGGCATTTATATGAGTGTTTGAAGTATCTAATTTTTGAATTCGGTGCTTTTAAAAAATGAATTGCTATCTATAACACCTCATTTGGGGCTTAAAATCTAATTGTGATAAATTGTCCATTGTGTATTCCTTGATGAGCAAGCCAAGTGCATATCCCCTCCTCTTGCATCTTTTGACGATCCTGGGTGAAGAGAAACACTTTGGGCTCTTTGCAATTTTTTGTTGGTCACCCTTCCTTTTTGGGATAAGGGCCTGCTTATGAGACACGTCATGCAATGGAGAACTCATAGGAAACCCTAAAAGCGAGTTTATCAACAAGCTATATTAAAGTGTTTGAAATTAAAAGAAAGTAACAGAATATGGGTAGGAATGTCGTAACGTGTCAATAGTCCTCATGTGAATGTAATGAGTTGCATAGGCTAGGCTAGAGACTTGAGTGTCATGTATTTGATGCATGTGTTCGGTGTTCACAGTTTTCATTAAACACCTTATATCTAGAAACCAATCCAAGTCTTTTCAAAAATTTCTTCAAAGTAGTGCACAGGATTCACACCGTTCCCAGAATTTACTTACCACGTCCAGTTTATAGTTGAGGCATAAGGCTTAAAAGTTTATTCTCTTTTACAAAGACAAGAGTATCAAGATGGTACGTTTCCTTGATATGTCTTATTGGAACCCTCTATAAACTCGGATTCATCACTCTTTCGGGGGTGAGGTAAGCCTATAGAGAAGACCATACCTTTGTTCCTTAGGGTGTAATTGACTGATATTCTTTGAGCTATACTAGTGGATATTAATGGAAGAAGGGCCAAAAAATATCCCCCTTTACCATTGAGTTAGTTATTGCAATATTTATGTATGTTGTATGTATCACTTATTCTCAAACATATCACCAAAACATTAGATCAAACACAGTCAAACTTGCAAAGTTTTCAAAAACTGTCACAAATTGAATACTATCAAAATAGAGCCGTTACTATCAATTTTACCACTTTTGTTCTAGAATCCTGCCACAGTCATCCTGAATTCTGACTAATTTTGTGCAAAATACCGTTATCATCCTTTATGTTTCACCAGTCACTAAATCACATAAAGACCATTATTACTTGGATTACCATATTCATTCTTAAACAAAAGTAATATTGTCCTAATTTGTGCCACTATCATCCTAGACAGTAGAAGCTATCATCCTACTTTCTAGAACATCTCAGAATTTTTCAAAAAAAATGGTTTCAAAACATTGGTCTAATACCTTACACAGTTGTCAGAAAATGCTATCATCATTGAACCTATGTATTCATCTATACACAATCCAAACATCACCATCCTACACTTCAAACTTGGTTTACCTAGGGTTCATGACTATCACCTTTTGGAAACAACATCAAAATAAAACTTGTACCATATCCTATCAACATCCTTTATATCACCATCATCTATCAAACATCAACCTAGTCTTGAACATGTATTGAACACAAAAAATCAAACCATCTACTTTCTATTTTTTTCGAGGCTATTAGTAACAACCTTTACTTGCAACCTCACAAATGGTTCAAGTAAGCAATCAACATATCCTCCAAGACATAGAAAAATATCAATTTGAGTCTTGTGCATATTGTGTCCTAGACTAGCATCAAATCAAAACAGAAAACATCCACTTGTACTCTTATCCTAGGGTTTGAGCATCCAACATCATAGCGTCATTTATCAAAAAAAATCCAAAATCATCTCATATCCTCATCATAGGGTTGAGTAGAAAAATCTTAGCATCCCTAAATATCCCAGAATCCAACATCAAACTTGAACATCCAACTATCCCAACATCAATCCATATCAAACAATCAAGAACCTTTGACCAAAAGGTTTACAAACATCCCCTTTGTACGTCATTTCACCAAACAAAATCTCAAATCAAAACACCATCCCATTTCCATAACTTGACATCTTGAAATCACCAAGGTCTTTTGAGTTCGTTTATGACTACAACAATATCCCAACATAAAAATAAAATGGAAGACAAAAAAAGCAGCTCTACTATTCCAAACACCAATACCACCAATGAAGAATCTCAACCATGGGTTTATGATCCTAATACACTTTCAACTCCCCGACAACAACCAGCATTCAAATCTCAACCAAATCCACCACCTAGTGATCCTTAAATACACCTTAAACATCAAGACATATCTCCTAGGCAACAAAATCAACCTCCTAATCCTATAGATATGATCATAGAGGAGTGTGATCGTGGTGAGGAAATCAGAGATGAAGTACTCTTAGAGCATTCTCAAGACCCTAAAATTCAAAAACTAATGGAAAAAAATTATTGGGAGATCCAAACACATATTTCCTCGAACTAGCACAAATTGGTGCCAAGCTACCTACAGATTTTAACATTGAAACTCTTAAGGATCCTACTCTCATTCCTTTGGGAGACCAAACAGTGGTGAGACAAATACCTAACTAGTTGTGGATCCCAAGATATCACCTTTTTTCTCAAAATTATCTAACAACGATCAATATTTCCCACAGCATGTGGATAATATATTGTATAAACATCCCTCACAAGTTGAACAAGTTGTGATAGCTCAACATGTTCAAGAAAATATAAAACTATTGACAAGTCAAAACATGCCACCACACAATGAGGAATCTAATACAGTGGGACCCAACATATATGAGACATCTTGGAATACTCAAGAACTAGGTCCTAGTGTTAATTTGCAAAACATGGGAAATCTTCCACCCAGACCACAACAACATGTAGTGAACCAACAAGGCAACAACATTTTGTAACCACAACTACATGCTAACAACCCACCTCAAGGGAAACACATGTATCAACAAAATAATCCACCCATATATCAACAACCACCACGAACCAATAACCCACAAGATCAAAGCATGTACCAAGGAAATTTCCAAGATCAAACTGAATACATGCACGGACAACAATACTATGATCCTAACATGCAATACCAATATGGATCATCATCTACCCAAAATACTCAACACCAAACGTATGTTCCAGCACCACAAAACATTAATCTTCAATATTAAACGTATGTTCAACCACCAAAAAGCACACATCTTCAAAATCAAGAACCCAATCCCCCACAACACAACATTAGTGCATAACAACCTATACCCACCAACAACAAAACAGCACACCTCAACAAAAACCTCAAAATTACACATCACAACAACATCATACCATCAATCTTCAACACACTCGCATCGTTCCTCAAGGACCCAATCCATCATCCTACACTCAAAACATGGCCCAAGGGCCCTCATATATACAAACCCCATAATATAACACACAAAACATTGTGGGGCAGCAAGGTTATAATATCCCTCCTTTCAAAAAAACTCACCAAGTGATGATGTAACCTTACAAATCCAAAATCTAAACCAAAGGATATCATAAATTCAACTTGGGAAACCGAAGAAGTGCTACGCTCTATAGGACATATGTCCATATTTCTTTGATCGTTCCATATCTATGATACCCTTCCTTAAGAACTTTTAAATACCCAAATTCGACAAATACAAGGGAAGATGAGATCCAATAGAACACATATGAGAATTATTTGTAGCTTGCATGGATGTACAAAACAATGACTCCTACTTAATGATGCTTTTCCCATGAAGTCTCGACGATGCAGCTATTGAGTGGTTCTCTCATCTACCACCCGATATCAAAACCTTTGATGAGTTATCAAAAAAAATTGTTAACCACTTCTCCTATAACATAGAGCCATATATAATGGTCCTCGACATATACAAGATTAAAAAAATTAAGGGGAATCCTTTGCTTCATACCTATAGAGATGGAGACACAAAGCTAGTAAGTTTAAGTGGCTTGTTCCCGAAAAACAACTAGTGGAAATATTTGTATATAACCTTCAAGGGGACATTGGATATCAACTCACCATGTTATGTCCTAGCAATTTTGAAGAAATCATCAAAAAAGCTTTAGTCATCGAAAGAGCTCTGCTAGCAAGAGGAGTTATTAAACTCTATAACAACAAGGACCAAGCTTCTAGTTCTAATGACAAACCTAAGCTATGCAAAAATAACAATAACATTACAAATGAAGGAGTAGTTGATGCCAAATTTGTTTGAAAAATTCAACCTCCTAACAATCCACAAAATAATGTCCAAGCAAACTATCCTCAAAACAACACACAAAACAACCAACTTGTGTATCCTCAAAACAGCCAACAGAATAACCAACAAATAAATCAAGGTCAATATAATCAAAGAGGTTCGCCAAGATAAAGTAACCAAACTAGAAGAAATTTCACTCCATTAGGATAACGTCTTGAGGTGATTATGCATAAACTCGTTCAAACGAACCTTATCAAGCTTCCCGATAGAACAGACTATGAAGAACCAAACTTTACCTAGTATAATGAGAATGATCAATTAGAATTCCACAAGATCAATGGTCACACAACAAACAACTACATGAGGCTTAAAAATATTGTACAAGACTTGATAGAAAAAGGAGAGGTTGACATTGAACATCGTCATGGGCCCTCCAGAAATAGAGACATGGGAATCTACAAGGATCCAATCCCAGGTCATTCTCAAGGAAATGACAAAGGTAAGGGACAAGATTACTGAAAAGCTAACTACACCTATGATGAAGTCATAGGAACCATCTATCAAGTTAATCACAATATCAATGTTGTAACCATAATTGGCAAAAACCTCTAGTGTAATGTTACTACACAAAGAGGGAAAGTCACAATCCAAGGATCCCCACCTCAAGAAAAATCCACCACTAAGCCTTCAAATGAATGCAGTATTGTTGACCAATTAAAGAAAACTCTAGCACTAATCTTTATCCTTGAGCTTTTAAAGTTATCACCTGCAACTAAAGAGATTTTGTAGAAAGCTCTCATTGAATCCTCAATGCCTAACGATATTAACACCAATTAGTTTCAAGCTATGGTTGGTACCATCACTTCCCCCCATCACTTAGTATTTTCTAAAAAATACCTTCCCCACAGATCCTTTCATAATCAAGCTCTATATCTCAAGGTTTGTGTCTATAAACACAAGATCAAGAGAGTCCCAATAGATGGAGGTGTAGGTTTAAACATATGTACCTTGAAAATGGTAAAGCAATTGGGATATTTTGATGATGTGATCGACAAAACTAAAAGTATCACCATAAGGGTCTATGATGATATAGAAAGAAACTCTGAGGGCACAATTAGACTTCCAATTCAAGTAGGTCCAACAATAGTAGAGATGAATTTTCAGGTACTAGATCTTGAGTTGTCTTATAACCTTCTCTTGGGATGCCCTTGGATCCATGCAATGCAAGTGGTCCCTTCAACCTTCCATCAATGCTTAAAATTTCCTTACAAAGATAATGAAGTCACAATATACGTCAATCTTGAACCCTTCCATTACAACATGAACTTGGAGGAGAAATACAAGATGCTTCTTCAAATACCTATTAATGAAATATCCTTCCACTCATTTTTCTATGTCGATCCAACATCACTTGCTTCATCGTTAACTCCATCTACATCAACCGATCCACCAAAATCCAACCTTAAGATCCAATTACTTGACAAGGGCTATGAATAATACCATTTAAACAATCCTTCTACATTGGGGAGCTTCTCCCATCACCAAAATCCTACGGACGACCAAACGAAATCAAACATATTCAAGTTGTCACCTATGAAGTCAAACCTACTATTTTCACCAAGTGGGGAGACATGAAGGACAAAGTGGTGTTCAAAGAGGACCTCTCATCATGGCTCTACATAGAATAACAACAAGAGTAATAGAAACAACTACATCCCATTCATGTGGATCCTAAAAATAAAGGTTATCACCTAGAAAGAAATATGGGATACACTGGAAAAGGTGGCCTTAGTCTACATGAACAAGGTGTGAGAGAACCCATCATAATAGAACAACATAATAAGAATCTAGGAATAGGTTATGGTTCAATAAATGTGGTTACCCCAAGCATTGAAGCTATCTCTTGTCAGGAAATAGCTCCTTCTACCGTCATTCAGACATCGGATGGCTACCATACTAGAACAGACTCCAACAAATGGGAATGGGATTCTTACACCTCTAGTGACTATGACCTAGATACCCTATGGGACCTTAATAATTCTGTCATCCTTACCCTTTCCACATCCTCCATAAGCTTTGTCTATAGCGATGATAACCTACCTTTACTTCACTTGTAGTTGATCAATTGGGATCAACAACATCATGTACCTATTGTGGATCAATTCCAGAATAATGAATCTATTGTTGAGTTCATGGGACTTCAAAATGGTATACAACAAGGAGATCACGAAGTTAGATTTTTCATAGAACTTGAACAAGGAGCCTACTTTGGAGGGGAGATTGTGTCCTCCAGTCATAAAATTGAAATGAAAAATATAAAAATCCAAATGAGATCCCCTAGGGAAAACCACAATGTGGCTCTATCATATCATAAAAAAAGGAAAAAAAAAAAAAAGGTGTATCTAAGGGTGAAAACCTCTCTGAGGCACCTGAGGATGGAGTATTCAATCTCCCCATCACATAGTATCAAGAACAATCAATAGTCTTGGTTGAAGGTTTTAAGCCTATCAATGTTGGAACAACAGAGGCACCTAAGGTAACATATCATGTAGCTTCCTTAGATCTTGGGGAAAGAGTCAACTTCTCGACATTCATCAAGGAACATAAGATCAACTCACCTGGACATATGCAAATATGTCTGGGTTGGATCCAGCTTTAGTGGTACATCATCTAACAGTATTTCCTACAATGAAGCCAGTTAGAAAAAATATTTGTAAGATGCACCCACAAATAGCACTATTAGTCAAGGTGGATCTTCAAAAACTATTAGACATTGGATTCATCAAACCTATATATTATCTTGAGTGGGTATCCAACCTCATACTAGTGTTGAAACCCACTAGGGGCATACATATCTATACAGACTTTAGAGATCTCAAAAAGGAATTTCCTAAGGATGGCTTCCTCCTTCCCAACATCAACATAATAGTGGATCTAACTGTTGGTCATGAAATGATTTCACTAATGGGAGGATTTTTTGGGTACAACTAGATAAAGATAGCCCTAGAGGATCAACACAAAATGACTTTTACCTATGCTTGGGGAATTTTTTGTTGGAACATCATGCCATTCAACTTGAAGAATGCAGGAGCTACATACCCAAGAGAAATGACTACTATATAACATGGCATGTTGCACATCACCGTGGAGGACTATGTAGATGATCTATTGGCTAAATCAATCAAAATACAAGAACACCTGGCTAACTTAGCTAGGATATGTGATAGACTAGAGTATAACTTGCGTCTAAACCAAAAGAAATGTGTGTTCGACATAACATTTGGGAAACTATTAGGATGCATTGTATCTAGAAGAGGTATTGAGTTGGATCCCGCTAAGGTCAAGGCTATCTTGGAAACGCCTCCCTTGAGAATGTTGAAATAGCTACGTAGTCTACAAGGAAAGCTTTAGTCTATCAGAAGGTTTATTGCATAATTAGTAGATAAATTTCATCCATTCACACACTTGCTCCATGAAGATGTCACATTAAAATGGGACAGAAGGTTTGATCAATCTTTTCAACAAGTAAAAGATTGTTTGCTCACTCCCCCTGTATTGATGCCTCTGATTCATGATAAATTAATGATTTTATATGTATCCACAACAACAACTTTAGGAGTTCTATTGGTACAACTTGATGAGTAGAACAAAGAAAGAGCAGCTTACTACATCAGTCATACCCTAGTTGGCTATGAGTTAAATTATACACCCATTGAATGAGCATGTCTATCAATTCTCTTCCCAGCACAAAATTTTAGGCATTACATGTTAAACAGAAAAATCATGCTAATATCTAAAGTAGATCCCTTGAAATATCTCTTAGAAAAAGTAGCTCTTACAAGAAGAATCACTAAGTGGGTCATGATACTTAGCGAATTTGACATAGAATATATTGACAGGAAATCCATTAAAGGATGGATGATAGTATATTAGTTAGAAGAAACACCCATGGAAGATCATCAACCACTCAAGAAAATTTCCATATGAGAGCATCCTACTAACAACTCAATAAACCTGTTAGAATTTTTACTTTGATGGACCCCATACTCAACGCGGCTCAGGGGCCAGTATCCTATTTCTTAAACCATAAGGAGATAGTATACCCAAAGCATATAGTATTTCCTTCCCCTATATGAATAATATAACTGGGAATGAAGCACCCATCACCAAACTGAAAATGGCCATAGAATGGAAAATTAAAGAACTACAAGTCTATGGTGACTCCCATCTGGTAATAAGGCAGGTCAATGACGAATACCAAACTAAAGACGACAAGCTCATGTCATACAAGAGAATGGTGGATGGTTTCAAGCAATACTTTTTGTTCATCATCTTTGAATAGATCCCAAGGGTTAACAATAAAGCAGTTGATGCTATGGCCACTATTGGTTCACTCCTTG
Source organism: Sequoiadendron giganteum (assembly GCA_007115665.2). Lineage (NCBI taxonomy): Eukaryota > Viridiplantae > Streptophyta > Pinopsida > Cupressales > Cupressaceae > Sequoiadendron > Sequoiadendron giganteum. Next base: position 356,208,292 of record CM021104.1, on the reverse strand, counting down.
GCATACTTGAGAACATTTCTAGATATAAATTCGTAGTGGAACAACTGCTTATACCGAAATTTTATATCCTGGAATCCAAACGCATATGTGATGTTGTTGGTCCTAACTCACCTTGGTATGAGGATACATTCACCTATATCCAGCATGAGATCATACTACCTTACCTAACAACCAATTAAAATAAAACCTTTATCCGTCAAACTTCATGATTTAACATCCTTGGAGATACCTTATACCACCAAAGTTTCAATGGTACATTACTCTGAGGTATCAATGTGGAAGAAGTGAAAAATTCCTTGCAAGAGGTACATGAAGGTGTTTGTGGGTCCCTTGCTAGCGGGTCTAACTTAGCCTAGAAGTTTCTATGAATAGGGTACTATTGGCCATCACTAGAGAAAGAAGCAATTCATTTTTCTAAAAAGTGTTATCAATGCCAACAACATGGAGATCTTGTGCATGCACTCACTCAATATTTGTGTCCTATCACCACCCCATGGCTCTTCTCTTAGTGGGGACTTCACTTAATAGGAAAGATATCACCAACCTCATCTAATGGACACAAATTCATCATAACTGCCATGAAGTACTTTACAAAAAGGATAGAAGCTATTTTGTTAACCTATATCACAAGGAAAAAAATAGCTAAGCTCATTCTTAAGTATTTGATTTTTTGATATGGTATCCCATGGACTATCATAACACATAATGTGGAACTCTGTTTAAGAACTAAGTTCTCTGCGAGCTTTGCTCAATTCTCTATCCAATACCATTTTTCAACCCCATATTATCCCCAAGGAAATGACCAGGACGAAGCATCTAATAAGACCATCCTGAAAATCCTAAAGAAGATTGTTAATGACATTAGTTGTGACTAGAACCTACAGCTAAACCCAGCCTTATGGGCTTATAGAACTAGCATCCATACACCTACGGGTGCAACTCCCTTTTCCTTGGTCTATGGATCCAAAGTAATATTGCCTATAGAGTTTGAAATCCCATCCCTGAGAGTATCATTGAAGGATCATGTTAGCAATGAAGAGTATCAAGTATCTAGACTCAATGAGCTTGAACTCCAAGATGAAAGGAACTTGAGTGCATTGAACCACTTCTAAGCCTATCAAAATTGGCTCAAGAAAAGTTACAATAAGAGAATCAGAAATAAGAACTTTCAAGTTGGTGACTTGGTCCTAAAGGAAAATTAGAAAATCCAATTGAATCAAGATGGGAAAGGTAAGTTTGAACCAAACTGGCTAGGTCCTTGTATCATTACAACAAGCTACGGCTTTGGATCATATCAATTGGCTACATCAGAAGGAGAACCTCTAGGTGAACCTCTTAATAGTAGCCATCTCAAGAAGTTCTACACCTAGCATATCAAAATATCCCAAGTTAAAAAGATAACAATGAAAATAAATCAAAAATCAAGAAAAAAGTAAAGGGATATAAATCATCCTTTAAGTGAAAACCACCTTGTGGCACTTCTAATACCGGTACCGTAGTGAAAAATTGGTAAACAAGCACTGCATTTGAATAAGTCCTACATCCTCATCTATTAGCACTATCCATCTATTATCGCATCCACTCCACCTACCACCATAATAAAACATGCACCCAACCATGGCTCGATAACTAATCAACTATTGAACCTTGTTGCACAATTTCTATCCACCATCTATTTTATCCACCTAGCCCTAATAAATTTAATCTTATTCTAAACTGGGAGCAACCTCTTGAACCTAGTAGCGGATTGCATTCTTGTTCCTCCCATCACTTGTAGGAAAACTATAAAAATCAAAAACACCCAGAAAACCACAAAAATTCAAAAATATAGTCGTAAAACATCAAAAATCCCAAAAACATTGTAGGTCATCTTTGGATGAGCCACATTGAGTCAAAATAATCAAACTACATTGTCTCTACGTGTAGAACATAGGCAAGGCCATTATACATGAACCCTCGCGGCACTAGTTCAGTCCCTTTAGGTGTCCCTCTTGGTCTTTAAATTTGGTTGAAAAGCACAAAAAAATTCAAATATCTTATCAAAATCTAAAAAAACATTCATAAACATCAAAAACTCCAAAATAGTGTCAAACATGATCATTCAAACTACGCTGTCTCTACACATACGTAGACAAGGCCATCATCAATGAGCCCCTGAGGTGTTAGGTCAATCCCCTTAGGTCCCCCTCTTGGTCTCTAAATCTCTCAAAAACATCAAATAACCTCAAAAACATTCATAAACATTCAGAAAACCTCAAAAATCATGTCTTCGTTATGACCTATTTGCATTAAACTCTCCATGCATGATAAAAAATCATCACCTTCAACCTTTGACAATGCAACCAACAAACAAAGCAAACATTGAAATCCAAAACTTCCAAGTAAAGAAACAAAATGATTGGATCATCGTCAGACTAAAATAGTGCCTAAGTTTTATCTACCCTTCCTTTTGAAAATTATCATCAACATCTTAACATGTGTCTTAATGAATAAATCATTCCTACAATAGGCACCATTGACAGGTAACATCATGAAACATCAAAACATCTATGGAAAGGGATACAACAACATTGTTTATCTTTTATGATCTTGTCTTTTTTATTTATCTTATTGTTACTTTCCCAAGATCTCTCAAGGATTTCCATAAGGATTTAGAGAAGAAGGAATGAGGCATTGATCATTGGTTTTCTATCTGCTCTATTTTTTGGATGTTTTTGCAATGCTACCATGGTGAATACTTGCTTTGTTTTGTGTGTGGAAGTCATCTTGGGGAGATTTGTGTAGCAGTTGCATGTTCGGTACTCCATACCTCTCTGTGTAACTGATTCAAAATGTTTTGAAACTTCTCACCCATACACTCTAATAGGGTTTTTGTATTTCTAGTATGAGCAAGAGTACTCTTTGTTTTTAGAGTCAAAGTCCACACAATAGATGTAAATCCATCTAGGTCATTAATACCCTAGTGCATCATTTCTATTTGCTACATCAATAAGGATTGCTATAAACTACCTAGTTCTCCATGAAAGAAAAATTAAACTCATCAATGCATATTATCACATATCATCAATGTACAACATCAATCATGTCATCAATTATCTCATCAATGCATATCATCATAATCATAATCCATGAATTTTCTGAAATTAGATCAATCATCTAACACTTTTATCTATCTCTAATCATAATAACATTTCTTCTTACTAACATTTGCATCCTACATCCACAAAATCATCAGTGCATATCATTTCCATCATATATATAAACATCATACATCATAACATTATCCATTGCATACATTCATAAATCATCCATATGAGATAAATGCATCAGAAAAGTACAAAAACATGAGCATCTAATCATAAATTATTTATCATATACATATAAGCATTCATAACACATCATAAGCCACATAAAAAAATGGTATCTCATATATCATCAAAAATGGTATTTCATATATCATCAAAAATGGAATATCATTGTACATCATCAGTATCATGTGTGAAACAACACCAAGTATGCCAAAAATATACAAAATATATATGAGGCCTCAGAAGGGCCGATGAATGTATATACAAAACATGTCTACATAAATTTTGTGATACAATAACATAAGATCATGAAATAAATAAATTTCAACCCTGTTGCCTATCATGAGGTGGGGATCTATGCTGCTCCCCGTCATGTTGATCTTGGTGGTTATGGACAAGAGACTGATGTAGTTGAAGAGGAGATCGTTGTGGCTATAATCAAAGTTATATCTACTAATTGACCCCTTGACGACTCTGCACCAGTACCACTACTAGGCATCTCGAATCTAGGACATCTTTGTGGTCTCGGGACTTGATCCTCATAGAGAGTCCTATAATAGGGCATCTCCTCTATCAAGGCCTCTCTCTCCCACTACCACTAATGTTGAGAAATACATGAAGCATGGGAAATCTCTAGGGCCATCCTCTTTTATCTCTCAAACACTACCTCTTGCCTCAATGCATCCCTCTCTTGGTGGAGAGCATACCTCTCTTCCCTGATAGTGTCCCTCTCTACAATCAATATAACTACCTAGGCATCCACAACCTATCATCGAGCAATATCAACGTCTCTCTCAACAACCCTGGCATCTCTATCAATTGTAATTTGAGAAATATGTGTTGTCATATCCCCCTATGGGGAGGTGCCTATGGTTCCTGTAGCTACTACTGACCCTAATCATGTGGTGCCACTTGATCATCCTGTTGTACCTAATCACCATCACCCTGCTCATCCTGAGCCCTCTAAAGCTTCTCATGTGAAATTCATAGCCTTTGTTTATCTTCCCTCCTCCATATGATCTAGGCCATCCTCTTCACCTGGATAATAATTAAAACCATATTTGTAAGCTGAGAAATCTATGCTACCATATCCCCCTATGGGGAGGTGCATATGGTTCTTGTGGCTAATGTTTTCCTTAATCATTTGGTGCCTATTGATCATCCTATTATACCTAATCACCATCACACTACTCATCTTGAGCCCTTTAAATTTGCTCATGTGCAATCTATAGCCTCTATCTATCTCCCCTCCTCCCTGTGATCTAGGCCATCCTCCTTACTTGGACAATAATTAGACCCACACTAGCGGAAGCTGTAAACCTCAATGAATGATGACGATCCCACCATTGCATGTAATTCTTGGTAGTCCTTGGATCTAGGGTATCGACTGCCCATCCCCACCCAATAGGTGCTAATGCTCAAAACTCTATAATAGCTACCCTTGAATCTGCTATAGGCCCCCACACAATGACCTCTTGGGTCGTGCATCCAAAATGGGCATGGTAATCCGTTGTTGGGTGAGTCTAGCTCTCGCTAAACTATCTCAAAACAATGTCTAGGAGGTATCTCTCTAAGATGATATCAACTTGGCCTATCATCCACCAAGTCTATCTATAATAATTCAAATTCTCATGGTCATCGGGTCAAGCCTTGCATGCCATAAAAGGTCTCTAGATAAACTCAGTAACATCATCAAAAATGGCTTGCCAGTATGATAGTCTACTTGGTCGCGTATAGTTCAAGTAATCAGAGTATCTGTATGAAAAGCGATCATCAAGATCACGTCGAACTATGCCATCAGGACGTGCCACTACAATATGCTCCCACACCCACACATGAAGGAGACTCATCCTGGCTCATATAGAATTACCACCATGGTAATAGCCTCATGCATGTCTCTGTAAATATGTGCTAGCACACACGAGCCCCAAGAATATACCATCACATGATCCATCATTTTCTCAATGCAAATACCCCAGCCAACTAGGAATCATCTCACCCTACAATCAAGCATCAGTGGCTCGATAATCAAACTTTCCAACACCATCACCATCGAATCGGCACCATCAAAAAAAGGAATCAGGTCAATCTCTTAATCAATAACCTATAGTTGCTCTACCCCCACAAGTCTCTACATGGTCGGGTACCCCTCCAAACATCATATGTAACTAGCTCTCCATGAATCAAGATCTGTAGGATCCTCCATACATCCTCGAGAGTGATGGTACCCTCTCTAGTAGGCAAGTGGAAGGAAGAGGTCTCAAACCTCCATCTCTCGACTAGAGCAGTCATCATATCCATGTGTGCTCTAATCTTGGGCATGTAACAAATGTATCACAACCCTACAACATCCAAGAAGTCCCTCTCTAGCTCTTGAAATCCAACAATGAAATCCTATGGTTTTCATGGCCAATGCTCTCTAGAATACAAGGATTTGAGAACCGCTTGCAAACATTCAACCCACAATGTCAATTTTTTGCTAGAAAATCAAAATGGGAACTTAAAACTATAAACAAACTAGCTAAAACATTCATTTTTAACAATAGAAATATTTTTTTAGGATGATAGCGGCCCTATTCTACTACGATATCGACTCTCTATTATAATAGCAAGCCCGTTTCACTACAATACCAGTCATTTTCCTAGGTTGTTCAACCGCATGGTTATTTTCAATGACTACAGTCAAACAAAAGCAGTTACATTTTACTATAGCGACATGTTTTCACGATAGTGGTCATTTTTAACAACTATAGTCATATAACCTAGCACTATAGCAATATTATCACATCAATAGCGGCATTTTTCCTAAATTACTGCTATCATCCTAGTTCAACTTTGAGCATTAATTACGAAAGCTTAAAAATAAAGAAAAAATGAAAAGTATACATACCACAATCCTTGCACTGGTTGGTCGGTGGAACTGACAAAATGTGTATGCTCTATGTGGGGTACCTAGAATGTGATCCATCGTGAATCGATAATCGTAACATTGAATCACCAAAGAGCTAGAATTTAGTAAGGCTGAGAGTGCAAATGAGGCTAAATGAACCCTAATTTCCTATTTTAACCCCCCCCCCCCAAACCCTTATTTTTTTTTTATTTTTTTTTATTCATAAGCGCTTTTGACTGGAGCTATGAACCAGTGAGGCCACATTTTTTGGGGGACCCCATCCCAATCATCTCTGCTAATCTCTCCTTTGTGCTCCCCGAGACACTATGCATCAGGGTTCTCTAGCAACCATCAATAGCAGTCGTCGATGGGTGAGCCGAATGTGCGCCAAGTTCCTAAAACCCCATACCACTGTATCTACTCCTCCTTCTAATTGAACTCTCCTCTCTCTACTTCCTCCTTAGGCCTCCTCCGCAACCTTCCTCTCCCTTATCTCTCTGCATTCGGGCCCCTTATCACTCTACTCCTCTTTCCTTATCTCTCCACAGTCGAGCCCCTTATCACTCCACTCCTCTCTCCTTATCTCACCGTAGTCGGGTCCCTTATCACTCCACTCCTCTCTCCTTATCTCTCTGCAGTCAGGCCCCTTATCACTCCACTCCTCTCTCCTTATCTCTCTGTAGCCAAGTCCCTTATCACTCCACTCCTCGCTCCATATCTCTCTGCAGCCAGGTCCCTTATCACTCCACTCCTCTCTCCTTATCTCACCGCAGTCGGGCCCCTTATCACTCCACTTCTCTCTCCTTATCTCTCCATAGTTGGGTCCCTTATCACTCCACTCCTCGTTCCTTATTTTTTCGTATTCGGGTCCCTTATCACTCCATAGCCATATTTTCCTTACCTCCCAGCCACCAACCACCTTATCTCTTTGTGTTCCTTCACCTTCTCCTCCCACCCGCGGGCACCTCCCCGTGAAACTCCTTATGCTCTACAACTTCAATCCACTGCTATGTACTCTACCGTAGCGCCAGCGTGGCCCCCTTCCTAATCAGGTCTAGTCATTCGTACGTCCAAGTGCAGCTGCCAACAGAGAGTCTATGTTTGTCCTTCAATGCAATCACCAACTGGCATTTTTGGTGGGAGTGGAACCTATGATGCCCTATCAACAGGGCATGTGACTTTACCATCACACTGTGGGGTGAACCCCCCAAACCCTAATTTTTACCCTTGGAACCCTCCTAAGTTAAAATTTTTAGCACCCTAGATCATCTTGAACCTTAAACGCAACCCCTATGGCCTAATTTTTTGTCCTCTACACATCAAAACTACTCCAGAACCTTATCGTGAGCCCGACTTGAAAAGAAATTTTTTTGGCCGACCTCTCAAGGAGGCAGCCCAGTGTCTTATCATCCTTCCAATGACAGTCGGGGCACAGTGGGGCATCACTAAAAAAAATCTTGATCTAAACATCAAATTCTTTGAAACAACAAATAAGGTACATTGTATCAAAGAGGGGGAAAATGTAGACATGTAAAAATTGTTTAACGCATATCACGCATCCTGAATGGCGTTTTTTCATTATAAGCATCACTTTCATCATCATTAATCCCCTTTTAATATCATTTCCATCATTTAACCCTATTTTCCTCTATTAATTAAATAATCATGAATTGTTTAATTAATTTCACTATGTCATCACTAACTTAACCTTATTCCTCTTGATTAATTAAATAAACATTAATTATTTAATTATGTCTCTAACATTACTTATTCTTCTAATTTAATTAAATAGTTATATTAATTATTTAATTAATCTATTTTTCCTCTTCCAAATTAAATAATTAAATCAATTATTTGATTTCCTAAAATTTACTCAACATAGTTTATTAATAAATAAACTTTTATTTATTAAATCAAATACATCTTGCACATTCCTCTCTAGATTAATTAATCATCCTCACACAATTTGATTGAACAAATCACGTCCACTAATTACTCAATCTAATTTGCTAATTTTACTGATTACTCCAATCCCACTAATTATTCAATCTAATACCGCTAATTATCCAATTAATTCCCTTAATTGGATTAATCAGGTCATTTAATTGATCAATCTATTTCCTCTCAATGTACCTTGACCTTTGATCTTGATCTTTCATCCTTGCATCCTAATCATTCATCTGAAAACAACAAATCTATAAAATAACCTTCATCACTCTCATAATGGATCCTAGATAATTTTTAGAAAGGTCATGTCAGTTTGATTCTTGAACAAATTGAGAAAACACCCTCACATTTTAGATCATCATCATCATCATTATTAATATTTTGCAAACCATGGAGGCTTCGTGTTGAAGATAAATCCGACATATCAAGATCAACATGAAGACACTCCAACATGGGATGGTAAGATTGTGTAGTTTGAATTCATTTGTGTTTCCATTTGATTATGTTAACTTCGTTTGTTAAATTCATAGCTATGGGAATTACATTTCATGAGTAGGTTGGGGTTTATCCTTTTATTTTGATTTCAATTGTTGATTTCATTGCAACTAATCGTGATCCATAATTCCCCTTTACACACAAACCTCCTAAGTGACAAGGGAGATCAAATCTTCGCATACTTATAGCTCTCACAAATCCCATAGAAAAATTGAACTTGACAAATAGTTCATTATTAGAAGTTGAAGCATCATTCATGTATGGTTTGTGATGTGATCTCTCACTATCTTTGGAATATTTAGTTGTGACTATTCTTTGCCTCTATGTATTTTTAAGGGCCTCAATCCTTGTTTTTATATATCTCATCATGTTAGCCAGTTTATTATCACATTTCCCTCTTTAATTCCCACTACATGTTTTCTTGTTAACTATTTATCCTATTTATCACTTATAATGCAACATATACACCAAAAAAATTGTTATGGGGTTACCATTTAGCCATCAATGACCTCAAACTAGCTCTACTACCAATCGATCTAGTCAAAAAAATTGTTATGGGCTTACCATTTAACCATCAATGACCTCAAACTAACTCTACTACCAATCGATCTAGTCACAGATAGAGGTTCTAATGAAAAGTATATTTAAACAACACAAATATAGAGATTGAAAACCCAATGCCACAATACATAATATAATCTCTATTTTTAAGAGAAAAATGGGCAACAAGATGGTTTAGAATTATATATATATATATATATATATATATATATATATATATATATATATATGTTGCAATATATTCATGTACAATATAACTATCAAAATAAGTACAATTTAATATTTATGGTCCTTTTCAATGTTTGATCTTCAATATACTCTATCTCCCTCTTTATTATCTTCATTTAATTATTATTTTATAATTTATAAGTATGGTTGATGTAGTAAGATAGTTCACCAACCACAAATATGTCACTATTCCTTATGAACCTCCCTAGGACCATATATAATAAGTTTACAAAACAATTTTCATGAAGTTAAAATATATCATAACATAGTCTCAATTAGGTCCCTTTTACAAAAATAAGACACCATAGCTTATAAAAACCCAACCAAATACAAAGTTTGATGCATAGGTAGGTTTAGGGGCCCCTTAATATATTATAATTAAATTTTGGAGGCTTCAATAAGAATATGCAGTATAGCTAAAAATAATAATTAATTGTAGATTTATGTGAATAGCCAAAATAATTTGGCTAGAAAATGAATTTGTAGTGAGAATATAACATTTATGGCAAGAAAAAAAAAATGCAAATTAAAAATAAAAAATTGAAGAAAATATTTTTGAGTTTTGCAAGATTGATTAACCCCTAAGATGATCATTCATCATCATTGCAATTATTTGGTTCTTTCTACAGATTCATTTTTATATCACAATATTTTGATAAAGCACATAGAGTTGTAACAAAGAAAAAGGGAACCCTAGGTTTAATGTCTTAGAAACCTAGGATTCATTTCCTTCTTTTTCAAGGGTACATTAGGATTTAAATTGGATCAACAAGGTGATTAGGTTGTATTTCAACCATGAAGGTGAGTCAACTAGACTTGGATCTAATCCTTTTGAGTCTTGGAAATGGATAAGAATTGATTTTCTGTGATTAACCTAATTAGACTATGTGCCCTAATATGAAAATTGCAAGATTTCGACAATTGACAAACTGTAACAGAGATTTGTAGATAGAATTGGGGAGGGTGGAGTGTTGTGTACCTATCCTAAAAATTTGGTGTTACTTTGAGTATGAGGAAACTAGCACCCAAGGGCGTCTGGGTCTTTTTACGGCTATTTTGGACCTGTTTTCATAGTCCTCTGATGTCATATCTAAGCTCTTGATTCTCGCTTTCAAACTTGTCGGATCATTGTTGAATAATTTTGTAGGTGAGTTTTTGTAAGTTGACAAGGTGTAGAGATTTGAATGGAACAATGGATAAATGATCTTTAAACTTCCTGTAATCCTCTCCAAACTTGAAACCCACACATTCAAAGAGAGAGGAAGAGTTGTGCCATTTAGGTAATTGCCTTAGCCAAACCACATGTTAGTGTTTCCACTTCCACAATGGAAATGTCAAAGATAAAATGGATAAATGATAGGAAAGAATGATGAATCAACAAAGTGTTGCAACTCACCACCCTTCAATGGCTTCCTTGAAGGACTAAATTCATACGCATCACCTCAAGGTCTTGGATCTATCTTGCTTGATTGACTTGAACTTATTGGAGACCTAAAACAAGGGTTAGTCTTCACAAACATAAAAACATGAAAACATGGACTCACATACACTTTGACATGATTCTTGGATCTTGAATTGTTGTAATAATATTCACAAATCTGCCCTTAATTGATCATAGGATCTTCAATTTGCTCTCCTTTCATGAATTGCTTCCTTCATCATAAAGTTGCCTTCTAATTGCTCAAAATGAGAGGAAAACATGCTTTTATATGCATTTTAAGTAATCCTTTTGGGGAGGGACCAAATTGGGGTCATTTTAAAATCACAAAAGCCTGCCAATTGAAATTTCAAACATTAAAAATTGCTCAAGGATGATGATTCCATTGAATGTCATAAAGTGTCCCAAAATGGTGTCAGTTTCCAAGACCTAATTTTTAGCCTGAATTTATAGGGATGATAGGGAATTAAATATATTGTATTGACCTGGTCGCAAAATTGGTAAATTTTCATTATAATTAAAGTTATGAAAAAAATAGAGTGTCAAGGTAGTGTGAAATTGTCAAGGGTGACAATTTTTGACACTACAGTTACAATTAGTTATTGTACATTATAGTCACATAGTCTTAGTTAAAAATATTATAATAAGAGTACCTTGAACATTTCCACATATCCAAATTCATATAATTTTTTTATTTATTGTAAATTATGACATGTTTACATGGTAAAAGAGGACCTAATTAATTTCCTTTCCAATGTTTGATCTTCAATCTACTCTATCTCCCTCTTTATTGTTTTCCTTTAATTATTTTTTTATAATTTATAGGTATGCTTGATGTTATAAGATAAAAACAACCACAAACATGTCACTATTCCTTATGAACTTCCCTAGGACCATACATAATTAGTTTATGTAAAAAAAATCATGAAGTTAAAATATATTGGAAAATAATCTGAAGTTAAAATATATTGGAAAATAATCTCAATTAGGTCCCTTTTACAAAAATAACACACCATAGCTTATAAAAAACTAACCAAATATAAATTTTGATACATAGGTAGGTTCAAGGGCCCTTTAATATATTATAATTAAATTTTAGAGGCTTCAATAAGAATATGCAGTATAAATAATAATAATTAATAGTAGATATATGTGAATAGCCAAAATATTTTGGTTAGAGAATGAATTTGTGGTAAGAATAAAACATTTGTGGCAAGAAAGAAAAACATTCAAATTAAAAATAAAAAATTGAAGAAAATACTTTGAGCTATGCAAGATTGATTAACCCCTAAGATGCTCTTGCACCATCATTGTAAAGATTTGGTTCTTGATATTAATTCATTTTCATACCACAATATTTTGACAAAGTACATAGAGTTACAATTAGTTATTGTACTATATAGTCACATAGTCTTAGTAAAATAAAATTATAATAATAATATCTTATGGTGCCTTGAACATGTCCACATATCCAAATTCATATAATTTTTTTCTTTATTGTAAGTTATGACATGTCTATATTGTAAAAGAGAGCCTAATTAATTTCCTTTCCAAAATTTATCTTCAATCTACTCTATCTCCCTCTTTATTATTTTCCTTTAATTATTTTTTATAATTTATAGGTATGATTGATGTAAAAAGATAGAACCAACCACAAACATTTCACTATTCCTTATGAACCTCCTTAGGACCATATATAATTAGCTTATGTAACAATTTTCATGATGTTAAAGTATATTGGAACATAGTCTCAATTAGGTCCCTTTTACAAAAATAACACACCATAGCTTATACTAAACCAACCAAATATAAATTTTGATGCATAGGTAGGTTCAAGGGCTTCTTAAAATATAATAATTAAATTTTGGAGGCTTCAATTATAATATGAAGTAAATTAAAAAATAATAATTAATAGCAGATCTATGTGAATAGCCAAAATACTTTGGCTAGAAAATGAATTTGTGGTAAGAATATAACATTTGTGGCAAGAACAAAACATGAAAATTAAAAATTGAAAATTGAAAATTGAAAAAAATATTTTTGAGTTATACAAGATTGATCAACCCCTAAGATGCTCCTACATCATCATTGCAATTATTTGGTTCTTGCTACAAATTCATTTTCATATCTAATACAGGAGCATGCATGGCTATGTGCAATCTTATATTGGTTTGAAGGTTGAAATTTTGATTTTGAGATGGATTATTTGGTGGAAATAATGTTGGAATGATTAATTTCATTTATCCTTGTGTGAAGTGATCAAAAATAATGAAAAGCATTGATTGACAAGGTGAAAAAGCAAGTGAAAAAGCAGGGTAATAATGCAATTTTGATTTTCCAATTTTTAAACTCTTGAAAATGAATTCATAAGGAATTGGAAATTGAATAAAATAATTCTTTAAAAATAATTTCAAAAATCCCTAAAAAGTAGGGACTGGGGAAAGTGGATGCCAAGGTTAGCCAATCTTGGATTTTGGAATTTTTGGGTGAAAATGGTCAAACCAATGGTTGCAGGGAGTTATGATTTTGATTGGTTAGAGTTTAATGTTTTTATCTATAGATTTTTGGAGGGAATTAATGGTTCAGCCCATAAGTAGTCATGTGTTTTTAGAGAAGGAAAATGAATGTGAAACATTCATGAAAAATGGTGGAAATCTGGAAAAAGGTCATTTTCTGAGTTGAGTTTTTGAAGAAAACAAGTCATAGAAGAAGGTGTGGAATTCATGGAGGAGGTTGTGTGAAGGTTTTTATTTCAGATTTGGGAATTTTCTACCACATCCCATATCAATTCCAGGTTGAAAGATGCAAGTTTGAGAAGCTACAGGAGGATTCTAGGTGTTGGAGAATGCATTGTTTGGCATAAGCTCTCAATGTTTGAGCTTGAAACCTTGTTGTGGTAATTTCATGACATGTTTAATGAATTTATTTTATTTTTAGATGCTGTTATCAGCCCCTATTGACTGATTTATTGATGTAATCCATCATTCCTTTTATTGCAAATGAGAGTGCATATGTGCATATCCGAATTTCTAAATTTTAGAGCATTGTTGTGAATTGCTTGATTAAATGTTTGTGAGGATTTAAAAGGGTTTTAAGGTAGTTTTTGAAGGTTTTTGCAGCCATTATATCATTGATATTGGAGCTAGAATATTTTGAGTGTGCAAGAAGATTCGTCAAAACGAGGCAATTTGCACCAAGATTGAGCTTGTGGCTATTTCAGAAAATGTATGGAAGAGGAGCCCAACATGGTAGGGGAAGAGATAGAGGAATAATGGACAAATTTTTCCATGGAGATGACTTTAGAGCCTTGAGAAGGGAAGTGGAGACACTCCAAGAAGAGATAAGAAGAGGGTTTACACATAGAAGAGAACTAGAGGGTGAAGAAGAAGAAGAAGAAGAAGAAGCCTTGGAGAATGCCAGCCTGACAAGTGAGAAAAGAGATGCAGCTGAAGCTATTGCAAATGACCCATTATTGAGAGCTCTTTAAAAGATTGGAAAGAGGCCAAATATTTATGTTCCTACATTCAGTGGAAATTTGACTCCAGAGGAGTTGATAGATTGGATTAATGATATGGAGGAGTATTTTTAATTTGAGGAAATTGAAGACCCTAATAAAGTAAGGTTTTCAAAAACCAGATTAAAGGGTCATGCTTCCATTTGGTGGAGGGAGATTCAATTGGAAAGAGGAATAAAATGGAAGGAGAAAATAAAAAAGTGGGAAAAAATGGTAGAGAAAATGAAAAGGTAGTTTATTCCAGTGGATTATGAGCTAGATCTGCTAAAAACAATGCAAGGATTGAAACAAGGAACGAAGATAGTGAAAGAACACACTGAAGAGTTTTATCAGATTCTCATTAGAACGGGGCATGTTGAAGTAACTAAGGAGAAGGTTGAAAGATAGATTAATCACTTGAGGCCAAGCATTCAGGAGGAGATGACATTAGAGAGGGTTTTAACCATGGAGGATGCATATCAAGTTGCCTTGAAGATTGAAGAAAGAATGAACAGAAGATTTTAAAATAAGCAAAGAGGAAAGGGTAAAATTAATGTGCAGAAATATGAGGATAAAAAACAGATTGGAAAAACTAAGGGAAACAAGGAAGAAAGAGGTGAGAGTTCAAATCAGACCTATGATCAAAGTTTCAAAGGAAGAGGAAGATCGTGTAGAGGATTTGGAAGAGGAAATTATAAAATGACTTGTTTAAGATGTGGAGAAGAAGGACATAGATCTTATGAGTGTCCAAAACAAGAGAAGACAAATAGGAGGACTGAAAAATCATGCAAGGGTAGTGAATGTGAATGAGGAAGATGCTAAGTCTTCACACTCAGAAGAGGTAGAGAGTGGAGAAACACTTGTTTCAAGAAGAGTCTTGATGAACGAGGGAAAAGAACCTGATCAAAGGAGAAGATTGTTCAGAACAAGGTGCAAATGTGAAGGTAAAGTTTGTAATGTTATTATTGATGGTGGTAGTACTGAAAATCTCATTTCTAAAGAAATGGTGAATAAGTTGCAGCTGAAAAGGAGAAGACACTAGCATCCATATCAGATTGCTTGGTTGCAAGATGATCGCAAAGTTCTAGTATATTAATAATGTATGGTAAAGTTTAATATAGGTGATTATCATGATGAAGTCTTATGTGATATAATATCTATGTATGTTTGTCATGTATTATTGGGAAGACCTTGGCAGTTTGATAGGTGTGCAATGCATGATGGGTATGCTAATACATACTCTTTAACCAACGATGGAATCAAACACAAGTTGAAGCCCTTGAATAAGGAGGATGGAAAGGTATAACAGAGCATTGGAAATTTTTTGGTTAATGGAGTTAAACAAATAGTGAAAGAGGATGAAGATGAAGATGAATATTTGCTAATGCAAGTTGCAGTAGTATTGATGGGATACAAGAGAGGTAAAGTGAAGGTTTCAATGGAGAAAGAAGAAGAGGTAAAATCTGATTTTTGTAAGAATGACATTAAATTTGATTTATTTGAGCATGGTAAAAGTGTTGTAGAAGATGAGATTGCAGCAAAGAATGCATTAGTAAAAGAAGGCACAATGGTTGAAAGTAAGGAAGGTTACAAGAAGGAGAATGTTGATTTGTTTGGTGAACTTCCTTTTGCAGCATTTGTTGACATATTTGATGAATAGATTGGTAAGAATGATAGTTTGTTGCAGGTTGGAGAGGATTGATTATGTCATTAACATTGATAAGAATGCAAAGGATAATGTGATTGTAGCTGAAAATTGTCTTTTAGAAGGCTTGAAGGAGGAAGAGCACAGTGTTGTAACCAAGGGTGATAATGAACAAGTGGTTGCAGCAATAACAAAGAAAGAGTTAATGCATGGATTTAATTACTTTCTTGATGATGAAGAAGCTAATGTTTATGATTTTCCAAAGTTTCACATTGTAGGTTGGTGGGAGATGAATTATGTGAAAAGGAGAAAGAGAGGAAGAATGAAGGATGGAAGAGATATCAAGTTGCAAGGATGTGTGAGAAAGAATGTTAAAGTGGACAAGATGGGAAGATGGATTCAGTTTGAGCATACAATCTATGAATTTTTATGAGTCACACTCATGAAACATTTCTTTCTACCGTGGGTGTTTGATGCAGGAGCATCTATGGCTATGTGCAATCCTGTATTGGTTTGAAGGTTAAAATTTTGTTTCAATTTTAAAATTTTAATTTTGAGATGGATTATTTGGTGGAAAATAATGTTGGAATGGTTAATTTTATTTATCCTTGTGTGAAGTGATCAAAAAGCATGAAAAGCATTGACAAGGTGAAATAGCAAGGTAATAATGCAATTTTGATTTTCCAAATTTAAATTCTTGAAAATGAATTCATAAGGCATTGGAAATAAAATAAAATAAAATAAAATAATTTTTTAAAAATAATTTCAAAAATACCTAAAAATTAGGGATTAGGGAAAGTGGACTCCAAGGTTAGCCAATCTTGAATTTTGGCTTTTTCGAGTGAAAATGGTCAAACCAATGGTTGCGGGGAGTTATGATTTTAATTGGTTGGAGTTTAATGTTTTTATTTTTAGATTTTTGGAGGGAATTATTGGTGCAGCCCAGAAGTAGTCATGATTTTTTGGAGAAGAAGGAAAATGAATGTGAAACATTCATGGAAAATGGTGGAAATTTAGAAAAAGGAGGTCATTTTTTGAGTTGAGATTTTGAAGAAAACAAGAAAATTCATAGAAGAAGGCATGGCATTCATGGAGGAGGTTGTGTGAAGGTTTTTATTGTAGGTTTGGGACTGTTCTACCATAGCCCATATCAATTCCAAATTGAAAGATTCAAGTTTGAGAAGCTGCAGGAGGATTCTAGGTGTTGGAGAATACATTGTTTGGTATAAGATCTCATTGTTTGAGCTTGAAACCTTGTTGTGGTAATTTCATAGAATGTTTAATGAATGTATTTTTTTTTTAGCTGCTATTATCAGTCCTTATTGACTGATTTATTGATTTAAACCATCATTCCTTTTATTGCAAATGAGAGTGCATATGTGCAAATTCGAATTTCTAAATTTTAGAGCATTGTTGCCAATTGTTTGACTAAATGTTTGTGAGGATTTAAAAGGGTTTTAAGGTAGTTTTTGAAGGTTTTTGTAGCCCTCGCATCAATATCACAATATTTTGACAAAGTACATAGAGTTATAATCAGTTATTGTATTGTATAGTCACATAGTCTTAGTAAAATAAAATTAAAATAAGAGTATCTTATGGTACCTTGAACATGTCCACATGTCCGAATTTATATAAATTTGTTATTTATTGTAAGTTATTACATGTTCATATTGTAAAAGAGGGCCTATTAATTCAATTGTTCCAAAATATAGCTTTATCTAATTGACTATTAATGTGGATAATAAAAATTTGAATCACAAATATTAAGAATACAATGAAATTAAAAAATTCACACTTCAAAAATCACTCAATAAAGCCTAAGATCTATGTATAAAATCAAATGATAAACAATAATACCATAGAAAATACCTTAGATTACTCTATTGTTTCTTTGATAACTACTTGAATGCTTGATGTAAATTTGCTTCAATTTTTAGCATATTCTTGATATTAACATGATAAAATGAAGGCTTGATGTTTGATAGTGCTTAATAGTGGATGTTTGATAGATGCTTGCTTGATAATTATAGCTTGATAATTATAACTTGATAGTGATAGCTTGATAATGCTAGATAGTAAAAGTGCTAAGATTTGATCATGAGAGTACTAAGGAGATTTTGACAATAAAAGTGCTAGGGGATATGAATGAAATGAAAGCTTCTAATTTATATGCTTCACTTGATATTTGACCAATGGTGGAGATTTATTTGCAAGATCAATGGATGGGAAAATTCAAGATAGGGTAAGACCCAAATTTGAATTTTGATGAAGGAGGGAAAGATTAGACGAATTAAATAAATAAATTTATTTAATTCAAAATGATAGTTGGAGAAATAAATAAATATATATTTTTTATTTTAGAAGAAAATATTTAATTTATTTAAAAGAGGAGTGTTAGCTAATTAAATTATTTAATTATAGAGGAAAATATATTTAATTTAAATAAATTATTTTTTAATTTATATAAAAGAAGAGTGTTAGCTAATTAAATAGTTTTTAAAAATTATTTAATTATAGAGGAAAATAAATAGTTTAAATAAATTATTTTTAATTTATTTAAAAGATGAGTATTAGCTAATTAAATATTATTTAATTAAAGAGGACCAAAGATAAATTTGAATTTAATTTTAATTAATGTTGGATGGAAAATGATAAGTGATGGATTAAATAATTCTATTTAATTAATATAGATATGATAAAAATATTAAGATAATTAAATAATTAAAAACTATTTAATTATTATGGATTAAAAGAGGAAATGTTAACTTAATTAAATAATTAAAGATTACTTAATTAATATACATAGAATAAATGATAAGGACAATGATGAAATGATAAGATGAAAATGCATTAGCCCTTTTCGGTGTCTACATTTTGCCCCTCTTTGAGACAATGTATTTTATAGCATTGTTTCAAAAAAAAAGATTGATGATATGCCCCAATGGACCATGGGATGGAGGATATGATTCCCCTTCAAGAGACTAACACTAAAATAGGTCTTGGGTCAATCTCATGATAGAAATAATTATTTTTGATGTTATTTTTAATGATGATGTTGATGATTTATTACGACCATCCATATATATGTGATGAATGTTATGATTTATGATATATGATTATGACTCACATGTTATGATTATGATATTATGATGCATAATAACACTTGTGAATGCATCAAAATGAATCTCTACTAAGGATCAAATATCAAAATGGAACATATAAAGAGAATATGCAACAAAAAGATGATATACAAAATGAATGGAAACCAAAAGAAACAAGACACATTGCTACTTTGAAGAGGAACCTTAACAAGTGGATATCGCTTTTCATTTACCCAACTTGCATACACAACACACATACAAACATAAAAAATAAGGAAACCCATGTCTAAACCCAAGTTGCTCTAAGCATATTAAGATATATGCCTTCATCAAGCAAATGGGAGATAAAATAAAGTCAAACATGCACATAAGGACACTCGTGATATGACCCAAGCTGATCTAAGAATATTAGGATAATATTTCATCGAGAAAATAGGATATAAAGGATAAAACCAAGAAAGTAAAATAAAATCAAGTGAGAAACAAAATCAAAAGCCAATGTGTCTCTTGTCAAAGGATAAGCTCAATTTGATAGATAATGTGTATTGTAGGAAAGATGAATCCATTAGGACCTTAGATTTTTTATTATTATTCTCATTGTAGGAAAGATAATTATGTTAGCACATGAAAATATATTTTGATAGTGATATTGAAAGGTAGGTAACAAGCTATGTAAGCCAAAAATTAGCTCAATAATTGACATTTGTTTTACTCATGATTTTCATTAAAGCCCAAATTTTGGGGATGTGTATATGATCTCAAGATACAAGAATCCAACCCAAAACCTAGTTCAAGGTAAATATGCCCCCAATTATGTATACAATCACTTATTATGGGATAGATGGACTAACTATGATGTGATAGGTGGATAGGTGGATGATAGGAGAAGAGATCTCCAAATATTGTATTGCAAAGGAATGAGATATCCTGTATTATAGGTATTTCTATTATGGATATAAGATTAAAAAATATTCTTTTGATAAAAGGATGATGTATAAAGGACATGGATTGTAAGGTTGTTCATTGTCTAAAGCATTACTTAAACTAGATTTTCCCCCAACTTTACCAAGACCAAAGTACCAAGGGTAAGGGGATGGATTACATAAGATGAAAGATATGGATTGGATTTTCAAGATCAAGATAAGGAAGGAAGTATTTATTTGGATGGAATGATGGATATGTGATGGAATGGAGACCTTAGGGGAAGATGAAGCTTTTGAACAAGTCAATTTGGGTGCCCTTTCAATTCATGTTTTGATATGTCTTGTTTGGATAGGGACGGTGGAGTCTTGTGGAGAAATAGGATGATGACATGAAAGGATATTTTGATCTTTACATGGGAGGGGATCACTACATATAGTGAAAGGTATGGGCTCATGAGATGGGAAAGGATCATTGGATGGAACGTAAGGTGTGTTTTGATCTGATTTGGAAGGGAATTGGAAGATATTGTGAAAGTCAAAATAATACCTTATTCATGAGGTGACATGGAGGAGATACTTAATCCTTGAGATGGAGGGGGGTTATTAAGTGGAAGAAGGAAAATATCTTGATCTTTAGAGAGAAAGGGGTCATTGAAAAGGATTTTATTAATATTGGATCCTCGATATGGAATGAGATGGAAACTTTAATCTTGATTAAGAAGGGATCATTGGATACTATTTTTTTCCTATGGGTTATGATTGTGCACTCAAGGATTGTATTTTTAATGGAAGGGATTCCTTCTACTTGAGCTATGGTGTATTCATATAGAATAGATGTATAATTGGTTGAAGGGAACATAATCTACTGAGGGGGGGTGAATTAGTAGATCTCATCAATTCAAAATTCTTAACTTTGCTATAGTTATCAGAATATGTATTCCTTCACAAATAACCCCACACAAGAAACTAAAACATAAAGCATAAAGCACACAAGAGAATGCCAGATATACGTGGAAACCCAAGATTGGAAAAACCATGGTGAGAATAGCTACTTGGATCTAATGTCCAAATCTAGCCTCACAATGTAAAAATATACAAGTGAATTTTACAATATGAAGTAGGCACCAACCTACCGAAGACACCAATCCCTATTGTATTTGTAGGCACCAACCTACTGGAGACACCAAACCCCAATTGAATCAAAAAAATAGGTAGAACACCAGTCCTACCAGAATACAAAGATAATTCTTGTGGATCTTCTATGAATCGCATACACATGCTAGGGCTATAGATAAAACTCTTCCTTATTGCTTATGATCTTTTGATACTGGTGTACACATCGAAATGCAACTCTTCACCACCTTCTCTTCAATTTACACCTGTGGCCAACTTTTCTTCACTCCAGTGTAATTCTACTTGACATAATCCACACAATACATCTAAATATTTGAAAGACATATACATGGCATTATATTAACACTCTTCTATGTCATCCAAGGATCCTCAAATAGCCAAGATGACATAAGATGGACCTAAATTCAAATTACATGAAATGTGTAACACATTGGTCCAAAATTAAATTTTGTTGTAGCCAAAATTGCATGATGCCATGTGCTCCCACAAGGACCTTAATCAGGTCCTATCTTGACACCAAATGCAAGAATTTAATTATGCACACTACTAGTTATTACCACACACGTCTCAAACACCAACTAGATGACAAATAAACACAGATAACTTTCTATCACTTCAAAAAATTTGCATGCAGAACATATCCTTTGAAAACTCTAGAATATGATAGAACAAGTGTATTCATACTCTCCTTTCAAACTATAGAGCCTACAACATCTCCAAAAAGGAGACCTGAGAAACACTGAACTTGATAAACCCTAAACTAAAACATTTTGGTACAGTCATCTAGACCACCACTGACATAGTGAATAGATACATGTATTATATTGCAAGCATATAGAAATCACACCAACTTCTAGAAGGAAGTCACTCCTCAATAAAACTAATAATCTATGTTTCTTGATTTAGTGATATGATTGATGAGACAAATTCTTCATTAAAGACAACTTCTTACACACAACATACTACCAAAAATATAACATATATTTCTACATATCTTTGCAACTAAAAATGATAATATGAGGGAAATATAATGATAGTTCAAGTACTCCTACAATATTTTTCATCTTTGACAACCTTTGACATCAATGAAAATCTATGTCCAACAATCCCCCCCTTTGTCATTGATGGCAAACAGAAAAATGTTGGGCCACCCATAAAACCAATCGAACACACATGAAGACATTTCTCC
The DNA here is from genome assembly GCA_007115665.2 of Sequoiadendron giganteum. Classification (NCBI taxonomy): domain Eukaryota; kingdom Viridiplantae; phylum Streptophyta; class Pinopsida; order Cupressales; family Cupressaceae; genus Sequoiadendron; species Sequoiadendron giganteum. The sequence goes on along the minus strand of CM021104.1, from coordinate 356,185,940 downwards.
CTCTTAGATTGATTTCTCCCCATAGAATTTTGAGTTCACTTTCTCCCCCTTTGACATCAATGGAAAAGGTCAACACTCTTTTCTCCCATTATTTTTATTCCTGATACTCTGCACAATCTAGAAACTTGTTTCTTGGACAGACTCCCCTTGAGTTCATGCTTTACTACTTTTGAAAATATTCTACAAGGCCACCTAGCCTTTTTGTGTTAGGGAGACCAAGCTCCCCCTCAACCTATGCTTCCTCTTGCTTCAAAGGAAAGAGAAATAACTCACAAATTATATCAGAGAAACTCAAATATCTCCTTAGGAAGTGGTTTGTGAATATATCTACTACTTTCTCCTTTGTCTCAACATACTCCAACTTCACCTCCTTTTTTGCAACTTTCTCTCTCAAAAAATGGTACTTGATTGCAATGTGTTTTATCCTTGAATGCATTACTAGATTCTTTGAGATATTTATTGCACTTGTTTTTTCATAAATAATGGAAATAGGTTCATCAAACTCAATCCACATCTCCTTTAGATTTTGATTATCCACAATACTTGAGTGCAACATGATGTTGCAGCAATGTGTTTTTCTCCTGTTGTAGATAATCAGAATGATTCATGTTTCTTGCTCAACTAGGACACCAAATTGTCACCAAGAAAGAAAACTCCACCACTTGTGCTCTTTCGGTCATCTATGTAACCTACCCAATTTGCATCTGTGTATGCAGTCAAAGTGAAATTTTTACTCTTAGGATACCATAGTCCAAAATCCATTGTAGCCTTCAAGTATCTAAATATTCTCTTCACTGCTTTAACATGAGTTTCTTTAGGTGTTTCTTGAAATATAGCAACCATTCCAACTACCTACGTTATATCTAGTCTACATGTCATCACATACAACAAACTATCAATCATAGATATGTACAAGGTTTGATCTGCCAAAGAAAATTTGTCATCTTTACTCAACTTGCATCATGTAACCATAGATGTACTCATCAATTTTCAATCTTCCATCTTGAACTTACTTAGCATATCCTTTATTTACTTGTTATGGGAAATGAAAATGCCTTTTTCTAATTATGTAATTTGCAACCCAAGAAAAAAGGATAGTTCACCTACCATTGGCATTTCAAATTCATTTTGCATTGCCTTCTAAAATTCCTCGCACATGTCATCACTGCTACCACCAAAAATGATATCATCTACATAGAACACAAATATTAACAGTTGGTCACCTTATGTTCTAATGCGCATATTACTATCTGCACTTCCTCTCTAGAACCCTTGTTGTTGCAAGTACCCATCCAACCTTGAATACCAAGCTATGGGAGCTTGTTTGATTTCATACAAAGCCTTATTCAATCAGCAAACATAATCCATACTGTTGGAACATTGAAACCCTTCTGGTTGTTTAATGTAGACCTCTTCCTCTAGTTGTCTTTTCAAAAATGTTGACTTCACATCCATTCGGTATACATTAAAATTCTTGAATGTTGAAAGAGATAAAAACATCCTAATTGCTTCTAGTCTTGCTACCAGAGCAAATGACTCTTCAAAATCTATGCCTTCAACCTGAGCATACCCTTTACACACAAGTCTAGCCTTGTTTCATGTAACGCCCCACCATGCAACCCTAGAGGATGATGCAAACAACTACTTAAACAGGTTAATTTTTTTTTTGTTTAAGTATAATTAATATACAAGTTCGCTTCCCAATGCAAACATCCCCTAAGGTTATGAGACTGAGATTACTTAATAACCCACAACAACAACATGAATATAAACCATGCCAATTATTTAGACAATAATTAAACACATTCATTCCAAATAAGATAGTTTACAACAAGCATAAGATAATTGTCCAATCCATTTATCCATAATTAAATATTACAATTATGACTCTCATTCCCCGAATGAGGCAAGTCCAATAAATAAGGTTACAGTTACAACTTCCACCTCGATAATAGATGAGGGGTCAAATAATACAAGATCAACTGAAATGAAATAAGGCAAGAATTGAAACTGAATTCCACGAGCTCTCCAACTGGAAGTCTCATCCACATGAACAAAGAGAAAGAACCCAACGGATTTAGGTGCACGCCACCCAACCAAGTGGAACCCAAAGACCCACCGCCCGTGCTAGGAGATAGTAACAAGGAATCCTATCCAAGACCATCTACCTCTAGACATAGGCTAAATCACCACTGAACCAAACTGACACATCCAATCACATGTACCACACAAGCACATCACAAGTACAACCCAAGTACCACATAAGTACAACACAAGTACACCAAAAGTACAATTCAAGAGCATCATGAGTACCCCACAAGTACAACTCTACATGGTCACATTGCTTCCGGAAATAAAGCAGAACAAGTATGTTAAGAGAACCATACACATAATAATCAAATACCAACTATGGTCACATCAGGTATGTTATGGAAACCATACCCACAATAAACAAGATCCAACTGTTGTCCTAGACAGAGTGTCATCACATAGCTCGTCATGGGTTATCCTCTGGGATTCTTCCTAGGCTCCGACCCCCACAAGAAAAGGTTATCTTGGTGACCTTTACCGAATCTTGGCCCCCATACTCACTCATGCGGAATCAAATACCTTTCGTACAGACAAGATAGATGATCTTGCCATTCTAGGCCTTCCCACCCATCCCAAGCCTAATCGAGCACTTGGGTCCATGAGTGAGGCATTAATATCTTGATTAGTGAGAAGTTAGTCCTAATCTTCTAAGTATTGTTTTAGTTATCACTTGATTAAACCACTTCTGAAGGTTATCCTGGATACCTCTTTGGGCTCTGGCCCCTACAGAAGCCACTCTTCTACTTGACAACACACATACCATCCAAACACCAAGGGTACAAAGTGCAACATACAAGATAACACGTCCACTCCTTTCTCAGGAGGTGACATAAGATAAATCCATCTCCAACAGTGGTGGTAACAACAATAACAAAACCACTCCTGACAAGGAGGCACACATTGCAAAATCCACTCCTTTCTCAGGAGGTACAAAACATTCCCGTTCGTAGAAATCGGGTATAACATTGACATAACTTCATGCACTACCCAAGGGAATTAAAAAATAGTTGACATCACAAGACGACAACCCCCAACCTCTAGGGTCCTCTGGAAGACTTACAGGTTAAATACACTTAACCCATTTCCCCAAAACATGAACTCAGAGGAAATAATCACGAAAGCAAGTTGCGAGGAATTAAGCTAATTTGGATATATTAAATCCATTTCCTTTCATAACAATCAGTAATTTATTGCCTTTAAACACATTTATATTAAATTTCAAATTTTTCCTTCAAATAATATTACTTCAGAATAAATCTAATAATTTGACTAAGAACACAATATTTGAATATTCTCAATTATACTTAAATCAATATTTTAACGTATGTATAAATTCCATCATTAAATCCATATGTTAAAATTAACAATTTAAAACCATATGAATAAAACAATATAATCTTCATAACTAAACATTTGATTAATATTTTAATATTTAATATTATAAAATATAATATTAAATATTATTTTTAAATATTTTAATATTATAAATTATAATAAATAAAATATAAAATATTTTCTTTCAAAATTTCACAAGGTACACCTTCACTCACACATTCCAAGACATCATAATTCACTTCAAACTTTCAAAATTTTCCAACTTTTTAAATGGCCAATAACCAAAAATTTCTTCAAAACACCATTAAAATAGCTTGAAATTTCTTCAAATTTTAAATTTCAAAAACCAAAAATTCTAGCAATACTTGGTTCTAACTCGAAAATTAATAGGGATAATTCTATCCCCGCATTAAAATTCATCATAAAACATGCACAATTTCAATTTTTCTAATTTTATTTTACATTGGAAAACCATAAATTCCCAAAAACTCCATTGATGAAAAGCTTCAAATTTTAAAGTTTCAATTTCAATTTTCTAAAAATACCCTTTGGCTCTAAATATGCCCAATAACACACTTTTAACGTCAATTTCACTTTTCAATGATTTTGAAAAAAAATTGCCATGATGAGGGCACAAATTGACATTTTCCAAAAAAATCACAAAACAATTTAAATGAACTAATTTTGCTCAATTTGAAATCTAAATGGGAAGTCCTATGCTCCCTTAAGGGTGAGCATGACCTCTAAATGACAAAACACAATCAAAGGGAGAAGAAAAAATGAACTTACCTCAATTTTGTTGCCACACACAATCACACAAAGCTTGGAAAACACAAAGACAGATGAAGAATCCAGACACCCGAGCAATCCTCCACCCATTCCTATCCAATCCAAAACAAATCCCATCTCTTTCCATCCACAAATGCATCCAATTCCCATTTTTAAAGAAAATGACAAGGAGAGGGTTTTAGAGCAAAAATCCTCCAAAATGAACAACTTTTCCTTTTTTCTAAAAACAAAACAGAAAATATATTAAATATCTCTAATTTCAAAAAAAAATTGCATTTAAAATTTTCAAAAATGAAATTAAAACCCTTTTTTCAATTTTCAAACTTAATTTCAATTCAAAATATCTATTAATTTCCAAAATGAATAACTTAATTCAAATCAACACAATTAATTTAATTAATCAATAAAATAAATCTAATCCAAGATTAAATTATTTTATTAATTAAATTAAATTAATTAATAAATTAAATAACATTTTTCACATTATAACCAGATTAATTTAATCAACAACTTAAATACATAAAGTCATTTAATTACCCTTTTCAACTTGCAATTAAATAAAATCTTGACAATTTAAACAGTATTAAAACAACTGAACCAGACTAAAACCGATGACACACTTATGACTAGGGTGATGACTTGACACGGGAAACCTAGCTACTATCTCCCAATCAATACCGTTGGGCATTGGACATGCTCAAACCTGTGAAACTAGGTGGAGTCGATGTCCTGTACCTGTCAACCTAAAAATCAAGTAACAACAACATATAATATGAACAACATAAAATACACACCGTGAAGAGGAAATCTCGGGATCGCAGGGCGCTCGCAAGCGAGTGATGCAATCTCGTCCCCTTCACCAATACAGTCTTACTAACTGACGAATCTAACATCATTAATATGATCAAAAGCATAAACATCATTAATTCAATTATCCACTATGCTAATCCAAAGCATGACATAATGATAACATCAGGATCAAATACCATCACAACAAAATATCACACCAAATCACGATAAAGATAGAGATTAACAGTAACCAAGTACCATAGACAAGGTACTAACAAAAAACAAGACATAACCAAACAAAACACTGTTCGATCAAAAGAGCCAAAACGAAGGGGTCTTACATTTCATATCACTTCACCTTCCTCATTTAACTTGTTTCTGAAAAACCCACTTGATTCCAATCACATTTTTTCCTTTGGATCTTGGGACAAGTTCCAAAGTTTCATTCTTCATGGTCTGATTCAGTTCTTCCTCCATATCTTCTATCCAACCTCTCTCTTTACTTGCTTCTTTTTAGGAATTAGGCTCTATATATTAAAGTAATGCAAAGTGTAATTGTTTATTTTTCCTCTCAAGTCTCTTTCAGGTCTGAACCCCGCTATCTTTGTTTCCTATAATCTAGTCTTCAGAGTGATTCTTCTGAACATAATTTTCTACAGTTTTTGCAACAACATCTAATTCTTCACTATTATTGTGGATCAAGGTTCTTCATCATCTTCTACTTCTGAAATACCAATAAACTATATTTTTTCATCAACTCTCACTTTTACACTTTCCACAATCTTCTTCACCCTTTTGTTGTAACATCTGTATGCTTTACTTCTTAAATAATAACCAAAAAAAATCCCTTCATCAAATATGGAGTCCAACTTACCCAAATTTTCTTCATCCCTTTTGATGTAGCATTTGCTTCCAAAGTCTTCCTCTCCATAACTCATATGGTGTTTTATCAATCTTGCATCTCATTTGAGATTTGTTCAAAATATGTATAGCAGTTTGAACTACTTCACTTTGGTACATATCTAGTATATTTTCTTGACTCAACATTGTTCTTTCCATCTCATGTACAATCTGGTTCTTTCTTTTTGCAACTCCATTTTTTGCAAAGTTCTAGGAGAAAAAATTTCCTCTGGATCCCATGATCTTCATAGAATTTCTCATATTTGTCAAAATTTACTTCACATCTATCTGATCTCAAAACCTTGATTGTTCTTTAGATTTCATTCTCTACTAGTGCCTTGAATGCCTTAAACTTATCAAATACCTCTCACTTCTCTTTTAGAAATGTAATTTTAGTCATTCTAGTGTAATCATCAATGAGGATCATGAAATACATGTCATCTTGTAGAAAATTTGTCCTCATAGGTCCACACAGATTTGTATGAACCAAATCCAATAGTTTTAATGTAGAATACTCCTTAGTATGAAATCTTCCATTTGTTTTTTTTCTTTCATGACATGGTTTGTAGCTGGTAGATTGAGGCTTCTTAATGTTTGGCATATCTCAGAACATTCCTCCTGAGCTAATCTTCACAATGTCATAAAAAAAATTATATGTCCCAACATTTTGTGCCAAATCCAGCTTTCTTCTTTCTACACAATATGAAAATTTTGTCCATTCAGCTCACTAAGATGATATATGTCATTGTCTATCCTACTTCCTTCCATAATTATTTCTTTGGTACTTAACTTCCTTATTTCATAACCTTTAGCCTTAAAAGATAACTTATAGCCTTCAGCACTAAAAGATAACTTATAGCCTTTATCACACATCTGACTTACACTCAATAGATTATGTTTTAGTCCTTCAACATACAAAACATCATGTGTCTTTGTCCTACCACCATCAAGACTCAAAGTACCCTTACCGATAATTTTGGCAACAAAATTATTTCCAAGTCACAAAACCTCCTTCAAATTTCTTGAAATTCATTTACTTTTATCTCCAATCATGTGGCTTGAGCAACCATTGTTTATGATCCATAAATTATTCTCCTTTTGAGCATGTAGAGTAGTTTGAGCAATCGTTGACTTTTTTGACTTCTTCTTTTTTGTTTTTTGATTCATGATTCTTACTTTTTTATCCTTTCCTTCCACTTTCCGGTAGAGGAGGACTCGCAAAATTGCTTCTACAATTCCTAGCAATATGTCCAAAATTGTTGCATTTTTAGCAGATGATATTAGAATTATACAGAGGTGAAAATTCATTATTATTGAAAAATTTATTTCTTCTTACTGAATCTTTTCTAAAATCCACAACCTTATGACCAAAATTATTACAATTAAAACAATAATCAGAGAAAGGATAATTGAACCTAGTGTTGAATCCATGTCTTTCAGATCTTCTTCTCTTCTTTGAACTTGAATAAATTCATCATTTTTTGTCTTGCTTTGCAATGATTCTTTTAGACTTTGTACTTCTGGAACCAAACACTTTTATACTTGCTTTCACAAACAGTTTTGTCACCTTGCTCTTTTGATCATCAAAACTAATTCCAGTTTTGACATGTGGAGATCTCTAACTTCCTAATATCTGATCTAGGGTTTTAGTACTCTTTTCAAACTTCATCTATAGCTATTGATTCGCTTTCTCAAGGTCTTCTCTTATTGTCACAATTTTTTCTTCCAACTTCTCGTAGTCCTTGTCTCTTGATGTAACGCCCCACCACAAGACCCTAAAGGATAACACACAACTACACATAAAAATGGTACAATTTTTATTTTTTTAAGTGCAAAAGTAACACTCAACACTGATCAACTAGGTCCTCTAAGGTCCATGACTATGCCACTAGAATTCGCATAAACAAATATCAAGAAATAAAATTCAGAATATTCTATCTAACCAATTTAACATTAGGAACTATCCATTTCATAACAATAATATCGAATATTAAGACCATCAATTCAGCTATCATATACAATAGTCAATATGAATCTAACATTGAGTTAACAAGAGTGTGTATATTACAAGAATGATAACCATGATCAAATTTGCACAAGTCCAAGAATATCAACATGAACCACCATTGGGTACCATATAGTATAATTAGTATCTCAAGATAAGATATCTTGAGTAGTGACTTCTCGAGATAATGAAACCCCAAGAAGTCACTCCCCAAGATATCAAATATGAAGTACGCGTTATCCAAGATGCTCTCCAAGTATACTAACCATGATTCTCATTTTAATTAAAACATATATCATGACTTGCTAATATCAAAGTAACATTATTCATCATAATGAATCCTCTACAGAAGCCATTCAATTCAATGTCATTAACTACATCAAATACAATAGAGAGTTTAACAATGAGTTACAATGTGACATAATTACATCAAGAATAGCAGTTTCTCCTTGAATACAAGTAGGAGAGTTCATCAAATATATACAATGCATGATACATCAAGTTATTACATAATACAAGAATAAGAGAAATGATCCACATAAGTTGGTACAATGCAAAGATCTTCAATTCAGGATAAGCCATCACCATCATGAATAGAAGAGGGAACCAAGTGGATAACAGTGCACTTTCCACCCAACCATGTGAAACCCAAAGGTCCACCCCCCTTGCTAGGAGATAACAAAGGGTCCCACCATCACAATAAGGCAATGACAAAAGGCAACACAATGCTGACAAGATATCAGAGTACATGAAGGGTCCAACATCAAACGACAGTGAACACACTTCCAGAGGTACACAACATCAAGGGAACAAGAGTCAAGGAACATAAGATTTATGTAGGAGGATTTTCATCACATAGTTTACATGGGTTACCTAGGCAGATCTTCCTAGGCCTCGGCCCCCATCTTGGGTTACCTTGGCAGCCTCTACCAATCTTCGGCCCCTCATGCAACCCTATGCAGAATCAACATACCCCTCATGAGGACAAGGCAGTTGATTTTCCATTCCAAACCTTCTCGACTCATCCCAAGCCTATATGAGCACAATGGGTCATAAGTGAGGCATTATCTTATCTTGTTTAATGTGTATTACTACCCAACCCCTAGTTTCATTTTAGGTTTTCACTTAATTACCAAAACTCCCACAAAGGTTACCTAGGTGCCACTTTGTGCACCAACCCCCATTGAGAGCCACTCCCCTACTGACAACCTCGAGACATCATTAAACTAAGGCACAACCACTTGCACAAACACAAATCTCAATCCCATAACCATTTAAAGCAAGGAAAAACCCTTTCTGCTCACATAAACAACCACATGGGAAAACAAAAGTGCAAGGCTAAAGATCATCACTCGCTCATAAAATGCAAGATAAACATCACAATGGATTAATGAAGAATACATCGTGCAGTGCTCAAGAACATCTATTTACTCCAATATAACAATAACAACATCAAACAAACACTTCCCATAACCTTTGGAAGACTCCACGACTGGAACATGTAAGGGCTCCCATAAAAGACATGACACTCAACATCATTATAGAAGTAATTACACATTAGGAATTTAACTTCACATCAACTCTACATTAAATAGTTTATAATACAGCTAATTACAAGGATGAGAAATATTATCGCTCCAAGAGTTTATTAATTTATCCTAAACCAAATTATTCTAATGTCATAATCAAATTTTCTCCTATTCAATCATTCTCACCCTTTCTTTTATTTATAAATATAATTATTTATATTAAAAGAAATGCCAAAGCTTTCTTGATGCCTTCAGCTATACACCAATATATATAGATGTATATATATACATTTGTATATATATACTAAATTATTTATGTAAGTATATATATATATATATGTATATATATGTGTATATCTATATGTATCTTTATATCAAAATAAGTAAATATTATAATATTGGTTCAGTTTTCATAAATTAAACTCTGTCATAAACTTTATACAAGTTTAATCACAATGTTGTCCTACATATATATATATATATATATATCTAAATTTATTTATTTATTTATTTATTTACAATGTAAACATATATATATACACACATATATATACATATATATATATATATATATATTTTTAATAAGGATAAATAAACAGTTGACAATAATATATTATCATTGATGGCTTGTTGGCAAGCATGCCAAACTATCTACAAAACTTTGCATGCCTATCGAAGGATGCATATATAAATACTTATGACTGGATTCCAACTACCAGACTCAATCCTTGTTGAAGGATACGAATAGGGAAAATTACATGCATTAAATGATGCAACTACTCACAGATAATACATGCATTTATGACCAAATGAAATGTGCATATAAATATGAAAATATAAACAGACATTCCTTGCATTTAAGTATGCGACTATAAAAAGTATTATAAACATTTAAGATATGTGATTACAAATAGGAAAATTTTGAATACAAGATCATTATTCGATAGCATGTGGGGAAATTTCGACAAGTTTAAACATGATTTTTAGAGGAATACAGAAGTTTACATACAACCGCTTTGATGGCATAAAGGGTACGAGCCACAGGTTTTACATACCCTATCATATTCACAGAGGAATATAAGAATTCAGACTCAAAGAAAATATACAACGTTCTCACATAACCAAGCATGGGAGATGGCACAAGCGAAGGTTTTCAATCGATTAAAAGAAAAGAAAAGAGTGAAGCACAAAGGTATGTGTACGACTCAGGCATCGAATACTAAGGTATTCCAATACAAGGCATAGATAGCATTTTGAATGAGTAAAATGAAATAGAATCAAACCTACAAAGAGATACAAGATTTTGGCAAATTCCCACAATAAGTTTAAAGATTCGAAGCACAAGTAGGACTACGGTATCTATAAGTAAGAAAACTATAGGAGAGTAAGACTTTGTCTAGATGAATAAGTGTTTTAGGAATGAATTTTCTATTATTGAAAACAAGACAAGATGACAACATAATTTCTTTTCAAGAACTCGAAAGAAAGCAATATTATACATAATATACATAATACTTTGCAGAATTATTCCAAGAGTTCTTTCAGAAACTTTTTAATATCATATTTCAAGCAAGCATAAACAAAGATGAAACACAAAGGAACCTGATTAGAAGGGTTGCAGAGTGATGCCAAGATTGTTTTCCCCAAATTTGCAGCTGCAAACTTTTTTCAGAGTTTCCCAGCACTGCAAGCCCCAATTCCAATTTTCTTTTCCAGATCTAGAAGCAAACTTTCCATAATCCCTAAACAAGCTCCAAGAACCAAAAACAAAATACTCCCTTACACAAAATGCAAAATTATTTAATTTTCTCGAAAAATAATCCAAAAGCCCCTCTTCAGTTAACTTCCACTCCTTTTATTTACTATACTCCACCATACCATGTGTAACTGTATTCCCCTTTAATTAATTCATTTATTTCTTTAAATTTCCCCACAATTCACAACTTCATTAATTTTGTTTTAATCTATTAATATTAGCTCATAATTTACAATTGCACACACTTTAATTAACTATATAATATATTTAGTTTGTCAATTTAATTTCTCTTACTTATTGCTTGCATAATCCCATTAAATTGTTATATTTATCTAAATATTCCATTTTACATTATAAAATTTAGTTTATTAAAAACAATTAAGAACTTTTAATAAATTTCATTCAATTATAGCATAAACTATATAAAATTTTTATTTAATTAATCCAACGCCTTTTCTTTCAATTATCGTGATATAAGGTAAAACAAAGACACACACCAATCATTACACGCAGACAATATACCGTCAAGCAAAACCAAACTGCAAGCAAAATGAAAAGTAAAACGACAACAACGTAGACGAACGATCCTTACAGATGAGGTATGACATATAGACACTCATCCTCGACGAGGACGATGGTTTAGTGTGGGAAATTGATGCTATCTCTGAAACAACAACCTCCATTGGGATTAAGACAAGCTTAAACCTGGGAACTTGGGTGGAGTTGATGTTTGGTACCTACAGCCTACAACAAATCACATGGTTGAACATGTGCATAGGAAAACAATCAATCACACCATGAAGGGAAAGTCGCAGCATCGCAGGGCACTCACAAGCGAGTGATGCAATCTTGTTCCCCTTCACCCATACATCAACACACAATAACGGATAACAAATCATGATAAAAACATATCATTCATATCCATGATAACTCATATATACAATTAAACAAATCTAGGAAGTATGATATCATCATAACATCAAATATAACAATTTCATCATAACAGAGCATCAAAGAGTCATAATCATCTAAGTATCATCATGTAGTAACATCAAACAATGTCATAGTGTCCAAATGCATCTAAGTAGCAGTCCAAAAGAAAATATAAATTAAGGGGCACTACACTTGACAGCAACTTTCCAGTCAAAACTTCTTCAATCCTTTTTGTTTCTTCTATCCAAATCTTCCAATCAACAATCATCTTGTATGCTTTTTCTAGATCCTATGATACCTTTTTTTTTAGCCTTCACTTCTTTTACAATTATTTTCTTCATCCTCTTGATCTCATTCCAACACCTAGTGATTCTTCCACAAGATCCACTTTATCTTCATTGTTTTTGGAATCCATTTCGACATCTTCTTCAGTAGTTTCAAAAGCCATGAATACAACCTTTCCTTTTTCATCTCTAGAGATATCCTCATCTTCTTCATCAATAGAGTAGTTTTCTTCCTCATTAGTGTAGAAACTCTTATGTTTCCTCTTACCTTTATTCCTTCTCTGAAATAATTTATTTCCATACTTTTTCTTAAAAAAATTAGACTCCTTATGGCGACACTTAGCCATAAAATTTCCTACTTCACCATAATTAAAACACTTAAAAGTGTAGACATGTAAAAATGAACTAACACTTATCACACATCCTAAATGACATTTTCTCATCATCAGCATCATTATCACCTAATATCACTGCATTTCACATCCATTACAATAAAAACCCTAATTTTCTCTATTAATTGAATAATATTACATTATTTGATTAATTAGCTTTTTCATCATTTTTGACTAATTAAATAAATTTCATTTATTTAATAAAGTCCTAACCTAAATTTATTCCTCCTAATTAATTAAATAACATCAATTATTTAATTATGTTGCCAATTTACCTTATTCCCCTAAGTCAATTAAATTATTAATACTTAATAGTTTAATTAAATCACTTTCTCCTAAGCTTGAATAATTGAATAAATTATTCAAACATCATTCAAAAAGGTCAAAACAAAAAAATACAACTTTGTTTGTACAAGTCAAACATGATTTTCATGTTCAACTCAAAAAGATAAATTAATTAAACCAATTAATTAATTTCCCTCACCCACTTTCATGATTGAGAAAATTATGGCCACCGATTGCTCACTTCAATTGGTTGATTGATTCATCTATTCTTCAATCCCACTGAAGGCTCAATCTATTTCCTCAATTCCAATAACACTCAAATTGATTTCATCAATCACACCGATTAGGAAATTAAAATCCACTGATTCTTCCCATCTAATTCCTCTCAACGATTTTGAACCATTGATCAGGATATTCTACTATGCAATCCCGATCATCCATCTCAAATCATAAAATCTATATAACAATCCTCTTCATCCTAAAAAATGATTGGAGAATTGACATCTTTTGCACAATGAATTAATGTCAAAATTATAATCGATTTATTAAAGAACTTTGACACACATCTTCGATCAAAACACACATTTGAAGCTTTTGTAATGCATCAATGGAGGCTTCACATTGATACAACAACAATCCAACATCATTGCAAATACACTTCGACATGGGATGGTAACACTATGTTTTAATGAATTCATTTTTTATTCTCTCCTTTGATTGCATTATTTGATTTTGTTTCTTCACAGTTTCATTTCATGAGTAATGGGTATGAATCTACATCTTTCATTTGAATTAGATTAGTTTTAGTTTAATTCATGTTTGGTTATCTTACGCTTATTGATTTCCCCCTTACACATTTTGGCACACCCAGTGGGACCATGGTCATTAACACTAACATTTCTATGAGTTTCAATTGAGCAGTTGCAGGTTCTGGAACGCAAATGCACTTTCTTGAATTGTACTTGAAAATTCTTCATGAAAAAGCTATATGAAAGTCACATGGTCGCTCTTTCGTTCCTATTGCAGCCGCCTTTTTTCTAACTGCTTCTAACTTTTCTGGTTGCTTTTGTTTCAAAAACAGGGCCGCTTTTGAAAATTTGAACCACAATTGTTGATGATAGGGGTGCTTTTTATTTTTCTAACCACATTTGACAAACATCACAGGGCTGCTTTTTCCTAAGAATTTGGCTTTTGCTTTGTTATTTTTTGATCTGACAACTGCACGTATTTTTTTGATTTCTAACGCTAATGGTTGTTTGGTTTCAATGTTTGAAAGGTGCTAACATTTTTTATTGCAAGATTTGAAAGATCGTGGCATGTGTTTATCCAAGAACAAAATAACAATTTTATTCCAGAGAAAACAAACGGTCCAAGTCAAGATTTTTGAAAGCTTTCGTAATTTAAGAAAAAAATTAATTTGGTGCTTAACAAATGAACCCCACAAATCACATGCTTTTGATTTGGTGCTTTAAAAATAATATTTAAAAAATATTTCTAGTTTACAAAACTTTTGATTTGGTGCTTAAAAAGAATCTTTCAAAAATCTTTCTAGTTTAGAAAAAAACTTTTGATTTGGTGCTTTAAAAAGGACTTTTCAAAAAGCTTTCTAGTTTAGAGAAATTTTTGATTTGGTGCTTTTAAAAATAACGTTCAAAAATCTTTTTAGTTAAAACATTTTTCGATTTGGTGCATAACAAATGAACCCCACAAACTTACACGCTTTAGTTTTGGTGTTCTAAAAGAGAATTTTCAAAAAAGTTTTTGTAGATTAGAACAACACTTTACTTTTGGTGCTCTAAAATGGAATGTTCTATTTTGACCAACACTTTCATTATGTTGATGACACAAGAGATTTAATTTTTTTGACCACTTTAAGACAAGGATTGTTAGGAACACTCAGTTTTGGGCTTAAAACTGGACAAATACATTCTGGTTTGCATATTGCTATCTATTTGTTTGAAATCCAAAATACTTCACTTTGGTGCGCATAAAAATAAATTTCTAATCTTGCACACATGCCATTTCCCTTTTTAGATAGCACCACTCGAGGGGATTAAAAATTATTATAATGGATTGTATATTGTGTCTTCCGTGTTTGGCAAACTAAAGTGTCTATCCT
This sequence comes from Sequoiadendron giganteum, assembly GCA_007115665.2. Lineage (NCBI taxonomy): Eukaryota > Viridiplantae > Streptophyta > Pinopsida > Cupressales > Cupressaceae > Sequoiadendron > Sequoiadendron giganteum. The sequence goes on along the minus strand of CM021104.1, from coordinate 356,170,733 downwards.
CTCCCCTCGCATCTTTTGGTGATCTTGGGTGATGAAAAGTACTTTTGATTTTTGCACTTGTTTTAATTCAAAGCATTACCATTAGAGGGCCTGCCTTTTAAGACACATCCCATGTTGGAGAACTCAAAGGCGACTCAAAGCAATATTTCACTTAGGCCACTATATAAATAGTCAAGGCTAAATGCCAATAAAATTGCATCAACGATTACTTTGTCGTCTGTGCCATTCATGAAAGGGGAGGTACCATTATGTATATAGATCTCTGAGTAAGTTGGTTAAAGCCTTAAGTGGATTGTTGGACACTAGCAAAGCGTTGGATCCCTTGAGCATAACCAAGATCTAATGTTGTAGAAGCCACCTTTTTTTAGCTAAAACATTCTTTGAAGTGGTGCATCGGAATTTACTTTAGAAAAGTTACTTACCAAGTCTGACTTATGGTTGAGAGTAAAACACTCTCCATTAGTTGCATGTAAAATCATCCCTTCGAGGCATGAGGTAAGAACATCTAAAAGAACGTGTCTATCCTTAGAGTGTAAATTGTTTTCACAAAATTTCCAAAACTTCTCAATTACTTTGGACATAAAACATTTGCTTGAATTAAAATGAACACATAAAAACAAGCATTAAACATGGTTATCAAACTTCAAACCCTTTAGGCTTAGTGTGAATACTTTGAAAAGAGCCCTATATTTTGCACTCCTAAAAAGATATCTTAAACAAATATCTTTAAATGGTTTCTGAATATTTAGGCTTAAATTCAAGTCACACTAAGAACAAAGTCAACATTGGAAAGAAACATGCTTAAAGTTATAAAAATTTAAGCATGTTTCATTCCACAAACTTTGAGCTTTTATGGAAAGAAAAATGCTTAAATTTATAAAAATTTAGGGTCAAATAGTTTTGATTGTTGTGTTGTATTATCACTTGCCAAAATCTCAAATCAGATAAAACAAAGTCATCCAAATCTACAAAATTATCCAAAACTGTTGCCAAAACAAAAACTAATGAACAAATCTGAACAAAGGTCGCTATTGCTGCTATTTTTACTGCTTTTGACTTAAAAATTGCCTTAGTTGATCTAAAATAGGTTGCTTTTTCTCTTTGCCTTATGCAAATCACTAGTAAAAACCTATCACTTTTGAAAAATAGAACACACTTGACATTAAATTGTCGCTTTTGATCCTAACATTGCCACAGTTGACACATTTTTCCAACCATAGTTGACTTCAAACTGGCCACTTTTGGCCAAAAATGCCACTTTTTCCTATCACTTTTGAGAAAACTTGTCGTAGTTGACTTTCATACTTGGCCAATGTTGACACAAAACTGGTCGTAGTTGATAGAAATTACCACTATTGTTCCAAACTTGAAGCTTTTGCTCTATTTTCTAGTGAAAATCATAATACTAATCTGAAACTGGTTGCAAATCCTTTTAAGAAATGAAATAATTAGACCCCCAAAACACATCATAATTCACATCAGTCCATATCCATTTACGAAATCAAACACTCCAATCTAGCTTTAGGATTCAAAAATCAAAACAAACAACTTTAAATTATCCCTTCACTCAAAATTCTTAGATATCAACATTTTCTTTAACCTCAAGGCTAGTTCAAGTAGATTCCCTGCAACATATCCTCTCGAAAAAGAAGTGAAATATCAATCCAATTTTTCAACGTTTTGAATCCCAAAAGGAGCATTATTTCCAAAACAGCACTCAAATCTTAAGGTCTTGAGTATCATGAAAATCATAGCGAAACACCAACACCTTTTGTCCAAAAGATTATCTTTCTCATTATCATCATCAAAACATCATTCACCTTATGACTATTTGGTGTTCTACTTCCCCACTTCAACAACCAGACCTTATGACACCTACCATATAACCACAATTTATGCAAATTGAAGGTGAACAAATAGACATTATCAGTAGTTTGAGGAGTTTCATATTCAAGAAAAAGGAAACACCAACACAATGGAGAAACACAACAAATATTCTAGACAAACAAGAATGAAAATTGGATCTTGCGGTCAGAAGGCTCGTATTACCACCTCCTACCTGGAAATAGATACCATCCTTTTAAAATAGAAGATCCCAAAAACAAAGCATTAATTTCATTCCATAAGTTAGAGATCATCAAAACTTTCACAAAAGTCTTGGCACTTTTTTTTGATAACCATGTGATCCCAATACAGAAAGAAGATGGAAAGAAACAAAACCAGCTCTAGTATGCCCCCAACAAACACCACAAATGATGGAAGTGACCCATGGGGTTATAGACCAAGTGACCTTATAACTCCTCAAAAGGAACCAACATTCAAAGCAACATTCAACCAACCACCAAATGAGGAGGAAGTAATCCATAAACAATAAGAAATGGTGGAAAGGTCAAATCAAAATCCCAAGGACATGGTCATAGAAGAAGTGGATAGTGAGGAAGAAATAGATGAGGAAGAATTCTTTCAACACTCCAACAATCCCAAGGTACTTAAACTGGTGGAAAAACTACTAAGAAAGGATCCAAATACCTACTTCATCAAATTAGCACAAAGTGGTGCTAAACTACCTATAGAATTCAATGTGGAAAGTCTTAAGGATCCTCACCTCATTCCCTTGGGGGATAAATCAGTTTTGAGAAAGATACCCAAACCCACGGAGATTCCAAACATGTCACCAATCTTATCACAAACCAATGATCAACCTAAATAGCAACCAATGGACAACCCTTTGTTTAGGAAACCATCCCAAGTCGAACAAGCAGCGATGGACCAACAATATCAAGGAGGTCCAACCCAATACATTCCACAAGGTAATAACCCACCACAAGGACAATACATGCCATATAATGCATCATATATTGATCCTTCAAATAACATACCAATCAAACAAGGTATACCACCAATGCACTATCAGGGTAACCTTCAATACAACTCATCCCAACAACAAGGTATACCACCAATGCACTATCAAGGTAACCTTCAAAACAATTCGTTCCAACAGCAAGGTGTAACACCAACATACTACTAGGGTACCCTTCAAAACAATTCATCCCAACAATAAGGTGTACCACCAATGCACTACGAGGGTACCCTTCAAATCAATTCATCCCAACAAGGTGTACCGCCAACACACTACCAAGGTACCCATCAGCAAAATCAAACACAACAAGGTGTACAACCAACGCACTATCAAGGTACCCCTCTTCAACAAAATCAACAAGGACTTAATACTCCTTTCACACAACAAGGACTTAACCCTCCTTAGAATCAATAAGGACTTAATCCTCCTTCCATACAACAAGGACTTAATCCTCCTTCCATTCAACAAGGACTTAATCCTCCTTACATTCAATAAGGATTTAACCCTCCTTCTATACAACAAGGACTTAACCCTCCTTACATTCAACAAGGACTTAGCCCTCCTTACATTCAACAAGGACTTAATCTTCCTTTCCATCAACAAGGACTTAACCCTCCTTCCACCCAACATGGTTACAAGGTTCTATACCTCCACCATACCCAACTTATGACCAAACAAACATTTTGGAACAACAAGGCTACTACGCATAAGGTCCCCAAACAAATGTACCAAACAAAGAGGTAGGAATGCAACTACAAGCCATGAATCAAAGGATATAAGACATGCAGATTGGATAACCAAAGAAGACCTACACTCTACAGGATATATGTCTATTTCCTTTTGATCGCTCTATTACTATGCTCCCCTTCCAGAAAAAATTTGAAATACCAAAATTTGACAAGTACAAGCGAAAGGAGATTTGGTATAACATGTGAGAGATTTATAGATAGCTTGCATCGATGTGCAAAACAATGATTCCTACCTAATGAGACTTTTTCCACGTAGTCTTACTGGTCACGCTATGGAATGGTTCTCCCATCTACCACCAAGTATTAGGAGTTTTGATGAATTGACTAACAAATTTGTGAGCCACTTCTCATTCAACATAGAACAAGATGTCACCATCACTGATCTATACAAGATTAAATAAATCCAAGGAGAATCCTTTACATCTTACCTACAAAGATGGAGACACAAAGCCAGTAGGTGCAAGTAGCCTATTCCTTATAAAGAACTGGTGGATATCTTTGTTTCAAATGTCCAAGCAGAAATTAATTACCAACTCACCATGTTGTTCCCCAATAAATTTGAAGATACTATTGAAAAGGGACTACACATTAAAAGAGATATCATAGCAAGGGGGTCATTAAATTAAACAACTCAAAAGACAACCCTTCTAGTTCGAATGACAAACCCAAGATTTGGGCCAAGAATAAAAATGTCACCAACAATGGAGAAGTTGATGCTAAAGCTATATGGAACGTGCAAAATCCCAATGGAACACAAAACACAGCCCAAGTTGCACAAATGAGCTATGCTCCCAACAATGCATAAAACAATCAACTCAACTATCCCCAAAACAATGAATCGGATAACCAACAGACAAATCAGGGAGGAAAACAAAGACAATATAACCAACCAAGGATGAAATTTATTGCATTAGGAGAAACACTTGAGATAGTCATGCGCAAACTAGTTCAACAAAACCTCATCAAAGTCGACGAGTGCAAAAACTATGAAGAGACCAATTTTAAAACACCATGGTATAATTAAAAAGACTTATGTGAGTTTCACAAGATCAAATGGCATACGATGAATACCTGCATGAGACTTAAACATATAGTGCAAGACTTAATTGACAAGGGAGAATTTGATATATAACATCATCCTGAAAACAAAGACCTCCAAATCTACACAAATCCAATTCCTAACCATGCTAAGAAAAATGACAAAGAGAAGGACCAAGACTATCATAGTGCCAACTACACATATGGTGACACCGTCCTAGGAACCCTCTCCCAAGAAGATGACACTAGGGTCAATGTGCTAACTATACAAGGTAGGGACCCTGAATGTAATGTAACTACTTGTCAAGGGAAAGCCACAATACAAGGAGCCCCACCTAAACCCACAGCTAAGCCATCCAATGACTATAGTATTGTGGAACAACTGAAGAATACCCCCACTTTGATCTGCATCCTAGAACTATTGAAATTATCATATGCACTTAAGGAAATACTAGATAAATCTTTGGAAACATCAGTCCCTAATGACCTCAATCCTGATCAGTTTCAATCCATGGTTGGAAAAATCACTGTCACTCATCATTTAGTCTTTTTTAAGAAAGACCTTCCACAAAAATCATTCCATAACCAAGCCCTCTATATAGAGGTTGGTGTCCACAAACATAAGGTCAAAAGAGAATTAATAGATAACGGTGCAGGTCTAAACATCTATACCTTGAAATTTGTTAAATAGTTGGGGTATTCTGATGATGTAATTGATAAGGGAAAAAGCATCACTATAAGGGCCTATGATGACCTCGAAAGAAATTTAGAAGGAATGATCAGGCTTCCCATACAGATAGGACCGACAACAACAAAAACGTGTCAAGTACTAGACCTTGAGTTACCATATAGCCTTCTCCTAAGACACCCATGGATTCATGCATTACAAGCAATTCCTTCGACATTCCACTAGTGTCTAAAATTTCCTCACAAAGGAAAGGATGTTACATTATACGCTGATCCTGAAACCTTCCACTACTGTGCAAAATTGGAGGATAAATACAACAAAATCCAACAAATACCAAGTAATGATATATCATTCCACTCCTCGTATGTTGACCCATCCACACTACCATCAACCTCAACTAAACCCACATCAAGTGAACAACCAAAATCTGAAACCAAGGTTCTAGTACTTGAAAAAGGTAACAAAAACTATCATTTCAATCAGGCCTTTTGCATTGTAATGCTTCCACCAATACCAAAGGTTTATGGAGGGCCTAAGGAGATCAAACATGTTCAAACAAAAATAATGGTATTCAAATCCATGATCTTTACCAAGTGGAGATACATGAAGGATGAGGGAGTATTCAACAAGGACCTCTCATCAGTGATCTACAAAGAAGAAAAAGAAGAACAAGGATATCTACAACCCCTTTTGATTGATCCTTGCAATAAAGGGTATAAAATAGCTAAACAAATGGGATACACTGGAAAAGGCGGCCTTGGGAGAAACAAACAAGGTAGATGGGAACCTATTATAGAGCAAGAAAGAAAGAAGAACATGGGACTATGCTATGGTTCGATAGACGTAGTTATTCCAAACATTGATGTGCCTCTCTTGAGAAAATAGATCCTTCTACTAACATTAAGATATTGGATACCTGCCATCAGATGAATAGTGACTTACCAATCGAGGACTTATTTGATAGATTTAGAATAAGTATAGTCCCTACTCAACCTAGAAAACCTATATTTAAATATTATACCTATGAAATAGACTCCAATGCGTATGAATGAGATTCCCTCGCTTCTAGCTATGATGATCTAGATACTCAATGGGAGAATGATGCCACAACTATATTGACCATTTCAATAACTTTTATAAGCTTTGTACAGATAATGATGACAACCTACCCCTCTACTACCCATAGTTAATAGATTGGAACCAACAACATCATACGCCTATTTTAGATCAATTCCAGAACAATGAAGCTATTGCATAGTTTATGGGACTTCAAACCGATATACCATCAGGAGATCATAAAGTAGGTTTTGTCATGAAACTCAAATAAGGAGCATATTTTGGAGGGGATATTGCGTCCTTTAGTTGCAAAATTGAAAAAGACAATGTAAAAATCAAATGAGATCCCCTAGAGAAAACCATAATGTGGCTCTATCGGATCCTTAAAAGAGAAAAATAAAGGATGAATCTAAGGGTGAAAACCTCTCTAAGGTGCCCAACGATGGAGGATTCAATCTCCCTATTTTTGAATATCAAGAGAAGTCGACACTCCTAGTTGAAGAAGTTGAATCCATCAATTTTGGCACAAAAGAGAACCCAAAAATCACATACCATGCAGTATCGCTTGATGCTAAAGAAAAGGTGAACTTCTCAACGTTCATAAATGAATGGAAAATAAAATTTGCATGAACATACGCCGACATGCCAAGGATAGTTGTATTTCCTGGAGCTAAACCTATCAAGTAGAAGCTATGAAAGATGCATCCCCATATAACACTTTTGGTAAAAGTAGAATTGAAGAAACTACTAGATGTGGCCTTCATTAGACCAATTGATTATCTTGAATGGATATCGAATCTAGTACCAATACCAAATCCCACTGGGAGTATAATAATCTACATTGACTTTTGAGATCTAAACAAAGCTTTCCAAAAAGATGTATTTCCTCTTCCAAGCATTGATATGATCATAGATCTAATGGCAAGGCATGAAATGTTGTCACTTATAGATGGCTTCTCCGGATATAATCAAATAAATATATCTCCTAATGATCAACATAAAATAGCATTCACTTGTGCATGGGAGACCTTCTAGTAGAATATCATGTCATTCAGTCTAAAGAATGTAAGAGTGACCTATCAATGAGCAATGACTACAATCTTTCATGATATGTTGCATACAACTATGGAAGATTATGTTGATGGCATACTAGCTAAGTCCATCAAAAGAGAATACCATTTGACCAACCTATCAAAAGTGTTTGATAGCCTCGAATAATATAACTTGAGGCTCAATCTGAAAAAGTGTGTATTCAAAGTAACATCTGAAAAATTGCTAGGGTACATAGTATCAAGAAGAGGCATTGAAGTAGATCCTACAAAGGTAAAATCCATATTAGAAATGCCTCATCCAAAGACATTGAAGTAGTTGAGAAGTCTACAAGGGAAGTTATAGTCCATCAGGTGATTCATCATGTAGTTGACAGACAAGTGGCATTCGTTCACCCATCTGTTACACAAAGACATCACATTCAAGTGGTATGGAAAATGTGATCAAGCATTCTAGCAAGTCAAAGAGTGTCTACTCACTCCTCCAATATTAATTCCACCTATACCAAATAAAGAAATTATACGCTATGTGTCTACAATGCAAGCAACACCAAGAGCTCTTCTATCACAACTAGATGACAACGACAAGGAAAGATTGGTATATTGCATCAACCGAACATTGGTGGGCTATGAATTGAACTATTCACCCATAGAAAGAGCATGTCTCACTATCATCTTTGTGACATAGAATTTGAGACACTATATCTTGAACAAACAAGTAAAGTTGATCTCAAAAGTAGATCCACTAAAATACCTATTGGTAAAAGCAACTCTAATAGGCATGATCGCTAAATGGGTGATGATATTGAGCGAGTTTGACATAGATTACGTGGATAGAAAGTCCCTAAAGGGACATATCATAGCAGACCAACTATCAAAAGCACCAATGGAAGATCACCAACCTCTCACAATAGAGTGCCCAGATGAAAGCATACTACTAACATAATACACAAGTCGTTGAACCTTGTACTTTGACAGGTCCCACACTCAACACAGCTCAGGAGCAGGTATTTTATTTCTCACACCACAGGGAGATAGTATACCTAAGGCATATAGAATTGCTTTCCCATGTACAAATAATATCTCAGAATATGAAGCACTAATCACAGGACTCAAAATGGCCATAGAATGGAGGATAAAAGAACTACAGGTTTATGGAGACTCTCAACTGGTAATTAGGCAAGTAAATTATGAGTATCAAACAAAGGATAACAAAATGATCATATAAAATAATGGTGGATAGTTTCAAGCAATACTTCATCGTCATCATATTTGAACAAATTCCTCGGATTAACAACAGAGTAGTCGATGCCATGGAAACGATAGGCTCCCTTCTCGATATTCCGTAAAACATTCCTAAGTATAAATTCATTGTGGAGCAACTGCTCATACTGAAATTCAATATCTTAGAATCAAAACTAGTGTGTGTTGTTATTGGTCCTAATTCACCATGGTACCAAGACACATATTACTATATCCAACATGGTATCATATGTCCTAATTTGACAACAACCCAAAAGAAGACCTTTTCCTATAGGACTTCCCAATTCACAATCCTAGGAGACACCATATATCATCAAAGTTTAGACGGTATGTTACTCTGATGTCTTAATGCAGAATAAGCACAAACTTCCTTACAAGAGGTACAAGAAGGCATTTGCGGGTCCCATTCTAATGGACCTAACCCAGTACAAAAATTGTTGAGAACAGGGTACTATTGGCCCTCTATGGAATAAGAATGCATTCAATACTCAAGAAAATATCATTAGTGTCAACAACATGGTGACCTTGTTCACGTACTAGCATAGGAGCTAAGACCTATCACAACACCATGGCCTTTTTCACAGTGGGGATTAGACTTGGTAGGAAAGATCTCTCCTGCTTCTGCAAATGGACATCAGTTCATTATTACCACAATTGAATACTTCACAAAATGGATAGAAGTGATTCTATTAACCTACATCATAGGAAAACAGATATCCAAGTTCATCTTGAATTATCTGATCTGTCAATTTATGGAATTCCCCAAACCATTATAAAGGACAATGGAACCTTGTTCAAAATCCAAGATGTCCAAGAGCTTTGTTCATAGTTTTCTATCCAGCATAGATCATCCACACCCTACTACCCCCAAGGAAATGGTCAATTCAAAGCATTTAACAAAACCATCCTGAAGATACTAAAAAAGACTGTTAATGATGTCGGTCATGATTGGCATTTGCAACTGAACCTAGCCCTATGGGATTTCCAAACCAATATTCATACACCTATAGGTGCCACACCATTTTCCTTGGTCTACATATCTGAAGTTGTCTTACCTATCAAATTTGAAATCCCCTCACTATGAATTTCACTAAAAGTCATGATCAGCAATGAAGAGTATTGGGTAGCCAGATTGAATGAATTGGAACTCCTCGATGAAATGTGTTTGAGTGCATTAAACCATCTTCAAGTTTATCAAAATCGGATCAAACGAAGCTACAATAAAAAGATTAAAAATAGAAACTGTTAGTGGTGACTTGGTACTCAAAGAGAATTAGAAGGTACAACTAAATCAAGACAGAAAAGGTAAGTTTGAACCTAATTGGCTTGGTCCATTCATCATCACATCAAGTTATGGCTCTAGAGCTTATCAATTGGCTACTCTTGAAGGATAATCCTTAGTCAAACCACTAAACAACAACCATCTCAAAAATTTATATACTTGAAACATGTCAGAATAACCCGATAAAAAAGGTAAAAATCCAAAAACATTAAAAAAAGACAAAAAGGCAAAAAAACAAAAAAGTGAGAAAAATAGTAAAGAGAAATAAAATATTCTTTAAGTGAAAACCACTCTATGGTGCTTCTAGAACAAGTACTATAGTGAAAAAATCATCAAAAATTGCTACGTTTGAATAAGAATTGCATTGTTATCTATCAGCACTTCTGAGGCATCCACCCATTCATCCCATAATAAAAACGTGTATCCAACCATGGCTCAATAACTGATCAAGTGTCAAACTTTATCACACCATCAACATCCGTCTCCCCTAGAAAAGGTAATCTTGTCTTGAATTGGGGGTAACTTCCCAAAACTGGTAAAGGATTGGATCCTTGTACAACCCATCATGGTCAAAACTATCAAAATCAAAAACATCCAAAAAACAAAGTCAAAATAAAGTCATAAAACACCAAAAATCCCAAAAATTGTTATGCTTTGAGTCAACACTAGTCGAACTATGTGGTCTCTGTGTGTACAAAATAGGCAAGGTTTATCAGCCCCCAAGGCCTTAGGTCAGTCCCCTTAGGCATCTATCATGCTTTCTTTCAACTTAGTCAAAAAATTAAAAAACAAAAAAAAAAAAACAATTGAAAAACAATAAAAAGATCAAAAATAGGTTCATATCAAACCAAGCAAACTACACGTAGGCAAGGCTTATCTTTGATGAGCCCCCGAGGCCCTAGGTTAGTCCCCTGAAAACAACAAAAACAACATCATATAAACTCAAAAAATTAAAAAGTTCCTACCCCCGTTATCACCAACCACAATAAAACTTGTCATCCCTAATAAATAATCGTCACACTCACCCTTTCACAAAGCAGACAACAAAAAAAAAAAATGTCCTACTGCCCAGTTAGAGGAGGGGATCTCTAGTAATCATGGCTCTGGTGCAAAGAGGGTTGTGGCATAACTAGCTGCTAATCTGGTTGCCTCATTGATTGATCGATGAAATTGGTTGCAATAGTACATGTACTAGGCTCAATGAACCAAGGACATCTACATGCTCTGGGGATGACAACCTCATATGGAGTCTGATAATATGTGGCCTCTCTCATAAATTGGTCCTGGTCTACTTTTAGGGCATCACGCTCTGACCTGAGGGTATCCCTCTCAGCTGTAATGACTTGTACATGTGTCTTAGTAGCATGACATCACCTTCTCTCGATGTCTTGCTCTACCCTAAAGTCATCCCTCTCCTATCTAGTTGTATCCCACTCAACCGTCAACATTGCCACTTGTACCTCAACGGCCTATCATCGCACAACCTCCACATCTCAGGTAGCTATCAACTGAACTATCTACACGACCACCATTGCATCACTAGGTGGTGGAGGAGGACCCTATGTCCAATCCTACTACATGGGATCATCATGTTGATCTTGGTCCCCATCTTTTCAGGCTCTATCAAGCTGCTCCACAGTGATCTTAACTCATCTCTCCCCACGACGAGCGATGATACCTGCTCTACCCACTGCTGGCACAGTGCCAACAAGATCTGTAAACCAAAGTGGAATCTGTCGAGACCACCACTGATCATAATATGGAGTGGTACCTACATTTTTATGTCCAACAAGCCACCCCCATCAAAAGGGGACAAGAGCTCTAAACTCTGTCATAGCAACATCATGATTGTCTTGTAATCCCACACCAAGACCTCTCGGGTGGTCCTACCAAATTATTCCTGATAATCATTTCTAAAGTGGGTTTAGCTCTCCCCAAACTGGTGAAGCACTCAATCAGGTAAGTATCGCTCAAGCAAAGAACAAACATGGTTGATAAACCACCATGTATGTCTACAAAATGGGAGCTACCCCTGATCGTCATGCCAGGCATCACAATCCAACCACGATCTTCAAATAAAACTAGGCATGTCATCTATCACGTGACACCAGTAAGGTAACTGCCTGATCCAAGTGTAATACAGAAAATCACCATATCTATAAGAATAAGGATCCTCTAGATCCTGATCCAAAATGCCATTGGGCCTAGTAACTAGGATATGCTCCCATGCTCATACATGAAGTAATGTCATACAAGAAGAAATGGAAATGCCTCCTTGGTAGGCAACCTCATGCATATCTCTATAAATATGGGCAAGAAGACATGGGCCCCATGTATATCTAGTACCATGCTCGAACATCTACTCAATGCATACACCCCAACCGACGGGAAACTTCTTGCCTCACTGATCGGGAACAATGAGCCCCGAGACCAAAGCACATAGAACCCATGAAACTGGATATGCACTACCCATGAATGGAAATATATACATTTTGGTATAGTCATCCAGACCAGACCACCACTAACATAATGAATAGATACATGCATAATATTGCAAGCATGCAACAACCATGCCAAATTTTGAAAAGAAGTCACTCCTCAATAAAACTAATAATCTTTGTTTCTTGATTTAGTGATATGATTGATGGGAAAACTTCTTCATTAAAGATAACCTCTAGCACACAACATACTACTACAAATATAACATATATTTCTACAAGTATCTACAACTCGAAATGATAAGACAAGGGGAATATAACAATAGTTCAAGTACTGTAATATTTTTCATCTTTGACAACCTTTGACATCAATGACAACCTATTTCCAACATTGGCTCCTTGAGGATTGCTATTTTATTTGAAGGTTCCCCTTTTCCATGATTATGGATAAAATATTGGAATATCTTGAGATCATCATTAGTTTAAGGTGTATTTTATATGTAAACATCTCCTTGATCTATAAAGTCTTGGATAATATTTTTTAATTTGAAGCAAATAGACGTCTTATTTCCTTTGATCCTATGGTACTAACAATATTCATTTTATTTGTACCATGGAGGTTTGATCATTGGTTTTTTATTTCTCACTTTTGGTAAGGTGATCTAAGTTTAGCTTAGATCAATTTTTAAAAGGCGGATTAAAGACATTCCCCTAAAGGAGTGCATTTCCTTATAGGAGCATTAGTTTTCCTAGGTGGTTTTCTACCACCTTGATTTTTTTGAGGATTGTTTTCTACCAATTGTAGGGTAGGTTAAACATTTTGAACTGTGCATCTTCCACACTATCATTGATAATGTTCTTATTTTTTATCCAAATGTTTGGCTTGTCTTTAGATGTTGAAGGTTTATCCTTATGATCTTTACAATTTTTCACAAGACCCTTATCAATGAGATATTTTCAATTTCCATTCCTTTTTCAATGATCTCATCAAAAGCACTAGCACATTGAATTCTTAGGTGAAGGCCAATTCATTGTTTAGGTTTTGGGTGAAAATGTGAACACATTACTTTTTAGGAATAGGATAAGGGAATTCGCTTGCCATGTTTCTCCACCTTTGTAAAAATGACACAAAGGATTCTCCATCATTTTGTTTTTCATTACATAAATAAGTCATGGATATTTCGTGTTCAATGTTGTATGAAAAATACGCAATTCAAAATTTTCTACCAACTCATGAAAGATATTGATCTCATGAGGTAAATTTGAAAACCACTTGATATCTTGATCTCCTAGGCTTATAGTAAATAGGCACATTAGATATGTCTCATTATAGGAGACCTCTAGAAAAACTATGTAAAATTATCTTATTTGTTTTCTTGGGTCACCTATTCCCTTGTATTTGTCAAATCTAGGCATTTCAAAGTTTTGAGGGAAGGGGGTCATGTTCAAAGACTTGTCAAAAGGATAGGGGCATATTTATTCCAATGTATAGATCTTATTATTTTTCTTAGGTAAAAAATACATTTTGATGGGACCCAAAACCCATTACAAGTAGGTTTTGCGAGGACCTAAAACCCACATAAAAGCAAGTTGAAAATAGATAAGACACATACCATCAACAACCCAAAAATATCAACAACTAAAAATTACACAAGACTACCCATGCTAAAAAGAATAGGTTTTGAAGGGGGCCTTAAACCCACAACAACCAAGTTTTAACGGGGACCTAAAACCCAAAAAACAAAGAAAGACTGCCTGATTCAACAAGGCAACAAGAAAATACTAGAATCAGCTAGGCAAAAACATACCCAGACTGCAGCAAACCATCCGCTTAGTAACCATAGCACTTAGCCACAAGGAATAGGGCAGCAAGAGCTCCTTTCAAAACAATCAGTCCAAACAAACTCCCTACCTCGATAAGAGAATTACAAAGTAGAGTTGAGTAGGAAGTAGGAAGAATGCCCTTAAAATAACTATCAATCTAGTAAACCAACTCAATCTCCACCTCAAAAGGAGATATCACCCCTCTAATGGAGAGGATGACATGACCACTTTTTCCATAGAAGCCTAAAATCTTTAACAACCTCAAACTCATGTTATCAATTAGATTTGCACCCTGTTGAACCTAAAGTTCAATAATCTACTAAAACATGGGAACAATCCCAAGGTGTGGGTACCTTATATGCGATCAAACCTTCGAAGAAGGTCGGCTTCCTAACTGGTAATCACCTAAACTACTCTAATGTTCTACCAAGGAAAAGGGGAAGAGAAAATGCATAAACTGAAAACCAATAATGAAATTAAAAAAGGTGATACACCAAACTAAACTAGGACCTGAAGCTCAAATTACAAATACTTTCTCACAATAACTAAATTAGACTTGCACAACCTAATTCTATATGTCTTTGCATAAGTACTTTATAAAAAGGCCCTAATGCTAAACTCTTTTGAGGAAGGAAACTTCATAGCTAAAAGCAACTTGTATTTTTGGCACAGATTATAACCTACAACAACACACTTTTTCTGCAAAAAGGTGCTTAGCATGAGATAAAATTACAAGGAAATGAACAAGACTTCACAAGTAATTTTATCAATCAATTAGATGCACACAATGAAGCAAAAGAGTAAGAAGGAAAAATACACCAATCACTAATATCCAAGGTTTTCACTGTTATTCATGTCCAAAAGAGCTACAAAGTATGCAAAATTTTGCAAAAGGACTCAAAAGTCACTAAGTATAAAACTAGAACATAATCAGAACTGAGTACAATGAGTCAAAAAGTGACTATAAACATCTCCCAAGCAGTTGCACCAAAATAGGAGCTAGAAGCTTCCTTGGTCGTATGCATCCAAAAAGCCCAAAATATAGCTCCTAAATCTCATCCAAAAAGACTCCAAAGTGTTGAAAAGGTCAACTTTGACCATGTCCAAACATAAAAGAACCCCAAAAAGCTCCAAGTTGCTCCTAAAGACCTCAAAATGGTTAAAATAGCCTCCTATATCCCCTCCATATGTTTGCAAACCTCCTTCAACCTCCCTATATGCTTGCAAAAGCATAAATCATTAACAACCCTTATTCATCTCCCCTTTTACTCAATCTTGAAAACTAACACCTCTATCTTGCATTAATCATTATATTTTTACATAAAGATAACATTATCTAAGTGATTCATAACAACATCACTTAGAAAAATTATTTACATTTATCAATTTGAACAAAATAAAAGGTCAACTATGCTTTGAAAAGCATATAGAAAGAAAAAATTCACCTATCTTGCAAGACATAAGCATGAAAGCATGACATACTTAACATAAGGTATAAGTTTGTGTTTAAAGTTTAAACAAAGGCAAAAAGCTAATTGTTTGGCTGAGGGTATTAGCTCAAGTTTGCAAAATTAAAATGAAATGCAAAAATGTCTTAACCCTATCGGCATATCTTAGGCTTTCTAGAAACCCTAAGAAACCAAAATGTTCCAAAACACTTACAATGCATTTCATTTGCATTTGACATTTTGGGAGAGCTCAGGCCGACAACAGAGGGTTTCACCGGGTATTCCATGGAGGTTTTGATAGTGAAAGTTGGGCACACAGAGGCGTATCCACCACATTTCCTGGCGAAAACACCACAAAAAAGCCTAAGGTAAGCTTTTAGAAAGCTTACTTTATCATTTCAGTTCATTTTCTAGAGAAAATAATGCTTGAAACTAAGCCCATTTGTAGAAAAAGAGAAATTTTTTCCCATTCTTACCTTTCTCATGCATTTTTTGCATATACTTGTCATGGCTTTATGCTTGCAAGCACATATGATTTGTTTTTCTTTCATGGCTGTGTATTCTTCATTTCTCTAAAATGATGATGCTTTACTTTCATTTTTGTAAAAAAATCAAGGACTTTCCCATTTATCCTCTAAGAAAAATGAAAAAGAATTCATCTCTAGGCACGACTTTGTATTTTCTTTGTAGGTATCAAGGCTTTCACATTTTTTGCAAGTATAAAAACCAGAAAATATTCTGAGGTTTCACATTGCACTTACAGAGGATCTCCCTTAGCTCATTGTACTTCTTCACTTTGCATGTTCCCACAGTGCCATTGCTACTAATGATGATCTTGAATGTAGGGTTCCATTAGAATCTTCCTAACCTCAATATTGACTATTTTAGACAATGAGATCTATTGTTCTTTCTCTCAAACCCTCGAGAGACCTTTGTTGTTTCATTTGTATGTTATGTTGCTCACTAGTTATGAAATATGCAATCATCTACTTCATATTTAATATAGTCTCACCTTTGAGCTAAGTTGCTAAACATACCCATGTCTAGAGTTCCTTAGCCTTATCAACTGAATCAACAATAACATCTTGATTTACATATTTTGAGGGAAATCAATAGTATTTTTCATGAGAAAATTCCATCGCTAGCTTCCAAGATAATAACCTCAGAGAGAGATAATGAACTAGTTTAGTTACAATCATTTCTCTCATTGTTGTTATGTTCCCTTCTTCTTTAACAAGGACTGGCCTTTAAATCTACATCATTGACATTTAAATGAGACAAATGCCCTGTCTAAAGGCTATTACCTTTATCATGCTTTGTATGGTCGGACTTTGTAGACCCCTGTCATGTTTCTCAAGATCATGTTGCTATCATCAAACCACTTGAGGTATTATTATTGTTGCATCATTTCACAATCATAGACTATCATATGCAATGCAACCTTAATTATACTTTAACACCCACTGTACAGTATCTTCTTCAGAATATTGAACGTTTTGAACTATTCCTTTCACCAAAACTTTTGAATAAACATGATTGTGTGTATAAGTCTGCAAAACATTCTTTAGATCATGTTCATATAAATCCTATCATTGTTCCCTTGTTGAAGATCTATTCATATAATGACTGTTCAATGAATATTAAATCACTATTGAGATTTATAAAAAATTGCTTCATTGTCATAACCTTATGCATGATGATTTGACATGCCTACTCTTCCTCAACTGCCTTTACTATGCTCTCAAGTCATACTTTATAGTGATCCTCATACTTCAAAAATTTTGTCCAAGCATTAACTCCCTTAATCTATCACTAGCATGCATGGATCATTTCCTTATTGATCTTTGTCATGTACAGGTCTGTAACCATGTGTGAATAAAAGCAAACTCTCTTGAACTATCTTTTCTCAATAGGATTATGGATGGACTATCCTTGTCATGATGGTCTAACTATCTTGAGACAATGTTGTTAAAACCAAATAAATCAAAGCAATGGATAAGAACACATTGCATACCAGAATGTTCATGAATACTATCCTAGAATCCTTGATGATTAGTTTTTTCAGAAACATGACTATGTTGATAGTGGAGAGTCCTTATTAATAAGGAGAAAACTTTATCAATAAGGTGATTATATGTTACCAACATACTTCATTGGTCCTTGCAAAATTGGTCTTCAATGCTTTCAGATGACTCACTTATGATTATCCCTCTCAAATGAAGCAAGAGGGCAGCATGATGGGCTCAACCCTTGTGGGAGCCCATTTACTCCACATGCTATAATATCAAATGCAGATAATTCATCCATGAAGATTTCACCTATACCTGCAGAATGAGCAAACATGTTAGATAAAATAGGAGCATGTGATAGATGTCTTTGATAACCCTTTTTGTTTTCTTGGACATCTATGGTATGCAAACCATTTTGATGCTTATGATGATTAGGACATATATTTATGGATGTTTTCATATGTATTGATTGGTTATCTTTCATTGCTCTAACCAAACTCTTCTCACACATGCATAGAACCTAGGAGCAGTAGGGAGTACAATAACTAGAGGTTGGATAAGCAGGAGGGGTTGAAGATGGTACAAAATAAGACAACTAGGATTCATCATTCAGGCAATGACGGGTCCCCTCTCTCTATATATGCATTTCTTTCATTATGTATCTATAAATGTATAGTTTTTTTCCAACATTTTCATTCAAATAGTTAGTTCCACAGCTTGTGTGGGACACCATACATTTATATTATCAATAAAGTTTGCAAAAATGTTTCACTCTCTTCTCTGTTGTATGCATTTGCATAATATAATTGTAGTAATGCAGTATTTTGATAATTTCTTAATGCACATGGATATTACATAGTAGAGTAGAATGTACCTTATGTTTCACTTTGAAAAATATAAACCACTCTACCTGTTTGAGCTGGTAGCTAAAATAGGAGACTGTTGTGACCATTTGAAGTTTTTAGGAGCAACTTGGAGCATTTTTGGGGTGATTTTATGGTTGGACATGGTCAAAGTTGACCTTTTCAAAATTTTGGAGCCTTTTTGGAGGAGATATAGTAGCTATATTTTTGTCTTTATTGTTGCATACGACCAAGAAGATTCTAGGTCCTTTTTTTTTTGGTGGATGATGGTAGAGGATGGAGATAGTCACTTGTTGACTCATTTTGTACTCATCTCTTACTATGCTCTTATTCTACTTTGTGAGTTTTTGGAGTCCTTGGCAGAAAAGACTGCATTTTCTGTAACTCTTTTGACATGTATTACAGTGGATACATTGGATATCAATGAAGTAAAATTGTTTTACCTTCTCATTTTTTTGCTTTATTTTGTGCATTTTATTTGATTGATGCTACTACTTGTGAAATCATCTTTTCCTTGTGGTTTTGTTTCATTGTTAGTACCTTTTGCAGAAGAATATGTAAGTTGCGGGTTATAAGTTGCGTTGGAAAGAAAAATGTTCTAGTTGTGAAAGTATCTTTCCTTCTAAGAGTTAAGCTCTAAAACCTTCTTATGAAATGTTTATGCAAGAAACATATGGAAATGAGTTGTGTATATGAAACTCTATCATTATTTTAACTGTGTAAGTAAGTTGTGTTTACAGGTTTTAGTGTTTGGTGCATCACCTTTATTAAAATTTGAAGTTTATTTGAAGTTTATTTTATATTTCTTTACCCTTTTCCTCTACAAGCATTAGATTAGTTTAGGTGATTACAATTTAGGAGCTAGCCTTATCTGGAGGTCCATTCCAAGTTTAGGTAACCCAAAGCCTAGGAATTTTCCCATGTTACTCCAAAATGCTATGTTCTGCAACTTAGCAAGGGTGCAGATTTGAGAGTTAACACTTCCATTTTAAAGAAATCGATTGCCACTCCTTTTAAGTGCATGCTTATGTCATAGTAGATTACTTTCTATCCATTATGATCTTCTATCAATTCAACATCCCATTGTAGATGAGGTGTCATTTTTCCTACTTAGTATCGTTTCTCTTTTATTGCTTTCATCAATTCTCTACTTATATCAATTGTCTCATGTGAAGTATGCAAAATTTCATAATACTACTTTTTGAAGTACATTTATGTTATTTTTGTATGAGATTCATGTAACAACACTTAATTTAAGTTATAATAAAATAATATGTATCCTTTAAAAATAAAATACTTATATATTTTGTAGCCATTTTTATGTTGACAGGCATTCTACAGTGGCAACAAACAACCTTTGTCAATGTCAATAAAAACTCTTCATGCAAAAAATGACATGTAGGTGGCAATTCTCAAAGAAATGCTAGTAGCAATTATTTTTACGATCAAACTAATTCTGGAATGGAAGATTCATGTTGAGGATGGTAGTGGACGAGTCATGTTGGCAAGGTAGTGGAAGATTGGCATTGGGTCTTTAAAAGTAAACAATCATCATTCAACAACAATAGACATTGTTCATTTTCTGCAATCATGGTAGCACAACTCTGGCCATGTTGTTTGCTTCCTATTCTTACCTACAATATATAGACAAGAGGATGCATATATTGTCAAGCAGGGTAACATATTCAAAGAAATCTAAGCTAGAGCTTCTTCAGACTCTGTGAACGTACAGAGGCACATATGATAAATCATACACGTTTGCAAATGATAAGTTAAAAGATAGAGTCAATGGAAAAATCCCTAGGTCTACATTCATATTGGATCTACAAGTAACAAGCAAACATTCTCTTATATAAAGAATTGATAGTTTTTTATAGTTTTCACATTTATATTTTGCTTGTATGCATTT
Source organism: Sequoiadendron giganteum (assembly GCA_007115665.2). Classification (NCBI taxonomy): domain Eukaryota; kingdom Viridiplantae; phylum Streptophyta; class Pinopsida; order Cupressales; family Cupressaceae; genus Sequoiadendron; species Sequoiadendron giganteum. The sequence continues at coordinate 356,150,257 of CM021104.1, read as the reverse complement.
ATTGTTTTCATGTTTATACAATTTTCCTTTTTGCTGCTCACACTGTATTTTTTGCCATTTTGACAGATCCATGCATTCCCTATCCTCGTCAATTCTATTCTTAGAGCTATATTTACCTCCTTTCTTGGCAATGAAGATGAATATTAAATGGGAAACACAATGGAAAAATCATCGTAGAGGGCCTTGAATCCCCAACTTCACACCAATACTATGTTGGAGAGGATTTTCACCTTGGATAAAGTGAGCAATAATCCTTGCAATGTATTTTTCTCATATTCATCAAGGCAATCATTTTTGGAAATTTTTTTGTGTTACTTTTGATTGTTTCATTTGTCTGTAGGTTGTTGCAGCTCCTATCCTACAAATTTACTAGAAAAAAATGGTAAGATGACTAAAGTTCACATGATTTGATATAGACGTAGATTAATTTGTGTGCATCTAGAGTTTGATATGCTCAATGTTTGGTGATCAATTTAGACCTCCTCATAATAAGGAAGGTTTCTTATTCACAACCATCAATAAGTTATTTGTTGCAAATTGTAATGCACTGGCAATGGTTAATAGAATTCATTGCAGATGCTATGTTATTCTTGTTTTTAGATGATGAAATGATTCTTATGTTTCTTGAAATGTATTAGATAGTAAATTAATTGCAAAGATAAAAGAAGGAAGCAAATGAATTTTAATTGCAGAGATAAAAGAAGGAAGCAAATGAATTGACAAATACACCATTTCATTCCTTTCTATATGTTTATAAACATGAATGATTTTAATTTTAACTTGTTAAATCTTAATTATTTGTAACAATAACTAATTTAGAAGTTTATTCATAATGTATACAAATGAATGTTCTATTTTACAAATTTTCCTTTCATATTATACTTGAGTATTATTTTCCAGCATTTCTAGCAACTATAAATAAATAGTACTTTTGTGATTTTTGTTGACCTATAGAGGTCATGTGAATTCCATGATTATGTCTAAGATATTAAGCCATAGTGTTGTTAGAAGTTTCCAAACATCAGGTGGGAATGCACAACATCAAGAATGCTCTCATTTCAATTCAGTGGAATAGGTGCTTAAAGCTGGAATATGGGGTATTGGCAAGACCATAGTTACCAAGGTTGTGTACAATCAAGTTTATGGTGATTTTGATGTTGCTTCCTTTCTATTAATCTCCATGTCACTTTTGCCTATGTCACAAGTCTTACAAAAAAATTATAGAAATAAATTGTTTTTGATAATATAAGCAACATTTTTAGGGCATCGTACCCTTTACACAACAAGCCTCAAGGGCCAAAAAGGATCAAGACCAAGGATAACAATAAAAAAAAACAAAATAAAACCAAACATAGCAAACTAGCAACCGACCAAAACACCCAACATACGGAGCAACAACAGACTATCTAGCATTCTCCCAATTCTGAGAGAGGAGGTTGACAATATCCTCCCTAGCCCAGTAGGGACCTTCCTCTACAACCTTCTTATCCACTTCGTCCTTAAGCACAGTAGAGAGGGTTCCAGCCGCACAGTGGATCAACTTGACAGTGAGCCTAGATAGATTGTTGAGTTTCTTCTCAAGATTTTCCACCCATTCCAGAAGCCTATTTTGATCCTCCCCTTTCTCCATAGTCTTTGTAATGTCAACATGTTCTAGCCCATGAGGGTTAGAGGACTGGGAAGTCAAATTATCTTTCAACTTTTTTTGAGGTCTAAGAAGTGACTAGAGCCCTCAACAAACTCCTCCTCTTCCTCAGTATCATCCTCCTTACTGTCCCCTTTGCTGTCAGACCACTCCTCATCAAAATTTCACTAATCTACACTTTCTTGTTGTTTTTAGCCAACCTACCGGATCTCCTGATGCTATTATTTTTGAACCTAGTCTCCACAATAGCAGCAACCATAGTATCCCCCTTGGAGTGTTTCCCCACTCTATTCTTACCAACATTTTTAGTGGCTAGATGCTCCACCAAATCCTTCCCCTCATCCTTCATGTTCCTCTTAGCAGTAGGTTTGTTATCAGTCTTGGATGGGGCAGACTTAAGCTCACAGAGACCAACCACATCATGAGATTGGGCTAACCCCACAATCCCCTTTTTCTTTTCGGCATCCAATTTAGGTTTAAGGGTTCCAGCAACTGCCAGAGGAATTTTTCTTTTGGGACCTTTGGACTCAGTCGGGGAAATATTGGTCTAAATCGGGGGTTCAATTTCCTCAATACAGACAGTGGATATGGGTTTAGGCGGGAAAAGGGTGAGGTGAAAATGATAGAGCCTCAAAATGAGGCCTTGATGGAGCAGTAGGGAAATGGGTTCCTTAGGGTTATTAGAAGTGGAATCAAGGCACTTTTCGACAGAGCTTTCCAAATCAGTAAGTAAAAAGAATGGGAAACTCAACAAAATTTTATGATGAAGGTGGTTTAAGAGAGGAAAATGATAAAAAAAATAAAAAATTATATCTACCCTCTAACGTGACATACTTCATGAGGGTGAGACAGACCTGGTCCCATGGCTGTGAGAGAGCTTCTCTTTCAAATCCAGATTGAGAACACACAGGTTTTTCATTACCCACAAAGAAGGTATTCAGACTTTCATTTTCTTGAGCCTTGGTGTGCTTAGGGTACTTCTTCCTGGTACACAACAACCCCATGTCCTAGGCAATCACCTCCTCACTCAACTCAAAGGAGATACCACCCATTGAAACCCTTCGATCTTTCTAGGAACTCACAAATTGTGCAAACAACTTCAGGTCATGGCCAACCAACCTTTCCATCAATGGCGCTAGACCACCTTCAACATAGATGTGCCAAACTAGTGGGTCCTTGTGAAATTCCCCACAATTATCAAGCTTTGTCCTCACCCTATCACCACCCATATCATCGTTCTGCACACTGGAAAACCAAGAAACTTGTGAGAGTAAAATGTTAGAATTTTTGACAAAGTGAAATGTTGAATAAATTGGATACTAAGAGGGGGGGATCAGTATTCACACAAACTCATTGAACAAATACTTAAAAATTTATTGCAGCACATAACAAATTAAATTAATAGTCTAGCATTAAGTTCCATAACACATGAACACCATATTTTACGTGGAAAACCCAATGAGGGAAAAACCACGATGAGGATTAGCTCACAGTATATAAAGTTGTATCAAAACCGATAATAAGAGGCTCACTTCCACATATGGAAGCTCACTACTTACAAGGACTTACTATCCAAAACGAAGGCTCACTAACTATAGAGAAAGTAAACATAAAATGGCTAACCGCCAGAGTTGAACTGAGAAAGATATACCACATGTGTAGGTTCAGTTTCATTGATGCTCAGAGTGTTCTCTGATCTTCAACCATTGTTCAGACACTTTTCTCATACATACACTTCTCCTTCTCTTCACATTCACATTCACTGCTCTTCATCACTTCTTCGCTTCACCGCTTCACTACCATATCCCCTTCTCATCTTCTAACCATCTTGTATATATATACAATGTAGCCGCATGCATTGATTAGGTCGGCCTAATCAATGTAAAATATATTTCCAAGATGATAACTTGTCGGTCTTCATATCAAAAGTAATTCTCCTATGTTATGAAACATCATGTCGGCCAAGATTAGCTTGATACAAAAATGCAATCTCAAGAACCAATGCCAATGCAGTACCCGATCATAAGAATATCTAAAAATACATGTATACGCGCTTTCAACTGTTATAAGCCTTTTTCCAAAACCTCAGATCATACTGATTACTAGAGGATATATCCAAATACCAAATATATCAGATCAAATACCGGATAGAATAAGCGTGATCTTCACACCGGTACACAGTATTGAACCAACATGATGACATCAATGACAATATATGACAAACTTCCAACATGAAATGTCACCCAGACACTTCTAAATTTAAGACAAACAAGACTACTTCAGGCAATCAAGACGGTGTGCTAGACACATGCTTGAAGATTTAAATCCCAAAATGTACTTACCACATTCCCATTAACATAAATCTTGAGACACCTGGGTGGGTGCATGGAAATGGGTAGCAATTTCGTGGTCACCCTAAAAAAAAAAGAGTTGAAAACCATAACGTGAGCGTGTTATGTCTCCGTTAAACCTAGGTAAGGTTTCGGCGGCTACAACTACAAACAAATAATGCAAGTGCATTATAACGCGCTCGTGTTATTAACTGTTAAAAGGAAAAAAACAAATGCAAATCTATCATTTGCATTTCGACTAGTTTATTTGTTGCACCCGCAGCCAAAAACCCCAAAATATCGCGTTCGCATTCTAGGAGGAGATTTTCATCACCAAGAATAACTATTTCTTCACAACGATGGCGCCATGACGACGAGGAGCTGTAAGAGGTAAGGATTCTATGCTTTTTGTTTTGAAATTGTTAGTTTTAGGTTGAATTTGTTAGTTTTAGGTTGAATTTGATATCTATTTGTTTGAATTTTTAGGAGATGCAAATCAACCTACAAACCCTCAAAATACTCAACAAGAACACCAACCAAATCCTCAAGATCAAAATCAACCACAACATCAACCTCCTCCACCAATCACTCAACCCCCTCTTGACACTCAACAAAATTTAATGAGTGAAATTGAGAACAACAAAAAACAAATTGAGGATTTGATCAATAGGTTGACTGATCCAAATGGTTCAACCACAAAAAGAATAACCCTAGCAAATTCATTGAAAGATATGTTAACAAACGTAGATTCAATTAGCAAACAAATAACTGGATGGGAAGATAGGAGGTAGGAAGCTAGGGACTATTATGCAAATAAACTATCATACAAGGATGTGAAAGATTTAAAAATTACAAAAGGTGATTTGTGCTCATTATTCACTGACCCACGCACAAATCAAAATCTTACCTTCAATGCAAAGAGGTTTCCTACCCATTGGTGCCACCACCAACAGATGAAGGACCGGTTTTATGATAGGTGGTACATGGTCTTCGATTACCCATTGTGCAACAATTGCGAGTTCCCGCAATATTTCCTTAGGAAACTATACAGTGAGTTCATATTGAACAAAATCCCAAATTATTTTGATATGAGGGATTTCCAAGGGAGAGGTGGGGGGTCAGCTCAGGATAGACCTGGTGCACAGTCGGATCCTATGCGGCAAGGTAGACAAGCTCTCGCTAGGCCACCTCATGAGCACGTTGTTATGCCTTCCGTCGTGAAGGAAAGTGCTGACATAGATACATTGCAGACAATCAGCAGTTTGACCCAGAGTGTCATCCATCATACTAGCCCTATTCTACAGCACCATTCAGGGGAGTCTTCTAGTGGTGGCCTTCGAACACATGTGTGTCAATCTTGCGGGGCTACTTGTTCATGACCCCACCAACCCTCAGGAGACTGGTACGCAGGATCCATCTGCAGCTATGGAGATGGAGAGGGCAGCTGACATTTTGCATGAGGTATATGGCATTGATAGTCAGGTAAAAGTTAGTGCATGTGTTCATTGAATTTAATTTATTAAATTTCGATTTTGAAATGCAAGATTAACTAAAAATGTTTTATGATTTTAATAAAATTGCAGGGTCACAGTGTTGAGACTGGATACACCGGCCCCCCACCAACCTATTTTTGCAATACACCTATCGCTAGGGTATGTAACTAGTAAACAATTATAAGTTTATTGGATATTGGATATTAATGGCATTGTTTTACAAATGGTAATTTAATATGCAATTTTAGATGTTGAACAGACTAATATTGGAGGTTTTGATGGAACACTTCCCAGTGGCAGTGGATTTACTCAAACCTTCACACAGGTAATAGAATAAAGAGTTTAACTAATGAATCAAGTACTTAATAGATTTGTGTAGTTTATACATGCACGTCGTTGATTACGTTGAATAATTTGTTGTTTTATTTTCAGTTGTTGTGAGACGATACACCTCTGAATGTGACAAGGGCAATGGATATTGGTGTGACATCTGCTATAAAATCCTCGATGGCTCTGACAGAAGAGGTATGAGGAAAATTAGTAAATTTTAATTTACATTTGTTGTTATAGATGTTAGTTAGTGAAAAATCAAACCATTATTGATTCAAGTAGTTTTTGTCTATTTGTATGGTTTATACAGGGCTTGAGCACGCCTGAGCATGGGCGTGAGGATATTTCCCTCGTGGAGAGAGATCGTGAGATGGCTGTAAGTGATTATTTTGTCAAATATATCATTTTTTATAATGTAATTTCTATATATTCATGTCTTTACTTCTTATTGTAACAGTTAAAACTTCACCATGAACTAAACCCTAGGAGGAGTAGCAGGAGCACTCCACGAGCGTAGCAAAAATGAGTGACAAACCTATCGCCATCCGAGCGAAAAGGAAAGGGAAATATTTTATTTCCTGTGCATGGAGAGCAATGACTTTTGATTCCAGAGTCCTTTGTTGTATGCCTGCATGGCAGTTTTGTACATATTTTTTATTGGACATATTTGACATTGTATACCTAGATGGCATTCTCGTAAGCCTATATGGCTATTTTGTACATATATTTCATACTTATATCGACATATATTGATGTATGCCTACATGGCTATTTGGTTAATACAAATATCTTTTATCGATGCCTGTCCATATTTGCATTCTAAATTGATGGTTCAATAGATATGAGTTATGTGTATTCAAGTGTATTCTTTACAACTTACGTGTATACTTTGTGACTTATGTGCATTCAAGTGTATACTTTGTGGCTTACATGTTTTCATGTATATACCTTGTATTCGTGCATATACTTTTTTTAATCTGTGTATACTATGTATTCGTGTGTATACTTTTTGAGGCTTACGTGTTTTTGAGTACTTGTACTTCCCTTATTGACATGTACATGTTTGACTTATTCACATGTATAATTATTAATTGGTAGGATCATGCATTGATCTATGTCATCCTCAATGCATGATCCTTGAGATGGAGTAAGAACACCCTCAAGGTCAAAAGGAGTTTCACATGCATTCTTCGTAGGCTCATTTTGGTAGTGAAACCAAAAACCTCTTGCATCATTGAAACAATTTATTTTTTCCTTTATAGCAGGTCTGAAGCCATTATCATTCTCCATCAGTTCTTTATATATCCACTTCTCATTAATGGTTGTCTCATGACCTTCATGAAACCAAACACTTATCTCATTTGTGATAGAAGAAATGTATGAAGATTTATCTTCCTCCTTATGAACCATTCATTATCATGAGAGATGGGTTCTTGTGAACCACTACTGATGAATCATGGGTCAATGAGTTTGACTTGTAAAAATACACGATTGAATCCTGATAGAAATATCACAATATTTATATATCTAAATGTGTTATTTCCTTTAGCTAAAATTTGTGCTTATACTTATGTGATTGATGTATGTTTGTGTATGGGATCATAGTAATTTATATATGATGATGCTATTGTGTCTTTAAGGTTTATTTATTAAAGGGTGCATGAAACAAGTTTTAAATCCTTACAAATCTTTGAATTTCTTAGGTTTTTCTATTTGTCGAGTCTAGGCTTCGAGCTTGAGTCCAAGTCAAAAAATGGCTTGTCAAGTCCGAGGCGAGTCCTAGTCTTGTAACATTGGTGTGAACACATCGAGGAATAATGTATATAACGATGAAGAGAGAACCCATCCTTGTTTCCAAACAAACCATGGTATAGATATGGTTGCTCGAGATAAAACATCACTCTCCTGGATAGTTCGAACCATAATCTTCCATGGCTACAAACATACCTTCATTATGTGTGTTCTTGATCCTACTGAAGAAATAGTGGAGCATGTTGTAGATCAAATATTGCAACCCTAAGTCCACAAGAAGGTTACTTGTCCTGATTTCCACAAATGTCTTTAAGATGTTCATCCTTCTTGAGTAATGTGAACTATTGATGTTATCTAGATCTTTGAAACTATCTACAATCATGTGCAATACTGTAGAAGCTAGAGCTATATCTAATACTACAAATGACTGCTCAATGGAATCCCGATAGCAATATCACAATTTGACACATTGTATAAAATACCTCCTACTTATCAATTGATGAGCTAAAGGGGCTCTATAATGAATGTTTCAAAAGGCACAACACTTGCTGAAGGTTTTGCAAATGGGGTTGCAAGCTAAGTGGGCTTAACCTTGGGGAAAAAACTTCGTGGTTAAGCGCTTGAGCTGGAGTATATTGGAATGGATGACCTCCTGGGAAGGCCTAGTGCCTCACCTCTATGAGAATCACTTAGATGCAATGAGTGCTAAGTGGGCCATTCAATATTATTTCAAATTTGTTTCTTTAAGCAACTTACAAATTTGCAACTTAAGACTCCTCCAACCTAAGCGATCGATCCGATGGAACATAGCTCAGAGCGATTCCATGCGTTTCGGTGCAAAAGAGGACCATGCCTACCGTAAACATACCTATTTGGACGTGTTGGAACAGTCCGCTTGGACACACAAGTTGCAAAATGAAAGTTGCACCACTTTGCAACTTTGCACTGCTTGCATTTGATGTTTTTTCTATCAAGTGAAAATCCACCACCACTGGAAAACCACTCTAAGATAGCCAAAATCGAGAGAGGTTTTTTTAGACAGGCTCAACGCAATCCTATAGGACTAGATGAAAAGTTTCTAAGCATCACGGTATCCGAGTACTAGCATGCTGAAGTTTGCAGCCATATTGCACTTTGGACCCTTAAGGGATCGATCCAGTTGAATGTAGATCGGAGCGACTCCACATGTTTTAGTGTTAAAAAATAGCATGCCTAGCGTAAACATACCTATTTGGATGCATTGGAGCAGTTAGTTTGGTCAAACGAGTTGCAGAGCGAAAGTTGCACCACTTTGCACTGCTTGAATTTGACACTTTTTCCATCAAGAGAAAATCTGCCTCCACGATAAAACCACTCCAAGATAGCCAAAATCGAGAGAGGTTTTTCTATAGGGGCCCAACACCTTTTTGTAGGATCAGACGAGAAGTTTCTAAGCATCACGGTATCCGAGTACTAGCATGCTGAAGTTTGCAGCCATTTTGCACTTTGGACCCTTAAGGGATCGATTCGGTTGAACATAGCTCGGAGTGATTCCACTTGTTTCAGTGTGAAAAAAGACCATGCCTAGTGCAAACATACCTATTCAGATTCATTGGAGTAGTTGGTCACACGAGTTGCAGAGCAAAAGTTGCACCACTTTGCACTGCTTGAATTTGACACTTTTTCCATCAAGTGAAAATCCGCCGCCACGAGAAAACCACTCCAAGATAGCCAAAACTGAGAGAGGTTTTTCTAGAGGGGCCCAAAACCTTTCTGTAGGATTAGACGAGAAGTTTCTAAGTGTCACGGTATCTGAGTAATAGCATGTTGAAGTTTGCAGCCATTTTGCACTTTGGACCCTTAAGGGATCGATCCAGTTGAATGTAGCTCGGAGCGATTCCACATGTTTCAGTGCAAAAAAAGACCATTCCTAGCATAAACATACCTATTTGGACATGTTGGAACAGTCTTCTTGGTCACACAAGTTGCATAACAAAAGTTGCACCACTTTGCAACTTTGCACTGCTTGCATTTGATGCTTTTTCCATCAAGTGAAAATCCGCCACCACTGGAAAACCACTATGAGATAGCCAAAACTAAGAGAGGTTTTTGTAGAAAAGCTCAACACAATCCTATAGGATTATACAATAAGTTTCTAAGCATCACGATATCCGAGTACTAGCATGCTAAAGTTTGCAGCTATTTTGCACTTTGGACCCTTAAGGGATCGATCTGGTTGAACGTAGCTCGAAGTGATTCCACATGTTTAAGTGCAAAAAAATACCATTCCTAGCGTAAAAATACGTATTTGGACGCGTTGGAGCAGTTAGTTTGGTCAGACGAGTTGCAGAGCGAAAGTTGCACCACTTTGCAACTTTGCACTGCTTGAATTTGACACTTTTTCCATCAAGTGAAAATTTGCCGCCACAAGAAAACCACTCCAAGATAGCCAAAACTAAGAGAGGTTTTTCTAGAGGGGCCCAACGCCTTTCTGTAGGATTAGACGAGAAGTTTCTAAGTGTCACAGAATTCGAGTACTAGCATGCTAAAGTTTGCAATCATTTTGCACTTTGGACCCTTAAGGGATCGATCCGGTTGAACGTAGATCAAAGTGATTCCACGAGTTTCAGTGTGAAAAAAGACCATGCCTAGCGTAAAAATACCTATTTAGACGCGTTGGAACAGTTAGTTTGGTCAGACGAGTTGCAGAGCGAAAGTTGCACCACTTTGCAACTTTGCACTGCTTGAATTTGACATTTTTTCCATCAAGTGAAAATCCGCCGCCACGAGAAAACCACTCCAATATAGCCAAAACCGAGAGAGGTTTTTTTAGAAGGGCCCAACGCATTTCTGTAGGATCAAACGAGAATTTTATAAGTGTCACGGTATCTGAGTAATAGCATGCTAAAGTTTGCAACCATTTTGCACTTTGGACCCTTAAGGGATCAATCCGGTTGAACGTAGCTCAGAGTGATTCCACGTGTTTTAGTGCAAAAAAATACCATTCCTAGCGTAAGCATACCTATTCGGACGCATTGGAGCAGTTAGTTTGGTCAGACGAGTTGCAGAGTGAAAGTTGCACCACTTTGCAACTTTGCACTGCTTGAATTTGACACTTTTTCCATCAAGTGAAAATCCGCCGCCACGAGAAAACCACTCCAAGATAGCCAAAACCGAGAGAGGTTTTTCTAGAGGGGCCATACGCCTTTCTATAGGATTAGACAAAAAGTTTCTAAGTGTCATAGTATCCAAGTAATAGCATGTTGAAGTTTGCAGCCTTTTTGCACTTTGGACCCTTAAGGGATCGATCCGGTTGAACGTAGCTCGGAGAGATTCCATGTGTTTCAGTGCAAAAAAATACCATGCCTAGTGTAAACATACCTATTCAGATGCATTGGAGCAGTTAGTTTGGTCACATGAGTTGCAGAACGAAAGTTGCACCACTTTGCAACTTTGCACTGCTTGAATTTGACACTTTTTCCATGAAGTGAAAATCCGCCGCCATGAGAAAACCAATCCAACATAGCCAAAACCGAGACAGGTTTTTCTAGAGGGGTCCAACGCCTTTTTTTAGGATCAGATGAGAAGTTTCTAAGTATCACAGTATCCGAGTAATAGCATTCTGAAGTTTGCAGCCATTTTGCACTTTGGACCCTTAAGGGATCGATCCGGTTGAACGTAGCTCAGAGCGATTCCACGTGTTTCAGTGCAAAAAAAGACCATGCCTAGCTTAAAAATACCTATTCGGATGCGTTGGAGCAGTTAGTTTGGTCACATGAGTTGCAGAGCGAAATTTGCACCACTTTGCAACTTTGCACTGCTTGAATTTGACACTTTTTCCATCAAGTGAAAATCCACCGCCACGAGAAAACCACTCCAAGATAGCCAAAATTGAGAGAGGTTTTTCTAGAGGGGCCCAACGCATTTTTGCAGTTTCAAACGAGAATTTTTTAAGTGTCACGGTATCCGAGTAATAGCATGTTGAAGTTTGCAGCCATTTTGCACTTTGGACCCTTAAGGGATCGATCCGGTGGAACATAGCTCGGAGCGATTGTACATGTTTCAGTGTGAAAGAGGACCATGTCTAGCGTAAACATACCTATTCCAATGAGTTGGAATAGTACGCTTGGTCACACGAGTTGTAGAAAAATATGTACAAATTGTTTACATGACCTTTATATGACCTTTTTCACATTGTTTACATTTCAAAATTCAAAGTTTGCAAATTTTCCTACTCAAGGCATTTACAAAAAAAGGTGCTACTACACCAAACATGAACTCCAACCTTACAATATTTGAGTATATCTAAATATGTAATTAAATCTTATTACAATGCCTATGGCACTTCGTTCTCTCAGATCTTTTACAATGTCACTCATACATTCAAGATTCTCTTTAAATGTCTACATCATAGATGCTCATTATGAGGTTAACTTCAAATGAGTAACTTGAGATTCCCTCGCTAAGCTTCACATGCTCTCTTATAATGGCTTGAAATCAAATTTGAGATTTTTCAAAATCATCAAAATAACTATGTTGCATTGCTTTTTTGGCTGAGATTCTCTTTGATGGCTCTTAAATCAGCATTTTCTGCAACGAAAGATCAATCAACCCTTAGTAGTTTACTTACAAATACGCAAAGTAAAAGAGAAAAAGAAAGAGCATCCAAAATGGAAATGAAATAAAAATAGATGGAAGGCACTTACAGATGTTGCATGCAGGCATCAAAATAAGGGTGTTGCATTGCTTTTCTGGTTGACATTCTCTTGGATGGCTCATATATCTGCATTTTTTGCAAGGGCACAACAATCACTGTAAAAGAAGATGATAGCATTGGCATCAAACAAATTAATGTGCATACAAGTATAAATTAATAAGAACCAATGTGCATATACTTACAAATTAATCCAACGAACCATCCGGGTCTGCTCTACTCTTTATTGTGTCAAGTATTGCCTCATGGTCAGACTCACGGACCTTCCATAATGTCTCGTTCAAAGGTCAACCCCCATATTTGGTCAAATGAACATTGGATGCCACGACAAGGTTCGAGTAATGAAGAATCTTACGATGCATGTCAAAGTCCTAAAATAGCCAATGTTTAACACTTGAATGTGGGTACCTTCTAAGCCATGTTCCAGTAACCACAACTGAGCCTGTAGGGTATTCGATGTTTTCTCAATCTATAACTGGGGCCTCCAATTTCTTTTTGGTCTCAACACAACGACACAAGTAATAGTCTATTCCCTCTTCATTGTCTTCATCTGCAATAACTACATAAACATGCCCTGCATTGATATGTGCAAAAAATCTCTTGAAATTTGTCAACATTACGAATAAAGTACAAAGTAAGATCTAACGATATGGAATTTCAACAACTAAGAAAGTAGATATATCACCTGGTTGAACTAGATCTGATACGTGGTCAAAGTCGATCGATGATTCCATCCGTGTCATTTCCAATGCCATCGGAGGGCGATACGTGTGAAGTGGGCTAAGATAACTTGTGAACCATTTGTCAACCCACTCCCCTGACTCACAATCATTCCAGGCTTGCATTGTACATGAAGAACAAAAGCATGCCATCTTTCATGTATCGATAATCCATGAACCTGCATTTGAGCTAAGGAAAGAGTTTACCTCACTCGATCATGTTAGTGTACAACACTCTTCATATGGTGCAATGTTAGTATCATCCATCAACCAAAAAAATCTACGAACTGAAGACATAACTTCATTACCTGGACCCATCAAAGCATTACACCACTCGACGATTGATTTTGCATCTGTCAACTTTGCACTATCTTTATACTTTAACTCTTCTCGTGCTAATGCTCTTTTCATGCATGCTTATGCACCATCATGCTCCCCCTTTCCATGTCTAGCCTCACAATAGTTCCACATATGTTGAACACCTGTAATGACATGCATCCTGCACAACCAGTAGAACATGCGTGAGTTCTTGAGCTGTGCTGCATAGTTATCAGACCATATTATATGTTGATTGTATTCTATGCCCGTCTGATCCAAACCACTATAGAACATCTGGAAGCAACCTTGCACGAATTCTAGAGAATGTGTGCGATCATCACTAATGTAAAAGTGGTACTCTCTCAATACCTTCCTTTTCTCATCTGTACTATCAGATGCATGAATGAATGTTATGTGCACAAATATCGAAACTTGTGTGGAGTTGTAATACTATGACTGCACCTCATGTTGTGGATGTAGAGTGTAGTTCTCTGCAAATTCAACCGCGGATACTATGCTTCCAATTGGAAAGGTGTCCTTGCATAGCTTGAACTACGTGTCCAACCATTGGGCTCTATGGGTATGCATTGCATACTCAGATAGTATACTATGACGAAATGTGGTCATAAATTGGTACACTGGAATCTTCTCAATAACCAAATCACACCTTTTTGCTTGAGACCCATCTTTTGTAGCATATGCCACTGTTTTATACTTCCCGAACTCTACTAGTTTTTGTCCCACCTCATCTGTGCTTTCCATATGTTGAAATACTGGCATACACTGGAAGCCACCACAACGCTCGCATGAACCATCCAAGCATGTTGTCCTATAGAATATCTAGCCATCCTCTATTTCACATCAATTTTTTGATAAGAACTCTCTTGAATATTTTGGTGGGGTTTTTATGCCACAATCCTGCAAAACATCGTTAGTATGCAAATCTAAACATATAGAACGATAAACATCATAATGGTTAGAAAACTCAATATGTAGTCTACAACAACAAGTAGTGCGTGTGTGATTTATCTTGACATAAAAAGGTTTAAGCATTTCAAAAACTCTTTGAGAAATACTAATTTGAGGATAATCATTTTCAAATTTCCGAAAAAATTGGGTTTGAGTCATTTCCAAAAAATGCTTTGGATGTGGCTCACGATTCCGACTACCGATTCTCCTTCTTACCACATCCCTTTGTTTCAGAGATGGCATTGTGTTATTCTTCCAATACTCTTCAATTAGTGTTCTCAAGGCTTGGACAACTTCTTTATCTTTTCGTGACAGTCTCCTCGAGAATTCCCATAATTCATTTGTATCATTGCCCTCAATTCTTTGTCGCCTTTGAATGGCTCTTGATAAAGTTTTTCTACTAATTCCCGTTTGTTCACTAGTCTTTTTAATTAGACGAGCTTTCTTTGTTTGACAGCTTACGAAAGTCGATGTAATGACACGTCGGGTGACATTACTATTCTTTGAGCATGAGGTCTTACCCACACTCTCATAAGCATCCATTAGATTCTTCACAATAGTGTCTTCACTCGATGCATTCGATGTTCTCAACCGAAGAGTATTCATGATGTTCCTATACTTTACACCCCGCATCATTTCAACAAATAGTTGACATCTTGCAGTCTCATTTAGCCTTTCGAAGAATTGTTCCCAAATCTTATCAGCATATCTTCTACAAGTGCGTCTTGAAATCTTACCTTCCATGTGCTGCAAAATCTCATCATCAATATTAATCAAATACTTTGGCTTTCTAGGCAAAATTCTAGGTGGTGTTCTCCTAGGTACATGCATCTCAACATTAGGAATTTCATCAATATTTAATTGAGGTGGGCTAGATTGCGTACCTTCGATCGAGGGTGGACAAGAAGACATACCTTGAGGTTCACATGGGGATGATGGCATACCTTCTTCGTCAATTCCGAGTGATGATGTACTCTCAACTTGAGATGTGTTGGATGGTGTCCAACAATATTCACTTGCGGTACATGGTGTCCCTCCATATTCACTTGCAGTAGATGGTGTCTGTCCATATTCAATTGTGCTAGATAGTGTCCCTCCATATTCGCTTGTGCTTAATGGTTTCCCTTCATATTCACTTGTCGTAGAGGGTGTGTCTCCAACTATGGTATCTGAATTTGTCTTACGACGATGCTTTCGCATTCGTGCCTGTTGTGCTGCCAATTCCCGTTCTCTTTTTGACAGTTGAGGTTCCTCTACAATCGGGTTATTTTCATCAATCGTTTCCAATTTCTTCTTTTCACGATATGCTGCCACCCGAACTCTCTCCTTTTCTTTCAAGCTTTCGTTCTCTTTGTCTGTTAGTTTCCTCTTTGTCTTTTTCTTCGGCATGGCAGATAATTTTATCTGTACCATGGTAATGAGACGAATATTAGTTCCTAAAAATTGTATCCATTCAAGTTAATTGAAAAATATATGTCATTGAAGGCTTCATTTAAATAATACTTACAATCATCGTGTACAAAAGTTAACCTAGCATGTAGACAAATGTGTACAAACTATGGAAGCACTAGGTTGGCCAGAGCACATTTCTAACTAAAAGTGAATAACCATGATAGTGATTCTAAAAACTAATGAGTGAATGGCATTGTGAGTGTTTGATAAGTTTATGGTGTAGGAGCACCTTGATAATCTATGCTTCCATTTTGAAATTTAATTCAATTTTTGGGTATCTTCATGTTGTAAGAGGGTCATTAAAGACATTTTCCATGTACCAGTTATATGAGCTTTCAAAGGTGGTTGTTTGTTAGTTATAGGAATTGGGGGGAGTTTCTTGTCATTGAAAAAGGTTTAAACAACCTCCATTGGCTCGAAGGGAGGATTTTTATTCATTTTGAAATCCATTTTTTTGATTAAAAAAAATGCTCTTTTGCAGAAATTCACTGGTTTTTTTGCATGTTTGTGCACTTGTACGCATCTATACAGCCTCCCCTTGATAGAAAAATAATATAATATTGTATTAACATGTCTTAACTCTCTAATGCATCAATTCTGAGTGCTTAACATTACGTTTGAAGGGAGCAATTGACAATTTTCTGAAACTTCTCATTTTAAGCCAGTCAAGGGTTTGAGTAGGATTTAATTATGAAATGACCATCCCACCTACTGTTATGACTTGTTTCTCGGTGGGATGGCACGTAAATTGTTAGAGTAGGGTATTTTATTGTTGAACATGCCTTGGAATGAAACTAATGACAATAGGATGGGGTTCTTAGCTCAAACAAGCACTTTTCCATGAGAATTTGAGGAACCAAGGAGTGATTTTGAAAAAGTGTTGAAGGAGTGGTCTATGTAATGAACTTTTGACCTTGTGAAGATTATTTTAAAGATGTTTGATGCTTTGGAATGGTCTGGGAAGGCCCGGGTATAATATTTTCTATAAACCCTCCCTCTTTGCATTGAAAAATGGGGGTTTTTGTATTGGAAGCCTAGTTGAGCGGGTAAGGTCCTAAGACCTAGAAATTATCTTGTTTTGAGACCTAGTTAAAGACTTTTTTTGGGTTTGGAAGTTTGGTGTGAAGATATAAGGTTATTTCCTTTGTAAAATTGGCCTACTTGGAGGCCTAAAATAGTGAAAAGGTTAGTTTTCTTAAAGTTGTCCCAAAGGAGTCATGTTTCCTCTAACTCTGCATCAAAAATGAGTATCACAGTTTGAAGTGTGTGCATGGTTTTGGAGAGACATGTGATAGTTTGCAGATGCTTTGCTACTAGTTCTAATGTTTTTATGAAAAGATGATTGATTTTGTTTGTTGATCTTCTTCAATTTAAGTTAGGGTCAGAAGTACCCTTGATGATTTGTGGATCCTGGTAGATGTGCTGCATCAAGATTAAAATGGTAATTGGCAAGTGTATATAATGGTAATTTAAAATGTGCATTGACAACCTAAGGTTATAATGAAAAACAAAAATGAAAGAAATCCATAATAGAATGAAAGAAAATGTGTAAAGACTTCACATACCTTAAAAACCAGACTTTCAAATGGAGGAGTTCAACCCAATTATGTAGCCTTAGCTTCTTCTTTCTTCAAACTCCACAAAAATTTGACTTGTTCAAAAGCTTGTCCCCTTACACACTTCAATTGTATATCAGTTTTCAATGGAATTCAAACTTCAATTGATATTATATGTCTTTCAACGTGGAAACTCTGCTATTTCATGCAAAGGTGGTAAAAAGATCATGGAAAAGGTGATGGAACGTGAAAAAGTTGCTTGCACACTTCACAACATCATCAAAAAGAATTTTTTTGTTAGAGCACGTGCAGAACCAAGGGGAATATGTAGACTGTGGGCCTTCAAATCACGGGTATATCGAGTTTTTTACCGTTTTAGTGGAGTAAAAAATGCGCTCACGTTATAACGCGCACACTATGTGAAATTTGGTTTTTTAGTATATTTTTTAGAGTGGGAGGGAGAGAGGGAGAGAGTGGGAGATAGAGAGGGAGGGAGAAGGGGAGAGTGGGAGAAAGAGAGAGTGGGAGAAGGTGATAAGCGGAGAGTGGGAGACTGAGAGAGTGGGGGAGAGTGGGAGAAGGGGAGAGTGGTAGAAAGGGAGAGTGGGAGGGAGAGAAGGGGAGAAGGGGAGAAAACCCTAATCCCTCAACCCCTATACCCTCTTAATCCCTCAACCCTCAACCCTCAACCCTTAAACCCTAATCCATCAACCCCTATACCCTCTTAATCCATCAAACCTCAACCCTCAACCTCAACCTCTTTTAAACTCCTAATCCCTCAACCCCTATACCCTCTTAATCCCTCATCCTCAACCTCAACCCTAAACCCTTAACCCTTAAACCTTAATCCCTCAACCCCTATACCTTCTTAATCCCTCAACCCTTAAACCCTATTCCCTCAACCCTTAAACCCTAATCCCCCAACCCCTATACCCTCTTAATCAATCAACCCTCAATCCTCAACCCCTAAACCCTAATCCCTCAACCCCTATACCCTCTTAATCCCTCAACCTTAAACCCTAATCCCTCAACCCTCAACCCCTAATCCCTTAACCCTCAACCCTTCAACCCTATACCCTCTTAATCCCTCTCAATCCTCAATCGTCAACCCTTAAATCCTAATCCCTCAACCCCTATACCCCTCTTAATCCTCAGCCCTCAGCCCTCAGCCATGACCTTAATCCCTGCCCTATGCCCTCTTAATCTTTGAGACCCTCAACCCTCAGCCATAAAGCCTAATCCCTCAACCCTATGCCCTCTTAATCCCTCTGACCTCAACCCTCTGACCCTTAAGAACCCTAATCCCTCAACCCCATGCCTATTAATCCCTCAACCCTTAAACCCTAATCCCTCAATCCCTATACCCTCTTAATCCCTCAACCCTCAACCCTCAACCCTTCAACCTTAATCCCTCAACCCCTATACCCTCTTAATCCTTGAACCCTCAACCCTCAACCCTTAAACCCTAATCCCTCAACCCCTATACCCTCTTAATCCCTCAACCCTCAACCGTCAACCCTTCAACCTTAATCCCTCTACCCCTATACCCTGTTAATCCCTCAACCCTCAATTGTCAACCCTTCAACCTTAATCCCTCTACCCTTATACCCTCTTAATCCTTGAACCCTCGACCCTCAACCCTTAAACCCTAATCCCTCAACCCCTATAACCTCTACCCTATAACCTATTAATCCCTCATCCATAAACCCTAAACCCTTAAACACTAACCTGTAAACCATCTACCCTCTACCACCAATCCTCTACCCTCAACCCTAATCCCCCGACCCTTAAACCCACTTAGTAAACTCTCAACCCTAATCCCTCAACCCTCTTGACCCTTAAACCCTTAAACATTCAACCCTAAATCCTCGACCCTCAACCCTAACCCCTTAAACCCTAAACTGTTAAACCCTCTACCCTCTACCCTCTAACCTCTAACCTCTACCCTCAACCCAATACTCTCTACCCTAAACCCTAATCCCTCAACCCTTAATCTCTCAACCCCTATAACCTCTACCCTATATATTGGACTCTCAACCCTAATCCATCGACCCTGTACCTTAAACCCTCAATCTTCAACCCTCAACCCTTAAACCCTCTACCCTTTACCCTATACAATAAAACTCAGCCCTCAATTCTCAACCCTCAACCCTTAATCCCTCAACCCTCAATCCTTAAACCCTAAACCCTCTACCCCTTACATTGGACCTTGAACCTAATCCTTCAACCATATACCCTCAAACCTATACCCTAAACCCTCTACCCTCAACCAAGTAAACCCTTAACCCTAAACCCTTAACCCCAAACCCTTCAACCCTAAACGCTTAAACCTTAAACCTTCTACCCTATACCCTCAACCAAATACCCTCTACCATCAAACCTATTCCCTCAACCCTCAAACCTTAAACCCTAATACCCTAGAAACCATCAACCCTATAGGTCCTCCACCCTAATCCGTCAACCCTATACCCTCAACCCCTATCACTTTCTCTCTATCTAGACATCTCACCTCTCCCTCCTTCCCTCCCTCCCACCCTCTCTAATTCTCTCTATCTATCATCTCCCTCTTTTTGTGTACCTCTCATTCAATCAATCCCTACCACCCTCTCTCACTCCCTCTATCCATCTCTCTTTATGTCCCTCCCACTCCATCCCACTCTCTCCCACTACCTCTCTCTCCCTCTCTCTCATGTCTCTTCCTCCCACCCCCTCTCTCTCTAAGGTCTCTCCCTCTGGCAACCTACCTAGGTAACTCTCTTTGTCTCTCTCCCCTCTCTCTATCTATCCCTCCAACCCTACCTAGATAAGTCCCTCTCACTCCACCCCCCTCTTTCTCTACCTCTATCAGGTCACTCCCTCTCACACCCTCTCCCTCTCTCAGGTCTCTCTCTCACACTCCATCTCTCTCACACTCCCTCTCTCTCCCACTCCCTCCCTCTCACACTCAATCTCTCTCACACTCCCTCTCACTACCTATCTCTCAAGTCTCTCCCTCTCACCCCCCTCACACTCTCAATTTTCTCCCTCTCACCCCCCTCACACTCTCAAGTCTCTCCCTTTCGCACCATACCTACATAACTCTCTCTTTCTCTCTATCTCTCCCTCTCCCCCTCTCTCTGTTTAATGCATAAAAAGACTGAGTTCTGCTATATGTATGTTGGCAAACGATTTCACATCATTTTGTTATTTCCTTATTGTTGAATGAACTTGCAACGTTCTGATGAATATGCTATGAACAATACCATCGTTCCAAGTTATACTTCCTATCGAATGTTTTAATAGCATCTCATAAATAATGATAATGCATGTTGTTATTTCTTTATGTCACTGCCAATGCTTAGGCCTTAGCAGGCCGAGGGTTGTAAGAATCCCTTCATGACATTTAAATGATACTCTTTACTCTCATACATTATGTATATATATGTATATATATACATACTCATTCAAGTGTTTGAATCTTATCAGAGTCGAGTGATAATCATACTTTATTTACACTCTAAAATGAGTACAATAAATTCATTTAATGTCGATTGATAGCATGTTTATCGATTAACGATAACATGCTTATCGACCCCCTTTTTTGTTGTATATATATGTGTGATTTGAAAGTTGAGTAGAATAAAATATTAATTTCCATGACATTTTGATTTAAATAAAAGGATTTTTTCATCCCATAGATCAAGGTTCAAATCCCCTTGAATCTGCCTGGATAATCACTACAATAAATACAATATAATGTAAATTACAACATATGCAAATGTGTGGCATATTGGTTAAGGCATGAGGATTTTAAGGCGCAAGTCATGGGATCAAACCCCAAAAAATCGTCTTTGTTTAAATTTAGACCAAACACTTATTCTTTATTAAATATGATTTAATCCTTATATTATCACTTCCAAAACACATGGCATAATGGTAGGACTGTCGGATGTTTTTGGAGAAGTTCTAGGTTCGAATCCCACTGAATGTGCTGCCAACTATTTGTAAGGTGTTAGATTTTGATTGGTCCACGTGGAAACTTTTGAGTTTTCCACATCAACACCATGCCACCTTAGCAACTACCATGTCATCAAGTTGTACTGCCACATCACTACCAACTATACTTACCACATCACTATATGTATTTCCATGTCATGGTGATGATGTCATCATCTGCCACGTGTCATCTTGTGAGCCTACCATGTTTCATCACTAGAGACTACCATGTCATCATGCGGTCCAATCAACATGTTTTTTTTGAAACTTTGACCAACCATAACTTGCACATACAAACTCCGATTGACGTGATTCAAGTAGCATTAGAATTGTCTCGAAAAGTCCTTTGACATGGCACCATTTCCAACCACATTTGGAATGATCAATTTTTTTGGCTAAGAATATCCCCATGGATTCCCATGTTTCATTAAAACTTCAACAGGCTATAACTTTTACATACAAACTCTGTTTGAGCCCATTCAAATTGTGTTGGATAGCTCTCAATGAGATATATGTAATGGATTCAATTTCATCAAGTTCTAAGAACTTGAAAATTTGAGGTACAAAAATCCATTTGGATCACACCTCCCCACCAAAAGAACTTTTGGACTCTAAAAGTTTACTTACATGCAATTTGACTCTTTTATTGATTGATTCATTAATGTGAAAAAATTTCCAATCATCACACGGTCTTCAATATGCAACCAATAGCTTCAATGAAGATTCAAGCATAAATATGATGCTCTTCTTGCTCATGAACTGCTCGAACAATGGTGAACTATGCCTCAATTTTAATGCATTCCTTCAGCTTTGTACTTTGGAATAAAACGGATTCAAGGATTCACCATTCAGCTCCAAAAATAGTTAGCATGACATCCATAATTCCTGTAGCAACCTTCCAAAAAGGCCACCGAAAAATCCTACAAAGGCTTTGATTACCAAAGGACTGAGTCATAAAGCCAAGAATACAAAAATGTCACTTGCGCCCATTCTCTGCAACTGTGAGACCTTCCAAAAAGGTTAAACCAATTATTACAAAAAAAATATGAAGTTATTAGCTAGACACATATTCTATCCAACTTTTACTAAACCAGGCAAAAGAAATTTCCTTGTTTGGTTGAGTTTCATCATAGACTTCTTCGGGATTGTCAACCACATGCTCCACAAGCTCTCCTTTGCAACCTACTTTTAACTAGGTTCTTGCATAGGTTTCTTGCTTGGTGAGCCATGGAGCTCTGGATGTAGCTTCCAACACTTTGCTTCCTAGTGTCCACTCATATTACAATGAGTGAAGAAGTTTTTCATCTTCAAATCCTTCTTGCCATTCTCCTTCTTTAGATGAGGACGGTCTTTCTATCTAGTATCTCCATTGATCGTCAACATCTTCCTATAAAGAGCCTTCTATTTCCAACACTTTACAACATAATGATTATCGTTTCCATAGAACGAACAAGTAAAACTATTCCATAGGCTAATGAAAATATCGCCATGATTATTATAGTTTAAGAAAACATTGGAGTAAGGAGACTTATACCTTTGTGGACTCTTGTTGCCACCAAATTTCTCAGGAAATTTGGATTTTCTCAAAGATCTCTTGCCAAATCCATCACTCTCAGAAGGTGACTTACCCTTCTCTTGCTGAAGAGACTTTAGTTTCAATTCAAGTTCTAAAGAGCTTCCTACTGTACCCTTTTCTAAGCTCTCTCTGTTGTTATACCCCAGACCTGCAAACTGAGGTCTTACTACAACCTCTAGTGGTTGAACAATACCTTGACCATTAATGCCAAGACCACCTCCTTTATACCACATCTTGGTTAGGATATTTTTTCCAATTCCTAATGTATTCTTTTCAAAAACACTAAAAGAAGCATTATAATTATCAAAGGAAGGAATTGAACATTGAGTAATTTTTACCTCCTTTCTTGTTGGTGACTCTTGGTCCACTTCATGATGTTTTTCCAATTGCTCCTCTTGTCCTGCTTTGACTGACACCATAGATGAAGCTTCCAAGAAACCACCTTGGTCCCCTGATACATAGGAGGTATCCTCCAACTTCTAACAAAAGGTGCATACATCAGTATTCTTATGATAAGAACCATGATTGGTATACTTGCCATGGCCACAAGCTTGTCTAGTCTTAGGATTTTTTTCTTCTCCTGTAGTAGAGCATTCTCCAGTCTGCTCCTCTATAGCATTTTCCAACGAAAGAAGTATCTTTTGCTTCTTGTATTCTACAATTTCAAGCATTCTTCTAAGTTTGAAATTCTCCGCTTGGATGCACTAATTGATTTCCTCCAATTCCTAGAGCCTTTCACACTTCAACCCTTTACCCATCTTCACAATTTGCAAAAGTCAAACTTGCTTTGATACCACTTGATCTATAATTACTCCCTTATGAATCACTTTAACATTTCATTAGATTCACTTATGGATTCATATTTAAATATGTTGATCACTAACTTGTATGTGAATATGAGCCAATAATCCCTTGACAATGCTTTTCTAATGAACTTAAAGAGCATTCAAAATAACGGAAAGGAAAATGAAGACATAACAGGGGGAGTTGATAATGGAGTTCACCACTCTAGACTATATCTTTGGATCCACTTAATTTGTGTGATCGTTGCCATTTTAATGATGTTAATTCTACAAAATTCTCTATACATCATTTTGGTCTTTAAGTTGCAAGAACAAGTTGTTATGCCTCTGGGGAAGATTTAAGCCCTGCAAGCTCTTCTTGATTAGACTAAATATATTTGGTGAAAATTTGAAATTTCAATTCAGTAGTACTGAAATTTCAGGGAAAAAATAAGAAGTAGGTGTCTGTCTGACCACCCTAACCACAATAAAATGATAATATTTTTTTATAAGATTTTAGATATAAGTAGAGGACTCATGTTCCGATGTGATGCATATTTTTTTGTAATTTTTTTCCAAGTAAATAATTAATTATGGATTTTAATTACAACTTTTAAAAAATATAAAAACTCGTATGTCTGTCCACCTTAACTTGGTCAAAACTTCATGAAATTCAATTTTTTTTAATCCTATAGTATGCGAAGCATAGAATGTGATGCATGTTTCAGATTCAAAAAATGTGATACCATTTGAAAGCTATAGAAGTTTTTCAATCAGCCTATCAATCAGGATTTTAGTCGTAATTTAAATAGAAAATGAATAATAATTATTTATTAAATTCAAAGTAAAGAATAAATTATATTGGTGGAAAGCTAAGAATCTCCTTTAAAAACCCTTTTCATTTCATATTGTGGACTATAAAAGGATCTTTCCTTTCTTTCCTTTTCAATTTATGGTAAAAAAAAGTTGTCAGCCACATGGGCGAAGTCTAGAAAAGCAAGGTAAGCTGTTAAACACGTTTTTTGTGATGACTTCTTAGGATTGGCATGTCCTAGCCAAATCCCGAAGCAATCCCGAGGCTAATCCCTAGGTAGTAGGGTTTGTGTTAGACATATCAGATATCCGATTTATTTTATATATAATTTTCAAAAATGTAATATAGTTTTTAATATATGATTTAAAAAATGCAATAAATAGTTTATAGTTTAGAATATATAATATAGTTTACAATTTAATATATAATATATAATTTATGATAATCTCTTACATAATTATGTATAATATATTATATTATTATGTATAATATTTAAAAATTATTTCTATATTTTTGTTAATGTATAAATATTTATATATATATATATATATATATTAATTTAATATATAAAATATTATATAACTAATTAATATTACTAATATTTAAAATATGTAAATATTATATCTTTCCCTCCCTCCCTCCCTCTCTCTCTCTCCCTCCTAATTCTCTCCCTCTCTCTCTCTCCCTTCTTCCCCTCTCCCTTCCCCATCCCCCCTCTCTCTCTCTCTCTCCTCATAATTCTCTATCCCTCTCTCCTTCTTCCCCTCTCCCTCTCCCTTCCCCCTCTTAATTCTCTCTCTCTCTCTCTCTCTCTCTCTCTCTCTCTCTTTATCCCCTTCTAGGTTTGGAGAAGTTCTAGGTTTGAATCCCACTAAATGTGCTACCAACCATTTGAAAGGTATCATATTTTGATTGGTCCATGTGGCAACTTCTGAGTTGTCCACTTCACCACCCTGCCACGCCAACAATTGCCATGTCATCAAGTTGTACTGCCATGTCACTGCCAACTATGCCTGCCACATCACTATTTGTATTGCCATGTTGTTATGATGATGTCATCATATGCCACATGTCAGCTTGAGAGCCTGCCATGTGTCATCATGAGAGGCTGCCACATCATCATGCAATGCAATCAATATGTTTTTTTTGAAACTTTGACCGACCATAACTTGCACATATGGACTCCGATTGACGTGATTCAAGCAATGCAAGAATCATCTCGACAAGCCCTTTGACATGACACCATTTCCATCCACATTTGGAATGATTAGTTCTTTTGGCTAAGAATATCCCCCCTGGATTCCCCTATTTCGTTGAAACTTCAGCAGACTATAACTTTTGCATACGAACTTCATTTGAGCCTATTCAAATTATGTTGGATAGCTCTCAACGATCTCTATGCAATGGAGTCAATTTTATCAAGTTTTGAGAACTTAAAAATTTGAGGTACACAAATCCATTTAGATCAAATCCTTATTTTGTCTACTATAACCTTGACCCTAACCCTAACATTAACCCTAATCATAACCATAACCCTAATCCTAATCCTAATCCTTGTTAGAAACCAAGATCAGACATACAAACCTAAACACCTTCCACAAAAGAGAAAAACAATGAAAAAGCAGAGCTTTGCATGAAGATGTACAAATTGATATATTCAGGAATTCAAATATTACAATGAGATGATTTTCTTTATAAAAGAAAAGTATGCAACCCTAATGTTGACCTAAAAAAACTCAACTAAATAAAGCTTACCTATTAATAAGTAAACTAATTATTACCTAAGCAAAACCGAAGTAAAGTTATGCAAGTGTAATTAAATATTAATTACACTAACACCCCCCCATAAGTGCAACTTAGGGAGACTAAATAAGCATGCACCTAAAACTAAGATGAATGGGTCTCGACAACAAGGCCTGATCAGGTACCCATGCACAAATGCAATAATGAGGTAGAGAAGGAAAACCCAGTGGGACAACCCCCCCACAATGAGATGACTGTTGCAAAGAAGCACTGGAAGAACACTGTGGAGTAACACTGGAACCGCAATCCAGCAAGCAAGGAAAGATACTTTTGTCTACAAGAAATCATATCGGAATCATAATAATGCAACAATAGACCCGATGCCATTGAACACTCGAAAACACCAAACTGGAACAACCCTGGAATCCATAAAGCAACAAATGATGATATGATGATGACAGAATCTGGAAGCTGTGAATCTCGATGCCGATGCCAAACTAAGAATAATTTTTTTCCATGGGAACAAGTACCATAAAGACTCAGGAACATTAACCACAAATTTAGTGGCCCTCAAACTGAGATGGATCCGATGTGTCAAGCTAAGACAAAATATGGCCAAAAGAAACTAAGAAACTAGATTAAAACCCATACGAGTTGTCATCAAAACAAGATGAAGATCAAAGTGCATGCACACTCTAATCAGATTATTATGCAAGAAACCCCTTCTGATGGAACTTTATATCAGTTCATTTATTACAATACCCAATGATTGCAAAAGAAGAGAATGCATAAAAATGCATAAACATAATATAAAAATAAACCTCATATATGTGTAGAGGACTGAACCATCTTTCCAATTCCATAAGAATGGTGAAAAAAGGATCACCGAGTCAAAAGATATGCCCTCCGGAGTGAAAACAACAATATCTGAGTTCAAAGACCTGCAAAATAAAATTGGAGGAAAATCAGAGAAAAATACCTTCACCACTGGATCAGCGTCAGAATCAGCTTTCCAACAATATCTTGTTTGCAAAAAAAGGACACTGTACGCAAAAGTTACGCCTGATTTTGTAAAAGTGCTCCAATTTGGCCAATAAGGCCTACAGGCAGCCCAAGGGGCTAAAAAATTTTCGGCCCCTGGTCCTGTGCACAACTAGGGGCTGGGGGGCAGGGGGCTTGGGCAGAGCCCCTAGTCACCCATGTGACCATCAAAGGTGCTAAGGCCGGTGCCAGGGTGCTGGGGCATAGCCCCCGGTCCTCAATAGGATTGCGCGCAGAGGTGCAGAAGCCCGCGGGGGTTGAGCTCGGGCTAGTGGCGGTTGAAGGTGGAGCCACCGGTGGTGGCGGAGGGCCGATGGCCACTGGGTGGCAACTTCCTTCTATGCGATCGGCGCAAACAACAATGCACTTTTTGATTTTTTTTTGGATTTTCGTGAAAAAAACTACCTCGAAATGTGTGCTAGGGAGGCCGTACGGCCTCTCTGGCAATTTTTCGTTGCCTTCCGGATCAACTTCACCAAAATCGACGAAACGAAAGATGATCTTAGGGTTTTGGGGCACTGCGAACGCGATGGCGATGTCCATTTTGCTCCAAGATGCTCCGAAAAAAGGCTACCCCCAGAGCTTCCAAAGAAACACCGAACTTAAAACCCTCACAGATCTGGCAAATGATGACCAAAATTTGCAAAATAAAAGTCGATCCTGACTTTTTCCAACACTCTGAATCCAATGATGAAGCCCAATCTGATTCAAGATGCTGCATAGATGAACTCAAGGCATAAAATCCTCGAGGAACCCCGAATGAACTCTGCAATGATTTTCTCCAGAAATTGAGAAGGGGTTGCATGTCAAGGCTCTGATACCATGTTAAAAACCAAGATCAGACATGAAAACCTAAACACCTTCCACAAAAGAGAAAAACAATTAAAAAGAAGAGCTTTGCATGAAGATGTGCAAATTGATATATTCAGGAATTCAAAGATTATAATGAGATGATTTGCTTTATAAAAGCAAAGTATGCAACCCTAATGTTGACCTAAAACAACTCAACTAAATAAAGCTTACTTATTAATTAAGTAAACTAATTATTACCTAAGAAAAACCTAAGTAAAGTTATGCAAGTGTAATTAAATATTAATTACACTAACAATCCTTAATCTTAACCCTTACAAAAATTTCTACCCTAACCCTAACCCTAATAATAATATATATTATTATTACTAGCATGTTGCACTGCGAATGTTACTAGTATATATATATTTATTAATAATATATATAAAATATGCCGAGAGATATCCTTCTTGAAACACCTATTTTTTAATCAATTTCTCACATAAAATTACATAGGCGCCTCAAGAAGGATATCTCTCGATGTATTATATATATATATATTAGTTATTTAAGTTCTTCAAAAGCTATAAATAGGAGTACAAGATGTATGTACCTTCAATGATACATATTGAAAAATTATTTTCTCAAGCTAAAATTCTCATGCTCAACTTTTTAAGACTCATCTAAAAAATTTAGATAATATTTTATAAGACAAAAATTATATTATTGTGTACTTGACTATTTATTTCTAAAATTTAATTGATAAATATATTGAACATTATATATTTGCGATAATAATTATTAATGATAAATTGTTCTATTTTATTTCTATAATTTTTATATACCATATATATATATATATATATATATATATATTGTGTACTTAAAAACATAGTTGCACTCAACAAACATAATGATTCTTAGGACAGGTCCCCATGCAACTAATTAGCTTATTAGTTCCTGCCATGGAACTATAGCAGAGGGATAGTTTACAACTAGTGATTAAATTGTCTAGTTTAAACCAATCAAAAACATGAAAATATTGTTAAATTTTTATTTTTTTAAAGTTTTAAATATTTTAATCATTCAAATTGTTCATTTTTTAAACATAATAAACATTTTTTTGTATTGTTATTGGACAAATTATTCTTCTCCGAAAAGAAAGAGGCAAAAAATGTACAATAAGACTAAATTGAGTGACATTTGTCTTCCTATTTGATGGGTTTTTCTCCTATTATTGGGGGTAGTTTCTTTCTCAATTAAAGGCACTAAATATTGATTGAGATAAGCTCTATTCGATATCTTAGGAAACCATTGAGTTAGTGGAATATTTTACATTCTCCTTCATACCGAAATTCAAGAACATTGAGGTCCATGTAAATGGCCTACCAAAATTCATATTTATTGTTGTCAAATAAATTTTCATTATATAAATATATAGAATTAATTAAAATATTAATATTTTTTAAAATTATAAATATTTTAGAAAACATAATCTAGATATTTTATACATTTTTTCTTTTTTTTTTAGATTTTAATATTTATATGATATTATATGATATAAATATTAAATATATATTATTCAATTTATTATATAAGTATATTTATTATTCTTTATATATCAATTTGTTAATAATTAATTTAAATTTTTTAACAAACTTTTTGACATTTTATCTTAAATTTCACAATGATTTACATCTCAAATATTAATAATATAATATTTATAAAATAAGAAACAAATAAATCTATGATTTTAAAAAATTAAATTTATCAAAATATTGAATATTGACTTTTTCAAAAGTAAAACTAAAAGTTACATATACACAAGTAAAATAAATATATTAAAAAATAAAATAAATAGTATAGATGTAAATAATAAAAAAGATTTACATCAATTTAACATTGTTAAATAGGAAACTCAAAATTTTAAATTTAAATTTCAAAATTCAAATCCATGTAAACAACACATGTTCCCTATCAAATTTAAAGCACATACATATAGACAAACAAGTTTCAAATAATGTAATTTAGTGAGATCAAGTGTGTGAGCTACAAATTTAGATTCAAACTTCAAGTTCAATTCTACATACATAGAGATCACTTAGATGGCATTAGAAATGAACCAAAATAGTACACAATAAAATTCATAAATTGATGATAATTATTAAATTTTAAAATTATAACGTATGAAGAAATATATTCCTAATATTTGTATAAAAATATTTTCATTAAATTTAGAGCTAAATACTTGTACATTTTTATTTTATTTTCATATTTACTTAAACTTTTTTTTTTATAGGTAAATGCAAGAAGATCCTATAAGCAATTTTATTAAAATGCAAAATATTACAAATGCTCAAAGAAAATAAATAGCCTTTAACTACTACCAATCGCCTAGCCCCAAACTGCATTAGATGCCCAGTCAAGAAGAGATACAGGTAATTGAAACTCCTATTGTGGGAAAACTAAGACCAACCCAAACTCTTTTGACCCAATGAAATAGAGGTGTGGAAGAAACAAAAACCCATCCACACTCCACAACTGAACCCCACCAAACACAATCACCCCTCCAACACCAAGACCCAAGCACCTAACTAGAAACCTAGAGTCTCAATAGAACAACACCACCCGTGTAAGAAAACAAACTTGACCAATAATGGCCAACCTCCCAAAAAGATACACTAGGCCTAGCCAAACATGCACTGGGAGAAAACAAACAAAAACACTTCATCCAACTTAACTCAATTCAAAATTGTAATTTCTCAGGTCCTCCATCGACACCTTCCCCTTCTCAAATTTAGATGAAACCGCCCAATTAGCCAGTGTATCGGCAACACTATTCCCACTTCTATATATATGCGAAATTTTGAAGTCTTGAAACTCCTCCAACCTCTTTTGAATTAATTGAATAATTCTATTTATCCTCCAAACTCGAGAAGAACCATTAGTTAACACATTGACGATGATTTGTGAATCTCCTTCAAGATGAATTCTTTGAAAAGAATAGATCTTAGCCATATTTATTGCCATTAATGTAGCCTGTGCTTTAGCTTCATTGTTAGTACTCATTCCTTGAAACACAACCAACACAAGATGGCCCCATATTCTCTTTTGTAGCCCAATTAAAAGTGATTTTTACCCAACTAGCTTCAGGTTTTTCCCACACCACCTGCCTCTCTTCTGCACTTTTCAGTTTAACCAATACATTACCCCGATTAGATGGAAGTTTGAGCAAAGACCATTCCTTCCTGTACACATCATCTACTTGACTAAAGGGATACTTTCCAAGATTCTGATTTACTACAGCCGCATTAACCACCTCTACTATATTGCCAACTCCAGCTTCGCTGAGAATCTTGCTTGATTCAACTGTTAATCTTGAAATAATCTTCTATTATGTTCTTTCCAGACTTCCCAAACATAATTGTTGGGTTGATTTTCCATATACAGGAGATGGTAGAATTTTCGACGTTATTTTGTCAACCTTGGAACATATCCTTCACTGATTGGGGACAAGGGCATTGCTAGTTTAGTTGTTTTACAAGATGCATCCAACAACTATAAGTAAATCTACAATGCAATAATAGATGATTCCAATGTCTCCTCATTCTCCTTGCATAACAAGCACCGGTGCGGGCCATGAAAACCTACTCTTTTTAACCTCTCCCTTGTCAAAATTCTCCCACACAATGCCAACCATGTAAAAGAACCAACCTTAGGCAATCCATACTAGTTCCAATATAATTTTTTAGGCCAACCCTCTACAACCCAAGTATTTTCCAAGAGCTTATACCCCATCTTAACACTATATTCCCCTTTTCAAACCACACCACACCAACGTATCCCTAGATCTCTAGTCCATAAAAGTTTTCTCTCTTTGAAGATCTTTGCCAATACCTCTTTTTGTAATACTGTTACATTCAACTCTTCCACCGCTTTCCAAACCCACTCTTCACACCTTCAACATTATTTTTACACAAAAAATCTCGAACCTTCGAACCCCATTTTCCCTCCAAGTCTTCCTTTATTTATGCTACCCCTTCTATTTCTTTCAATATTCGAAGGTCATCCCACGAATCCTCCCAAAAATTGGCCATCTCCCCATTACCCACTTGCCAAGATAAATGTTCTATAATCACTGATCTACAAGAAATCATAAAATTCCAGATTGTAGAGCCTCTCAGGGGATTTTGGATTGTGAGGATTCTTTCCTTATCCATATTATCTAAGTATTTTCTTTGCAAAATACGAACCCATTTCTGCTCCACTTTTTTATACATACTCCAAATAAGTTTTGCTCCCATGGCTTCATTCAAAAGATTTCATCTTCTTAACCCCACACCACCAAAAAACTTCGGTTGTCATACTTTATCCCATGCCAACAGAGGGATTTTATCCTATTCATGACTTCCATTCCATAGGAATTTTCTTATTTTTGTTCTATATTCGAGATTACCTTAGCTGGAAATTTAAGGCACTGCATCGAAAAGATATGTAATGTTGAAATTATAGATTTCAATATTAAGATACAACCTACAGATGAAAGCCATCTACCTTTCCAGCTTTCCATCCTATTCAAGCAACTTTCTACTAACTGGTTCCACACATTGGCATGGCATGCTCCAACAAAGAGGCGAGTACCCAAAAACTTACTTGGTAACTTACCAATCTTTATACCCAGAACTCTAGCAATATCTTTTTGCTTATTAAATCCATCCTAGTATTGAATTTTTTTTTTTTTCTAATTTTTGCCAATTTACCTGTTGTCCCGAAGCTAAAAAATACCTTTCAAGAGTTGATTTCATTGTGCGAACCTCCCTTAATGAAGATACCTCGATTAAGATAGTGTCATCAGCAAATTGTTGATGCAAAATCAGTTCCTCGCCTCGAGCCAGGTCGATCCCTTTCCACTTACCTTCAACTCTTGCCTTGCTAATACTTCTACTCAACACTTCTACCATGATTATAAATAGAAAAGGAGATAACATATCTCCTTGCCTTAGGCCATTCGTAGATGCAAAGAAACCTTGAGGGTTGTCATTGACTAACACAAAGTAGCATGGAGTTTCAATACAACTTTTGACCCACTCAATCCATGTTGGACTGAACCCAAACTTGCCTAAAAAATTCAACAAAAAAGATCTATTCACCTAATCATACACCTTTATATCAAGCTTTACCAACATTCGATCCGTTTTAGCCTTTCGCACCGTGTGAATAGCTTCATGAGCTATAATTATTCCTTCCACTATAGAACGATGTGGCACAAAGCCACTCTGCTCCTTAGAGATAATACAATGCAAAACACTTTTTAGCCTATTTGCCATCGCCTTTGAAATTACTTTATAAACTGTGTTACAAAGTGAGATTGGTCGGAACTCCTCAAAAGATTAAAAATATTTCTTCTTTGGAATAAGGGTGATAACAGTATTGTTCAAATATCTTAGCATGTAAGAGTGTTGACGTGATTCTTGCACCACCTCCCATAACTCACGACTAATAATTTCCCAAAAAGATTGATAAAAACTTGCAGGGAAACCATCTCGTCCTGGAGCTTTGTCACTACCCAATTGGAAAACAACATTTTTAACTTCCTCCATTGATATCACCTTATTAAGGAATTGATTTTGTTGATCGGTTAAAACCTTTTGAATCACATTGAGCATTTCCTCTGCAACATCCTCTTTATGATGACCCCCTTCTGTAAGGAGATCTTGGAAATACCGAACTGCCTCCAT